>OZ005651.1:163027123-164227123 GCA_963930645.1 Salticus scenicus
GGAGCACAATTTCTTCTTTTACTTGCAGACGAGTTTGTTAATTAAGCAGAGTGGAAAGAATTCCGTCGACATGCCCAAAGAATCGAGAGCATAGCACAAATTTGTTATTGCAGTTCGTTTGCTATCAAAAATTTTTCTTATCGGCCTTCGTTTCATGTATGAGTAATGAGAGTTGTTTGAGAAAGAGGAATTTATTTATAGAAGCGCGTAATTACAACCGGGCAACGCGCGCAGCAGGCCAGAGGAGCTGGAATTTTTCAGAATAGAAATTATGTTTTGAAAAGCCCCGATTTCAGATGAATAAGTGGAAAAAAATATTCGAAACACATTCGCCGTTCTAGGCAGTACAAATGAGGCTGAACGCTAGATGTTTGTTTCAGCGAGGCTTTTGCGAATAAAAATGCTCTTATACTTTTACAAAGGAATTCAAATTATTCATCAGATTAAAAAATTATTAAATCGGAAAAATATTTTTAATTTATCTAAAATGAACTTTGTATTGAATCTTTCAATTGTTTCTATTGTTTAAATAATAATGCACGCAAATGGGTTGATTGGGAAACAATGCGAGCAATTAAAAAATTTAATTTCAGATTTAAGGCTATATAGAGATAAAATAACTCACATTTCTAAACAGTAATTTAAGGCTCCTGGAAATTCTGAAAACTATATGTTACGTGTAAAATCAATAGTATTACGTTCCAGTTAGTTTAATGAAAGAATAACCGGAAGAAAAAAAAAACATACAGTCTCACGCGCACACACATACACACAGGCACATACACTTTAGGCTACCTGAATTTTTAAGTCTTCTCAATTTCCCTCCAAACAACAGACAATTTAACTGTTAATCATATGATCTTAACTCAAGACTGTTCATTATTTTATTAAAAAAAAGCGCTTATTTGATTAAAACTGTTTATATGTATATAATGTATATAAGTGGCCTCAGACATTCAATAATAACCTGATGTTGAGACATCCTGACCCCTTTCTTACCTGCATTCTCTTAAAGAGAAAAAAAAAAAATCGAGGAATGCCTTTTTCTTTTTAGAAAAGTCACTATTTGGAAGTTAACTTCACAAGTTTATATACAGGGTGTTTATAATTAAACTTCCCCTATAAATAGCATCCTACAGCGCAAACGGGTGAACGGAATGCAACGAAATTTGGTATATAGACTATACACGAGATGCGCTCACGGAATTTCGAAAATAAAATTTTTTTTCCAAAATGTCCACCAGAGGGCGCCTTTTCCGGAAAAACATTAAATATAACACAAGAAACGGCCAAAACGGAATACAGAAACAATATTAACAATCCAGATCAAGAATTATGAGTAATAAAATGTAATACCGGGAAAAGCTTCTAGGGGGAAAAAATGTCGAGATATGCATGCTTGCGAAGAAGAGGAAGCTTTATGCAAAACAGGTTAGAATATAAAACGTTTGAAGACGGCAAACGTTTGCGATTAGAAGGTGATCCGAAACTAGTCAATAAATGTTAATACTGTTTCTGTATTCCATTTTGGTCGTTTATTGTGTTAAATTTAATGTTTTTCCGGAAAAGGCGCCCTCTAGTGGACATTTTGGAACTTTTTTTTTTTTCGAAATTCCGTGAGCGCATCTCGTGTATAGTGTATAAACCAAATTTCGTTGCATTCCGTTCACCCGTTTGCGCTGTAGGATGCTATTTATAGGGGAAGTTTAGTTATGACCACCCTGTATATATATATATATTTAATTGCGAGTGATCTACCTTGCAAAAAACTTTCTCAATTTTCTTTATATGGGACATCAGCATCGGCAGTTATTGACACCAACATATCACATTCATTCCAGAGCATTGTTATTACCCATCTTTTATTTATTTATTTATTTTTTCGCGCCACTTTTTTTTTGTAGATTATTTTTCTCTAATACGATTAAATATAAAACAAATGAGAAATCATCAGAAATTATCTGAATGTCTGACAAAAATTATTTGATGATCTGAAATTATGTGACTTATTATACTAAATCATCTGAAGAGTCATTAAAAAAAAAAATGACTCTTCAAATAAAGTGCTGTTAAAAAATAAATAAATAAATAAAATGAGGTACTAACACTGTTGAGGAATAAATTAAAAATATTTGTATATCTGTAAACAAAAAAATTACCTATTAAGAGAAAGGACAGTCTAAACCAGTGTATATATATATATATATTTTAAATGCCACAAAAATAAATAAATAAATAAATAAATAAAATAAAATAAAAATAAAAATAAATAAATAAATAAATCGATTCAAATAAATTCAAATGGACAGAAGACTAAATATAATACCACAAAATACAAAATATGATTCATTTTAATACCGAAGAAAAAAATGGTTAAAATACAAAATTACTTAAAAATAAAACATAATTTAAAATACATTTGTAATAGTTTAATCCCTTACGTTTTAAAACATATCAACAATATAATTGTGTGTGTGTGGGGGGGGGGGTTCCTTTGAATTAGTTAAATGAGATAAGATTTAAAATGTTTATGCAAATGTCAAAAGAAATAGGAATACGTCAAGATATAAACGACGAGTTTAGAAAAAAAAAGTCACAATTCTGACAGGTGGAGCTTGTTCTCACAACATTAGATGTCTATGAGTAATCCTGGAGAAACATAAGCAAACAAAAAGTGTAGAATTCATTAGCTATTCTTCGATTTTTTTTCTTTTTCTTTCTTTCTTTCTTTCTTTCTTTTTTCTTTTCTTTTTCTTCTTTTCTAAATAGAAACTGCGCCAATTTTTTAAATGCAATTGGACATTTCTAAGGACATATGATAAAAGAAATTTAAGTAGACTAATCATTTAAATGATAAATTTGTCAATAAAATTTCATTTACTTTTCTATTGTTGGTAACTGGAAGTAGGGTAAAATTGTAAAAATATATGTGTATACTTCTAAAATTTTAACTGCATATCATCATCATTCAGCAAGATCTTTTTTTACAAAAAAAAAAAAAAGTTTAAAATTATTAATAATAATAATAATTTATTTATTTATTTTGGATAGAGGAATATTTTTAAAAATAACAATCCAACAAATTTTGAGTTGGTGATCCTTATATACAAGCACTTTTGTATCCAACAATTTTCACACTTTCACAAGCAGTCATTACATAAAAAGAAAAGGATGTGATAAAACTTGGGATCAAAATCCATACTCTCTCTTCTTAATATCCAAAAATACCATACCGATTACAACATTTTTGTTCATGACCCACAGACTTCAGCGGCAAGTTGAAATTGCCAGTAATGTCCCTAATATTACAGAATTGTACAATCATGCAATTCTCATATATAGAGTTTTAAACAGATTTTCAAATTATGATTGCAAGTGCTTCTGTTATTTTGCCAGGAACCTTAAGGGTCCCTTTCAGAGAGTCTAGGTGAATCAAACCGCAATTTAGCCAATGGGAATATAAGCCCCCTTATTATTCATTACATGATATGTATTTTAAATTCTGTTTTTATATTCAGAAAATTCACGAAATAAAATGTTCTTGTTTATCAAACACTGATTTTTCTTAATTTTACAATTCCCTATGAAATTATAAAATGTAAAATTTTACTTAGTCAAATTTCACATTTCACAGTTTCAAAATAGAACATTAAACCTTTAAAAAATCAAGTTTTAAAAAACAAAGACCAATTTAACAAGAATGAAGTTCTGGAATCAGAAAATGGAATTTTATAAGTAATCAATAATAATAAAAAGAAGAAGAAGAAAGCCCATTTCTACACGGGGTAACATGGGGTTAAACTGATAAGCTGACCTTGACGCTCTCTGATAGGGAGCTTTAAAAAAATAGCCATAGATTTATTTAAACCCAATCCCCCCCCCCCCAACTCCAGGATATCTGTAATTTAAAAATTTTCAAAATGACCTCAAATTTCAGTTTACACACTTGTATTTATGTATGCTTTACTATTCACATGGACAACTCCTCACCCCCCCCCTTTTTTTTTTAATTTCTTTTTTGTTATTGTGTGTTTTGTACTTTCATTGAAATATCTTTTTTTTTTTTTTTCAATCACATTTGGTTCAATTTGTTTCAGTTTTAATGAACACATTTATGTTATTAAAATTTTAAATATGCAAAAATTAATTTTTAGCCCTTCTTTTACATTCTTGCCTTTAATATTACATACTAATTTGGTTGTGCAGTTCTTTTTTCTGTCATTTCATAAGGGTCAAAATATTTCTTTTGTCCAAAGGTGTATATATATGTATATATATATGGAATCCTACATGAAATAGAAGTTTCAGTCAGGGGAATTAGAAATGAATATTTTTGCTACAGTTGTCACTTCCCACTATCTTCTACACTTGCAGAGCATATGTGTTTTAACACTAATACATAAAAGTAATTTAAGGTCTGTCTAACAAAATGAGATGTATACCATAAGATAGTGATAAAGGGACTGGTTAAATTTTAGACAAAAGTAATTTTACGTAAACATAAACTGTTGATAAATTCTGTAATTATATTCACATTTAAAATAAATAAATAGATAAATAAATGTTCTCAATTTTTTAAATGTCAGTTTTGGTGTATTTTTTACCGACTTATTTATTTATTTATTCTAGTATATCGTGTTAAATACTTACTAAATTCACTTACAACTGAGACACCAGAATCACATACTGAAACCTCGAACCACAAAAAGAATTATTTATTTTATTTCACGAGAATATTTTCCAAAAATATTGGTACTTTTTCTTTATTAATTTTCAGTATATTTTAAATCATTTCCATCATCGTTTAATCTATGTGAATTTATATATATATCTATATATATATAGATATATATATATAGACGATGAAGTAATATATACACTATCTACCAATAAGTATTTCGACACTTTCGAATTTAGAAGTTTTGTCAAATATCTAGAAAAATTCTTCAGGAATCATCTTGAAACTTTAGTAATGTAAAGAACATGTTATACCTCATATATTTCAGTAAAAGGTGTGTCCTGAAGAGGAAAAGGGTACCAGGAAAAAATTAAGCAAAATTAAATATGTTTTGGATAACCCTGTAAAAAGTAATGCTAAAAATCCGTTTTGGCTGTAGCATGTGATTATGAGGATTTGTCTAATAATCTGTATAATTTTTTATGAGGCTACCACATATATTCATTGAGATATAACGGTTTATTTTTAAATTGTAAAAAAAAAAATTCCTTATTCTGAATTAAAACACGTAGGGTATTAGACACAGTGCAAAGATGTTTTTAAAAAGTTTAGCATTAGACACAACATACTGCAATCAGAATACAAAAATGTTAATTATCTTACAAAATATGAGCATATTCACTAAATAATTTTTAATTACATATTCACTAGCTTTTGAAAAATTCATTTGCATAATTTGATAAGCAAAAGTATTGAGCAACTTATATGAAAACCCCAAAAAAATATCATGAAAATTCAAAAAGTTATGAGAGATAGAATGGACAGAATTTCAGTTCTCTCAAAATAAAAGGTAAATTATAAAGGGTTTTACTCACATTTTTATTTTGATTCAATCAATGCTCAATCATAATACAGTGTTCGCTGATTGTAAATAAATACTGATAAAACTTTCTATCATCTTCCTTTTTTTTTTTTTTTTTTTTTTTTGAGAAGAACAAAAATTCTGTTTATCCTGTATCTCATAAATTTTTGAATTTATATGTTTTGTTGTTTGAGGTTTTCATATAAATTGCTCAATACTTTTGGCTATTAAATTATACAAATGATTTTTTTTTTTTTTTTTTTTTTCAAAAAACTAGCGCCTGCATGGTCAAAAATTATTTAGTAAAAATGTTTATATTTCGCAAGATATTTAACAATTTCGCATTCTGATTGCAGTATGCTTTGTCTAATGTAGTATGCCTAATTTCCTAAAAATGGTTTTGCACTGTGTCCAATACCCTACGTATTATATTTAAAAAATTATATATATATATATATATCTTAAAAAAAAAAAAAACCAGTTATAGTTCCATGAATATATGTGGTAGCGTCATAAAAATGTATATACATAATGAGAAAAATACTCGTAATCACATGCTACACCCAAAACGCATTTAAAGCATTGCTTTTTACAAGGTGATCCAAAACACTTTGATTTTTGTTTAATGTTTTACTGGTCACCTTTTCTTCTGCAGTACATAACTTTTGCTGACACATATGAAGTACAACACGTTCTTTACACTACCAAAGTTTCGAGATGCTTTCTAAAGAATTTTTCTAAATATTTGACAAAACCTATAAATTCGAATGTGTTGAAATACTTATTGGTAGCTAGTGTATTTTTAAATATAACTAAAATAATTTAAAATCCAGATGAATGAATGTGACGCTGAAAAATATACTTTATGCTTCCACCAAAATAATGCGTTTAAATATAACCGTTTGTGTTTATTTAACATCTCTAGTTCGTGTTTATTTAATATTACTTTAGTCTGATATATACCTAGTCTCTCTTACTATATAATGACACCTAACCAATTTTATCATGCAGACCTGGTGTATATCCATTAATATTAATCAATTAACATTAAGGTCGGTCATAATATATTAGAAATATATAAGCAGTGAACAGAATGTCGTATATTCCATGAAAAAGACATGTAGATATAATGTAGTAGGTTACATAAAATAAAGTACCTTCTCAATTATCAATTTGTACTCTGAAATATACAATCAATAAATAGAAAATTAGCTTTGGGTTAAAGGATTTGATAAAATAAAATATTCCATTAACTGATATTTAATTTGTTTTACATAAATGATTTTTTAAAATAAATATCAGTAGGAATTAAAAAAAAATACTTATAGCAATTAACGTGACTGGATAATTAAAATATTCACTTTAAATAAATTTATATACAGTACTAACATTACACGTGGATATCTACACTCCTACTCAAAAGGTAGGCAAAATTTACAAAAGAAAAGTTTTTTCAATTTAAAAATTGTCTACTTGATTAAATGCCCTAAAACATTGAATATTCAAAGTTCTCATATTTCTCTGTGAAGATTGCGTTATGACAATAAAGGAAACCCTAAACAAATTGAGTAAAATAGATAAATAATTTAGAAAGAGCTTGTATTTGTAAAAAAGTAAAATGAATTGCTACTATAGTAAATGTTAATACCATGTAGAGTTTTTGGATGCATTTGTAAAACAATGGCATGTCAAATAGAAAAAGCTATAATCATTTCTATAAGAACGATAAATAGGGGGCCGACAACAAATTGAGTAAAAAAAAAAAAAAGGAGGGGGGTGTTTGCAAGCAACTTGTATACATAAAGAATTTAAATCAATTGTATTTATAGCCAATGTTATTATAGACCTTGTACAGATTTTGGATTCATTTGTGTAACAATAAAAAATCAAATAAAAAAAGTTATACCCAATTATTTAAGAGCTTCAAAAAAATTCAGCATGTTTTTTATTTATAACATGCACAGTTTTCACATGAAATTGAACGCCACTTTCAGATAAAATAACAGAATTACTTTAAAAATTATATGCCGCAATCAGAATATAAGTATATTAAATATCTTTAAAATTTTTATAATTTGTATTAAAACTGGAATAGCTGCGCATGAGCAAAAGAATTTTTTTTTTCTTCAACTTTATAGACAAACATACAAGCTAATTCGTACCTAAAGCCTTGTCAACTATCGTAAAACTTCGAAAAGTTATACACAAAATACTGAAGCATTTTTCTGTTATTGAATAATTTTTCTTCTTCTTTCTTTTCAGGACGTTCAAAAATAGGTGCTTTCATTATAAATCAATTGATAATTACACTTAAACACTTAAAGACTTATTATAAGATTTAAATAAACGTACATATTTATAATAGAAGAATATTATACTCCATGCATATTTTAATATATTTTACTTTATACTTTACAACACTTTTTACTTTGTACTTTTTGATTCTTAAATTTATATTTTTTAAATAAATAACTGTCATTTACTTAATTTAGTATTATTACTTGCGAATGTTTCCTTAACACTTTCATTGATGCGAAAAAAAAATATTATCCCGGCTTAAATTTAATCCTCAAATGAAAGAATTCATACAGGAATTTTTAAATAAAATTTTATTTTTATGATTTAATGGAGAAAATTTATTTATATCATCTCTTCTAATATTGCTCGTAAATTATGATGGCTTTGATATTAAAAGAGCATAATTAAATTACCCATGAAAGGTTTAATAATATATATATATATATATATATATATATATATATATATACAGTAGCCGCCGCTTTATAAAATCACGTTTGTTTTCATCAAAATGATTTTATTAAGCGGCTGATTTTTATATCCGACGATCATGCCCGAACTCAATAAAAGAGTACTCATTACCTAAATATGGAAATAAATTCTTCTTCGCAATTCCATCTATCAATTAGCCATCCGTAGGAATGGAATTTTTGCTGCTTATCATTCATGTAAAATTTTCAGCTTTTAGAGAAAAATTACGTAAAAGATGGATATTTTCTTTGACCTGGTATTCTTGTACCTATCTAGAAGTGCTACGTTGATGACTTCTACTCTCCTTATTCATTTTCGCTTGCGATTCCCTCTTCCGTTTGGTACAATTTAGGCACTAATATAATCTTTATTATTATGTTTACATGAAGCAAACTGAGAAATTTCAAGCTTCGACGTGGCCATCCTTTGACTACACATTTGAAGCAAACCATCATACTTTACCAAAATTTTACGCTTTACATTCAAAATAAAAATTACCTGTTTGCATATCTTGCAGATAAGTTGCTTCAAAATAAGAACTAGAAACTCTATTTGAATATTTTAAGACAGAAAAAAATACTCATTGGCCTATCATTTGAAGAATTCATTCCTCGAATTCATAACTACAACTCACGGCGGGGCATGTTTTTTTTTTTTTTTTTTTTTTTTTTTTTTTGAGGCATATAATTTTCGACAAAGAGTAATAATGTGATGGCTTGCTATATTTTGTTTCTTTTTCTCTTTTAAAAAATCCGGTGTGAAAATATAATTCATTGTTTATCTTACATACATGATCATTTTTACTGTTGAAGAGGTTTTCTTTTGAGTTTATTAACCGGCGATGCTGATTTTATTACGCGGTGGTTTGTACTAATTTGATTTCGTACCCAGCAATTTGATCAGATTAAGCGGCTGATTTTATTAACCAGTGATTTTATAAAGCGGCGGCTACTGTATATATATATATATATATATATATATATATATTCATCACCGAAAAACACCTGACTTTATTTAAATGCACCTTTTTGAATTTTTAGGACATCCCTTAGTAGTTTTCGTATGGAATAGCTTATACGTTTGGTATCAAATTATGTAAAAAGTGACCTTTTTAGCGTTCGCACATGCGCAGTTAAAACCAGTTTCATACAAATACATATATTTTATATGAATTTAAATATTTTTGCAATATATTATTTTTAACGTGTTATTTAAATTATTCTAACTATGTCTTTAAATTTCTTTGAAAACTCTGTTTCATAGTAATGAAAAACATGTCCTTTTTTTTCTTTTTTATGTTTTAAAATAAGTACTTGTAACATTTTATTTGACATGCTATTGTTTCATAAATGCATCGAAAAATTATACAGGGCCTATCATAACATTTGCTATAGATAAAGTAAATTTCACCTTTTTAAGGCTATAGGGTGATCACAAACACTATTGTTTACTCAATTTATTGTCAGCCTTCCATTTATTGTCATAACACAATTTTTACTGAAAAACATGAGAAAACGACCCTATTCTTTACATATCCGAAGACCATCATATCAAGTGGGAAATTTTTAAAAAGAGGAAAAAAAAAATTTTTTTTCGCTTTTTAAATTTTGCTAAACTTTTGAGAAAGAGTTGCCAAATAGTTTCCCATAAACTTATTTGGCAATTCCAGTGAAAATCTGCGTGTAATTTAAATTTACGGGCTTCGTCTCTTAAGGAGACTTGGCACCACTGAAGGTTTTATATAAAAACTTATATTTCCATTTAATATTTATCAATAGATTTTTCAAAAATATATATTCAGTGGTAACAATTCTAATGGTTTTTGATTTTATTTGACTTTACTTTTTTTTTTTTTTTTTTTTTTTTTGTGTTTTCTCAGTTTTCATTTGTTCATGAATTCAGGATATTCAAAATGTTAAAGCTTCTACAGATATTTAAGAAAAGACTTAATATATTTTGGATGTTTAATAGAAAGTAGTTAAAAGAATTAGGTATGGATTTTTTCAACATCTTTAAAAGAATAAAAAAATCATTAAAAATAAAAATATAAAACAACCCCCTCCCCTTTTCTTTCCCCCGAAACTTTTTTGATGGACATGCTTTTTTCAAAATCCATGCCTAAATATTTTAAGTAAGCTCTATTAAACATCCAAAGAATATTGTCTTTTCTTAATTATGTGTTGACGTTTTAGCATTTTGGAGATCATGATTTCATGAAAAAATGCAAAGTGAGAAACCGCAATTTAAAGGTTTCAAGATCTGTAAAAAATGTATCAAAAATCATAAGAATTGTTTCCTGAATGTACATTTTATTAAGCAAACCCAATGTTGTTCAATTTATAAATATTAAATGGAAATATAAGCATTTCTATTAAACCTTCAGTGGTTCCGAGTGAAAGGTGCCAATTCCCCTTAGACAAAAAAAAAAAAAAAAAAAAAAAAATGGAAATTTCAATTAAAAAAAAAAAAAAATGTAGAAGTAGACTAATTATTTGAAATACTAGAATAGTATTTTTTTTTTTTCTTTTTTAATCTTGTATATCACGCACACGAATCATTGTATTTATGTAAATAAATAAATCTCTGCGTGATGCACGAAAAATACAAAACAAATATATTTATGTACGACATAAAGAATAAAGATTTATGAAAAAAAAAAAAAAAAACTGAAAAGCAACAAATTGAATTTATATATAATTGGATCTACTTCAGGAACTCACATTTGGTCAAAGAATCTATGTAAAACACTGGCAATATCTGTGTTTGTTAAAGTAATCTTACAAAATTGTTTACGAATCGTCCCTAATTTTTGTTAAAAAGGAAGCAATGTTAACATTAAAAAAAAAAAAAAAAAAAAAAAAAAAAAAAAAAAAAATAGTACCACTAAACATCATCTATACAAATATGGATATCCCTACACGAATTTTTTAATGTGGAGAAAAAATGTAATTAAAAATAGTACATATTAAAAATATTAAAAAAGACATTGGGTTAAGTTATGTATTTAAGTTATTATGTAAGAGGAAAACAAAAAGGAAAACACCATTAAGGATAACTCAAAAGAAAAAAAAAATTAGTAAAAGGTTATTATATTCGTTAATGTTGAATTTTTAAAATATTGTTTTTAGCAAAATAGCTAAACATTTTGAATAAAAATAAAAGTGTATTTAGATATTGTTATGTAGTATTCATTCATAATTAATTTTTATGCCTACAATTAATAATTTTCAACCTGCATTAAATATGATTATATACATCCAAAGTTTAAAAAAAAAAAAAAAAAAAAAAATGAAAAATAGACTATTAGGAACATAATAAATGGATTTTCTAATCCATAATAATTCACTGAGGCTTACATCTTTCAGCTGTTAAGCTGATCAAGGGATAGTTTTGAAACACAAATGGGGGTAAAAATAAGTGTAACGCGTTAGAATTTACTTAGCACTTGAGAAAAATATCGGTGTTAAGAGAAAATAAAAAGAGGATGAAGAACAGCACTGTCAATACGCTTCTCTGTTAGCAGGACTTTCTCTAAAGGAAACTCGAACACTCTTTTATAATTTTGAAGCAAGTAGGAAACAGCTTTATTTTCAAAAGGCAATCGAGGCAGTCAAGTAGCTACTCAATTGTGATAGCTCGTGGGAGAAAAATCCATAGAGTAACATATACTTCTATTTAGAAAAAAGAAAGAAGCGATTTTGTATCTGAATTTTTACATAATACGAGATTCTTAGCATATAAAAATTTTGCAGCCATAATTCAAATCTATTCTAAGCAAAAGTTTTATATATTGTGTCGTGATATATATATATATATATATATATATATATATATATATATATATATATATATATATAAACACCCTCATATATATATGGGGGATAGAAAATATAAACATATTGGCGTATTTATACATATTGTGTACAAGGCTTCATTTCCATACGTAATTGTTTACAGCATTGTATTGATGCATTGTATTGATGAATTATTATTACTATTTTCAATATATATATTGTGTTATTACATAGTATACTATCATGCACTTTCTAAGTCTTTACAAATTCTAGTACTGCACATTTAGTTATCGTTAACCTATATTATAGTTCATAAAATTAACTATAAAACAGTGACAGTTGTGAATCCATGCATACATGCATAGAAGTAAAATAAAGCTGTTTTATACATATTTTTAAGGAGCCATAAAATAAAAAAATATGTCTATGCTTTTTATGGAGAATTCCAATATTATAATACGCACTGAGAAACCATTTATAGTGCGAAAATTTCAGCAGTACAGTAGGTCCTTGACACTTTATGGAAACGTTTTTATAATTTATTTTTCTCTTTTATAGTTTGAGATAAAAATTGGTAACTTTAGAATAATTGTCCGCTACTTTTATCTTTTGGTTAAAATGTAAATATAAAATATTTATTTTGAAAATGGCTCCTAAAATTGATAAATGACTCGAAAGTTACGTAACTGCACTTTTCAACGAGAAATATTCGTATAAAAAATTATAAAGCGGCGTAAAAATAGCGGTTATTGCATTTCTAAAAAAGGTATTTATAATATATAGAATTTAAAAGGAAAAAAAAACTTTTAAGTGAAAGTAAAAATAAAAACATTACCCCGAAACTTCATCCTAAGACTGTTCGAAAGGAGGTAAATATCAAGAAAGCGAAGTCTCTGATCCGAAAAGAAAATACACCGACTCAGAGATTCATTGCATCGAAACTAGGAATGTCTTCTGGCACTGTAAGTAAAATCCTTCATAAAGATTTGAAGTTAACAAATATTTTTAAACCTAAAATTCATTTACTTTTGCCAAAGCATATTGCTGAAAGAAAATTAAGATGTAGAAAATTGTATAAAAAAACACTCTGGCTGAAAAATGGAAATTTGTAGTAACACTCAATGAGGTTTGGGCATATTTAAGCAACTCTAATAATAATAATAATAATAATAAAGATAAATTATCTATTACTCAGCTGATTGGAATGACCGTACGAAATGGCTTCGTCAGTGTACAGAGAAAAATCCCAAAGGGGTTCATTACAGTTACAGGATTTTGTTACAACGGGAAATTAAAAATGAAAAAGTCTCAATTAAAGCCAAATTCACTTTACGATCAGCAGAATAATATAGAACCAATTTAAAAAAAGGAAAAAAAAAATCAGGATGGATGGTCGAGTTTTACGTCGCACTAGTGTTGCGCAGATGGGCAATTGGTGACGGTCTGGGACACATCCCAAGAGGTGGTCCGGAGACATGCCATCACAATTTAGATTTTCTGCGGAAGGGGAAAAAAATCAGCTTTATACGAAAAGGAGATTGATAAAGTTAAAATTCATAGGGACAAAGCCTCTGAGTCACACGTCTAAATAAACTGTCGCTTATTTAGCATAGAAAAAAATCAGAAACAGCAATAAAATGTATCCCATTTCAATGAAATACCTGTAAAATCACCTGACGCTTATTAAATAGACTTATGCGCTTTTGATTTATTAAAACAAGCCTCAGAAAAACGGCATCCAAGAACATTGAACGAACTTTGGAAAATGGTACAAGAGGAATAGGATAAAATTGACATGACAGTGCTAAGAAAAAGTTTGCTTTTTCATAGAAAATTCAAGCTAGAGTTATTGACAAAATAGAATCAAATCGACGCAAAAAAATACGACATTTATACATAAAACTCAACTATTAAAATTGTTTCCATAAAGTGTGAACGACCTTCTGTATATTTTAAAAGTTTTATCAACCTTTCGATCAATACGGTTAAACAGTTTTCAAAGGCAAAGTTTATCATGAATTAATTAAGTAGAAATTTTCTATAATTTTAAATAATTAAATGTATTGTAAACTTTTAAGGCTTTCAAATAATAACAGTTTTTATTCTTGAAATTATTTATAAAAAATAATTTGATATATGCATTCATATCACTCCATTGAAGAAGTAGATTATTAACCAAATGTAATAAAAACTACTGGATAAAATTAAAAAAAAAAAAAAAATTACTATGAAAATTTATCATATCACAGTTATAGTTTTCAATTTGAAATTCTGTACTGGTAAAAAAAAAAAGAAGCAGAATTAATAATTTACTCTTTTCTGAAGTAAACTTTTATCGTTAAAAATGTATGCAATTAAATTAGAAGTTGCTATGTAAAAGTAAAGCATGTTGTAAGTGAAATTTGTAGGAATATTAATTTACTAGTTTTGGAAGTACTTTGAAGTTACACTTTAAAGCTACTACTAATTAATTTGTTTATTAGTTTGTTTAATATGTTTATATTAGCTTATGCCCTAGAAAATGTGTAAATATAAACAAACCTAAAGCTTTATTTGGAAATATTTTGTAAGTCAAAAGAAATGTTTGTGACTAGACAAATTTGAACAAGAAGTCGTATCATGATTGTAACATCATAAGAAGTAGTATCAAGCTAGTAACATCACAAATAGTGGTTGTTATCATGTTTTGTTATCGGTGTATTAAGATTACATTTTACATGACAGAATTTTTTGTCATATAATTTAAATAAAAAATTTCCTTTTTCTATGAAAAAAAAAAAAAAAAAAAAAAGTATATGGAATAATAGAGTTTTTTTTTTTTTTTTTTTTTTTTTTTTTCATAGTTTGAAACTAACTTGCATAATTGAATAATTTATTTCACTATTTTTTTCCTCATAATTATTCAAACGTAACTATTTATAAATATTTGGTATGCTTTCATTAAAGGATTAAATAATTGAATATTTCGCCAATAATATTCGTACTAATCTACATTTCCTTATCTTCTAAATATGTTATTGAAATTGTGAAATCTCTGCTTATTCCATCTCATAGTTTTAATCTATATTCAATTATATTTCGACAACAACTTGATTTAACAATATATAATATATGTTGTTAAAGTTTAAAGAAATAACGTAATTGCTTCAATTTTCAGTATACTTAATTTTAGCAGGTACAAAATCATTCAGAGTAACTGAAAAAAACTTATTTTTCAAAATATTAATCAAGTGAATGATAAAATAATTTTATTATATATTATTTTTAGGTATTATTTACAAAAGCATTATCAGTAAAATAACCTTAAATTTTTTTTCTAAATTTATATCACTGATTTTTTTCTTCTTTTTCTTTCTTTCTTTCTCTTTTTTTTTTTATTCTAGAAGCTTTTGGAAAGTGTACATTAAATTAGAGTTAATTAGTTTTTATGAGTATTTATTTGTGATACATTTTACATATTATGTGCGCTATATAATTGTTTTCTCAATGTCATTTTCTTTTTACTTGTACGTATATATTTTAATACAGTATATATAAGTGGGTTTTGTCAGTCATTATAGCGGGAGTATTTTAGTCATCTTTCATTTGGTAATCATGGATTTATTCAATTAATTTTTTTGTATAAAGGGAGCATGATTTGGATGAAATGAGGAATCTTTTGTATGATACATATTATTATTATTTACAGATATTATATATATATATGTATAATTACCATAATATGAACTGATAAAAAAAGAAGCAAATTCAATTCAATTAAAAAACTACAGTACTCAAAAATAGAAGTCAATGTTTCTATAGAAAGATCTGATTCTAAAAATTTCAAATTAATAAGAATAGGCATGCAATGAGAAAGCAAAAAAAAAAAAAAAAAAAAGTAAATAAGTAAAATAAAATAAAATAAATAAATAAATAAATAAATAAGTAAATAAATAAATAAAATAATAATAATAATAATAATAATAATAAATAATAATAATAATAATAATAATAAATAAATAAATAAATAAATAAATGGTAGTAATACAATATTAAATGCGCAAATATCAGCGATAAAATGTAATATTTTAAACTATATGTGAAACATATTTATTTCCTTAAATTATAGAATGTCTAATAATTATTGTATCAATGAAAAACAACTTAAAATCGAGTTCAAGGAACCATAAAATCATTTCACTTATTAGCGCATTACACAGCATTATAATAGAAATTATACAAATACTAAAACTTATAGAAAATTCCCATAATATGAACTAAGAGAACAATAATTTTAATATGAGTTTTGTAGTTTTAGCTGTAAAGAATTGTATACTTGTAAAAAAAATCATTGTAGCTGTCACCATCGAGTGAATCGTACTTATATCTAACGAAATCAATAATATTCCTTTAGTCAGTATTAAATTAGACTAGTTTAAAAAATATATATATATATATATATATATATATATATATATATATATATATATTACATGCTGAGTAAGATTACAAAAGCAAAACAGTAAGAACTTCGTTTTTTTCTTTTCTTTCTAGTTTTCTTCCATTCTTCTTCTTCTTCATCATCATCTTATTTTATTTATTTTATTTTATTTATTTATTTATTTATTTTTTTGTGAAAAGAGGCTTAGCATATATTGATAGATTAGTTTTTTTTTTTTTTTTTTTTTTTTTTTTTTTTTTATTCATTTTATTATTTTGTTAAAATAATTCTTAAAAATTTAGTAATAATAATATCGAAATAAACTTAGTTCATAAATACCGTATTTGAAATCAAAATTCTTTAATTTTCATAAGTTCTCTGAAATATTTCTTTTCATAATATTTCTTTGATCAAATAAAATCATTGGCGTTCATTTGCTCGTTTAATGAAATCTTCCAAAACTTATATAATATTTAAAACAATAGAAAATTCACTAAGTGTAAAACATTATTAAAAATATTTACACATAAGCATTTTTTTTCTTTTTTTCAAAGTGAAACCTCTCTAAGTTGGACACCTACGGTTCCAAGAAAAAGTGTCCAACTTAGAGAGGTGTCCAACTTATAGGGGTTAGACATAATGTTAATGGATACATTCCGTTCCGAGAAAAAGCGTCCAACTTAGAGGGGTGTCCAACTTATAGGGGTGTCCAACTTGAGAGGTTTCACTGTAATACTATACTAACTCCTCTTTAGACTGACAGATGTCCATCCATATTAAATATAATTCATACAGTAAGTGTTTATCACATACCTTTCTCGATTTCATATAATTATTGATTGATTTCTCTATTAGTGTGACTATCTAATTTAAAGCTTTAGTTTTGTTTTATTAGTGAAACTCCCTTAAACAATTTGATAACAGTTTGATTGTCTGACGAGCGCATGGGACTCATTTTAAAAGTAAAAGAATGAAACTATTTCGTACCATATATTTTTTAATCGAATTCAAATGACAGATTCTTCGCTTTTTTTTTTTTTTTTTCAACGTACACTTTTTATAGACTTTTAGTAAGTCTTAGTAGTTTAGTAAGTTTTAGTAGTCAATCCTATGACCCTTGTTCTGGAATTCATTTTTTTTTTTTTTTTTTTTTTTTTTATATAAAAGAAAAAAAAAAAGAAAAAAAAAAGAATAGAAAGAAAGAAAAAAGAATATATATATATATGTAAACAGATTTAAGTTTTGCATTTCCTTTTGCTGCAATTTTGCGCATTTTTTTGTAATTCTCCTTCTGATGTTTCTAACCTTTTTGTTTTTTCTAATCTTTAAACTTATATATATATATATAATTATTTCAATAGCTTTCTATACACACACACACACACACACACACATATATATATATATATATACATACAGTCGGTGGCAAAAATTCCTATGTAAAAAAAGTACACTTCATACGGTTTTGTTAAATAAATCCTTATCGTATCATGTTCTTACACTGACTAAGAACAGAATTCGACAAGGATTTATTTAACAAAACCGTATGAAGTGTACTTTTTTTACATAGGAATTTTTGCTAGTGTTCGGACACTTTTGTTGCCGACTGTACATATACATATAATGTATATAATTTTAAACATTAGAATATTCTAAGAACTTTTTCTAATTTCGTAATTGAAAATAAAAACAATTATAAATTACATCCTAGACGTTTAAATGATGCGCTCTACTTTTCAATAAAACAAAACTAGCTTGGAGTTTTTTTTTTTTTTTTATTACTGAACCTGAAAACGGTTTAAAATTTCTTATTTTAAACTGCTTTTAAAAGCGTGTGTTTTTTTTAACTGCATAACATGAAAATATTCTGAATAAGACGCAGGTAAATCAAATACTATTTCTTACATTTTTTGTAGGGGAAAAAAAAAAGATAATAGAAGAAATAAAATTCGCTTTTGTCAGAAAATTAGGCCAAATTTGGTACTTTTAACTTATAATCGGCAAAAAGAAAAATATGGTAATGACAGTCAAAAAAAAACCAAGAACAAGGAATCACAAATCTTTACAATTCCATGCACGTTAAAAAAATATAAAAAAACTTCAAGATGGCTTCTCTAGGAATACAACTGCCCACAATGTTGATGGTTAAAATTATAATGATATTTTCTTTTATGGCAGAAGAATAAACATTTTAAATATTTCTTACAAAAAAATCCTATCATTCCTTCAATTCTGAATTTTTGGCATTTATATAATAGTTTTTAATAATGTAAATGCCACATATTACAAACGTATTATTTTTAACCTTATTTTTAAAATCAAGATTTGTGTTAATATAGGAAGAAACAGAAGATTTTCTTTTATTTAGACAAAAGCAAATTGTAATATACGGTATTCTTAAAAAGAATCTTTCCTATAATGTAGCAACTGTATCAATAGCGGACACTTTAAGGACATTTTCTGTCTATTTTTTGTTTGCTATCTTTATTTTAAAAGATGTTATTATAACCAGCGTTCAATAACTCAAATAACTCTTTTTGCACATGAATGTACTATGAAAAATGCGGACTGAATTATTTTTATACCTGAAAAATGAATTTTACAGACGGCTTAAAGTGCTTCAGCAGTGGACACTTCTGAACTCAATAATAGAAACTTTTTCTCTTTCATTATTATACACCTCTAGACCTTTTACAGAAAAGATAAAAAAAGGTGTGAACTGGTTGAAAATTTAGATATATCTAACAGAATGCATATCCTGTTTCATTAATGAGTTAACAGAATGAAAATAAAGTATATAACCTTGCATCAGAACTATATATACTAGTGTCATAAATTAAAAATAAAATATCTCTGAAAAATTTAAAGGCTTCAGTTCTTTTATTTATAACGAGTGTTACATTACATAACATTTTAACCATCCCTTGTGTGATAATCTTATAAAAACAAAGGCTCACCAGTCTTTCTTTCAGATATTTACTGAAATTCTGTGTGTCATTTCCAAAAAAATGCCAGTATCTTCTAAAGATTTGGGGAAAAATAAGCTGTTATATACTGAAGCATCCCGATCTAATTTTGAGTGAAATGAATTGCCATTCCGTTTCACCTTCCAAATTTGGGAGAATGCTGAGGACTTTAGGGGACAGGGCTGTCCACTACTGCTCATGATAACATTTTGTGATTTCAGTAGTAGACACCCATAAAAAAAATGTGTGTGCCATTCTCGAAAAATGCAAGTATCTGATAAAAGTTGAAGGAAAAATAGGCTGTTATATACTGAAGCATCCCAATCTAATTTTGAGTGAAACGAAATGATATTCTCTTCCACATTCCAAATTTGGGAGAATACGGAGCTGTGTCCAATACTGAATTTCAACTTAAAAGTCAAATGAGACTTTAGTGCACAAAGCTGTCCACTAATGGTTATGACGACATTTTCTGGTTTCAGTAGCAGTCATCCATAAAAAAATTATATGTTAAAAAAAAAAAAAAAAGTAGAAGATGAATGTCATAGTTTAGAGAAAATGCTCTATATACTTGTATAAAGAAAGTAAAAGAACAAAGTATTTTTTTTTTTTTTTTTTTTTTTAAATGAAAAAATTTCTTATTAGTAAAAATTATGCTTTAGTTAAAATAAATAAAATCTTATTTATAAGATGTGATCTAGAAGAATAAAGTATAATCTAATCAGAAATAATCTGAATAGAGTTAGTAAGAAATAATTTGCTGAATCTAAGAAATAATCTGATAAGAAAAAGATTTAAAAAAAAAAAAAATTGCTTTAATATATAAATATATATATTCATTAATATATATATTTTTTAATTTGCGTTTTACATTCCACGTAATTTTGAACACATATCATTACACAAATTAAATATATATTTATTAAATTCTTACATTTTTAAAAATATATTTGGTAATCGTATATATAGATTTCTAGTACAAATTAAAATGTATTTTTAATTATTACCATATCATTTTTTTTTAAATATTATAAGTTAGAAAAAGATATTTTAGTATGAAACATAAAGAAAACTGAAAAAAAAAAAAAAAGAAGAATTGTGCAATTTCTTTTTATTTTCTTTTTTCTTTTTCTTTCTTTCTTTCTTTCTTTCTTTCTTTTTTTTTTTTTTTTTAAAGAGAAAATATTATTAAAATAAATAAATAAAAATAAGATAAAATATCATATAGGACAAAGGTGATTTAATTAAAAAATATATTCACTTAAATGAAATGATATAAGAAAACATATAACAATTTAATTGAAGTAATTCGAGAATTCTGCCAATTAAAAACAATTTTATCGAATCTGAGAAAAGTATTTCGGCTTTTTATCAAAATATTTATACCTGTTGTTAATTTTTTTTTTTTTTAATTAGATGTAAAATTGATTCAAATTTATAAACATTTCGTGTATCAGCTTCATTATTGTATTCTATTATTCGATTTCTAAAAGGTCAAGAAAATATCAACTTTATCAAATTTGAATGAAGGTTTATTAAGCACTATAATTTAAATATTCAAACAACATATTTCATAGAAAAAAGTCCGTTATTTTATGTTTATTTAATTACTTTAGGTTTCATACAATGGTTTGTAAATTCATCAATAATACATATATATATATATATATATATATATATTTTTTTTTTTTTTTTACTTTTTAGAAACTATTTTTTTAATAGCTGTTATTTGTTAAAATAGAAAGAAAAATGTATTTTCTCATTATCAACATAAAAACTCTTTACTTTTAAATATTCTTTTTATACCACAATAAATTTTGCGTAAACAAAACAAAACAAAACAAAAAAAAAAAACAAAAAAAAAAAAAAGGGAATTCTTATACACAGAAACAATAGTATAGAAACTTGAATATAAGAGTTTGAATACTTATTCGTTTGTTTTCAATATGTACGAAAAATTCTGCTCTGCTTTTTACAGAATTTACACAAGCATGTTCTGTTTTTTTTTTTTTTTTTTTTTTTTAATTTGGAAGTCTACTTTCTAAAAAAATTGTCTATAAATGTACAAATAGTACAAGAGACGTTCTTTATTTTTTAAAGCTGCAAAAGGTTGAATATACGACTAGGATATAGTCAGTATTCAGATTGGTACTGAAATTTTTGCTTTCCTTATTTCAATCTTTTTTTTTTTTTTTTTTTTTTTTTTTCGGACTAGGAAAAACCCAATGGAAAGTATATTCAACTTTACATATAATAAAAAAAATGTCAATTAGATTAGGTTTTTAAATTCATTCTTATGTTATATATGCAAATACATTACTTACGTTTTAAAATTAAATTCGTTTCCACCTCTGGCCATTTTAAAATAAACAACATTTTTCTGGTAAATTATACTTGGTTAAAGGAGTGAAACGATATATACGCATCACAAATTTAAAGGTAGTGGTAAACTTGTTCTCTGTCTATAATGATAAGTTTATTATGAACCTGTATATATGTAAGGTTTTACCTGCATACATGTAAATAATTTCATTTCTAAACATAAAAATGTTAAACAGTTGACCTGAAGGAACTCCCTTTTTTTTACATTTTAAATTGTTTTTATTTTTCAATATATTTCTTAAGTGATAATATCAGAAGATTCATAAGATTCAAATAATGCAACATATACATAAGATTAAAAAAATAAATAAATAAAAATAAATAAATAAAAATAAGAAGTATTACTAGAAATATAAATCATACAAGTTTTGTGAGAATTTTTTTTAGATAGCAAACAACATATTGGAAATAAGATAATGCACTAATATACCTTAACTTGTTTTAGATTTTGTGAAAAACCGCAACTTTCCTATGTCCAAATTATGCAGTGTGTGTAAGATGTATGAAATTTATAAACATAGCTAACTGTACTATTATTTAAAGGCTATACTCAAAACATATCTGCCATCAAAAGCACCCCTTAATTACTGCAAGCTTATACTTTATATGCAAACATAGAAATAGGATAATCAGAAATCTTTGCCTTAAATACCAGTAAAAACTGATAAGTAAATTATTACACGCGTGTTTTAGTTGAACACAGGGAATGGATTAATTAGGTTACGTGAAATTCGTTTAATCACGCTCATGTAATCCAACAAGACATTAATCGAATTATATATTTAATATTATGTTCAGGATTAGAAGCACTAAATTTACAATCTTTGTCTCGCAGTAAACACTAGTATGCTTATAACATATCACATTATTCCAAATTTATATCAGCAGGACAGGATTTTATAAATAAAGATTCAGTTATTAGTAAAATTTAGATTATATTTTCGAAAGACAATTCATTAAACATCTTTGGAGTCTAATCAGTATTTTTATTAGAACATTGTACGAAATACTAAAAAGATAGGTATGACCTATTATATTAAATTATCATACTTATAAAATTTCCCGGTATATGTATATGTAATTAAAACCTAATGCTTTGCAGAATATTACTACAAATAACATGCCACATATATAACGTATTAAAATGTAAATATAGAACGTAATAAAAGTCATCATACAAGATAAACATTGTCAATTCGTCCAAAATATTATACAAATAAAGCTATGAACAGAAGAT
The DNA here is from genome assembly GCA_963930645.1 of Salticus scenicus. Lineage (NCBI taxonomy): Eukaryota > Metazoa > Arthropoda > Arachnida > Araneae > Salticidae > Salticus > Salticus scenicus. Next base: position 163,050,232 of record OZ005651.1, read on the forward strand.
TAAAGATTAATTATATCATAATATTCACACTATAATGAAAAATGAGACCCACTCATGCCAATGATGAATTGTAATAAATCAAACAACACCAATAAAAAATATTCATAAATCAGAATTATTTATTAAATAAGATGAACATAACATCTACTATATCAAGTAGGAAAATGCTCAAAACTAAAAGAATTATATATAGTGAGTTGTTACCTTGTATCTAATCACTGTTGTAATAAAAAAATAATATACATATATATTTTAAATATATAATAGAATAGTTACTATATCAGGCATCGTTCTTTGATAATTTTAAAATGACATTAAAATTTGAATCATGTCATATTACGTAAATGTTCGAAATATTTATTCAGGATTACCTATGGTAACAGGAACAGCTATTTTAAAGATTTTTAGCTAAGTGTTTAAAGTGTTTTCTTAAAAGATGCTCAATTTTGTTGAATATGCAGGATTAAGTTTAGACCTTTCAAACAATAACATTTGTTTTAGCATGGATATGAAAAAGTATGGAAGTGTTTCAAATTCTTAAAAGAAGCTGATCTATAAAAGTCAAACGTATAAGGAAATTTCTGTTTATTATAAATATTAAAAAACACGAAAAGATTATTATTTTATTTATTTATTTATATTTTTTTAAATTGAAATCTATTGAATTTATTACTTTATAAATTTACCGGGGTATCTAAAAAAAAAAAAAAAAAAAAAGTTAATAGTCACTAATTTACCACCACACTAAGAATTAACAGTGTATATGTAATATTCATTGATAGTATGAAATTACAAAAGAATGTAACATTTTAACTAATTTCATTTTGCAGAAAAAAAAAATTAGAAAGCAATGAAAATTTTGTTTAGATTTTAATTCTAATGTTATTTTTCACCTTTAATTACAGAAATGTAATTTAATCATGCAATAAGAATATCTTATTTTACAACCGATCATGTAGAGAAATGAGCAAACAAACAACTTAATTCGTCGGCTGTTTAACGCAAAAAGTTCATTCAAATATCTTATAAAACATTTTATCAACATACTATTTTTAATGCAAAACACGTATTGCAATATATTTTTAAAATTTTATATATTTTTAAATATTTTATGATTTTATAGAATTAGGTGTTCAAGTGCATGGTCCTGTATGTATTCGTAAATATAAGTAATTTAATCTTCATTATGATGAGTACATGTAAATATCTCCATTTTATAGAAAGCCAGATGCCTAAAAAAAAAAAAAAAAAAAACAGATTGCATAGTTATATGTACACTATTATACGCAAGTATAAACAGTAAAAGGAATAATTTACCTATATATTAATTTATATATATATATATATATATATATATTTTTTTTTTTTTTTTTGAGTATGTGGGGGCATTTTGTCATCTGTTTTGTTTTTTGCATTCTATTTATTTTGTTACTATATATATAATTTTCAGAATAATGAAAGCTGAATGAATACATATAAAAATATATTTTCCTAATATACTCCATAAAGCTATAATTACTCTATCAAAATATATTCTGGCAGTAAACTCTGTAAAAATAAAAATACCCTTTAAAATATATTTTCTCCCCTCAATCTTTACTTTGTCTTTCCCATGTATGATAGAGAAGTTAGTTTTTTAATCAAATCTTGAAATTGTGTTTTTGTTATATTTACACATCATAAAGCCCCCTAAATCTGAAAATTAGGTTTTCATCTGTTAATCTCTGAGTATGAGAGAGTCTCTTATCGTATAACTTAAGAACAGATACAGTAGGAGTTCAAATTTGGTATTCTACATAAATCTGTATCATAAGAGATTTTACTTGAAAATTTTCACTGGGATTGGACGATTTCATTGGACAAATTGTTCGGGTACAAATATATCGCAAGTTGGACGAAATTTCTCATAGGTACAATTTAACACATTGATGCTTCTCTAAACAAAATAAGATTAACATACACTTTTCTTTTTTTAATACACAAAAGCACGTTTCACATAGAATATCATATAAGATGTTTATCTTTCGTTTCTGGAGCCACAAAAAGAAAGTATGATATATTAGGTAATTTTATTTAGAAAAAATACAAGAATACTCAAAATTAGGCGGAAAAGTTTCAGAGAATGATGCGGTCGGCAATTCTTTGAATAGTTTAATATAAACTTTAAATTTAATAATGGCCTCAAATATTTTATGGATGTAGTTACAATATTTAAACTGGGTGTTATGGGTAGCGGTAGCTCCTCTCCTCTCATACGTAAATGTTATCATAAGCGAAAATGTTGTACACTAATTTCCTAAAAAAAAAAAGCTGTTCTTAAATGTATTTTTAACTGTTTTTAAGGTGTTATACGGGTTTCGAAGGCTAAGAAAAACACGTTTTTTTTTTTTTTTATTGTTATTATTATAAAAAATGAAACTTTTTTTCTCGAAATTTTGAGCATATATTTAAGTAATATTTTATAAAAATTTTATTAAACATTTTGGGAAATTCAGTCGGTGGGTCGTAGTTTCCGGAGAACTTTATAGAAAATCGGTGGAGACGATTTCTCAACAACTAATGCCTGGAACTTACTTAAACTTTGCACTCTTCTTCAAAATAGGATTGACTAGAGTTTCAACGAAGGATTTCCTTTTTCTTTTCCTTCTTTCTCTTTTTTTTCCGATTACAGCTAATTTTACAAGGCTATACGTGGTTCAAAATGTACCAAAAATTGTACTGTTCTTGCATTCAACTCTGTCAAAAATTCAAGTTTAATTTTTTTTTAAATCATTCGTTCAAACACTAGTCAATTCCATTTCGAAGTAGTTTACAAATTTTGAATAGGATTGGTGCATTAGTTTTTGAGAAATCGTGTCCGCCGTTTTTCTTAAGGATCTCCGGAGAAAAGGACCCACCGCCTGCATTTTTCAAATTTTTTAGAAAATTTTATAAGATATTGTTTGAATGTTGCTCTATTATATGTTCAAAATTTTAAAGAAGAAAATGCATTTATTATATTTAAAAAAAGTAGAGAAAATTTGCTTTTATAGCCTTCAAAACCCATGTAACCCTTGAGGTACACAAGAAAAATCTTCAAATACATTACTTCATATCCTGTAGTTTAAACTACAAAATCATGCCTATAGTGATGTAGGATAAGAAAAAATATTGTGAGCGCCACATACCAAACTATTATTATTATTATTATTATTGTTGTTGTTATTGTTATTATTTTCGAAAGAAGACAGTACACAAAGTTTTATTTATAAAAACGAAAACAAAGTATCGAATCATACTAAAGTATTTACTGTTTTCTTAGCAGGTATTTTACAACTACACAAATTCATTTATATTAAAAAAAAAGAGATAGAAGTTTCAATTTCAATTATCTGAAATCTTTTTCTTAATTACTGGTAAAATGAAAGAAAAAAAGAAAGAAAGAAAAAAGAAGAAGAAGAAGAAGAAAATGTGTTAAATGGAGCTCTAAAATATTAGCATATAACTGTCTTCATTGAAGAAGTGTTTAGATTAAAAAAAAAATGTTTTGCAACCATTTTGGTGTTTTAATAAATTAGAATTAAAGTTTATATTTAAAAAAAAAAAAAAAAACGTTAAGTAGGGACTTTAAGCAAATAATACCTGAAATGTCTAAATCTAGAAAATATTATAAAGAAAACTCAGAAAACACCCATTCGCAATTGAATTGGGGTTCAAAAATATTGAAATGAAAGTAATAACATTTAACTTTAAATAATATAACAAAAATTTTTGAAGTTCATAAATATATATATTTGATTCATAAATTATTGTAAAATTCTGATCTTCGAGTAAAAATCACTGCATATTCAGACAGTAAAGTTCAGAAAAACGGAGAAAGATAATACAATGAAACTTGGTCAGGTAAGAAAAGCGTCTTTAAAATAAGAGTCTTTAAATTCGTGAAAAAATCATCTTTAACTTGGAATATTGCATGGTTATTCATACATTACCTGTATTTGTTTTAAATATACTTAGAATAGTTTAAAACATCATTCTAAAGGTAATTTTTTAAAAATGAAACTGGAACACTTTTAAATATACTTTTAGTTTACTGATTATTTTGAAAATGTAAATTACACATCAAAATAATTAATAATAAATTATAAATTAATAGCTTAAGTTTTTTTTTTTTTTTTTTTTTGCTAGAACGATCAGAGTTGTTATTTTTCCCGAAATTCTAAGACGTTCTGCGGTAAAAGTGACCGCTTAGTTAGTTCTGGTATTAATTGTACAGTTTAAATAAGCTGCTCCTTTAAATTAAACGAGTGTAACGTAATTAAATTCTTTGATATTTATAAAATAAGAACGCGGAAAAATTAAGTCAATTGCATTAAATCAGTGATCTGATAATATTTGAAATTTTAATACAAAAAAAAAAAAAAAAAAAAAAAAATGCATCTGACAATGATGTACACGAGGTAAAATTTTTCAAAACGTGGACAGTAACCTCAGATCTAATTTAAAGCTGTTAAGAATATTTATTTTTTTCTTCAGCACATCTCTCTATGTTATAGCGGTTTTATTTGCATTTTGTAAGAATATTATCATTTCTACTGCGAAGAGAACATTTGAAATTCCTTTTGTAATAAGACATATATACACCAGCCTCTAGATTTTATATGGATTAAAATTAAGATAGTAAATTTTATTTAATGTTAAATAAATGGTAAGTTACATATGCTCGAGTTTATATATGATAAATCTGTATGTATATTCAGTGTAATTTAACGTTTTAGTACATGATGCAGGAATAATTCTGAATCCTGGAAATAAAGGACATCATAACCATTTTTTTTTTTTTTTTTTAATGTGAAAAGAGTTAGCAACAAAAGTTATTACTAAAAGCAGTATTTTTATGTAGTACATTATGTTATACTCTTTTGCTTAAAGTATCCTTACTATAATTGTCTATGTATACTATATCTTTACTGTATTGCTTAAAGTATGTGTACTTTCCCTTTACTTAATTGGTCAAAGTATCTTTAAACAATTACTGCTAGCTTAGAAAAAAATATAAAAAAGTTATAAAAATAAACTCGGAAAAAAAAAATCTCACCTGAAAGTTTACATTTTTTTGACATTGTGTCCTTTACCTCCGGTGTACAGAATTTTATCTCTTGAAATAAGTTTTTCGTGTATATCTGATTTGCGGCTTATACACAGTTAATTACAGTAAATACGTAAGATCTAATTTTTTACAAACTGATATTGTAAATTATTAAATTTTTGTAAATAAATAGCTGCGATTTGTAATTTAAGGATCAATATTTTTGTAATGATTACCAAAAATTCAAATGGTTATTAGTCTACAAAAAGATAAAATATCAATGTTGGAAAAGAATTATCCTTTGAATAAAAACTCTTAGTAAAAAAATAATTTTTAAAAGTATGAAAATTTTCTTGGATATAGGTAAGTCACAACTTTTTAACGCATAAAGTTAATCTCCTTAATTAGTGTCATAGTTTCAAGTTTAAATAAAAAATATTTCATTCTAAATGTATTACTTTTGATTCAGGTTTTCTTTTCTTATTCCTTTTTAGGAATACATAGTGAAACTTTTTCTAATTGTAAACGTTTAATTTATACGCTATACCATACGTTTAAAGTCCGTAAAAATAAATAAATAAGTAAATACTTTTGCTCAAATGTACAAAACCTTTTGTATTTTAAAATTAATTATATAAGACAAAGTATAATAAAAAAATTTCAAAAATTTTATAAATCTTAATTGATAATATTGTTTTAGATGATAAACAACAATTATTATACAGATACTTTTAAATCTTAATTATCTTAATGGATATTTTAGATAGGTTTGCTTTCAGATCCATTATCGTCCGTGGTATAAATTCGAATCCTTCTTGTCTGTTTTAGCAAGTTTGTTTATTTTAAGCGAAGTTTATTCTAAGTTTCACCGTTCCGATCGTGAATTGACTAGTAATCAGCACTATAAATAACAAATTTTATAAATCTCGCCGTAAAGAGAATATTTATCAATTGAAGTTACAGAATATATCTTAACATACTAAATGCAGCTCAAAAGCTTCATAAAGAAAGTCTATTTATAAAATCAGAGACATGTTTTTAGATTAATAAAATTATTTGACAGCAAATATATAAGATATATAATATTAAATAATATCATACATCTTAAATTAATTTGTTTCATAAGTATTTTGTGGAAAAGTGAAAATACACTTAACTGAAAATATGTTAGCAACATTGAAAATTGTAAATAACTTTTATACAAAACGAATCACAGCAATTCTAATACAATTGTAAAAAGACATATAATAATAATATGAAATAGTAAATAATATTTTAAATTAAGGTAAACATACAATATCACATATTTAAGTTGTAATCTCTAAGAAACTGTGAAACATTTGTTTTACGCAAATCATTATTTCTAATGCTTAAAAAGTAAATGTGCTCAACTATGTTAAATTAAATATACGTACTTTATGTTTTTGAGAGTGGCAATTATGTTAAAAATTAAACAAAGCTAAGATTTATAAAAAGGGTAAATATTAATAGAAAAATTCAACAATTCTGGTTGCAAATATAAATTTTGTAAAGAATTTTAACTCTTAATAATTAGTAAATTAATTCATAATGATTGCATTATTGAGGTCTTAAATATAACAAATAAGTCAAAATTTATATATTTAATTTCATCTTGCATTACAATATTATGTCATGATAAATGTCAGTTCATACATTCTTTTCCACCAAATAAAGGTGTAACAATATACTATAGCGTCAAATATTGAATGATTATTTTATCACATTTTTTTTTTTTTTTTTAATGTTATTTTTAACAATGTGCATATTTCGTGTTTGTTGTAATATAGTTTTGACCTAAATTTTTAAATCAAACATAATTTTCAAAATTTCCATACACATTTGTTACATAGAATTTTTTAAATATATTTAAAATCCATCCTTACACATTTCATATGTAACTGCATGTCAGAAAACAGTCATCGATCATTAAACTTGCACATTTAAGTTTACTTTAAGCACAATTAAACTTTAAATATTTTAATCTTTGATTTATTTATAATTACATTTTATATTTATTTCAGTAAAATTTGGTCGTTTAAATTCAAAATTAATTAAATTTTTAAATTTGAATTTAGTTTCTTAAATTAATATTTAGATAAGTATAATTTTCATTGAATTAGCATTTGCTTGATAATTAAAAAAAAAAAAAAAGTCTATAATTAAGGAAAGAATTATTACATTTATAAACATAATTTACATTTTTTGTTGTGTTATTTCAATTTTATTGCTGTTATTTCTATTTCATTGTTTTACAGTATAACATACTACTTAATTTCGTGAAAAATAGACACAAGATTAATTTTTAAAATGTATTCTAGTGTATTTCGGTTACAGTCAAACATATATCGTCAATAAAGATGAGGAACATCATTAGGGAAATCTGCAACTGTTGATCACAATAATAATAATAACAACAACAATAATATATAAATAAATAAACCATGCTTGGTAAATTAGTATAAAAATAAATAATATGGAAAGTCAACACATTTAATTTGTAAAAACTGTTCTATATTTCTTTAAATTATATAAAAGTAAATTTTTAAATATTTTGTAGACAAATAAAATTCTTAAAAATACATTTTAAAAAATATATTTACATTATTCTTTCGCGTTTTTCTCCCTTCAACTGAAAATTTTTGTAAACTATTAAATTACTTACAGGTTTTAAAAGAAAAAAAAAAATGATTATAAAATGAAAAATATTTTTAAGACTATTCTATCTACATTAAATCGACAGATTTTGACTAAAAATATATGTAATCTTTTTTACTTTTTTGTACGTGTGTGTTTGGCATTGCATATTATCAATTTATTATACGACTATGTTAAATAATTTCCGTGTATTGAAAATTTGGCCTTTTTTCCCTTTATTCTTTGACTATAAATACAAAAATACAGTTTTGTAACCGTAATAGACATTAAGAAGTACATTCCATGTGTGTAATAACAAAGCCATTGCTCTTAGACCACTTGTAATTAAGCAAGTAGACTTTTGAACTTGTGAAAGAAGAAACATTGTAATAGTTTATATACTACGATGTCTTTTGAAGCCTATGTATAGAAAACTATTCCGTAGGAAAACTTTTTCCAAAATATGAAAGTTTATTTCTGATGTAAAATTCTTAGAGATTTATATGTAAGATATAAACTAGTGTACCATACAATTTGCACGCAAATTATTATGCTGTGAAGGTGAACTGTTTCAATCTATCGAAACCAAACTTTTACGGAGCAGGTAAATTAAAGACTTAAACAGAGTTCATTAGAGCGTAGATTAACTATGTTCATTAGTTGATACATAAATCAAATTATACCGCATTCATTTACTTTGTATGTAAATTTCTCCAGTTTTCTAGATTTTGAGACTTTTTGTACAATTGTACGTAGTATTAACGTTACTCCTGCGTTTGCTTTTAAATTTCTCTCTCTTCGGGAAAAAAATTAACATTGTGAACATTTTAATTAAATTTTAGAAATTATTTCACGAAATATTTTTCAAACCATCAAGATAGTCCTGATAATTTAGGAAAAATTATTTTCAACATACATATTTTTTTTCGATAACGGAATTAAAAGATACTTCATATTGCTTAACATTAAAATTGTAAACTGCTTTCGTTACATAAAATCACACAAAATACATTCTTTTTCTTTTCGCCTACATTTCCTAAAGTTTATTTTCTCTTTTTACTAGACATACTTATGTTTTAATGTTATTATGAAAGCACGCGTGTTTACTTTTTCGTCTGTCGATGTTACGCAATATGCTATCAAAAATATACTAAGCTAAGGGTAAAAAAAAGAAGCCACACTTGGATACTTTTATTTTTCCATTCAAAAACAATCAATAGCTAAATGTACGTATGTAACAAAGAGTGAGTTTGTCGGATAACGATTATCTGCAGCTCTATTGTCTGCTAGATACGGATATGCGATATCCGGCGAAATCACGATATAAGGCATTTTAAAAAATGAAATAAAATTATCCAGGTGCGTTTTATTCCCTTATTAGTATACACGAAATATGCGGTTATTATTATTATTATTATTATTATTATTCTGAAAGGTTAAAGTAGAGTTTTTGATGACCACAATTATCCAGTAGTAAATTTTAAAAGTGAAAAAATGAGTTCTAATGTAAGTTGATTAAATGGAAGAAACTACTTTTAAGCAAAATACTTATAATTGAATTTAAAATTAAACTGATTATTACGCTCTGGATTAAATAAATTTATTATTTGCTATTATGATTTACTCCATCCATAGGCATTTAGATCCATAGATGATGCTTTCAATAAATACATATAAAAATATGTAAAATGCCCAATTTAATTCTTTCTCTGAATTTAAAAATTATAAGCTAACAATTATTCGATTTTCTTTATAGTGCTTGACTCCTCACGTAAGTATTTTTCTTTTCTTTTCTTTTCTTTCTTTCTTTCTTTTTTTTTTTTTTTTTTTTTTTTTTTAATGCAATGATTTAAACATTCTAAAATTAGAATTTAAAACAACTGTTTAGTAATTCATAAATAAATATACAGAGTCAAATCACATTAAATTTAATAAATTATTATTCTGAAGTATTATAAAAACAAAATTATGCAAATTAAAAAGTGAATGAGTTTTACAAATTAAAAGGTAAAAATCATGTTCCTTAAAATAATAATAATAATAATAATAATAATAATAATAATAATAATAATAAATTTTAATTTACTTAATATCTCCTAACTTTTTATTTTACGTATGAATTATAAAATCCAAATCGATGACATTGGTAGTTAATTTCATTTTTCAATAGATGCTCTAAAGGAATGCAAAATGTTGACTACGTATATAAAAAGGACGCATTTCTTAAAAGAAAAAAAAAAAAAAAAGAAAAAAGAAAAAAAAGAAAGAAAGAAAGAAAAAGATATCATAAATCGTTAAAGAAATTTAGAAATGTTCTTAATCTTGACATGTATTTCGTTAAATATGATAAAGAGTCCTTGTGATATTCCAGTAGGTATATAATATAGTGGATGTCACTGGGACTTTTTGAGGGAGAATATTTTTTTCTTCTTTTTACATGCAATTTTTTGCTTCTCAGTATACTCGAATTACATTTCCGAATGTACTGTACTATTGATACATCTTATGGACAACATAAAAAAAAAAAAAAAAAACTTGCTAGGATAACTATTTTACACTGCTCCTCAGTTTTTTATTTTACTTCGATGAGTAAATATGACATAAAAGTCAAAGGTTTAAAGCCTTTTATGTATCTGTTTATTTATTTATTTATTTACAAATCGACTATTTTTCCGATAACAGAAAATATTTAGATGAAAGCATATAAAAAAAAAAAAAAGAAAAGAAAAAAGAAAAAGAAAAAACACTCTTGCATAACAACATTCTTCCTCTGGTTAGAAATGTCTCAATTAATTTTACTTACATTTCCAGGTAAATATGTAGTTTTACCTGTTTACGTTTAAGATTATTCGTATACGTAAAATCCGACTAAATAAGTTTAAAATATGCATATTCAAAGAATACTTACTTATCGAAAATAAATGCAGGTAGAGAGAATTTTTAAAACCGCACGAATTACATCAGATGTAATCGTATTTTTGTATTATTATATAATAATCCTGTATACTTTCTTTCAATTGGTCTAAAATATCAGCTTATTTTTTATTTTTATTTTTTATTTAATGCATTATATTTTACAAAGAAATTATTTACATGCACATTCGTAAAAATGTTTACTTATTAAAATAAAACAAACACAGAAAAAGAAAGTTTTCTTTTTTTTTTTTATTTAAATATATTGCTCAAACATTGCTGCTGTTTAAAATTATTTATTACCTATTAATTAAAAATTTATAATTTTGCTTACTTTATATAAAAGTTTAAGAAATATCATAATAATTTAAGAATATGTTTTTCATCTATGTTAACTTTCAAAACTTCATAAACTTTGCAAGTTCGCCATAGCATTAAAATTACACATTTGTGAGTTAGAAGAGAATTTTAAGCCGTTTATTGACACTTAAATATTAGAAGATCACGAGCAAAGATAAATATTTTCAGACGCTTCTTTGTGTTAAACAGAAATAATTTCATTTTAGAGGTGAAAGAGGGCATGCTAAGTTAAACTTCTTAGACTATTACAAACTTGTTGAATCGATTAAATCGAATAGATTTAATCTGAAAACTAGAGTTAAAAATACTTGCCTTTTAAACTAATCAAAGGTTTCTTGCGCTTTGAAAGATGTTCTAGAAAATCTTTGAGGATCTTCAGAAATATTGAAAATATTCAGTTTATTTGAAAAATTATCCTTTTATATTTTTATGTCTTCGAAATGACCTTTTAAATATTAGTTTATGAAAATTTTACACATTTAACGGAAGTGTTATGTACTGAATAAATTCAGTCAAGACAATGAATTATCACTATTACAAAAAGTCTGAGAAAAGGAAAATTAATTTCTCAACAATTATGTGTTAAATATGTATATTTTATTTATTTTAGTGGTTTAAAATTGCTTATTAAGTATTAAAAACTACGATTCCACTAAATATCTTTTAAATGTTTAAAACGAATATTAAGCATGCTGATTTTTTTTTTTTTTTTGTATTTTTTAAAATATACAAAGTCTGCTATATAAAGATTTAAAACAAATCATATACATACAAGAAATGTTTCAATTAGTTATAACATGAACGAAAAAAAAAAAAAAAAAAAAAAAAAAAACTTTGTGAACTTGTATTAAAGCATATTTTCAAAACATTTTAACATCGTCCTTCCTAGCTAATAACGTAGCAAAAAAACACATAGGTTTCCGTTCTTATATCAAATATTGATATTAAAATTCAATATGATGGACCTGAGTATTAAATTTACATTTTTTTATTATACATCTTGTTTACATCTACTGATATCATATGTATTTCATTGTTAATTTATACATTCATTGAATTCGAAATTAAAATCCTCTTTAAAATTTTAATTTTTAATGTATTGTACGCTATGGAGTTGCGCTATCTCATAGTGTATTAGTCTTTTATATTATATTTTTTCTGAATAATATTTTCCTACCATATTTAAAAAAGCTATGTTAAAGTAACTGTGTTGAATATGGGTTTTATTATTATTTGTAATTTATGGTCTTGTAGAGGACTTTGGAAAAGTTGGACGGCCGACAAACTAGTTTAACGCCCACCACATGCCATCTGTGATGGCCTCTGTTCCTTCTTATTTTTATTTCTTTTTTATTTGTTCAGTTTTGTCCTTATTTCACATAGTTTTCAGTTATTATATCAAATGTATTTATTCATTTCTTTTATCACAAGTATATAAGTCGAATCAATGTATCACATTCACCTTCTTCGAAACTCATCAGTCAAACTTCTCCATGTATAACATGCATATACCATACACACATAAATCAAATTTCTCTTTTATTTTTGTGTAATATATACACATACACACACACACATCAATACATATATGATATAAGAACTGAAAACAATTTGAAAAAAGGGGCAAGAACCAAACAAATAAAACCAGTCTCAAGCGCACTTAACTTTCCGCAAATCCCCTGAAAGACCATATGACAACAATAAAAAAAGTTAAGATGAAGATAATAACTATTGCAAATAGAATAAAAATAAATAAAATTTAATTACTTAATTAATCAAAATTAAAACTAAATAAATAAATAAACAAGCAAGTAAAAATTTAAATTACTATACATACACGATTGTGAAAATTAATGCTTCTCAAAACTACTTAATAATATTTAAGTTATTAGACAATATTAAATTATATATACAGTCGGTAACAAAAGTCTCCGAACACTAGCAAAAATTCCAATATAAAAAAAGTACACTTAATACAGTTTTGTTAAATAAATCCTTGTCGAATCCTGTTCTTATTCAGTCTAAAAACAGAATTCGACAAGGATATATTTAACAAAACTGCATTAAGTGTGATTTTTTTATATAGGAATTTTTGCTAGTGTTCAGACACTTTTGTTACCGACTGTATATATATATATATATATTTACTATAAGGTGAAAACAAATTACCTTATAAGTTTACTAATATTTAAAAATCAAATTTATCTAAACAAAATAAATCATAACTATTGTATTTTGAAACATTATCAACTCCGCACAGCTATATTTAAGGATGACCAAATCATAAAACAGTTTATACTTCTATTAAGATAAGGAAAACGTGTATAAATATGTACAACCAAAAAGCATAATAACAGTGTAGGGAACAAAAAAAAAAAAAAAAAAAAAAAAAAAAAAAAAAAAAAGACGCAAACGCAATTATCCTTCTATTTTATAATATAGTTTCAGCAATATATAATAAATACAATTAAAACGTCGAAATGCAAACTTAATTACTCTTATTTAGTACTAATTTCCAAATTCTATAAAATTTCACTTAAATTTCGCATTGTTATTATAGGAGGCAATACTTATAATAACAATGCAAATAAACTCCTCTTTAATATTTTAAATGAAATATATATATCAAAATTTGAAGATGATAATAAACAGTGTTTAAAGAATAGCCATAAACTTGTTAACTATCTTAACAATATCAATAATGTAAATAATATAAAAACTATGATTTTAAAGATTAATTTAATAATAACTCTTTCTGAATTTAACAATGTCAGAAATTTATCATTTTATTTATATAAAAATCAATTACAGATTTCAAGTAATGTTGATTCGAATTACTTTCGCACACTTACTAATTATATATTTGGTTATAATGATCTTCTACAAAATAACCAAATTTATATTCAAGATATCGGCATTCTACATGCAAGAAAGGTTCCAGCATGTTAGCTGTTCTCTATATTTAATACTATGAACGTAATTTTAACTTTAACAATATATACAATTTTATCAATATATTGATTTTTTATTTTTATTTTTTTAATTGATTGAAATATCCAGAATAAAAACTGAATAAAACAACCATTCAGATAAACAGATCAGAGTTTTAAAAGGTTTTTAAGTGAGAAAGCGTAATTACGGGTCTTGAATTCCGGCAGTAAAAATAATTTGGTTTATACATCTTTCATCCTAATAAAATACGACTAAATATTTATCCAGGACTAACATAATTTCTTTTTTGTCATTTTCATGCTATCCAAAACAGCCGTATGCTCTTTTTTGAAAAAAATCTCTTCCCATCCCCCCATTCCCCTTTCCCTTCTTCACGATGCAAAATTATGTTGTATAACATCGTGCAAATCTAGTGACCGAATAATTAGTGCCCTCGCCTTTAGTTCTTACGTGCTGTACTTGAATCCCAGTTCAGGCATGGATTTGTCGTGGCTGCTAAAAATCCACTTTAACTGTAAGTCCCGGTCTAATAAAAATTAATGTGCAAAAAATACTCGTAGAGCAACAAGCCAGTCACTAGTGTACGCAATCGGCCTTAGTCCCAACACCATCAAAAACAATACACCTTTCTTAAAATTATTATAATACTGAGGTTTCTAAAAACAACAACAACAACAACAACAAAAAAAAAATATATATATATATATACACATACATATATTAAAACGCTAAGAGCTAGAATTTGTAAGTTTATAACGAATGCTTATGACTGTATTTTTTTACTCTTCTATAAATTTATGTAACATTCTAACTACTTAAAAACGTTATTAAAACACTTTTTCTTTATTCGTTTAAAATTTTAACACATACTGAATCGACCTTCAGGTATTTTTTTTTTTAAACTTTTATGCATGGAAGAAAAAATTTCAAATTGAAAATAATTCATAGTGAATTACACAGAGAAAAGGTCTTAATAGCACAATAAAGGTATTTTTAATTCTAATATCAATACGCAGTAACATTTCAACGATCTAAGGGTCAAAAACCAGGAAGCAAAACTTTAATTCGACATTGTAAAATAAACTATGTCAATAAATAACAGCGTAACAACAAAAAGTTACAAATTGTAATAAACATAACCTAATTAGGAAATGAATAATGAAATCTTCGCAACTTTTCCGAAAACAGCTACATCTTATCCAACAGCAAGTTATAGCTTTTGGAAAAAAATAAAGTAAGTTGTTTCTGAAACAGCGTAGGTAAATCTAAAAAAAAAATCGTTTATACTGACCAAGAATTTGCAAAATAATAATAGTTTTTTTAAATATATATTCAAGAATTGAAATGGTAAACCTTAAATTTCAGGGAACGGGGATGGGGAAAGAGCAACATCTAAATAAAAATTTGCAGATAGCAACAGCTGCATTACAAAAGCTTATTTAATAGAAAATGTACTAAGCAGGCGAGTTGAGAAGTAATTAATAGTTAATTTCTGAAGACATTTAAAACTTGGAACGAAATTTGTTATAATTTGTGAATGATAGCTAACCAAATAATGAATTTAAATGAAAAATTGAATAATGCATTAAAAGATACAATAAAAATTACAAATAATAATAATAATAAAATGTTATTGTAATATATTCTTTGTATATATATATATATATAAAGAATATATTACAATAACATTATTTTATTTAAAGAATATATATTTTAATAATTTAAAATGAACGTTAAATTTAATAAATTATTGGAAATATTAGAATTTTTTTTTATGCAAAAGCACCAGCTTAATAATTAAAAATAAATAAATAAATAAATAAATAAAACATATAATATGAATGATAGTTTATCACTTAGATCGTATAAATTTAGAAAGTTTAGACTTTTTTAAAGTTTGTTTTGTGAACCATTCAGATTACGAAGAAATACATTGATATATACACAAAACATCTAAGCGTAATTTATTATTATTATTATTATTTGCTACGAGCCTGTATTTAACTCTTAATCTTTTATTTGAAAACGAAAATAACCATGAATTTTTCTGTGTATAATTTTACTTGACAGTCACGCAAGTGATAAAATTTGGTAAAAATGGATTTATTATTTTTAAAAACACAAGGCGTCTGCTAATTCTACTAGCCATAATATTTTATAATAAACACAAAACATTTTTCAGGTGCATTCGTAAAAATTTATCTCAGAGTAGAATTATTGTTTTTTAGTTGTTTTATATCTGGTATGAAGAACAATGTCTTGTAAATTAAAAATCTTTATTTATGTTAAACAATAAAAGAAAAAAGAAAAAGAAGTTTGTTTTCTGTCATTTACCCCTCTTTGTGTTTAAAAATATGTTTTAGTAACACTTAAGACATTAACTCATTATAGCCCTACAAATAAAAAATTAGCAAATAATCTAAAACCATACAAGATAGTGAACCATACATTACGAACAATACTTTTTTAATAAAATGATAAGTACCAAGAATAATCTCGAGTTTTATTTTTTGAATTATTAGTCATATTCGTGAAACTTATAAAAGGATATTGATGATTCAAAAAAAAGAAAAAGAGGTGGGGGGGGGTGGGGGGGAAGGAAGAAAAGAAAGATAAAGAAATAAATAAAAAATAAGAATAAGTAGTTAATAAAGAAATAACGGGAAATTATTAATAATGCACATATACATTTTTCTTCTTTTTCTTAATATTGTAAAATAACAACTTTCTTTTACTATAAACATAACCATTGTTGCCACAAGTTATTAAGCATTTATGAACTGACACTAAATACTAAAATTTAGTTATATTACTATATTAAGGCTTAGTTATATTGCCATTCAGTTACATACCATATTTAGTTACATTACCATATATAAGTTATATTATCATAATTTCTGAGTATTTACATTGTTTAGCTCCATAAACACCGGTCTGCTAATTATTAGATTTTGATTGAAATTCGATTAAATATTCATTTCATGTTTCCGAAGAAACATTATTCTAATTAAAGAATTAAAAAAAAATCTAAAAGGTTACGCATTACTCTGATTTAAATCTTCATTTAAATTTGGTAATTCAAAGACATCTAAAAAAATTAATTAATGAATTATTTCTTGTAACTATGAATTAATTCTTATGCTAATTCTTGTAACGCGTTTGCAAATATAATGCAGAAACTGTGGGTTTACTAAAGTTCCATAAGACTTGGTTGCTTAAGTTCATAAATATAATTTCATAAGTTCATTTTCACAGGAAGAATTATTTACAAGTGAATATAGATGACTTTGCTTCTGAGCTTAGCTTATGCAATTACGAGCGTTAATGAATAGAATAGCCATAAAATTTTGCTATCTCATTAAATACTTTTCTATTTTTTCAAAAATTTATTTAAGACTGCGATGTTAATTGTAATGTTAGGTGCATCCTTAGACACGGAAGTTGTTTTATCTTATTAAAATAGTGCTATATAAAGAGAATATTTCCTTAAGAAGTGTCAGAGAAATGTAGTATTATCCATCAAGCGGAAATTTTGCATGTTTTATCCAATTATCTTATATTTATTGACAGAAACTTTGTACTGATGCAATTTTCTGAAAATTAAAAAAATCAACAATATATTAGTGTAAATTGATATATATATATATATATATATATAATGAAGGAGAATTGCTCGACGTACTGGATAAATTATTTTTAAGTATTGTTTTTGATGAGATATAGAATTTTTATATTTTACAGAGAAAAATTTAGTATTTTTTATTTGCCTTTAATATTGTTTAAATATTATTTAGAAAAGAAGAATTACAAAGACTATAAATCTACTTTTCAAAGTTATTTTAGAATATTCATATTAATCATCACTATCAAAATTAGTATTTTCTTTGACTTACTCTCTCTGAGCACATACTAAGAATATAAACAACTTTTCGAACATTAAATTAAAAAAAAAAAAAAAAAAAAAAAAAAAATACACTATAAAGAAGACAAAATAATGGATTTTTAGTGCTAATATATATGTGTGTGTGTGTGTGTGTGTGTGTGTGTGTGTATTCATCGAAGAGATACTTTATCAGATTTGAAACAACATACATATTATAATTGTGTTTTATAATTTATTTAATGAAATATTGCTTAATATTTGCTTTTCTTAAAAATTAATATCGGAAAGAAAAATGTCATGCAATACTCGACTAATAAATTATTGTGTATAAAATTAAGTAAATAATTTAAATAATACACGTTCTTGAATTTAAAACCAGACATTAAAAAAATTTCCAATTATTTTGTATAAGCTAAAAGTAAATGGTAAATTTTTTAATTACCTACTTTGAATACTTTTCTTTTAAACTAAATGAATACATTCTAAAAACTATGCAGAAATGCTACGCGGTGTCAATGAGTGTTTAAATATTTAATCCCTTTTTAATATCGAATTCATCATAATTAAAATAAGTGTTGCAATTAGTATAATAGTTTTATAGTAATTAATTCGCGTCATAACAGAATAAAACCATAGCATTTAATTTATTATACAAATTGTAAACATTTGGTATTTAAATAAATACGTACAAATTGCCTGTCTAATATTTGAAACTATTTTCTGGCAGAAGTGAAATGAATAAAACTCAATTTCAAATATTAATTCTTAATAAGTTACTGTGCAATTATGTGCGTACGTGTGTAGAAATTTGTTTAAAGATAAATTTTTGTCTAAAACAAAGTGACATATATTTATATAGCTATAAATAATAATAAAAAAAAATGTGCCTTCTACTTTATAATTAAGTGTATTTTTACTTGAGCTCAAATCCAAATGACATAATAACTAAGTGCCGCCAAAATTATTTCAAATCGTATTATTTTTTTACAATTTCTCATGGTTGATGCCATGTTAAAATCAGCGAGCGTAACCACTGTCAAATTGTGTTACTCATCTGAAACCCTATAATTCGGGAAAAGGAATCCTTAATAAAAATTTCACCTGTTGGGATAAAAATGACTAAACTCAGAGCCACATGTGTCTCATCAAAATTATTAATTCACCGTGACAGTTGAATGATAATTAGCGGTTACCTAAGTTCATTAAAATATATATGCAACAGCCGACTGCCCTTCCAAAGTTTACAAATCCATGAGGAATGCCCTCTCTCCCTACTGGCAAGAATCTACACATCGATTAGGAGAGTTATTTTAATCCGGGATTTTTCAGTACTAGTTTGAAAATGCAACCGTTTCCTGGAGATGGATAATGCACTAAATAGAATAACACAACATTTTCAAATTTAATGTAAAAAAAGAATATCCTCCTCCAAAAATTAATGCTATTATATGCATTAAACTTTGGCAAAATGAAATATTACTGGAAAGAGCTTACGCGAATCCAAACTGTTTTTGCTGTGAATAAGACTTGAAAGATTAGCATTGGAACTAAATAAGTGGTTTTATTTATGAATTCAGATGTATTTTCATCAAAAATAGCTCATATGATTAAAATTTTTATTGCAATTAAAACTTTTATTCAAATTCGTGCATTAAGAAAAAGCCAATATTAATTGAATCAAATCTATCACAAAAGAATTAGCAACAAAAGTAAACTCTCAGTGTGAATTACCTTACAAATTCTTATTTAATACATAAATTTAGAAATACTTTGTACTATCTTCAATTAAAAGAGTTTCTTTTAAAAAAGCATTACTTGAAGTTTAAATAAATATATATATATATCTTTTTTTTTTTTTTTAATCTACTTCCAATTTACGAATACTATGAAAGTCAATAAGGCTATTTGACTAAGGCTAATGAGACTGGAAAAAAATACTGTAGGTTCGATTTATCTTGACCGACGCACGTTTTAATATTTTTCCTGCAAGAACAAAATTGTCTTTGTGTGATAAATCGTTTCCGCGTGAAATCGATAAGGTGCAAATAATTTGACTAAGGCTAATGAGACTGGAAAAAAATACTGTAGGTTCGATTTATCTTGACCGACGCACGTTTTAATATTTTTCCTGCAAGAACAAAATTGTCTTTGTGTGATAAATCGTTTCCGCGTGAAATCGATAAGGTGCAAATAATTTGACTAAGGCTAATGAGACTGGAAAAAAATACTGTAGGTTCGATTTATCTTGACCGACGCACGTTTTAATATTTTTCCTGCAAGAACAAAATTGTCTTTGTGTGATAAATCGTTTCCGCGTGAAATCGATAAGGTGCAAATAATTTCAACTGCGGTATTTATACTTAAAGTAACCATGAGATAATAATTATTAAAATAAGAAAGTATAAATATGTATTTATTTTAAATGTGTAGATAATAATGACTACTGTGATAAACATGATTAAAACATTCAAATTTAGAGTTTCTCAACGTATATTTATTTAAGTTGTGGTTTGTACTTAGTAAGCGAAAAATTATATATTACAAACATCACTTTGTTCATATATTGAATGTTATTGTGAAAATTTAGAAACCGGAAGGTGCACAATCACTGCTGTTAAAGATGATTTTTAAGTAAATTGTATTGAAAAAGATATTAAATTCTAAAGTTATTCGTAAAAAAAAAAAAAATATATATATATATATATATATAAACCAAAAAATGGTTTCATGCAGAAAATTCAATTTGTAAAACATATATAGCAACAACATAACATTGTATAAGATAAGAATGTTTTGTGATATTTTTTATTTATTTAAATTTGAATTTTGTGTGTAAACAGATCACTATACTTTAATATTATGTAATTTAAATATTGTTTCAGTAGTTTTCATTCGTAATGTCAAAATTAGCTTTTTTAATTATTATTATTATCTTAATACAATGTCTGAAAAAATATATAAGCGGGCGCCTTACATATTTAGAGGAAGGAATATATTTCAAAAATGCATATAAATCTCTTTGTTCCTATGTTTTAGGATTCCCTTCTTTTATCTTTCTATAATATTAGTTTTGTGATAAATAAATTGAAATTTTGGTTCATAGTAACCCTAGAATACGCCTATTGCATTTCTATTCATATAGCAAAGGAAATTTTATTCCTAAATCTTAAGTATTCTTGAGTATTCGCATATTGTGCAGTTTTCTATTTTTTTTTTATTGCTCAAAGCCACCTGCTCTGATTTAAAGATCTGTAAATGAAAATGAAATTATCTACAGTAGTAAGCCCGCATATTGATTCTTAAGAGTTGTAGAAATTTCTCATGCGGACAGCTTTATTTTGCCTTCAACCACTGAGGTAAATACAAAAATTTACATATTGACTTTTCTGTTTGACAAAGTAGATAAATACGCCGCAAGAATGCGAACGATCACCTTAAGTTACGAATTTAATATAAGATGAAACATGAAGAGAGAAAACGACTGAGAGAAGAGACAGATAAGGAAAAGAGTAAAACATTTTCATTCGATGAGAAGTCTTTTCAGAACCACAATACAGAAATATTACTGATTAAAGGTACTGAAATAAAAATATTGCATTATGAAGCAACTATTAATTAATATGGCATTTCTTAAATTTATTGAATTGTTGCTGCTTTTGAGATTTTTCCAAATTCTGTTTCTCTTAAAATACATTCATTTACTTTCATGATTTATTAATAAATACAGCAGATTGATAATAATGATAATAATAATAATATTTAGAAAAAGACTGCAGAAGATATAATAAAATGTAGCTAATATTTCTATTAACTTTAATTCATCCTCATCGTTAATTATTTTTAGTTCTTTGCTAAGTAGCATTTACAAAACAACATAA
Source organism: Salticus scenicus (assembly GCA_963930645.1). NCBI lineage: Eukaryota > Metazoa > Arthropoda > Arachnida > Araneae > Salticidae > Salticus > Salticus scenicus. Next base: position 163,071,941 of record OZ005651.1, read on the forward strand.
TGACGTTCAAAATTTAATATTGTCGTTCAGTTTTTGGAAATAATTAAATAAAATAAAATTCTAATTAAAAACAGTAATTTGGGTATTTAAAATGTAATATCCATTTTCAACACTGAAAAATAATTTTATCCAATAACAGGATACGGAAAATAAAAGATTATATAGAATACAGGATACGTAAGATAAATGTTTTATGCAAAAAATGTATTACACATTATTTACAAATAGTTTTTGTTATAATACACAAAAAGAAAATAAGCTTTGTTTCACTATAAATCGTTAACATACTTAAAGTGAAAGAAAAATTAATTTTTACAAAATAATAATAATAATAATCAAACGTTCTTTTTTTTTTGTTTTTTCTCACTGGCAGTATTCAGAAAAAAAACTTGTTTTCAGGACGATAAGACAAGTTTAAAAATTATTTTTTTTTATAAAATTTACAAGTAATTCATAATTCTTGTTTTGAACATTTTATAGCGTTTATATGTTTATTCAAAAAAGCATTTGAGAACCCTGATATATATGTAATTTCGTTATTATAGCATTATTATATTGAGAAATTAATACAAATTATAAAGTCTATATAAAAACTGCCGCAGCAATATAGAAGTCTCTTATCAAAAATAAAACAAAAATATCACTAAACTTACTAAATGTTTTACATACCATATCTTACAGAATATATTTAATTATACTTCAAAGAAAAATGTATTTATAAAAAAAAGAGGTAAAAGAAGAAGTTTATAACTTAAATTTGATTAAAATACCAAAATGTTTTGATAACGAAAGTTTCTTTTAATAATTTACATATAGGGGAGAGTAGGGAGGGATGGGAAATTGGGAGGAATGGGACACCTAGAATTATTCTTAAAATAGAAATTGTTTTTAATTTCTGACTCTTTCACCAGGTGGAGTAACTATAGTCCCATATTCATTGCTATGTATTATTTTAGTTGGAGAATTATGGGAGTTCATGTAAAAAAGAAAAAAAACTATTTTAAAACACCAAAAGTAAATAATTACTTATAATAACAGGAGACTTGGCGTTGGAATATTAAAACCCGAATAAACTACTACGTCAGAAACGTGAAAGAAAAATGTTTGAGATGCATACAGCTGTTTCGGTAGCATTAAGCGTACCGTCTTCAATGCAAAAAGAATTCTGAATCTGGAAAAGTGCTCGTATCTCCTTTATATACGAGCACTTCTCCAGATTCAGAATTCTTTTTGCACTGAAGACGGTACGCTTGATGCTACCGAAACAGCTGTATGCATCTCAAATATTTTTCTTTGGGGTTTCTGACATAGAAGTTTATTAGGGTTTTAAATAATTAGTTAATTTTCAAGGCAAGTTTTCAATATTGCTCACTGATGTTAGCATAATTACTTTTCATATTATATATACCTAATAATATAACATTTATGAATTAGTAGCTAAATTAAGCCTAAAAATAGCATGTGTCTTTTTTTTTTTTTTTTGAGAAATTCTGAAAAGGGAGGGATGGGACAGAGCAGCTCAGGGAGGGATAGGACTTGTAGGAAAAGATGGAAAAATGAAGATTCTGATACTCCTTAAATACAGAATATCAAGAGGCAAATGAATTAATAAATGGAAGAGGAAATGCATAAAACAAATTTAAAATCATGGAAAATAATTGCTGTGGCACCCACACGACTTTTGCTTACCCTTTACTTTTAAAAATACTTTATTTACCATATATATATATATATATATGAGGAATTAACTTCCATTCTTGAGCAGTTTCCTGGCCATGGCAAAATATACTAAAGAAATTACATGCACCAATGACAATCAATAAAAGAGAATGATTTTGCTTAATTATTGGTAGCCATGTATATGCTTTGTATAAATTGTGTACAAACCGCATCGTTTGCTTAAATATAGTTCTAAATTAATAAAACAGAAGCCACTTGAAATGCACTGGTAATTTTCTAGTAATTTTCAGATTAGTTCCATTATATTCTAGTACACATAAATATATATGTTCATTTAATTTTGTTTTGTGCGGTCTATAGATGTTAAACTGTACCTACCGTAAATTTCACTCATAGACATAATGTATTTGAATTCTGTTGGATGTCCTTGTACATGAACGATTTGTTTAATATATATATATATATATATATATATAAATAGTGTAGCATCTCTATATGATACACATTTAGAATATGGAGTTCGGATTTCCTGCTAATATTTGTGCTTGGGATATGCTGATAACACACATAGAGTAACCCCTAAAAATCTTATTTTCCTATTCAAGGAACCACAAAACATGTAAATTTAACAAAAACTTAATTTCGAATATTTGAACTAAAAAGCAATACATTCTTTTCTAGAAGAGAAAGTATAAAAAAAAAAAAAAAAAAAAAAAAAAAAAAAGGATGGAACTAATCGAGCATTGGAAAATTTTTATTTAATGTGATACATTAAATTATAATGTTGGATAAAATAGATGTTATTAGTACTTAATTAATTGTACATACATAAGTGTCATTTTTCAGAGTGTGTTTGTATATTATGGATTTATTTCGACTTTAAAAACATGTCCAATCCCTCCCTTATATAAGGGTGGGATGGGACATTTTATAACTATATTAATTGGCTTATAAAACTAATACTTTGATAATTACCATCAAATTTATATTTTTAAAAGATGTTACAATATTTCAATTTGTTTCTCTGAAACATACAGTGTTGTACCAATAAAGGTAAATTTGTAAGAAATATTTTTGTCAAAACTGTCCCATCCCTCCCTACTTTCCCTTACTATATTTTACTTGAACTCTTTTGATTTCTTAATTATTCAAATGTAATATTTTTTTCCCCATATTTGTAAACATAAATTTATTTTCTTTCCCTTATATAAAAACTCTTAATACTGTATCTGCTAGCTATGGTTTTGTGATTATTGGTTTTATTTAACATTCGTTATAATACTTAATTAGTGTTTATTCAAAAATCTAACTTAAAGACATTTATACACAAAAAATATTTTTAGTAGATATTCAACGCAAAATAGAAAAAACAGAAAGAAAGGAAAAGAGACTCATATTGTAAATCTGCTTCAAAGAGATTTCAAAAAGGGTAAAGAAACATTTCTGATAAACCTAAATAAATAAGGTGGAGGATCAAAACTGTGATGGCCTGTCTCCGGACCACCACTAGGGGTGTGTCCCAGACCATCGCCAATCACCCATCTGCGCAGCACTAGTGGGACGTAAAAACCCAACCAACCAACCAAAATAAATAAATAATTAAAAAAAATAATAATAATAATAAAATAAAAGGCTGGAAACAGTGCAGTTTTAATGTAATTTATATTTAAATTACTTATATATTATATTATTAATATAGAGATACAATATATTTATTTGCATAATATACATACTTATATTAAGTAATATTCATGGAATAGGAGAATGGACACTTTATTACACACACACAAAAAAAAAAAAAAAAAAAAAAAATCAATTGTGAAAAATGCATTGAAAAAAAGGAAGGAATTTTAAGATTAATAAATAAAAGAAAATATACAATAAAAGAAAGGTAGTCTGTTAAAGGCTTGTGAAAAATCTCTTTATGGACTGTATTAAAACAGAAATTGAATTATATTTTATAAATCTGTCTGAATTTCCAAATTATAATTTTATATTATAATTCAATATTATTTAAAAAATTAGTAATTACTGCTTACAGTTTAATTTAAAAATTCTTTACTCTTTTCAATATACTACATTTAAAAAATATTAATGCAATAATGATATGAGAAATAGAGAAATATATTTTAAAAACATTATATGTGTCACATGTTATAAACTTTTAAAGTCAATATATAAAATAGAAAAATCCTGTTAAGTACCACGCTTTTAAAATAAATTTTATACTGCTCTCCTTTAGTAAGTTATAACGAAGTAAGAAGTTTCGAAATAAATATAATCATCAGTAAAAATTACTAAATGTATTTCGTATTATACGATGGAATTCACCATACTGTGAAATTAATATGGAATCCATATAATGTCAGAGTGGGTTTTATTTATTTGAAAAATAATTTATATATTTGTAATATTTTACTCAGAAGAAACATTATTAATGATATCTTTAATTTAAGTATGATGATTATAAAAATTTTAAATTAATATTTATAAAGAACTATTGATGAGCATAATTTCTGAAATCTATTGTTAATACTTATAATATTATGATATTATGGTATTCTTCATAAGTACAATATTTCTAAAAGCTTACCATACAGCTATATATATATATTACAGATAAATTACGTTTGGCAAAATTTTATAGTTAAATCATTTAAAAAATGAAGGAACAAAAGAAACAAAAGAAAATGAAAAACTACTGACTAGAGTTACACTTCTTTTAAGAAGTACCCCCTCAGGCAGTTACAAAAAGGTTACTCAGACAGTCTAATTCAAGTTTTAGTCATAATTTTGATATGCTGATTATATACCAACTTAAATACTAACCCTTGTCACCAGATTCAAACCATACATAGTATAAAAATAAGTTTTAGTACAGGCTTTCTTTACATAATTAGACTCATTAATTATTAAAATCTCAAATGTAATTATAAGCGCATAGAAGTTTTTTGTTTTTTATAAATGCATAGCGTGATCAAATTATTAGAATTTTATTTATTTATTTATATTTATAATTTGACATTTTTTATATTCTAAAAAAAAAAAAAAAAAAAAAAAAAAAAAAAGATTCTAGACGAAGTGACCTTGAACTTGAGATATGAGAAGAACATTTAAAAACTCACATTTTCCACAACAGATTTGGTTCAGAGTACAATTAGGAGATACAACACACATTGAAGAAAAGCACAAATACTTTGGATCACCCTGCATCATAAAAAGCCAGAAATGGTTTATAACTTTAACACAATGTTGTACATGCAATATGCAACATTTGTACTTTTTTTTCTATATGCAAAATTCTGCATCTTATGTTATTTAGAGTGTGCCCTTGTTTGGCAATTTCTTATTATTTATTTATATATATACATTTAAAATTATCTTTTTATTTTTTTAGCGAGGGGATTTCACAATTATTTAGGCGGATATAGATATATATATATTTTTTTCAAAAGTTACTCAGTTTTTTGCTTATAACAAGAACGGAGTTCCATAAAATTTTACAAAACTTGCAGAAAACTTGACAAAACATTAGAGAAACATTAACCTAAAATATAAAATTCACACGTTTAATATTTGCTGAGGTATGAGCATTTATAGTACATAATTTTTACTGCACATGCGCAAAAGATAGAATTTTGTTTTATTACACAGGTACAAAGCTACATATAGAGAGCAGCTTAGGTCAAAAGTTCATTTGAAAAGAGTAAAAATTAAGCAAAATTTTGGCAAAAGAACGAGCTAGATTTTAAATACTTTCCAGAGTTGAAATTTCACAACGGGTTTTCCACACGCAACGCATTTAATTTGAAAACCCAATTATTACAACCACGTCGAAAAAGTTCTTTTTGTGAAAAGCCCCTTATGGGCTTGTATCTTTAACATACTGTTATTTAATTACTGAGATTTGTAAATTCATAAAAGGTTTTTTTTTTTTTTTTTTTTTTTTTTTTTTTACGAAAAAGAACTTTTGCAACGTGGTTCAAATAATTGGATCTTTAAATAAGTGGCAAAGGAAAAACCCTTTGTGAAACTTCAACACTGGAAAATGTCTGAAATCTAGCTCGTTCTTTTGTCGATAATTTGGATATTTCTCACTCTATTCAAATGAACTTTTGAAATAAATTGTCTAATTTATCTAGCTTTCAACCTATATAATAAAAAAAATTTTATCTTTCGTGCGTGTTCAGCGTAAAAATATTTGCTATAAATGCTCACATTTCTGCTTATATTACACGAATTTTATGCTTCAGATTTCTGTAATGTTTTGTTAATCTTTCGGCAGGTTTTGTAAAATTTTATGGAAATACGTTCTATAAGCAAAAAACCTGTCAAAAAAAAGAAAAATTAATAAATAAAATAATTATATATATATATTAATTATATCTGCCTAAATAATAGCTCAATTCTCACAAAAATCACACAAATATTTTACATAGTAAGTGCAACAAAGTGTTAAAGTTACAAGTCATTTGTAGTTTTTTTTATGATACAGGGTGATCCAAAGTATTTGTGCCTTTCTTCAATTTGCGGTTCGACCCCCTAACTGTACTCTGGACTAACGCGGTAGTGGAAAATGTGAAATTTTAAATTTTCTCTGCATTTCTGAAGTTCAGGGTCATTTCTTCCAGTACTTTTAGAAAATCGAAAAAATGTGAATATATGTATATATATTGATCACCAACTGTACATATATAAACTTTTAAAATACATTTAATGCAACATATTATATCTAGAATGTGAAAATAAATGTTCTTAAAATCCTCTATTAAAACCTTTTTATAAATGAAAGCTACCTTAATATCCATTCTTTACTAGAATTGATCAAGTATTCTACATTTCCTTTTAATTTTTGCAGCTGAATTTTAAAATATAACAAGGTGACAAAATATGATACATTTTTTTTTCAGTTTCCGCACGCAAGCTCTGTGTACAAAATACCTGTATTTGAAAAAAAAAAAAAAAAAAAAAAAAAAAAGTCAACTCAGATTTTAAATTAGAAAGCAAAAGTTATTCCACATGATACTACTTACTCTTTTAAATAAAATATATATATATATATATATATATATAAAGAACATATCTTCTAATGAGATAATTTTAAAGTTATTTATACTGTGCTTATACAAAATATTAACAGAAAAATGGTTTTATCTAATTAAATAGCTCATTGAAAAGTTTTACTATTAATTTCGATTGGTAATACTCCTGCTGTTTATAATACAACGATTGGTCAAATAAGCTGTTATCTGAAAACTTTAAAATATTAATTCTGTATATAAATGTTTGAAAAAAAAAAAAAATTCTTTAAAAAATATTCCATGCCATTAAAGTACAGTTGCGATTGCTATTAGTATTAATATAAATATCTAAGTTTAACACTAATTGAAAATATTTTTTATTTTGCTTATCTGCGTTTGAAAAATGAGCAGATATATTTTAGAATTTAAAAAAAGGAAGAAATAAAGGAAATTCGCGCCGGAGAAAGGAAAAGAGAGGAGATAAGCATAAAGCATGCATAATTCCTGTGAATTATTTTTATACTTTGAAATACAACGCATAAATGTGCAACTGCAATTAAAGTGTAATGAACGGATGTTTCTCACTTGTACTGTTTTACAGCTCATACGCTCTGTATTCTGAAAGTTTTACAGAATTTTCATTAAGAGTAATGCTCGTTTGTTCGTTGTTTCTCTTCAGGGGATCTTCCTTTTATAAGTTTTTCCTCGTAGTTCTCTCTTTAAAAATTCATTCTTCTCCTTTATACGTCAGCTATTCGAGATCTTAGAGAGATTATGTTTAGAAACTAGTTTAGAAAATTTGAAGAATTTTTCACTGTACCATAGCTTTTATTACGTTCTTTGAAAAATATTTCTAGAAAACTTTTTTGTAAAAGGAAATTAGACGAAAGTGTCAAAGTTGTTACAATTGCATTTTACGAATGAAAAAAAAAATTATAACGCGAGAAAATTAATATAAAACAACTGACATATTTAAAAATAGATGAATATATTGATTTTTATGATTTCGGACTGCAATCACTGAAAAATACTAAAATAGTGTGTATATACATTTCGCTAAGGAAATTTCATCAATTTTTATGACGCACATGAAAAATGTACTTTTGTTTTGACTATGATTCTTTATACATAACAAGAAACAACCCGACCTATCGTGAGAAAGTAAAATAAAGGTCTAAAATTGTTAAAGATAATAACTTTCTAACATAAAATATTACGATATTAATATAAATTTTCTCTCAACATTGTATTTTAATCAATTTTAAAAACATTAAAGAACATATATTTAAATTTTGAAAGAAGTTCATTATTTTACGTCCAAAAATTAAAAGTATTTAACTACATTTCAGCTTTATTTTGTTAAAAATAGACAAAATATTATAATAAAAATCTATACCTTAAATATCCTTTTATTTCACAGTTTCATACTAAAATTTCGTATTGGAAAAAGCAAAGTATAGTCCAGAAATTTAAACCCCATTGGAAATAAACACAGTCAGTATTTATACAAGCGCTACAATTTTTTTGACAGTCCAATGTTATTTCTCAATTTACTTTTGATTCAGTGTCTGCATATTTTTTTAATTTTTCATGGAGTTTCATTAGACAGAATAATATAATAAATTTAAGAAGATTTCAGCGCTTTTCTTATTTCGAAACATTTCTTATTATTGTGTAAAGAAATAAATGCCCAATTTGACTTATTTAAGTCTAAAGAGCACACTTAAAATGCAATATCCTCTAAATGTATTTCTCATATTTGTTATAGTTCCTAATTCTTTATCAGAATTTAGAGCAGAACATGAAAAATCCAAATTCTCCTTGGGAAAGAGTTATTATTATTTTTCATAACATCGATTGCAATAAAATTTAAAATTAAAATTACATACTAAACTGTTTAAAATTAATACACCATGATACAAGCATGCTTGCAAAAAGAAATCCATTATTATTGTCTTTTTAATAATAAAATTACGTATTTAGAAATCAACTCAATAAAAATATTTAAAATCTTTAATAGAAAGCAAAATAACTACAGTCATTTCCAAAAATTTAAGAACAGTAGCCGATTTTCAGTATTTTAAAACATTGCATCATTTGCGCAGATTATTGCGTCATCTCATGTACTGATTGCATCAGACGCATTCTACTGCTATACACAAAGGTGCCCAGCACATTTATCGCCGGTTGTATACTGGATTTTGTCGTAGACAGTGCTGTTGTGTAATTATTGTAATGGGTAAAAAATATTCACTTACTGTTACAAAATGTCAGACAGAAATATTGACCCTGCATAAAATTGGATTTTCTGATCGTCAAATAATTTCGAGGGTAAATGTGAGCAAGACACCTGTGCATCAAGCTATTGGTAAATTTAAAATTTCGGGAATATTTGTGGACCTTAAGAGAAGCTTTCGCCCTAGAAAAACGAGTGCACGTGATGATCATGTGATAAGAAGTATTGTCGTACGAGATCCAAGAACCTCCTGCAATACGATTAGACATTCTCTGGCTGCAAAAGACACCAACGTCAGTTTGAGTACTATTTCAAGATGCTTGGCCAAAGATTTTGGTATATCATCCCATAAACCTGCAAGGAAATCTCGACTTATTCCAAGTATGAAAAAGAAACGATTCTCAAAGTCCACAAATTTTCCCGAAATTTTAAATTTACGAATAGCTTGGTTCACAGCTGTCTTGCTCACATTTATCTTCGAACTTATTTGACGTTCAAAAAATCCAATTTTATGCAGGGTCAATATTTCTGACCTTTTTGTAACAGTAGGAGAAGGTTTTTTACCCATTACAGTAATTACACAACAGCACTGTCTACGACAAAATCCAGTAAAAAACTGGCAATAAACATGCCGGGCACCTTTCTTTTTTTTTTTTTTTTTTTTTTTTTTTTTTTTATAGCAGTAGAATGCGTCTGATGCAGTCAGCACATGAGATGACGCAATAATCTGCGTAAATGATGCAATGTGTTAAAATACTGAAAATCGGCTACTTATCTTAAACTTTTGCAAATGACTGCATTTAAGGCTCTTGGTACCTTTGATTTGGCACCACTGAAGGTTCATACAAAAGCTTATATTTCAATTTAATATTCATAAATTGAACAATATTTAGTGTAATCAAATAAATAAATTAGATATTCAGGCATTAATTCTTATGATTTTTTATGTATTTTTTAAACATTTGAACTTTTTAAATGGCCATTTCTCAGTTTGCATTTTTTCCTAAATTCATGATCTTCAAAATGCTAAAACGTATACATATATTTAAAAGAAGACTTAATAATTTTTTTAATGTTTAGCAGAACCTACTTAAAAGAATTAGGGATGGATTTTTCAATATCTTTAAAATAAAAAAATATTTAAAATAAAACCACAACAAAAATTCTGTTTCCGATTTTTACGTAGACATATACATTTTAATTTTTTTCTTAAAAATTAACCAATAAATTCCAAACTCTACTCCTAAATCTTTTAAGTATGTTATATTAAACATCCAAAAATGATATCAAATATTTTCTTAAATATCTGTAGAAGTTTTAGTACTTGAGGATCATAAGTCAAAGGCGCACCTTTGACTTGACATTTCTGAAGGTTTCATATAAAAGCTTATATTTCCATTTAATTGTTATAAATTGAACTAGTTTAGGTTTTTTTCAGTAAAATATGATTCAGGCAACAATTCTTATAGGTTTTGATATATTTTTTACAGGTTTGAAATCTTTAAATTGCGTTTTCTCAATTTGCATTTTTTCATGAATTCATGATTTTGAAAATACTTAAACTTCTATAAACTCTTGATAAAAGACTTAATTATTATTTCTATGTTTAATAAAACCTACTTAAAAGAATTAGGAATTGATTTTACAATACCTTTAATATATATATATATATATATATATATATATATATATATTAAAAATAAAAATATAAGAAAGATTAGGTTTTTTATTTTATTTATTTTACTTACTTATTTATTTATTTTTGAAAATTTTTACATAAACATGCACATTTTTAATTTTTTTTTTTCAAAAACTAATCAGTAAATTTCAAAATACATCTCTAGTTCTTTTAAGTAGGTTCTATTAAACATCCAAAAAGATAATTAAGTCTTTTCTTAAATATCTGTAGAAGTTTAAGCATTTTGAAGATAATGAATTCTTGAAAAAATGCAAACTGAGAAAACAAAATTTAGAGATTTTTAATCTGTAAAACATGCATCAAAATCCATAAAAATTGTTTCCTGAATATATATTATTAAACAGACCTAATACAGTTTAATTTATAAATATTAAATTAAAATATAAGCTTTTATATGAAACTTTTATCGATGCTAAGTCAAAGATGCCAATTTCTTTTTAGAAAAAAAAAGGGGGGGGGGATGCTTTTCTTGTGCGATAAAATTTTTGTATCGAATATAAAAAATTCGGTATATATTACCAGCTTTGGTATTGGTTGGAATAAGTGTATAGAATGTATGAATATGTTTTTCATTCTGTAAAGCATCGTAGCATACATCAAAAATATTTACCATAAGGCAATAGCGAAATAATCTATTTTCTAATTACGTTTTTGTTTGCTAAAGAAAAAATAAGATTTCAAACTGTATCTTCTGAAAATACTGTATGACATTATGCATTTCGATAAATATGTTAAGAGACACTAATAATTTCTTCATTCTTTCTTTCCCTTGAATTATTAAACTATGTTCTCAAATTAACATTTTCTTTCTTTCTTTCTTTTTTTTTTTTTTTTTTTTTTTTTTACAGCACTTACCTTTAATTGATTTCGTTCATTAAACATTATTTAGTCATACACATATATATTAGTAAAAAAACAAAATAAAATCCATTTGCTTTATAATAATAAAGTTATTTATTAACAGTTTTTTAGTGCGGCAAACAACAAAAAATTTAATGGAGATTTTTTAATTAAGGACCAAGCCATGGTAACAGATGATATATTTTGATACATATTATGCTATTATAGAATTTTTTATGATTAAATTTTTCAAATATTTTTTTTTATTATATAATACCTTAACTTCCTAAATCATATTATAAATCACGGAAAAATATTTGTACTAATTAATTTTACAAAATTATTATTTTTAAACGTGATGTGTTTGACATTTTCTTTTCACAAAATTTATCTAACCTATATATTTGTTTAAATTCCTGTGAATTTTACGATGATATATACTTGATTGTCTTTTTTAGATGAAAAAGCTTCAAATAAGCAAAATAATACCATTTTCAAAATGAATTTTAATTATTAAAACTTCAAATAAATAATAAAATTAAAAAATTTTCTATTACGGGCGTGACCGAAATTGCAATGGGTGTGACATTTTACCCTTTTTAAATAATTAAACATTCATTTGGTTAAAATTGAATATAAGATTGATAATGCAGTGATATGTTATCCAACACACTTTGTTTTTTAATATTCAAAAAATATTCAAAGATGTACACTATACGTTATTATTAATAAGCGACGGTGGTGCAATTTTTTGATGGCTACAGATTTATTTTACATGATATGTCACCTTTCTCTTGCCAGGATCAATAAGAACTACTTAATTTTGTCTTTTGGAATTTTGAATGCGAGTTGGAATTTTGGAGAGCTGGAATGTTTTCTTTTGGAATTTTGAATGTCCAATTAATAGTAGCATAATACAATTTTCTGATTGGCTGCTTGTTACTACTGCCAACAGCTATTAATGAAGCCATAACAGACACCTCAATCACGGGATATTTTTGTAAGTTGATTAAGTTTTGTTAAGTTGATTTCGATAATTGGTCTTTCAATAAAGGTAGAAATTTAATGAAAATTACTAATATTTTTTTTTAATTATATTTAATAACTATCAAAAGATCATTCCTTCCGTACATTTTCAAGTGATGTTTTGTTTACAAACCATTGACATATAGAGGTTTATTAAACCTTCTATTCTGTCTGTTGCATCTTTTCCAAGAAAAGTGGCAAAAAAATTCATTCGTACATTCAAAAATAATAATAAACGTTCTTTAAATAATATAACTTCTAACATAAATCATTTAAAAATAAAAGCTCAAAATTTCTTAAACCTTTTAGCTGCAACTTAAATATTTCCCTTCCAGAAACATAAGTTTTAAATATATCATATTACTATTATTTAATCTAAAAATGCGTTATAAGAAAGCAATCAACAATAATGTGTTTTGCCACGCACGTTATAAATATTTTGTTACAGGAATCACTAAAAGTTTTGGGTAACAAAGTTTTTTTTAATTATTATTTATTTATTTAATTTTAACGTAACATTTAATTCCTTACCTCGGTTGATAGTGAGATTACCCACAGAAAATTTTAAATCCCTACAATAAAGTGTTGCATGTACTCTTATAAGCATAATTCATATAACAAGCGAGACAAAAAGGTTTATTAATTTCTAAATATTAATATCTAGATTAAATTATAACTTTTTCACTAAATTAGAGTATTACAAAAGCTAGTTGGTATTAATTCCATTCACTGCTCATAGTCACAAAAAAAAAAAAAAAATATTAAATTAAATTAAATTAAAAAATTAAAAAATAAAAAACTTTTTTAAATAGTATTTCAGAATGAATGAAAATATAATGTTTTTAAAGCTTGATGTTTACTTATTTTCTTGAGAGTTAGAGGTCACATTTATAAAATTGTGCTATTGTAACAAGTAATATATATATATATATATATATATATATATATATATATATATATTTTTGATTCATGTTCTACATTGAAGTTTCTTTAATTTTATTCATCTCAAGTGAGTCTTCAATACATTTGAAAATCTAACCTCTACGACTCCATTTACACAGAATGGCTATTAGAAAAAATATTGTACCTCGATATATAATGTCTTCTCAAATTGTAAATATTATTTTTACTCCTCTAGAACCTTTTTTTAAAACTACGTGTACATCTATTTCTAAACGAAAATCGGTTTCTAAATAAATTGATACAATTTGGGAACATACTAAATTCTTAAAAATACACTAAAAAGCTGCATGGAAAAACAAGTAATATGTAGATAGACAGCAGTTTAAATAATATGTTTTTAAACCATATATTTTTAAAAACTGTTTAGACACAAAGAAATATGATGACAAATAAACTGAAAATTGTGTATTTAATTCTTAAAAATAAATCTTCTGGTTAATATATTTCTACTGAAACCAAGAACAGAAAACGTTAAGGAACATATCGAAAATCTATATAAAACAATTTTAAAATACAATTAAAGTGTCTATACAAATTTAAAAATTATCTCTGCTCCTCTAAGCTCTGTTTTATGAACTACATATATATAAAAAGGAAAAATCCCTTCAATACGCATTTTTTCATTTCTTTGCTAAAACATTAAATTTATAAAAAAAGAAAGAAAGAAAGGAAAAGAAAAGAAAAAGAAAAAAAAAAAAAATTCTCGGAAAACACTTTTAGACAATTTTGCTTAAACGTTTTTTAAAAATTGTATATAATAACAGAAAATATGTTATGCGGATGGATAAAAATGTAAATTAAGGTGTTACATGAGTTTCGAAGGCTTAAAAAACGCACATATTCTCTATTTTTTTAAATATAATAAATATATATATATATATTTTCAAAATTTTGAACATATAAAAGAGTAATATTTTATAAAATCTTTATTAAAAAATTTGGAAAATTCTGCCGATGGGTGCTGGTTTTCGGAAACACTTCAAAAAAGCTGTGGATACAATTTCTAAAAAAGTAAAGCACCGATTTTATTGAAACTTTCCGCACTTCTCCAAAATAGAATTGACTAGCGTTTGAACGAAGGATTTTTCTTTTTTTTCGATTACAACTAAATTTACCAAGCTATACGTTGGGTTAAAACGAACCGAAAATTGTACTATTTTCGCATTGCCAAAATTCAAATTCATAGTCAATGCTGTCAAAAATTCAAATTATTATTATTATTATTTTAATCAAGCACTATTTAATTCTGTTTTGAAGAAATGTGGAAAGTTACAGTAAGATCAGTCCATTAGTTTTTACGAAATCATGTCAACCGCTTTTCTGACGTGTGTCCGGAAACCAGAACATACCGGCTCAATTTTTCAAAAATTTTTATGAATTTTTTATAAAGTATTGTTTAAATATTGCTCTTTTAAGTGTCCAATATTTTAAATAAAAATATTTATTTTATTTTAAAAAAAAAAAAAAAAAAAAAAAAAAAGGATAGAGAGAAAATATTCTTTTTTTAGCCTTCGGAATCCGTATATAAACTTTTTAGACAATGTTTATAATATAACCATAGGTTGCTTAAAACTTACTTCAGACAAAAAAAAAAAAAAAAAAAAAAAAAAAAGATAAAAATCAAGATTCATACTCTGAACAATATCTCAACATACATTCCATTCTATTTCGCCTTACGTCGAAATATTTTTATTAAAACCAGCGCAGCTGTCAGGTGCAAATTTGGATTTAAAATGAATTTTCGGATGCATACTGATTTTTTCAAATAAAATTGCAGGAGAGCTTTTTGGATTTTGATAGCATTTTAATTTAAGAATTATGATTTACATAAAACTTTTATAACCAAAAACATTCCAATGCAAAGGTACAGAAAAAGTAATATAAAACAAATTTTTAAATTCACATATTATTCACATTTGTAATTTATTTTTTGTTATTGAGAAGTATATTATTTCCATATAATTCCATCTACGGTTTATTTTAGATGCGTAACAAAAATTTCGTTATTTTTGAAATTTTGTTACAACTACGCAACCTCAGAAATCTACAACAGTTTATAACTTTCATAGTTTGAAGAATTAAATGTACTTTTCAAAATAATCCAGGTTTTACTTTATGAAATCCTCTAGCGAGCCATTTTATATACGTCGGATTTTAAAATCAGGAAAATTTGTTTTTCTGCTTATGTAAGTTAGAAAATTTACAATGAATTGAGAAAACTTAATGAGCGAAGAAAAGGCAGTTGGTTGAGAATGTAAGTGTAGCGTCATAAACATCTCTTTCATGCATGCGACTCTAAAATAAGATGTGGAATTTCTTACTAAAGTACGTTGTAAATCAGGAAAAACGAATAATTGTAGGTACTTTGACGAAAAATGGAGGAAATAACGTTTCTGAAACAAAGTAATTTGAGACTATGAAGAGTATATCGCAACCAAGGGCGACATATAACTTTTTTTTTCTAGTTTATTCTCTCAAAGATCCAGTTGTGGAGACACACACATGCTATAAAAGTTAATTGTAGTTGAGATTTTTACTGCTTGAAAGTTTAGATAGTATATAAGACTAGCATTTTTGATAAATCAGAAAAGCTTGGGTACTTTTAAAACAGTAAAACTTCTTAGAAATTTTATGCCAAATTCACCAACATGAAATTTATTATAAAACTTTTCTCTTTATGGCTGAAGAAGTTTGATAAGAAAATGGGAAAACTTACTATAACGTGTACAATTTTTTAATCAAAGCGTGACTTAGATTTTCATTTTGAAGCTAATAAGCTGTACAGTTAAGCTTTATGTTTTAGAAAAGAGGTGTTAGGCAAAATAGTCTGTAAAATGCAAATATTAATTATATCCAAGTCACTTACACAATATCATTAGAGATGAACAAACTACTAAAACAAACTTTACTGAAGAAAAAGACTGGTATCAAATATTTAATGTTAAGACTTAAAAATGCAGTTTCATGTAAATTAAAGAGCAAGAAGCCAAACTGTCATGTACAAAACTTCAGTACTTGTGAATTATGTTATAAAATTTAGTATTTATTTCATTTTTTGATATTTAAGTAACATATACAATTAAAAAAAAATAAGTTTTGAATAATATCATTAAAAATACGTGATGTATTATGTGAATGAATACGTGATGTATTATGTGAATGAATCTAATTTAAATTATGAATAAGATATAGAAACCTATGTTGTATCACATATATGCCCAAATACCCTGTAATGCCTAAATTGATATGCATATTAGAACAACTTAATAGAATTTGAATTACATTTTTTTATTGAAAGTATTTAGCACATTAAAAATGTGTTTTTTATGTAACCGAGTTTTAATTTTCAATGTGTTTGCTGAAAGAATAAATATGTGGTAATTTAACACATATTAATGTTATATTCATATTGCGCTATTAAATACGTCCAAATAAAGTAGAATGTATTTTTATGAATTATTTTGTTTTTGCAAAAACCTTGTTAAGTTTGTTTAGAATTTAGATTTACTTCTAACAAATAATTCTTTTTAAAATAAAAAGACTTTACTTCTTTAATTTTTTAAGGTTTAAAATTGCGATTCACTTTGAATAATGCAAAAATTTTGAATAATTCAGTTTTATTTTATTTTATTTTATTTATTTATTTTTCAGAAGTTTATGAAAGATTTATTTGAATTAAAATAAACAGTTGTGAATTGATAAAGGATATTTCAAAAATTTAAGTTTAGAGAATGTCTATTTTAACATTTAACAATATTCTATGAAAATATTTTATTATTTTTATAAGAGTCCATGTTTTTTTATAGTTGATTAAGTTGTTTGGCGTCTGTGATTTAATTTATAATATATGCAACTAACATTTTAACAAACTCGAATGATATTTAAGCTTGACGGAGATTTAAAATAGATAAATTGATTATATTCCCAATAATACTTCCACATGAAAAAAAATAAAAATAAAAATAAAAAATAAAATAAAAAAAATACATGTATATATATATATATATATATAATTCCTCCCCCCCCCCCCCATAATTTGGTATTAGTTATCAGTTTCAGATTTTGAAATTTTAGTAATTGACAATATGTACTTCATATTTGCATCACTTACAATAATTATTAATTTTTCGAGAAGAAAAAGCATTTTGTGTAACTCTATTTTTATACTTGAAAAAAGGTTAATTCTCAGTAAATGAACTAGAGGTATTTTAAAAATAATTTCTTACATCTTATCATATCTCCTTTCTTAATCTGTTGCATCTCTGAATTTCCAAATACTTTCTTGATAAACAATATTTCAATTATCAGTGGGCTAAAAAGAGTTTAGATTACAAAACATTACAAACCATAAGTGTTTATGTAGAAAATTGTATTATTTTTCATTTATCAAATTATCAAATTAAAAAAAAAAAAAAATAAATAAATAAATAAATAAATAAAATAAATAACATCATGGTCATCATATAGAAATATTTGAAATATTTATACATGAATAATCTCACTTCACGCTTTCTTTTTCTTTTCTTCTTAAATATATATATAATTATTGTGGGTTTTTGAGTATTTTTAAGTGATGGATTCAACCTTGAGAAATTGTTTTCTAGAATAAGATAAATATATTGATTTATGAACAATTATGACCATTTTGGCGTTTCATTTAACCTTTGCTGGCTTTGTTTCAAATGAACTAAGAAAATAATAACTTTTGTTAAATTTAAATTTCACAGCATTTAAAATCTTTAACCCTAACATTCTTAAAAGTGCTTTTGTGTACAAAATTTTGAATCCACTTCTTCATCTAAAAATTTTTCGAACTTTCAAAATGTTCAAACATTTTTATAAACATTTTAACTGAACGAGGTCAGTTTTTCACTAATAAAAATTAAATTATTTTGTAGGTATTTTATGGATAAATGTGTGTGCAACGTTTTAAAACAATGTGTTGAAAGTGGATAGTGACAAAAAAGTGTTTTGGAGGAAAAAAAAGGAGCTAAAGTTTGGAAGTGCGGTGAATTTTAACATCCGTTACAATTTTGGTTAGTTTCTGATACAATATTTGTGCTAAAGAACTTATAAAACGTCAAAGTATTCAGAATCATTCATATATCAACTCATATATTTTATACGTATCTTTTTTTGAAAAAGTCTTTTTTTAGGTTAAAATTCTTTAGAATATCTTAATTGGTTTCATAATGCATGAAAGGTCTGAAATTTTAAAATATTGTCTAAATCATATTTAAGGACCTTCGCAAACAACAGTGAGAACAATTGGATGCATCTTCCAACACTATTGATAATTAATTCCTGTTTATATTGTTAACTAGCTTAATATTATTATTATTTTTTTTAATGAAGTTATACATACAAGTGTATACAATCATGAATTCACAAAAAATATAACAGATTTTGAAACATCTTAAATTAAAATATATTTTTCATTTTTCCATATAATAAATTGATTTTTAAAAGTTTAAAATTAACATTTAAAGTTTCTTTTATTTAGGAAACATAAATACAGTGAAACCCCGACCTATCGTTCCGCATCCATCGTTTTCCCGCATTTATCGCACTTCAAAAAGTCATTTTCCCGCATCCATCGTTGAAAAATTTGTCTTCTGACCGAAATGGAAGTGAAAATCAAGTGATTCCAAATGGCATTCAAACTTTTCTTCCTCCACGGAGGATCAAAATTGTAATGGCATGTCTCCGGACCATCCTGAAAGGTGAGTTCCAGACCGTCGCCAATTGCCCTTATTGTAGAACTTGTGCGATGTAAAACCCAAAAAACCTCAGCTACTCAAACTTGTGCTGTTTTAGGTGAAGAACAGGGATTGTGCAGATATTGTCACATATGTGTCTATGAATTATTGAATACGGATCGTATGTTGTTGCTTGGGGAATAAGTTATTCTACTTTATGGAAAGAGGAGAATGGTTGCATCTAGTATGGCCAGCTACTACATTTTTTCAGATTCCGGAGGTTAAACTTACGGCATTACTAAATGTGTCTGGCGTAATTACGGCATCTGAAAATGCGCGAATTTTTGTATATGCACATGAAATAACAGAAAAGGACCAGAAAATGTTGTAAATCTGTAAAATCCTCATTTAATTTATAAAATGAACAAAAGATTCAACATAAAATTACTGATTTTTAAAAATAAATATCACTTAATTCTACAACTTTGTTTTATTTCTTTGGCAGTTTGAAGAGTAACAAATTAGTTTTTACTAGTAGCATGCTATACATATTGCTTATTATTATTTCATAAACATTGTTTTATTCGTGTTTTGACTTTAACCCGCATTCATCGTTTACCCGCTTTCATCTTGTTTTTTTTTTTTTTTTTTTTTTTTTTTTTTTGTTTTTTTTCACGCACCCCATGAAAACCGATGGTCTGAGGTTCTGCTGTATATTTATTTTAAATCACACTCTTTTTACAGGTTTTACTATAAAAACCACTGAATATAAGCATAGGTTGGTTGGTTGTAGTGTTTAAGACTGATTGATTACGATAGGGTCCTAGGCCTTGTAAGCATAAGAAATATGCTGTATCTCTCTATATAAACTAACACTCTTTAAATACTCAGGCCTTAATTATTATATACATGCATACATACATACATACATACATATATATATATATATATATATATATATATATATATATATATATATATACACATATATATATATATATATATATATATATATATATATATATATATATATATATATATATACATACATACATACATATCTTGTAAAATTGCTTCTTAATGAAAATTACATTTTTATGATAAATTGAAATGAAATTTCCAATGAAAATGCCAACCAAAAATGGTCTGGTAGAAAAAACACTATTTTGATTCTTTTAATAAAATAAAACATTTTTTTTTTAATTATTATCTTGTTCTACTTTTTTTTTTCTGTTATGTTTTTAATTTTTAATCTCAATAAAGGTATTTTGAACAAATATATAGATACATACATATCTTGTAAAATTGCTTCTTAATGAAATTACATTTTTATGATAAATTGAAATGAAATTTCCAATGAAAATGCCAACCAAAAATGGTCTGGTAGAAAAAACACTATTTTGATTCTTTTAATAAAATGAAACATTTTTTTTTAATTATTATCTTGTTCTACATTTTTTTTCTGTTATGTTTTTAATTTTTAATCTCAATAAAGGTATTTTGAACAAAGTGTTTATTATATTTTCAGCTAAAAAATAATTTTGTATAACATAAGCAGACATTATTTTATAACTGATTAGACTATACATTGACTTTGTTGTTGTTTTTAAGAAAATGCCTCCGATTTTTTGTGCTTTAATACAGCTATGATTAGCGAATTATATCTAAAGTGTTCTAAAGCTAGTACTTAATGTACTCAAGACATCTTTAACAATCGCCAAAAATATTTTTCTTAATGCTGTGCTCTACTTTACATTGATATGATTGCCTGTATTTATTTTACTTTTAGAAAGAAATATATATGCAACAATCTAAATTAAATAATGAAAAAAGTAAATACATATATTTCAAAAAAAGAGATTATTTCAACTTATACTGTTTTGTTTTTATATCACAAGATTTTTACAAGGTGAAAAGGAATAGAATTACAGATGAAAAAAAAAAATCTGTTATTAAAATTTATTATATAGAGTATGTAAAAGCAATCATTTTGTTTACCCCCACCCCACCCCCATTTTTTTTCTATAAATAAAACGATAATGTCATCTATTTAACAATAATGGTAAATGGATTTTTTAACAAATAAAGAATGTAAACCATACGCCAATATAAAATGCATGCAAAGATAAAATATTTTATCAATTCCTTTATAAGGTATATAATCAATGTTTCTTTTTTTTTTAAATAGCTTTGAAAAATCATTATTTAAATTAAAAATATTACATTTCAAAAGCCTAGATAAAAGAATTTGTAATGGGTATGAACTGAATGTAAGAATTTTATTTCATTTAAACTAAGTTAATATAAGGAAAAAAGAATAGAGATCTACGCACCATTTAAAAACATATAAAACATTTCAATTTATTGGATTCATTTCATTTCTCACCCTTTAACAATACATCATTGTTCAGACATACGTGATAAGTCTCAAGCAAATTTTAATGCACGTGTAAGGGAAACGCATTAGAACTATTGTCGTGTAAAATAAATAAAGGAAGGCGGCAAGTTCACATAAAAATTACAATGAAGATTGCTTTTGAATCCAAGATCGTCATCGCGAGAGATATTTTAAGAATAATTAACTTGTATAGCATCATTTATTTCATTAAAAAAAAAGAATAGAAAATTTCGAACGATGAAAATTATATTATTTTTTAAGAGCCTTTATTCTCTAGTTATTCATTTCAACTGTATGTTTCATCTGCGCTTTAAATAAACACTCTAATTCAAAGGATTTTGACATGAACTTGTACCTTCCATGACATTATTTATACTAATGACAGACTCAGAATAAAGATCTTCCAAAAATATGCTTTATTAGAAAATTTTCACCAGTTGCCGTTATAAAAATATATGAAGATCGGAATTATATATTGATCTTAAAACAAAAAGTTCCACGTGTGTCTTGTAAGATATCTGGTATCCAAAGTATGATGTAGTATTTAGTTGTTTGATTAAAGGTGAGAACCATCAATTATATTTAACCCTTTACCGGTCTCATTTAATTTTATTCCTCTGGTCAGTGTATCCAAGGAAAATTTTCTGTTCAATATCCACAACTAATTTTTAACTGTACTTCGAATGTTGTTCGTCCATTATATATATATATATATATATCAAATGTTACTCCTGAAAATTGATTGTGATAGTTGAATAAAAAAGTCTCTTAATTTGGCAACGCTGTTTAGCGCGTTTCGGAGCTTTAAGCCCACCAAAGGGTTACATTAATTTAATTTAGCAGCTTCTTCAGTATATTCTTTTATATTTTCATTTACTTCTTAAAAAATTTATCATCAAAGTAAAATATAGTGCAGTAATGTAATATAATAATGCAAGTAGTAGCAAAGTTTTCTATTCGGGTCAAAAATGTGAACTGGTATGATGAAATTTATAAAAAGAACTTAAATAATATGTATAATTATATATTTTAAACGTATAGCAACAAAACTTGAACTTGTTGTAAATTTCTTGTGTAATAATGAGTTAATAGATTAAATTAATATAGTTAATAGAAAAAATGTTGTGCAGATGTAAAGCAATTTATTTTATATGCTCAAGAAAACTGCATGTTAGAAATGTTATATTTTTCATTTTAGCCTTCTGCCCCCTTCCCGAAAGAAAGAAAGAAAGAAAAATATTTGAACCAAATTTTATCTCACGTCATTTTAATGAAAGCATAATATTTATTTTCCATATACTTTTGTTTTTCAAAACAATGATTAGAACGTTTTCTAACTAATATTTAGTAACTTTTTTTTCATTTTAAAATATATTATATATTCTTTTTTTTTTTTTAATTAAATGTGGTTGTTTATATTAAAGTTGTTTATATTAAAATGTGTTGAAAAAAAAAATTCTCTTTACTAAAAAAAAAAAAAAAAAAAAAAAAAAAAAATCCATTATGAAATATTTCCAACCCAAGTAAAGAATTCACATTATTTTCCTCAAAAAAATAAATAAATAAATAAATAAATAATAATAATAAATAATAAATAAATAAATAAATAAAAATAAAAATAAAAGGTGCGGCTTAAATAATTCAAATAACATATAGATGCAGCAAAAAACTTCGAAATGCTTCTATAATATCGTAAACTTAAGTTAAGAATAGTTTATGACGATAGCATTTAAATACTTAAGATGAATTTCCTTTTTAACCCCAAACATCAATTATATCATAAAACAACATGAAAATAAATAAATAAATAAATAAGAATACGGCAATATAAAACTTTCCAAAATAATTACTAATCACCACATTTAATATTTAGCGTAATAATTTTTCCAAGCAATTTCATTTTACAGGAGTTCAATGTTACATTCCTGTAAGACAGAAGTCTTTGCAATTGAAAATTGTATATGTCGTTCATTGAAACTGTTCTTAGTTATTGACAAGGTTATTTTCCTCAGCTTATGGCATCTCAACAGCAAAGCAGAGCTACTTACTTAATCAAACACTTTCAACTCCTACCCTAACTGAATCTCGTTAGAAGCCAGTGAGCTTCAGGACACCGCCTTCCTAACAGCTATGCAAAGTTAGAAATTTGAAAGCGAAATCAGAAGAAGAGTCTGAAGTACGTAACTGGGAAAAAAAGTTTTCCGTACAAGGAAATTTTTGTAGAACTTACAATAATGTATAGAACAGAACACGTACTTAAAGATAACTAGAGAGAAATAGAAAATTGAAAGCTTATAACTACAAAGAACGGGGAGCTCTTCATAACGCGAGGACTAACCTGGTCAAAATTAATCTTATCTCTGAGCTCTTCAACCTCTTCAGAAGTGGTGCAAGAGAACTCGCAGCTATTAGAGCCTGAAGATATAAAAGGGTGTTTTACAAGAGATGAAACGCATACACAGTTTTTTACAATTTACTGAAATAAATTATGTTAGCAACTGATTTTGAGAGCTTTAACTATGTTAAATTTAACAAGCAGACTGTACGAATAAGTATAAAAATTTTAGTACAATAAAACATTTTCAAGATATTTTCTTTAAATTTCAACAGTAAAAGCACTATATAATGTTTTTAAAATAATTATAATTTTTTAGATTTTTTACATGATATAAAAGTTTGTTAATATTAATGGTATTACTTGATGATTAAATGTAAAATTTTAAGTAAAAAAGGGAATAACAGTTTCTAAAGAATTACAATCTGCATTCATAAAATAAAAATTTAGTCATTTATTGTATTTTTTTTTTTATTATTATTAATAGATGACAAAGCACAAAGTAGTATTTTTAATGTTAAATAAAATTTTTATTAAACGCCATCAGTTATAATTTGTTATTCAGTTTATTAGTTTATTTTTTAAATATTTCGTTGATTACTTTTTTCGGAATAATTACTAGAATTTCCATCAATATTCAGGCTGAAATAATCATTATTTTAATGGTATTACTGTTGTGCACTTTTTGTTTATAATTTTTTATTGATTGTTAATATACATTTTTATTTTAATTAACTAAAATTAAATGTCTACTTTGCAAAAATTACCTTTTTGCCATTACGTGCAGTAATCATATATTTAAGCATAAAATAGTAATTTATTGAAAACCTATGCAAATAAAATGGTAATTAACTTAATGTAATTTATGTTTTTGTGAATTTGAAATGGGGCTTACATTAGATACATTTTTTTTTTTTAATAATTTATTGTAAATATTTTGAAATATTTAATTATTAAAATAATGACTCAATAGTAAGAACTTAATGTTAAAGAAAAAGAAAATTAATATGATTGTGACATTGGTAAATGCTTCGACTTAAGTAAGTTAATACATATTTAATAATGTATATGAAGATAAAAATAAATATGATTTTCAAAACTTTCGAAAAGCTATCACTAGATAAAAAAAAAAAAAAAAAAAAAAAATTACTCAGAAACTATCTATATTAGCCATTTTTATTCGTTATTTTAATGAAAAAACGTTATAAAATATATATTAAAAGAAAACGTATTACACATAAATATACCCTATTTATATAAATATCCATATTACAATGCCTAGGGGTTTTCCTTCAGCGATAAAATGTAAACTGCGATGGCAACAAAGATAATAATAAAACTGTAAAATGCATTGCTGCCAACTTTTAAAATTTCTAAATTACTTTCCCCATTGTCTTCAGATAGAATTCTTTCGTATTGGCATTACGGTTAAATACATTGATCATATTTATAAAAAAAAAAAAAAAGAAAGAAAGAAAAAAAAGAAAGAAAAAAGAAAGAAAAATATATAGGTTATCGTCTTCAGGAAAATTCGAGAGAGGTGGCAGATATGAAATTGTTATATGATTATTGTATGACCTCATTTACAAATCCATAAAGAATGTACTTAAAACATGTCTTTTCAAAAAAGTTTTGTATTAGAGATTTAGAATATTATAATTTAGATATAATTGAAAGAGTTGTATAGTTTGGTTAAATAAAAACCTAAAAAATAAAACAAATAACAAATCTAAAGGTAATTAATCTTTCTCGTGACTAATATTTGAATAAAAGTATCCACATATTTTTTTTAAAGATGAAAACTAATGTTATATATTTAAAATAAATCTAATGAGTAATCTAGAAGCAGAAATAAGGTCTGTAATTATGCATTATCATTACATAAAAAAGGAAATCCCCAATGTTCTTTCATTTGTTTTTGAAAGAACAAAACCTTCTACAAGTAAATTGCTAATTATTTTACAATTCTGAAAATAACTTTCACTAGAGAAATTAAAATTAAAATTCATTAACCTGCATAAAAAAATAAAATAAATAAATAAATAAAAATTTAGTTCAAGTTGTTGAAAAAAAAATAATAAATAATAATAATAATAAATAATAATCAGAAACAATGTTGTACTATATAATACAAATGTGTTGAACTCCTTTTCCTTTTTATTAAAAATAAAATACAAGTATCGAAAGAGTATAAGTATTCATTTTTCTCGGCTTTGTGAAGTGCACGTTCGTGCAAAAATAATAACAGAAATCGCATGATTTTTTTTTATTTTTTACAATAAAGTTCTTAAACACTAAAAGCCTTTCAAAGGTTTCGCATCAGTTATTATTTTAAAATTTAAATTTTTTGGTATATCAGTATTTAAAGAATTAATTTTAAGTTTTAGGTAAATAAGATTTTATCACATAAAAAAATAAGAAATTTTTTATTGTTTAATTTTAAATTCATCGTTTATAAAATACAAAATGTCACGTAAAACACAATTCAAATTTTACTTTCTTCTTTATTAAATAGGAAAAAGTAGTGGATTAATAAAAAATGTTCGACTTCTAGTTCCTTTAGGCTCTACAAGTTTTGAAAAGTTCGAAATGCGATTTGTCCATTTTCAGAAATATGTGTCTGTGTGTCAGTGTGTGTGTGACAATAACTTATTGGCAGCTCTTGCCCTAGAATTAATGCACAGAATTTCATAAAAATTAATATGGAGTTGCTTCTTGGAATAAATTAGTGTCTATTAACTTTTGGTGCGAATTTCCCAACAGGTGGTGCTGTCATTCCGCTTTTGATATTTTTTCATACTTTGGTACAGGACAAAAATTTTTATAAATGTACATAGTGAGAATTATTTTAACCAATGGTTGTCAAATAAAAAATATATATTACTAGTAGTAATATTCAAACAGAAAAAAAATTGCATACTTAGGAACATCTCTTTCCCCCTGGAGGTAAGTATCCCCAAAGGCAAATTTGACCAAATTTTAAAAGAACTTACCAATTAACCTTTACCTTATTTATAACGAACTTATTTTAAAAGAACAACATGCAATTTTAAATGAACTCTTATTAGTTACCTTTAAAACAAGCAATTGAAACATAGGCATGTTATAATATGAAAAAAGTTATCACTTAACACCCCCTCAGAAGAAAAAAGAAAAGAAAGAAAGAAAGAAACATGAAAATTTTCAATTTTTCAGAAGTTTGGACCTAACTACAGACAGGGCACAAAATAGACTTTCTTTCAACATTTCATGTTATAGATCTCTGAGATAAAAATCATCTGCATTTACCACAGAAAATATATTTTTTTTATAAATAGTTTACACTGAGTGAATTTGTGTATGGAAATGTAGTAGAAAATTTTGAGATGGCCAGAACATACTAGTTTTATGTAACTGAAATTTTTAAATTTTCCTTTCGCAAGATAAAGTTTGCAGTTTACTTAAGCTATTTTTTTCTATATGTTTTAATTATCTTTTCTTTTTCTTCCTTTTTCTTTTCTTTTCTTTTCTCTTTTTTTTTTTTTTTTTTTTTTTTTTTTTTCCCAACTGAAAAATTTGTTTTCCCAAATTTAGAATTATTAAAATCCAAATCGCACTTAAATGTCATAAAAAGTACCATTTTAAGAAACATTTTAAATTAATTTTTGCTTACATTTTTCTCATAGAAGATAGTAAATTGTGGTCATCATGAACTTCAGTCAATCACTTGCTTATCAATTAAAGCTAACTATTTTATCTATGAATTACATAACAAACATAAAACTATCAAACATAAAACAATTATAATGTACAGAGTTTGATGGTCAAACATTTTATAAACCAAATTTAACCACGGGAACAATTCATACAAAATTTATTTAAAATAAACTTATGCTTCTTTTAATGTATGTAAAAAGGGCCATGGTCTGGATATGAAAAAGAACCATTTCAGGTGAATAAAAAAATTAAATACAGGTTAACAACTTATTAAACTTTTTAAATGTTATAAATTAGAAGAAAAAAAATACGCAAAATATTTATTTATTTATTTGCCTGCCTATGCTACTCTACAGATTTAAAGGATATGAACCCTTTCTTTACTGAGTTAATAATTCAGTTATTTCTAGTTAAACTATTCTCTATGGCCTGAATATATTATGTAATCTTTTTTTTTTTTTTTTTTTTTTTTTTTTTTTGCTTAGCTTAATGATTATTTTTAGAATATTTATTTCTTGATGAAGATTTAAACATGTCTAATATACTTATCGTTACAATTTAAAATTAAAATTCTGGCAGAAAAATAAAAATATAATCTTAGAAAAATTAAATACCTTACCTCTTTTGTTCAAACTAATTACATTTTAAAAATATATAAACACATAAATTAAAAAAAAAAAATGATATGTAAGCACATTTTACTAGAATTTTTTTAGTTATTTACTGAGAATTAAACAAAAGAAAAAATATTCAAAAAGACAATGTTAAAAAAGAAATATGAAAAATTGTGAGAAGCTAAATTTTTGTAATTATTTTATATTAAATCTAAATTTTAATTTAGAAAATTAAACAAAAAATATTGTTATAGTATATTTGAACGCTATATTTATTTACTTATTTATTTTATTTTATTTATTTATTTATTTATTTTATTTTATTTATTTATTTATTTATTTATTTTACTTTATTTTTAATTAATTTAATTTAATTTAATTTAATTAATTTATTTATTTATTTTGTTGTCTACGCCCTAAATGATTTTTTTTTCCTCCCCTCCCCCCTTTTCTTGATTTTTAAATGAAGGAGATGCTATACAATTTTTTTCCCCTTTTCAGACTTTTCTGGATATTCAAATAAAGCAAATTAGAATCATAACGGTTAATCGAAAAAATTTTAGACTATTACTAAACGCTTAAATAACATAGAAAAGATGATATTCCAATTAATGTACACATCTTCAAACAGATCCATAGACATACTCAATATATGCTTTAATGAAAACATACATGCATTCGAGAATTCGTGTGCACGTGTTTAACCTTTTGAAATAAAGTGACAAATAATTTATCGTATAAAAAACACCAGAGACACACAAGAGGACACAAATTTATGTATATATATATTTTTTCTTTTATGTAAGTTATTATTATTATTACTATTTCATTTTTTTCCCCACAAAGTGAAAGTAGGGTAGGTGTTCCAGTGATTGGCATGCTCCAGTAATTGATATCTGTCCCGAAATAATTAATAAATAAGAAAAATAATAAAATCATATATTTTACATATAAGAATTTTAACATTTTATGGCTAACACTGGAGCATGGTAAAATGAATAACTGGTAAAATGAATAACTAGCAGTGTCAAACACTGGAACATAGGGGGCCAATTACTGATAAAATGGAAAACTGGCAGTGTCAATTACTGGAACATTGAGTGAGTGTCAAATAAAAATTCATAAGGAAAAATAATTGTTATCAAATGTATATAATTTAGCATATATGTAGTTCTGGATGTCTTTAATACCATATGTTCTAACTTAAGATTTTTAAAAATATTTTCTGATGACTAGAACATTAAAAACATCAGAGATTGCTCTAAAAGTGCCAATCGCTGGTGCACTTACCCTAATTATAATTTAGACATAATAGCCAAAATCCGTGAAAGTGTTAAACTATGTTTAAAAGCAAAAATGCATCTATTGAAAATGTAGTATATTTATAAATTGAAAGAATGTGTACAATTTCGCTTTTGGAAAGAACTGCATTTAAATGTTTAAAATTTTTAAAAATTTAAAATTTTATGCGAGTAAAACTGTATCGTTGTGATAAAATATAGGTATATATATATATTTATATATATATATATATATATATATATATATATATATATATATATATATATATATATATTCGAAAGAATTATATTAAGAATTATGTTTAGCAGGTTTCTTGTTTTATCTTGAATGATTTACAGCATGGATAACAACAGAGATTCCAATGTGATCGTGGTCATTGTTTTTTGTCTCATAGAGGCCCATCTGAGAGATATATTTATTTTTTTTAGAAAACATAAGTTTAAACTGAAAAGATAAACATCTGTGAATCAACATTTTCTAAACCTTGGCGCTTGCAATGCGCACAGGTGATTAAATATTAGTTTTCTTACATTTTTCATTCTGAAAGAAAAATAATTTACATATATATACAGTTAACACAACTAACAATCGCGGACAAGCAAACGAGCATTTTATTATTGTTATCAATATAATACAGATTTTAACATGAAATGCTTAGATTAATGATAAAAATTAAATCGCAATCAAGTCGAACGAAATATAAATCTCCCCCTCTCTCTCTCTCTCTCTCTCTCTCACACACACACACACACACACACACACATATATATATATATATATATATATATTCATATATCAATACAAAAATTTTCTAAATGATCACAATTTTATACGTCTATGGGGCAGGTCAATAATTGGTTCTTTGAAAGAAGCAGCATTCTATCACTAAAAGCAAATTACAGTTGAAATTCTAAGATTTGCTTTCTTTTTACATTTTTTTAAAAAATCAAATCAGACCTTTTTAAATAAATATATTTAAATGAGGAATCTTTTCTAATAAAAAAAGTACTATATTATTGCTAACAATACTTTCAAAACTATAACAATGTTGTCACTAATAGTAAATTAAAAACCAAATTACAATTAAAGCAAGTTATCGAAATCAAAGGAAAAAATCTGAATTAAAAAGAGGAAAGTGTAATTAAATGAAAAAAAAAATTGAAATATACTTAAATAATCGTAAAAATTCAGCGGAACCAAAATTCTCCATGGCTAAGAGCAATCGTAATGTTAAAAATTTATATATTCAACTATATGAAAGTTCTTAAAAAAAGCTACTGTAAGAGTACTTCATTTCTCCCATATCAACAAATATGCAATCATATTAATAAACTGATTTATATTTAAAAGGTCGCAAAAAATTAGTGGTACTAAAATGATTCAGGACTAAATGTCCAAGAACCAAAGTGACAGGTCCAAAACGGCGGGACCAAAACGACGGAACCAAAGTGTCCTGCTTCAATATTTCACATGCAAAAAGAGTGCTAAATATATCATGAAAAAATGTTTGTTTAATTATAAGCAAGAATATGTTTAGCTAAAAGTAATAAAATTACTGATTTTTTATTACAAACCCTTATTACTTTGAAAAAAAAAAAAAAAAAAAATCCGTACGTGTTGGGCAGAAATGGAGGCCAATTTTTGATTCAGTAGCCTCAAAAACATAAAGATAATCGAATCAAACCTCCGCTTGTCAATGCTTTTTAAAGAATAAAAGGAAACAATGTAAATATTAAATTGGATGTTGTTGATTTTAAGGCTGATTGTCTACTCGTGGCAGCTGGGCCTGGATGGGATGCCATGCATGGGGATCTTTCAAAGGGACCCTAGCTAGTATTCAGGCGAGTTTTTGAGAAAACCGCGAAAACTTCGAAAGGAATTTGGCCATGGAAGTTCCTAGACCTTGGCATTCTAGGCCGTGGCACTTGACCTAGATTCAAACACAAAACCTACTGTTTGCCAGCTTTGAAAGCAAAATCTCTCGGAAACTAATCGGGAAGAATTAAGTTTGGATTCAGGTACAATCATATCCCAGTTAATTCATAACAGTTAACTTATATTAACCCTTTCAGGGGCACTAAGTAAAAATGATTGAATTTCCTTTTAAATATATATATATCATAAAGTAAACATCCCTACAAGTCATATTTGATGAAGAAAAAAATTCAGCATGTGGGGATTTTTTTGTGGGTGGTGGCTAGGCGTTCTAGCCACTGTGTCTATCCACCTAAAAGATGCTCCTAAAAATCAAACTAAAATTAATGATCTAAGATAATATGTAAATCTGTTGTATTTAAAAGGTGCATTACAGTATATTTACACTACTAAATACTTTTGAACAAAAAATTATTTTTCATAAAAACATAGAAAAGAAACTTCAAAAAATTTTCCCGCAACTCGTCCATTTAAAAAAGTCACAGGCACATCCTGCTTAAAGTTACTGTAGTTCTGCCATCTCTATTTCAATTTTAGAAGTACACATTAACTTTTCATAAAAGTGGATAAAAAAAGTAGCCACTGCACACTTAGAGAAAAATTTCTAAAGTAGGTGGATAGACCCTCTAGCCACCGCCCCTGAAAGGGTTAATAAGTAAAATACTTTGAATAAACACCATAAAATGCAAGAACTCGCAACAGTTGTTTCGGGTCGAACGTTGACGCCTTGTTTTGCAACACCCGTGCCTACTTTGTTCGCCTGACAAAAAGTCGTGTTTTTCTTTTGACCCGAAGCAATTGTTGAGAGTTTTTGCTTTTTGTGGTGTTTATTCAAAGCTTTTTACTTATTGCTTATAAACGTCAGTTCTAAGGTGCTTTTTTACAATAACTTATATTGTTAAAATATTATTTCCTGTGTAATACTTTTTTCATAACTATTTCAAATCGTGTAGGATTTTATTAATTTTGTGTAAGGGTATTTTAATGGGAAAACATACCATCTGAAAAATTTACAAATGTGTAATTAAATCGCTTATAGCATTTTAATTTAAATGTAAAGTTTTCCAGTGTTTTTAATTTCATTTAAAATCTATATTAATTTAATAAAATACATTTTTCAATTGAATGAACTTGTAGAATATATTATTTTAAAAAAATGTCTGACGAAGCAATTATTTGTGTCAGTATACACATAATGCATACAAATAAAACTAATTTGCGAATAGAAGTTTCATTGAAATGCAAGACCATACTTGAGCCTCTGATTGGTAAAGCTTTTAATTTCGTGGATGTAATAAAGTCCCTAATTATTTAAAGCAAACTACTCTAACATGCAAATTAACAGTATGGAGATTTTTAGAAAACTATAAATTGTTCTAATAGGAATATGTAATAATTATTGTATATAATTAACGAATTGGCTAGGTGAAAAAAATTCGTAAAAAAAAGCATAAACATCTGACGATACACACCGAATTTCTATTCACTAAGATTTTTTTTTTTTTTTTCCGCAAAATATTTTTATTTAAAAACAAAATAATTATCATTTTTTAACTTGTTTCTAAGGGATAATCATAAGTTTTATCTGCATCATTATTAGTTTTATCTTAACATGGATTAGTTTTATCTTCACTTTTAATCTTCTTTAAAATAACTTTAATTTTAGTACAATGTAAAAACTGTATAGGAAAAATAGCATTATAATTTCTTCTTTTTATATCGCGGTCAAAGGGATAGTTATGAATAAATTTTTGTTATTAATTACTTATACTAACTAACTCACAGTGTATAAGATTTTTTCGTAAATGTCAAAAATATTTAATTTGTTATAGGATGCTATGCAAATTTAAGATGTCTATGATATATATATAGTTAAGAGTGATTTTTTTTATTTAAAATGTTGCAAAAACCTCTAATATAAAATATAACAATGGCAAA
The DNA here is from genome assembly GCA_963930645.1 of Salticus scenicus. Classification (NCBI taxonomy): domain Eukaryota; kingdom Metazoa; phylum Arthropoda; class Arachnida; order Araneae; family Salticidae; genus Salticus; species Salticus scenicus. The sequence goes on from OZ005651.1 coordinate 163,105,323, forward strand.
ATATATTTTAGACATTTTTTATAAATAAGATGGCAGCTCTCAAAAGTGCACAATAAAGCTATGATATTTTACCACGAATTTTCCCAAATTCCCAAAATATTCAGTTTGAATGGCCGAGTGTTGAATACAGAAAATATTAACGAGAGTTAATAGTAAAACACCCTTATAAAAAATATTATTTTGTAATAGGAAAATAATTATATATGTAGAGAGAGAGAATTTATATAATTGGATTAAAAGAAATTAAGCAAATTGTAATCATGTTAAAGAATCAAACTGCTTTGCCTACATTATAAGCTTAAATTTGAAATGAAGAAAAAAAAACTAAATTGTTTCAAACGAAACCTTGTAACTACTACGGTTTGCAAATTATGTATTTCATCTATTAAGTTTATGTAATTTGACTAGAATTATCTTTAGCATCCTTTGTTTGGTATCTCTAAATTACAATTCATGCATTTTGTTTTTCAATTCCATGGCTTATTTATATTTTCAAGGATATTACCTTGATCTGGGGTAATTTTTAAAAAGTACAGTTTAGTTCTATAACTTTTTTAAATTTTGTTTTTAATTTGTACGCTTTAATGATTCATATATTTACAACATCCTTTGTATTCCTACTGCACTTCAGCAGAAGGAATGTTAATTTTTTCTAGAGATTTTAGAATACCAGATTTAGGTAATTTGGAATAATACTTAAAAATTCAATTCCTTTATCTACCAATGCAAGTTCTATTTTCGGAAATAACTGTATATATTAAGTTTCTATTGTTAGACTGAATAAATATATATACATATATACAATCAAACCTCGTTAACGTGAATCTCAAGGGGGATAAAAAATTTGTTCATGTTATCAGTAGTTCCTGCTATCAGTAACTAAACTAATCTTCATATAACTAAACAAATTTTCATTTTGACGGGGATTGTTGAAGCAGTTCATGTTAAAAGTAATTCGTGTTAACGAGGTTCCACTGTATATTGATTGATTTTATATTGAACTGTATGAAATATATATATATATATTTGAAATGAAGTCTAAGCAAATCCAAAACATTAATATCACCTTGATTATAGTATACCTTCTCATCAATACTTATTGAATGAATAAACCTGAAAATAATTAGACATACCGTGAATGATTATGACATCAAAATTAACATTGACTAAAATTTTTGCCTAATATATATATATATATATATATATATTATTTATTTACAAATACAAATTAAAAAATAGCTAACTAATAAAAGTAAGAGGTTAAAGATAGTAAAATTGATACAATAAACAGTTTAATCTATCAATAAATAAAATAAAATAAAAATTTCTGTAATACATGTGTATTTTTTTTTAAATACTTTTATTATTATTATTATTATTATTATTATTATATGCCTATATGCACAACACAACTAGTGTAATCAATACAAAATGAATTTTTGTACCAAAACTTAGCACCAATTTTTAATGTAATATTTGGCAAATTAAATATACCGTCGTAAACACCAAACAATAATTTAGGAAAGCAGTGGTAGATTGAAAATATGCCAAGAAATTACTAACATTAGCTTGAGTACATAGAAGAAAAGAAATATGTTTAAGACTCATAAACAAATTGCGTACGTATACACTGTTAAAAAATTAAGTTCAACATTTCTCAAAAACAGTATGGCATTTTAAGTCAATTTAACTGGAACCATTATTTTTATAAACTTGGTGCTAATTTTCGCCATTTTAGAAATGAAATTTCATCTATATGCTCTACTAAAATGGGGTGAAATTTTTGTACTAAATTTCTAAAAAAATACTGGTTGCAGCTAAACTTGCTTAAGTTATTGTCATGTTTTTGTGAAACGTTGAACTTTACTTTAAAAAGTGTATGTGTACGTAATTTTTTAATGTATCACATACATTCTTCTTACTTATATACATCACCTTTAACATAATTAAATGTATAGATTCTTAATTTAAGATAGTAACATTCGCCTATGTGAAAATTCTTTGTGTTTCGAAGTATTTTATGGTTCAGAAAAATTATATATCACACAATTACACACTCATATATACAAACTATCTAAAAAAATAATAATGATTTTATCTATATTAATTATTTTACCATGACAAGAAATGTTTTACATATAAAACTGAATAATGTAAATATATATGTTAGTTTCCTAATATAAGTATTTAAAAAGTTATTATTTATTATTTATTTAATTTTAATTTCTTAAGTTTAATCTTTCAAGTATTTTTAATGGAATGTTTAAATGTAAATTCATTATTTATTTCTTTAAAATATATATGTAACGTTCTTTAATAATAAGATGGTTTTATATATTTAGTTAAAAATGATAAATTTAGTGACCACATTTTATTATTGATATTCTAAAATAAGGATACAAAGTTTCTGGAAAAATAGGGACAATTTGACAGAATTTTAATTAAAAATTGTTTTCCTCTCGTACACAAATTTTTCTTTTAATTTTTCTTTCTTTTTTTCTTCTATATTGAGATTATCAGTATAAAATATGGAGAAGTTCCCGGTTTCAAAAGCCTTTAATTTTTACTTTTGTGTTAGATTTAACACTTCTAAAAGAAAAACTAAATTGCGTCAAAATTGTATTTGTTTGCAAACTTGAAAATTCTAGAGATAATTCAGAAATGCGATTCATAAATGAAATATAAAGAAGGATGGGGGGGGGGGGGGGGGGTGAGATAGGTCTCACTCTAAACCCTTTTAAGTAGATAGAAAAAAAAAAAACTAAAAGCAATTATCTTCAAATGCAGTTATATCTTACATTTGATTTATAGTTAAATTTATTATTATATCTCAGTAAAACTAATTACAATGTTTCAAGCTCATAGTAATAATAAACTAATACATGATAAAGAATATTTTTATATTCTGTATTTTATTTACAGTCGGTAACAAAAGTCTCCGAACACTAGCAAAAATTCCTATATAAACAAGTGCACTTAATACAGTTTTGTTAAATGAATCCTTGTCGAATCCTGTTCTTAATCGGTCTAAAAACAGGATTAGACAAGGATTTATTTAACAAAGACGTACTTTTTTTATATAGGAATTTTTGCTAATGTTCGGATACTTTTGTTACCGACTGTACTACAGTTGTCAATATTTTCATAACGTTTGGAGACGAAAGCAATGGTATGTGATTAATTTTGAACGCTTTCTTATTACAATTCTTGCTAAATAAATTAACTTTATTTTATAAATAATAATAATATTGTAATAAAATAAATGCGATTTCGTAAATTCAATTTAAATAACTTTGCATTTATATATATATATATATATATCGTATAACTTAATTTTTTCATCAAGTGTTTTTATTTATTTTTATTTAGTTTTTATTTAGTTTTTTAGTTTTTTAGTTTCTTAGTTTAAGGAGATTGTACATTAAACTAATAGAATAATAATAATAATAAAGAAATCAGTTTAATGTTTTATTTATTTATTTATTTATTTTACTTACGTTTATTATTATTGAGGTGGAATTAAATCATAAATTTTAAATATATCTAAAATGAAAGAGAGAGAGAAACAATTTAAAAAGAAGCAGTGTCTTTCAAGAAAAAATGTTTATAAAATAATAATGTTATTAAATTACAGAAAAAAAATGGTCTTTTTAGAATTACAGAAAAAAAAAAAGTATGGTCTTTTTAGAATTACAATATTGTTTTGGATTAGGTGTCATTCAGTTTTGAATCATTCATAGTACTACTCGATATTAAGTTGATATTGTTGGAGTTTTTTTTTTTTTTTTTTTTTTTTTATCATTTGATATTAGTTGAAAAACTTCTTGTTTATGAAACTGCAACTTATAGCTATGAACTTGCTGTGATCACCGGTATTTCATTTAAAAATCGTGTAATAGCTTTTAATTTTGAAAACAAAATACCCCCCCTCCTTTTTTTTTTTTTTTTTTTTAATTCTTATTCAATACTAAATAATTAAATATTTCTTTTATGTGTTTTAACGTTTTAACTAAAATCTTTGGACTATCAAAATGCAAGTAATGCAAGCCTCGAGATATGTAAAATAAATAAATAAATAAATATAAATGTAGTTTGTTAACTATTAGTTACTACAATTAAAGAAACAAAAAGGAAAATAATGATGATTTTATAAAATTCAAAATCGTTGCTCATTTTATTATTTACTGGCATGTAAAATGATGCAAGGCCTGTGGAAAATAGAAAACTTGATGGAATTATTTCGATTAAATGCTTATTCGAACTGATTTCTTACAAATAAAAATTATTAAAATCAGTAGTCCTGGTTTTCATTTCAATATTTTCTTTTAATCATGCTTTTTTTTTTTTTTACTATAAAGTAAATCTTACTAGTACTTAAATTACAATAATGTAAATTTAACAAAATATTACTTAATTCAATTAAATTTACTTCTTTTAATCATTATTTTCTAAACAAATGGATGAAATAAATGATATAAACTATTGAATATTGTTTCACAGTTCATCAATTCTAAATTTAACTTTGATAACTTTTACATGTTATTGTTATAGTAATTATTATTGTAATTTCTATAAAAATCCATTGGGTGATATCTTCACAGAAAGGTTCGTTTCGACAGTCTTCCATCGTAAATAAAGTTTGTTTCAAATGGTCACTGGAATCAAATTACTATTAAACACTTAGAAAATGTGTTTAAATGGATTAGCGAAAATACTTTTTTATTATATCCATACACTGTCATTTACCACCTTTTTTACTAACTTTTACTAACTAACCTTTTTACTAACTAACTTACATAAATATCGGGATGTATTTTAAGCAAAATATATTTTAATCAGTTCGAAATACTTTCACTTACTCCTTCTAAATAAGTTATTCAGTTATTATTTATAAATATGTCTCTAATAATAAGTTGTAAATAATTTAAATTTTTTTAACCATTCATTAATCAAAAGACACCTGTTTCACACAATGTATCTAAAAGCATCTGACAATGTTTAAGTCATCATTAATAATACTGACATTTGATAGTGATAAATAGCGGATTCTTAGGGACACTGACCGGCAAATAATTCCTCGGATAAACAAGCTTTCTTACGGGTTCTTCCATGGCGAGCGAAGCTGCTGTTAAATGGCCGCTAGAATCAGGTAATCAGACACGCAAGCTACGTAATGAGATGATTGATGATAGATAAGATAATATATTGTATAAAGATTGTTTGTATGAAATTTGCAACAAAATGTAAACACAGTAATACTTAATGATATTTTGTAATTGAAATTTTATACTCGTGATTTGAATTAGAGTTTGCACACAGATATATATATATATATATATATATATATATATTAACTAAAAATACGTGTTATTCAAAGTAATATTCGTGTGACACAGCATTATTCAGTTATTAGTAATGAATAATTGGTTTTATACTCGTGAAATTTTATTCATAGCAATCGAATAAAAATCGCGATATGTGTGGAAAAAATGATAATGTTAAAGCATGTCTAACTAAATTCTTAGGTAACAGATTTTAAATATATGGTAATTTTTAGGTAATATATTTTAATTAAAATTTTTTAAGGCACTTGTGAACATATTATAAGAGACAGTTATAAGTGAAAAAACAGTTAAAGAAAGTTAAAGAGGAAATATTTAAGTAAATACAATAAAGTAAAAAATAAAAATACAAGGAAGGTTTATTTTTAGTTTTTAACTACGTATTTTCAATAAGGGGTTGTTTTTATAAAAATATGTAATATGTGTTTCATTTTAGAACTTATTTATAAAAATATGTGAAAATTTTTTAGTATTGAACTAATACGGTCCTTAAGCATCTGTTTACTTGAAAAAGAGTTATTTATTTAGGAATAAAATGATAAATTTCGTAGAATGTGAGGTAATAATTACAACTATGTGATTAATACAATACATAAATATCATAAACTGTACTGGGTATAATCAGTTTCCCTTCATCTTCATGAATCAATATTTACAAATTTCTCGTTAAAATTCAAATAATGCAAATGATTTCGTTTTAAAAGTACATGTAGACAATAATATAAGAATGCACCACATTTTAAAACATACCTAAAGTTAAAAAAAAAAAAAAAAAAAAAAAAATCGCAAATTGTTCTATTTTATTTCCCCTTAAAATAATAATGATAATAATAATAATGATAATTTTTTAAAATATATCATTTTTTATTTACTAGAAAAAAAATAAAAATTTATTTTTTATTTACTAGGAAGAAATAGAAATTTATTTATTTACTGATTTTATAAGCGCAAAATTTTTTCTCTAAATTTACAATAATAAAATAAAATAGAAATGTTGACATATGACAGATAAATTTAGTTTTTATTGCTGCACTGAAATGTAAATTAAAAAAAAAATAATTGTGAGAATTATTAAAAAATTTAGAGTTTCTTGAATGTATGTTTCTTGAAAAAAATTAAAGTAGCAGAGGAATTTAATTAAACGGAAACATACATGTGCGTTTATGTTTACGCCATGAATTTACATTAAAACATAGATTTAGTAGGCATGTTATGTTTTAATATAATATATAAAAGTTTTATTATTGTTTGCGTTTATTCTCTTTACAAAACTTTTTTCTAAAATAATATTTGAAATAAAATTACTAGCAGAACGTCAGGCATAAAACAAATACTTTTCCCTTCATTGATAAAAAATAAAAGAAAGGACTATTAAGGCAAAAAATTTGGTCTTTTGAAATTCTTTTCTTTTGTCCCTGACTACAATTCCCAGACATCAAATAACTAAAACATATTTTTGGAAAATTTAAGAAGAATTAATGTTTAGCTCATTCCCTATTTTACAGAAAATGCATGTTTGTGAAAATACGGATTATGTGCATGAGTATGAGTTGATACATATACGCATGAATATACGTATATTTGTAGGAGCATATATATATATATATATATATATATATATATATATATATGAGGGGGGGGTAATTTGTCCAAATTTAATTATTCTTGCTTCATATAAATTAATATACAAGCAGTTAATATTTGGTAACTTTTTAGTTTTATTTTTTTCCCACATCTTAAATGCTTTTTTAATGCATTGTGAAATATTCCCCTTAGTATTGAATACCAGGTTTTTGGGCCATTTCACAGTTACTTTTCTACATTTATTAACTTTTTCAATACCTTTTGTTCCATATGTAAGTATTTACTGATCGATTCAGTCTTCCTTACTAAGCTTTGATTTTTATAATGATGAATTATATACATACATGTATGTATTTATGTATGTAGGCGTATGCCTGAGTGTGTGTGTGTGTATGTGTATTTATATGAAAAATATTTGTCTTTTTAGTGAAATTAATTTTCAAAGCAGGCTACTTTTAATTTAGTATTTATTTATTTAGGTCATTGAAGAATAATTTTCTAGTTTAATTAATAATAATTAAAGAAAAAAAAAAACGAAGACTTGATTTTCAGAGCATTAAGTTTTATATTTTGGATGAATATTTAATCTTTTAAAGATGTAACAGAGCTTCTATGTGTTTTTAAAAAAAAATTCTTTGTTTCTTTTTATCTTCTTCTTTTTTCTTTTTTAAATATTCCTTAAGCAATAATAAATCTTTCGTGTTTATTTCGTAAATGACAGTTTCTGAGTATATTTTATACGCAGCAGTACGCAATTTATTTATACGTTCATATTAACTATTTTATCATTTCATTTTACATTTCATTTCTACAATTTCATAGTTCATTACTTGAATTATACTAGAGTTATGAATATGATATTTTTTTTTGTTGTTGTTTGTTTGTTTGTTCGTTCAATGAAAAATAATTTTTATAGGGTTAATGCAGCTAACTAGTTAACTTTCTTGTTTAATTAACTTTCTTAATATAATTATTGTAAATTTTACCTTTCATTTAAAGGGTAGTAAAAATTTCAATCGTGAGACAAAATACAAAAATTTCTAAAAATTTAAAAACTGAACATCCTAAATAATACATTATATAACACGTTTCCCTTTCCTATATCCTAATAGTGTGCACTTAAAATAAATCTTCGTGATTCAAGAAGGAGGAATTTAGAACCTGTAAAATCAGAAAGGCAATATAAAGGTCTTTAAAAAAAAATTCTATTGTCGATAAAACTCTCCACGAGTTCTTTTATATTTTTCATTCATAAAAAAGGAGGAAGAAAGCAAAATATAGGGTGGGAGATCCCGTTGAACTTCGGAGGTGCTTAAAGTAAGGAGTTAGCAACTTGTCCCCCTTTCTTTTTTCAAATTTTTTATGCAGGGAACGTCTTGGCCTGCACTTTGCTCACTCTTCAAGAAATGTTTGAGAAAAGGGTTATTGAACTTCTGAGTTCAATACATTCACACCAATGCGGAAGTTATGAAATTTTAAATATGGTTTTCTTTAAATTTAAAATAATGATAGAACTTGGTGTTTAAATGAAATTTCAACTATGATGTACTTCAGTACATATTTAATTATTAAAGTTTTGAGGGACAGGGTGTTAGCATTTGTTTTGAAGAATATGTATTCAAATTTTATCTTACATGCATTTTACATTCACAAATAAAATAGTGAATAGTAAGGGGGAAATCCTCAAATACTTTAGTAAGTAAGTGATCCAAAATACTTAAATTCAGAACATTATTTATATTTATTCGATGAATAATACTGAAAGACTGTTACACACAAAAACAAGTAAAGTTGTTGAACAAAATATGTCATATAATTATTTTAATTTTTCCAATATCTCTTTTCATAAATTCTTTTAATATTTAGATTATAATTAAAATAACGTGGAAAAATACCTTTTATAATTTATAATTTTAAAATTGATTTTTTGATTATTTTATAAAGTGGAAAACACAATGAAAATTTACAGTGTTTTTTCTAATTCATTTTTTATTTGTTTAAACTCGATAAACTTGATTACTTTCTGCTAATTTTTAACGTGTATTTATCATATATGCTGAAGAACTATGTTATGATGAAGAAGGAAAATAGATTTTCTTAATTTTATAAAAGTATTTTTTATAAATTCTTTAACGCACACATTGTATCTATCAGGGTTTTTTATATTCGGTAGATTTATGTTTAATATATCTACACAAGACTCTTTTTTTATATAGATTAGTAGATACATAATATTACAGATATAGATATAGTTCCCATAAAGATAAATACCTATATGTATGAATTTATTTATTTATTGAAAAGAATTTTTGTAAATATAAAGAAATGGTAGAAGAAATGTTCCTCCAATATTATCTATAGCTAATATATAATGTATTAGCTATAGACATATTCATAAAAATTATATTATATTATATATTATATTTTTAAAAATAAACGAACAATACAAATTCATTAGTATTTTCTGATAACATTAATGCGTCAGACAATATGTAATGTATTATCTATCTAATAGAAATTTCTGAGCATAGTCATAAATATTATGTTCTTAATTATATAAATGCTTTAATTATTTTTGATAAAACTAATGAGTCAGATAAATCTGAAATTTGAAAAGTGAAACGTTTGAAAAAAAAAGAAAAAAAAGTGATACATTGAGAATTTTTTAAACCTAAAAAAAGGCATCTGGTATGGGGCAAACATATAGCATTAAAAATAAAATGGTATGTTAAAAAATAATAATTAATTTTTTCAGTAAATATCAACAAATAATAATGCCAGTACAAGGAAAAAAAAAAGAGAGAGAAAGTGGAAAAAAAGAGAAAAAGAAAAGAAAAGGAACAAAAATAAACTTTCAAAAGGATTAAGTATGCAAAATTTCATAAAAATAAAAACATCGTAAACTTCGGTAGCAGATAATATTTTAATGTATTTTATAATTACTTCCATAAAGGTAACTCTCACATTTTTATGGTAGTTTTCTATTTTTAAATGCTTATTTAATTAAAGATTAAGTTAATTTTTATTAAAGATTAAGTTTTTTCTGTTAATGTTTATTTTTGTTAACGTTCTGCATTTAATATTCTTCAGTGGCGAAAAAAAAATAATAATAATTCCTTTCCAATTAAAATAATAATTTAAAACATTTATGCATCGAAATTCACCAAATAGACAAACTTTTTTGTATTGATGTTTATTCATATTATTCATATTATTATTATTATTAATATTATTATGATTGAGGAAAAATTGTAAAATCATTAAATAAAAAAGTAAACTAATAGTATCAATTACCCTGCAATGAAACAGAATTTTAAAGAAAAAATATTACGGTACGGTACTTAATTAAATAATAATTAGAAAATAATTTTTAATTCAAGTTGTATGTAAGATTTTAAAACATATTCAGATCTTTTATTAAAAAACAACTATTGAAATGCGTGCTTTAATACACATTTTAAATTAATTATTCATGTGTATAATTCTGTCCTTTTATGAACAGTTTTGTTGTACACTTATATTTTTACTTTCTTCTATGGTTATAAGAAGTAATATTTGATTCGTAAAAATTTTCGACTTTTGGTATTTGATCAATTTACACGTCTTGAGAGTACCAGAGTACTACTTAACATTTTTAGAAACTATTTGTCTGCTTATGTGTCTATGCGACAAGATTTTTGTTACAGCTCTAAATGGAAGACTAATATACACAGAAGTTCATAAATATTTATATTTAGTTGCACCTTAAAATAAATTCATGTCCGTTAACTTTTGATGTATATCACCTAATAGATAATGCTGCTATGTTGAAATTTTCTTCATTTGTGGAAAGACTATGGGTAATTAACAAATTTTTATGGTTATTGCTATACAGGTGGCGTTGTTGTCACATGTTCATATTTTTTAATGTAGCAGCATTGGAAAAAATTTGAAAAAAAAAAAAAAAAAAAAAAAAAGCAGCTTATAGTATTAAAAGTCAACAAGGATTTAAATATATATATATATATATATATGTTAACAATACTTTATATACTCCATCCTTAGAAGATACCTCTGAAAGATGTAAATTTCCATTATAAGCAATTTTAAAAATTTTGCGTCGATATATTTAGAACGTATCGTTGAACATATATTTGTAAAAATTTAAAGCAAATATTTCTATTTTTCTTTCGACTTTTGCGGTGAGACATTTTTCTTTGCATGAATTTGCGTAGGAAATAAAAACAAAAAAATTGTGATAACAAAAATTTTAGAATTTGTGATAACTAATTCCTTTACATAATCATTGCATCACTTTTCATAAACATTTTAAGGCTTTTTAACACTTTCCAACAAGGTTGAAAAGTGTTAATGACTTCGGTTTGACTGTCTGTCCACGCTCTAACTCCCGTAAATATTTATGGAATTTCTTGAAACTGATATATGTTATTCAAGTTTACTATCGGATGTTCCCTCTTAAAAATGGAGTTTATACCTTTACTGGTTTGTGTACAGGGACACCCGAAAGTATTTCAAAGCATTGTGTTCTATGAGAGATATTCCTATAAACCATATTTTCCTATCTTTACTGTATACATATGTTAATGAAACTGAAATACGTTATTCAAGTTCATTATTGGATGTTTCCTGTAGAAAATAGAGTGAATATCACCACTGGTTTATGTACAGGGACACTCAAAAGTATTCCAAAGCATTGCGTTCTATGCGAGATATTTCTGTAAATCAAATTTTAATAACTTTACTTCCTACGAAGTTTAATGAAATTGAAATATATTATTTGTGCGCACAAAAGAATGCTTTGCATAGAATATAGCATGATTAGCATTAGATTAACAGGGTGACACAAAAATATTCATTTATATTAAATAAAGTTTACTAGAATTGTACTCTCGTTTACATTAAGCGTTTTTAACACTTTCTAACATTTGTTAAGTGTGAATATGATTCCAATTTGAGTATATGTGTCCGTCTGACTGTCTGTTTGCCCGTGCTTTAACTCCCGTAAATATTTATGGAATTTTTTGATATATGTTATTCAAGTTCACTATTGGGTGTTTACTATTGAAAATGAAGCTTATACCTCTACAGGTTTGTGTACAGGGGCACCCAAAAATATTCGAAAGCTTTGTGTTCTATGAGAGGAGTTTCTATAAACCATATTTTAATACATTTCATTTACTGTATAGAAACTTTAATGAAATTTTAATATGTTATTCAAGTTCCCTTTCGGATGTTTCCTATGTCAAATCGAGTACATTTCTATCTTTTTTGTATACAGGGGCACTTGAAAGTATTTCAAAGCATTGCGTTCTGTGAGAGTTTTTTTTATAAACCAAATTTAAATAATTTTACTTTGCACAAAGCTTAATGCAATTGAAATAAATCATTCGTATGCACAAAAGTGTGCATTCTATATACTATATAGTAGGATTAGCATTAGATTTACAGGGCCACACAAAAATATTCAGTTACATTAAGAGTTATTAATAAAAAATTGCTAGGATTGCACTTTCGTTTACATTAAGCGTTTTAACACTTTCTTATATTTTTAGTGGGGATATGATTTCAATTTGTGTATCTGTCTGTCCGATTGTCTACATTTCTATCTGTTTGTTTCTGGCTCCTAGCTTCGGTAAATATTTTTAGAATTTTTTAAAAATGATACAATCAAGTTCACTATGGAATGTTCCCTATTTAAAATGACATCAATAGATCCTGTGGAACTAGTTTGTTTACAGAGACAACAACAACAACAACAACAACAAAAAAAAAAAAAAAAAGTCAATGGATTAAGCTTTAGGACAGAATTTTTAAAAAGTTATATTTAAAATCTTTCTATTATAAAATTCATAAAAACATTCACATGCATTTTTAATATTCTAAAATAGTGTTTTGTATAGAATATGATATGATTAACTTTTTCAGATTAAAAGTTATTCGATACAAAAATTACGTACAGTTGGAAAGTGTTACTAATCAATGCGTGCTGCATGGTTTTTCTTTCTTGTTTTCCTTATAACCACTTTTATTAGCATATACAATTGTAAACTTTACATTATTTATATTTTATTTTCTCATTGTGTAGTGTAAACTTTAAAAACACTTTGTTAATTGCATTTTGTATAACACCATTTCATAAGGGATTTAAAAACAATGAATAAATCCCATACACATCGTATATGATGTATTAAATTGAAATATATTTTTATATTTTTTCTGTATATAAAAATAAAAAATAATTAATGTTTTGCTTTTCTATTCTTTGTAATTTTCTAATGTGTACAAAGAATTTTGAATATAACATACCAAAAGAAATAATAGAAAAGATTTAATACGCTACAAATTAAACATATACACTTAAACATTTTACTTTATTTATTTTTCTAACATTATAGACATAGACATATAGATAGATAGATAGATATACACACACACACACACACACGTATATATAGGGTGTGGGTGTGTATATGTATGATTGTAGAATGACATAACACTGTGTATTATATTTGTCATCTGAACATTATCTATTTCATTCTCATTCTTTAATTTTTAATTAAATCGATGTCTAATGAAAATGAAAATTCACAACATTTGATTCCTTATGCTTCTCCTATTTTATGAATGATATCCTGACTTTAAAAATACTAAACAGATTAAATACTTTCAAAATACGTTTTAATGCACTTTTCTAAGGCCATCTTGAATCCTTCATGATGCGTTAATTCATAATGTTGTTCTATACAAAAATTGCTATACCTCCTTTAAAGAGTATACTCGTAAATTAATAAAAATTCTGAATATTTACTGTTTTAGAGTTTGTGTTTAAACAGGTAGATTTTCATTTTTATTTATTTATTTTCATTTTTATTTATTTATTTTCATTTTTATTTTTTTTAACAGACGTAACACAAGTTTGATTGAAACTGATAGCTTGATTACTATTTTTCGTTTTGATTCCAGTTCTCCAAGACTGATTTCAAATTAAAATTTCACCAATGTTTTATAAAATTATTTTTATAGAAAAAAAAAAAAAAGAAAAAAAAAACCTCCAAAAATCGAATAAATTGAAAGATATCTTAATGTTTATGCTTTCAGATTTTTTTGGTAATTGTAACGGAAAATGACCGGTTTTGTGTTTCTGCCATTTTAAATGTACTTCTGTAAAATTTCTGTTCTGTGGACCTGATGGGAAAAAAAAAATCAAATTTAATCTTAGTCTTTTAGTCTTTTAAACTTTTTTTTTTTTTTTTTAATTATTTTATTTCCCATAACCACCCTTGAATTTTATGCTAAACAAATTTCTTAAGGTAACACATTAAAATCTCTTAATTTATTTCAGCACGAATAACTTTTTACAAGAGATACTGTTCTATACTGTATATTATTTTTTGATGATTTTAAAACTTGTTCATACTGAATTCATAAAATGTGGTACACACACGCTCATTATATAACTACATAAAGCTTGATGAGCTTTTTTTTTTTTTTTTTTTTTTTTTTAAATAAAATTTTTGCAACATTTCTATAAATAGTAAGGTTATAATTAACACTCTTTACCATAATGGATTAATTTCAAAGTATAATTTCTACTCGGAGTTCAAAACATCAGTGAAAATTTATGGAATAGAAATAAATTGTAAAATGAAACGTATTCAGTGTAATACTGAATTCACTGTTACATGACAGAAAAGAGTTTCTATTCATTAAAATAACTTTTTTTTTTTTTTTTTTTTTAATGTAAAAAATAGTAACAATAAATGAAACATTTTTTTACATAAGTAAAAATATTAGATATAAATTCTAGGAAATAGAAATAATTTTAACGCCAAATATTTTAAAAAAGAAAAAAAAATGTATATTACTATTTTTTAAGCAATATTTTAAGATTAGAACAGCAAATTTAAGCAAAATTGTTCGAAAAAAAAAAAAAAAAAAAAACTTTCAGTACTTATGAGAATGACCTCCGGAATGGTTTGAATTAATGTAAAGTTGCTTATACTGTAAATACAGCAAAATTGTTATACATGTTCTGCGTACGTAAAATAATAATAGTAATAATAATAAAATATTAATATTAATATTAAAATATTAAAAATATTAAATTTTAGTTAAACCAAATTGTATGTATTTTAAATAATTATGCTATCACTTAATGTCGTGTATGATAGTGTTTAGTTGCTAATGCAAATGATTGAGGGTCAATTCAGAAAACCACATGCCTTTGTAAACATAATATGTATTTTTGTATTTGGATATATGAGCATTAGGATTTTACAGCAAAGCAGTTATAAAATATTATGACTAGTTTCTAATATTAGTAAATATAATTAATATATAAAAAATGACTAATATAAAATATAGAGAAATATATATAATATTACAGGCTTTGAATACAGGCTTTGTTTATAGTTTTCAATATTTTTGATTGAAAAATTATTGCTCAAAAATTTAAATAACAGGAAAAATAATTTCCATCGTCGAAAGTTTAAAATTCATAAAAAAAATTCAACATAAACACAGAAGCAAAACTTTATAAATGTATACCATTCAATAATTAATGTTATTTTAAACTATAAATGAAATTTTAAAGTGTCTTGAGTTTTCAAACCTTGAAATCGATTCTTCAAACACACACACACACACACACACACACACTCTCACACACATATATATAATATACATATAAGTAACAAATTTTGAATAAACACCATAATATACAAAAATCGAAACAATCGTTTCAGGTCGAAAGAAAATATAGTCCTTCATCAGTCGAGCAGAATAGAGTGTGGTGTTTTCTTTCATACTTCGGTGCATTTTCTCTCTCTCTCTCTCTCAGAAAATAAATAAATAAATAAAAATAAATAAAAATAAATAAATAAACGATAAGACAATTATACATTCATTAAATTTCTAAATTGACTAGTATTTCTGTTTGTCCCTTAGGAAATTAAGCGGACGCCTATTATTTTTTCTAAAATTTACCATCACCGAAAAACTGTATTCTTGTTACTATAATTGACCAACAATATAAGGATCTAAATTTTAGAATGACTCTTTTTCATTATCATTACAAAAATATAGATGAAAAAATTCTAAATGTCTCGTGTTTTTCATTTTTAATTACATAGGTGTTTGTATTGTGTTAGGCTTAAGGGCAATTGACAGCACTGCGGTCCTAGGCCTGAGGGAGGAGTGCCTTCCGTGGGGTCTTTCTAAGGATTCTTAACCTGTATTTACGTAGGTTGAAGAGAAAACCACCGAAAGGCTAGGCCGAGGAGCGCAACCTTGGATCGAGTCCGGCACCTCACGTCTACTAGCTTTCAGAGCAGAACCTCTTGGCAATTGGTTGGGATTGTAATTACACGAAAACCAATTTTAAGAACTGATTATAAAGTTTAAAAGTTACAGTTTGTTTTAATATAGTTAACAAAGGGTAGATCATCTTTAGTAAAAATTGTTATTTGTATTCATCGTTAAATTTAATATATTATGCATTGGGAGAAGATAAATGCCTTTCATATGCATCATAAATGGTTATATCCTTCAAAGTTAAAAAAATCTGTAAAAATTCATAAAGCATATTTTCTGTATTCTATTGTTTCATGATTGTTTCAGTTCGGGAGTCATTAACAGATAGGCAAATATGTTAAAAATTATCATTTTTCAGTAAATTAAAACAAACATAGACATCCCATATAATGTTGCTTTTATCCTGTATATTGTTAAAGACATGGTAATGACAATGAAAACAGTTTCTACGAGAAAGAATATAAAGTTGTATGTTCTAAATATATTTTGTCATTATTTGAAAAGTTTCATTATTTGAAAAACTAGAAAAAAAAAAAATCATTAAAAGAAAAAAAAAAACTAATTACACTGCTCGGAATGAAAATTGCCCCCAACACCATTTTTGGAAATTCTTATGTAAAATGACCTTCTGAATCCGAATATGACGACCATTTTGCCCTATAACCTACCTTTGTTAGACACTTTCCCTATTTTTATCACTTTTCGGTAATTTTATGGCTATAAATTTGATTTTCGGGGAGGGGGGGGGGAGGATTAGTTTAACTACTAAATATCTTCTGAGGGGCTACAGAGTTGGAAATTCTAAAACATGAACATTTGCGGCAAGGGTAAAATTTAGTGGGGGGAGGGGGGGGGATTTGCCACTGAAATTATGCATTACATTTCTCATATTTTTTTTAATCTATTATTAAAATTATTAATTAAACATTATATATTTTTTGTTTTTAAGTGTTAAATTAATTCTTTTTTATTCTCCAAATCAAATTCATGGCCATAAAATTACCGAACAATGATAAAAATTGGGAAAGGAGGTGGTCTCCCGAGAAAACGGTGGGTGATGGGGCAAACTTGGAGTCATATTTGGATTCAGGAGGTCATTTTACATAAGAATCAGCAAGAATGGTATCAGGGCTCGAATTTTCTTTCTTTCTTTTCTTTTCTTTTCTTTTTTTTTTTTTTTTTTTTCAGCGCACCTGGATGTGCATTGCACTTTATAAAAACTTACATAACTATAATTTGAGTATCAGATGTATAATAATATTTAACAAACGGTATAAATGTATAGATCAAGAATCGAGAACCAAATCTTATTTGTAAAAACATTTCAATAAGGATATTTCTAACTTTGTCTAGAAATATAGTATTCTATCTTACAATTAATTAGACTAATTATAGTGAGGCTTTGTGTTTTTATTTCTTGGTAGAAAATGTTAATTAAATTTTCCCATTGCAAATATATATGCGTAATTTTAGAGTATTTTAAAAATTCCTCCGAAAACATAGCTAATTAAAATGCAAATTCGTTATCGAAATAATAATAATTTGCGCTCAAATTTGCAATTCGCAAAAACGTATTCATTTTTAGCTCCTCTTAAAAAAAGAACGAAATTAACAAAAATTCTTTTTAATTTTTAATGATCTGTTTACCTAAAAATAGTTCAAAATATTATAAATAAATATGCAAAAATATATATATATAAATATATATTTGTTTACTACTTTTTACTATTTATTTTGTAATTATTTAGTTAAATAACCTTCTTTTCTCTAAATTGAATTTTAAACTATTAAAAACTTCCTGGTATTATTAAAAAAAATATATATGCATCTATTTTTATTTTAAAACGATTCCTGGTCACATTTGTAACTTTGCATTAAAAACATAGAAAAGTTAGAAAATTCTTCCAATTTCGAAGCAACATAAGATTTTTAGATTTATAAGGTGTTTCTTTCCACACATTAATTTATACAGAGTTTCATTAATTGTAAAACTATAATGAACGCAGAATTTATTTTTTCTCTTCTCTCTGTGTACATACTTTTAAAATATAGAAAACTCACAAAAACTCACATACACACACAATAAATAAATAACTACTGATATTCTTTTACTCAAGAAATATTTTTAATATGTTATGTTAAGGCAACAAAATAAAATAAAATAAATATAAATAAATAAATAAATAAATAAAAATAAAACTTGATGTAAAGGGAACATTTTTATTTTTACATTAACGTTTGATTTGACCAAAATTTGTCATGTTTTAAACGCCAGACCTAACTTTCTGCTTAAAAAATATTAATTCCAATGACTATAACGATGCAATACAACACTGTTAACAAGGGTTGGAAAAAGATGTATTTTTAAAGTATCATGATTTTTATAATGAACAACCAATTTGATCTATTACACTGTTAAAAATAAAATGCTATATCTGTACTGATAAGTATAAAGGATTTAAGTCCAAAAATGTCGATTTTGAGTTAAGTACATAGTCAGACTCGGAAAAAAATTCTCTATCAATTGGTATAAATGATTTAAATCCATGTCATTTAGTCTTTGAGAAAGTCCATTGGTAAAAAAAGATTCAAGTCAGAAATTTAGCATTAATCTTTGGTATAAAATATTTAATTCAATTTTTTCCCTTTATTAAATAAAGATTGACAATCATTGGATGGTATAAAGCGCATAAACCAATATAATCCCTTTTTCTTAATCGATTCTTCTGATTAGTTTTTAGTTAGTTTAACTTTATTTTTCGTCTCCTGAAAAATCAAGAATATGGACTTAAATCCTTTATACTTATCAGTACAGATATATCACCAGAAAAATGGTTTCAATTATCTGCAACTAATTCTTCGGTGCAATGTTTCACCATTTTAATGTTGCCAAGTAGTAAGTGTAAGTACAACTGAAATGGAAAAACTTAGCACCAGAATATTGGTTGCAGCTAACTAGAACCATTTTTCTCGTGAAATACAGCATTTTATTTTTAACAGTGTAAAGTAGTTTTCAAATACATGGAATAGTTATAAAATGCCTTTGTCAGTAAATTCAAGTTTTATAATTTTACATTTTTTCCCGATTTATTGTTAACATCATCAAGTTTTATTTGATGAAGGAAAGAAAATATGATATTTTAACTGATACTGATGATTATTAATGAAAAAACTTCTGAATAAACAAGTGTAAAAGTAGCTTTATGAAGCTCTTTAACCTTGAATTTAATTAAGTAATCAAATGTAAAGCTAAATTTCTACAAAAATAACCGAACCTCTAATTTAATTAAATATTATTTTACTATAAAATCTGTAATATCCAAATTGGAAGAAAATTACCATTAAAAAAAAAAAAAAGAAAAAGAAAAAGAAAAAAATGTTAAAGCATGTCTAAATTTGGATTTAATGAAATATTTATTTTCTATAAAATTAGATTTTTTTCAACCAAATTTAGAGATTTTTCACCTGAACACTCCTAATCACTCTATATTGTCATTTCTTTTTAATCTGTTCAAAATAAACAAATTAAAGTTGAAAAACGTTTATACATATGTTTCAGAAACTGCAAGATTTATCATTTAAGACTATTAAAAATTCGCAAAATTACAAAAAATGTCAAATCATACCAGAATTTAAATTTAATTCATACAATTTTTCTATAAAATCTATAATTTTTAACCGACTTTAGAGCTGAACACAAAATCTCTATTTATAGCCAATTCTTAATTTTGTCAAACTCGGATATATATATATATATATATATATATATATATTTGTTAAATTCAGTTCTATATTTTAGTGTGCTGTTATTGTTTTAGGTCTATTAATTGCTAAATTTTAAGATTAAATTTTATTACGTTATCTATTATTTATATTTGCTTTTAAATTCCATCTGCTGCTTATGCGCATTTAATTTAAATGTATTTTGTTTAATATAAACAGTTTTTTCATTTATTTTAAAACCTTGTTTATGTTTTAATGTATATATTATATATATATATATATTTTTTTTTTCATACTCCAATAAAAAAACATGTGACTTTTCATCTAATATGAGTTGCAATTTGAAGAATGACAGCTCTCAAATTATAAGATATCAAATCAGATTGGAACAAAAAATAATAATAATAATAATAATAATAAATAATAATTATTATTATTTTTAAAATCTATCAAACAGATTTTCATCAAACACAGCCAGGCGTTATCCTGATTAAATCAGCGTTTTAAAAGGAAAAAAAATCAATGAAATTGTTTCATTCGTTTAGAAACTAACATTTTCACAGACATGCACATAAATACTCACATGAACATATACGCACACAAAGGAACAAAGGATTCAAACTTATAATATCACTCATTTTTTATCAGGAGTTGAAAACATGCTTGAAAGCTCCGAAAAGTATAATTCATTTTTCAAATCAAATCCAGAATCCAGAATGAATTTCCCATAGCCTTTAAAATATTATAAATATATACATGCATATATATCTCCAAAGAATTTACTAATATTAGCAATATTCTGCTCATAGTTCAGTACTGTATACACGTGTCACTTTCCTAATATCTAACTTATAAATATTCTTTGTTTTAGAATAGACTGACTGCTGCTAAAAAAATAAATAACAATCTTGTGTAATACTCACACGGCATTCTCCTACCCAGAATTCAAATAATATAAAGACATTTTACAAGATAGCAAGTATTTTATATAAACGTACTTTAAAGGCAGTTGAAAATAGTTTTAGAAACAGTTATATTAGACATGTACTTCTATTTGAAGTGGCTACCGCCCCCTCAACCATCCGATTGAGTTACAGCAGAGTACATGCACTGATTAAAAAAAAAAATAATAATAATAATAAGGCTGTCATTAAATTTAAAATTTAATTTAAGTTATTCAGATACATTTTGACCCTACTGAAAACGACACTACTCCTTGAAACTTATCAATCATGGTCAAAAATTTGAAGTGGTAACCTCACATAATCTTGAAAATACCTAATTTTGATTTTCTGCAGTTATTTGTTTTTAAGTTATGCTGAGAACAGACTTATACACAGATCTATCGCTAAAAAAACTGATTTTTGTATTCACTTTGGGCCTTAAAATATCAGCGTCGAAATTTGAAATCCAAACAAGTACTTTGTCCACTAAAGTGTATGAGAAAGTAACTATCATTCCTCAGAAGTTTCTCTGGACTTGGTAAAATTAAGCAAAGAACTCCCATAAATTACATTCAATTGGAAAAAAAGGTATTCACTCAATTTTGGGTATGCCTGTATATTATCGATAAATTTTATACACACAACATAGCGTACATAAATTTAGCAAAGTATAGTAAACATATAACGGAACTTGGAATTCACTTTCATTAATTTCAAAGAATAGTCCTAATATATTCGAATATTTTTGTGCGGCCCTGTAAAAAAATAGTAAAGTATTTTTATATCATAGCCTATACTAAAAATGCCTTTATGCATAGTATATGCTCATTTCATTTTATTTAGCGCAAACTAAAACTGTTAAATTAAACCTACCAGAAATTAAACCTACCAGACTTAACGTATTTGAATTCCCTTGGATATCCCTGCATACGAATTATCTGATGGATTTCAATAAAAATTTTTAAGTAGCACCCATGTATGACACAGATTTAGAATATCTGTACTGGACTTTTGTTAACACTGAAACGACCGGGACATGTCATTTTCAATGCAAAGCTATTTAACTTTGCAGTCAAAATGATTGCCCCTGTCGTTCTAGTGTTAATATTTGTTCTTGATTTGTGCTGATAACAAGTACGCCGACAAACGCCCATAGAAACATGATTTTTGGACTCAAGAGATCTCAAGGCGTGTAAATATAGCAAAACGCATTTCGAAAATTTGACTCAAAAATACTAATTTCTCTTGCACTATATGGGTAAGAGAAAGTAAAAAATAGATAAAAAATTGCGAAAAATGAGAAAAAAAAAATCAGATTTTTGCCGTTCAAAAATTTTACTGTATTTTCTTATGATTTATAGCGAATATCTTATATTTTCTTGTCTAAAAATGTTATGCACTTTTCCATTGAATAATATTAGAAAGTTATGGAATTTTAATGGAAAGAAAATTAAAGAAAAATAAATATAATAGGTCCGAGTCATACTTCGAACCAGATTCACAAAGCATATGAATACTAGTACATTGCATATCACTAAATCATGTGTCGTGTTATAAATGTTAATAAATTTCATTCTACAAAAAATGTACTACAATGACAATTTATAAAACGATTTTCCTGGTGCACTATATCCATATGCTCATATTATCTTGGTCTAAAAAGCACAAAATTTTTTTTAATACATTTTTTTTTTTCAGAAATAATTAAAAAATCTAAAAACTATGCATACGTGGAAAAATGTATATATTACATATGAAAAAATATTGTACTTTAAAATATCTTTAGAAATCGCGGAAGGGGGGGGGGAGGATTAGCATGTTATTATTATTTCAAATTGTAAAGCTATCATTAATTCATGCAAGAGTATTTGATTCTTATTTATGAAAATGTTGGTTAGCCAAGTAACATGTGGAATTATGGAGTATACATGATTAACAACGTACATTACAAAAAAAAAAAAAAAAAAAAAAAAAAAGTTTGTAATATTAGATTGTTAGACAAATGATAATAGCGAATTCCATCTCTATAGATTTAAAGAAGCTACTTGAAAGTCAAAAAACGTTGCTCTAAAAAGATTTTAATTTTACTCGGAAAAGGAAATTTCAAAATGCAAAAATTAAGAATATGAAAGAAATTCCGAAACTTTTTTCAGAGGAAAATAAATGAATAATGATCTAAGTCATACTTTCAATTAAAAAAAAATACAGTGTTTCGAAGTTAACACTCAACACTTAACACTAAAGAGAAATGTGATTTGTGCATACTGTATCAAAAATAAGTAAACAAATAAATAAAAAAAAAAAAAAAAAAAAAAAAAATGGAGATATACGTTGAATGTGAACTAAATGTGTTTTGTTACACATATTTATATCAACATATTTAATACTTGTAATTATATTGTAGTACACTGAAAAAAAAAATATACCGCATTCATCTAGAACGAAGTAGTAGTTATTTTCCGAATCTCTAAACTAGAAATATAGATTTCCGAGTTGTGCGTGGAAGATAAACAAGCATTCTGGATAGACGAAATGATCGAGAATTTCTAGTCTATACTTTCCTGGAACAAACTTAGAGATATAACAAAGCAAAACGAACAAATAAATTCTAGAAAAAAAAAAAAAAAAAAGGGAATGTTCGGTGATCAATTTGAATATTAGTCAGTTTATTTTATTTATTTATTTATTTATTTTTTCTTCTTTTAACTGTTGAAAATAATTTTAAATTTATAACAAAGAGTTTGATATATTTTTATTTATTTATTTATTTATTCTTCTTTTAACAGTTGAAAATAATTTTGAATTTATAGCAGAAGAGTTTGATATATATATATAAATATATATATATATATATTCATTTTTAATTATAATAAAGCATTAAGAATGTTTATTTTGATCGCATCCAACAATTGTATTAATATTGTCATCTGTTCGGTTTTCACTTTGACCCACTGCAGTTATTAGTATAGATCGTCTCATTGAATAATGAATCAAATTATAAATAAAAATAATTTTCAACGCATAAAAAACAAACTACGTTGAGAAATTCAGACACAAAGAGTTTCTTCATGAGCTACATTTATAATTATAACAGATTCAAAATTTATAATAGCTATTTAGTAAGAAAATAAATACCTAAGAAATCTCCATTACTAAACATTCTAGCAGAATCTGTTACATCATGTAAGTAATTTTTTTCATATAGTTATAGGTCGTACTTTGCGACTAATCTTCAGTTATCTGGTATGATAAACATAATTCTAAACATGAATACAAAAAAGCAGATTTTACAATAAATTAGAGAATTTTTTTTTCCACAGTATCTATTAAAATACTACAGAAACTGAATTTTTTGAACATCATTCATCATGGAAAAGAGAGAAAATTTATGCAAATGCTTTTTTTTTTTTTTTTTTTTTGATACTGATAAAGAAATACTAATTAAACAAAAAGACATCAACCATTATCTGTTGAGATAGTTTGTTGTTAAAAACTAGTATAAATATCAAATATCTATTCTTTTTAAATAAATGTTTAAATATATTCGCGTAGATTATTTTCATAATACATATTAATAACGGTGCCGAATAAGCTAACTAATACTTCTCATCCCCCCCTCCCCCCACGGTATTAAAACTTTTAATAGTCAAATGATGCAATTTAATGCTGGTTCTACAACCAGAATCATTAAAATTGTGTATGTACTTCATATTTAAAAAAAAAAAGTTTGAATTTGTTAAGCACTCTAATTTTACTATTTTAATATCCTATTGTAAAACAACACATACACTACTACGTATGCACGTAATATGAAATTTTTTCTGCAGTAATCACAGAGTCGTTAGTGAGATTTTTTTTTTTTCTCGAGCTTTTCATGTATCTAGATGATTAATATATTGCCCAATTCACTACATTAAGAAACCACTTATTCGTGTTCTTGCTACTGTCATTATGACCTTCTAAATGAAAAAAAAAAAAAAAAAAAAAAAAAAAAGGAAGTCAATGTTTGTTCTTACCGCACTTATAATTAATGATTCTAAAAACTAACGTATCGTGCAAAAAAATAAAAAATCTCTACTTGAGAAAACAAATGCTGCATTTTCATATTTTGCTTCATTATGACTTTATTTAATGGTTTAATGGTTTTTTACTTGTCTTGTCAAAACATGTGTTGTTTTTGTAAAGCTAATTTTATTTTATATAATAATAATAATAATAATAATTATATATATATATATATATATATATATATATATATATATATATATTGAATTTGCATGTTTCCATTTATGGATGTTTGATAGTCGCAATCTCTTTTTGAATTTTTCTGTTTTATCTTTTTCAATGTTTCTTGTTTTCATCTATTCAATGTTTGAAAAGGTTTTCAATATATATATATATATATATTATTGTGGTATGCACCCTAAAACATGCAGGGGAAGGGGGATGAGAATTGGAAAATTATGCTGAAAACGGAGTATCGCTTATAAATTCGGATTACAAGAACGCACAGTTCCGTAAAAACGTATACATACTTGTTAGAATGTAATTCTAAATTATACATCGTTAACTGCTAAAGTAATATTTTTCCGTAATTCAACTCAGTATAAATACCCAAAGACATATTTCGCTAAAAAAAGTATTTTAAAAAAAGTATGCCTTAAATATTTAAAATTGATAAACCGTATCTTTTGTTTTGATGCATTACATCTATGCAATTCGAAAACATAATTTTATATTTGCTGTGCTGCTGGATAATTCATTTTTTACATTTTGAAAAAAAGAACAGAAAGAGCCATACTGCGTGCGCTTGTTTTTCCCTGGATAAGTTTTAACTCGATTACGGATAATCTCGCGATTTGGGTGCCACCTATCGTCAGTAGGAAAGACTATTCTGTCTGAAATTCAAAAACAAAGTTATATTTCAACACGGGCAGCATATTTCATTAATTAGATAACACAGAATTTAAGCTGTTAAATATGAATTTTGCAAATTAACGCTAAAAGCTAAATTTTATTTTAAAGTTTCTCAAATTTATCTCAATTACAGACAATATTAATTTAATTTCTCTATGAAAAAGTTTGAAAAAATATTATTATTAAAATATTATATTTTTTAATAAATAATTTTATTAATTAATATTATTTATTTTTTTATTTTTAAAAAATATTGTTACTTTTTTTTTAGTCGGCCGTTAAAAAATATAATTAAATTTTTAGATAAAATTAACGAAAATTTAAATAAGAATAAAGATGTAATTACATCTTAATTAATACTTTGTTATTTTGAAAATAAAATGTAAACTATTAAGAAATATATATTGGTATTTATGTAGTTATAATACTATGATTAATTGTTGAATGTGAAAATATTTAGGTATTTTCAAAATTTAAAGTTTTTATTTATTTATCTATTTACTTATATTTATTTATTTATTTGTGTGCATATGTATACAAAAGAAATTTATAGATAAGATTTAATTTAACATTTAAATAAAATGTAAAAAATTTATAAAGTGTAGAATAAACGTATCTATAATTAAAGAAGAAATATATATATTATAGATTTTAACTTTTCCATGTTTTGCTTACAGTTATAGTAAAAATTTTCAATTTTCTTTTACTTATATATTTCTCGAGAGAGTGAAATATTTGCGAAATAGTAGAAAATTAATGAAAATGATTATGGAACATTACATTATTTTTAAAATAATTATATATTTAATATTTATGTACAGATATTTTTATATTACTCTTATTTTATAAACATATTTTTTTAAGATATTGATTTAAAAAATTAAATAAGTTATTTGAAAAGTATTTACTTTCCTATAGAAACTAACAGGATCAGCATTGTAATAAAAAAAAATATATATAATTAACACTTCAGATATAATTTATAAATCATTACTTAATGTTAGTTCGAATTAAATATAATTATTTGTATCCAAAATAATAAAATAAATTTTAATAGCTTAAAGCGGCAAATTTTTACTAAGTAAAATTATTTAATTTTAAAATATACAACAGGCTTCAGAAAACTATTTTAATTTCTTGTAAGAAAAGTAACATTTTATACTTTATCTGTTAAAATAAAAATCCCCTAAAATTAAATGTTTAATTACGACTTTTATTAACCAGGTACAATTAAAACGATATTTAGAAAACAAATATAAAATTGATGAATAGGTTGGCATCATTAACATTAACTTTAATATGTAAATTTTTGATTAAAAGAAGGTAACATAATAATGCTTATGAGTGAAATACTTCTTTTCCCCCATTTTTATATAATTATCTAAATGGTAGTTAAGTTAACTTTACAACTTTGCTTTCACTTATTATGACGAAAGTTAATAGAAATCTTAAACGTAGTGCATTGACCTAAGGGGTAAAGAACCTCAAAAAAATTCTTAAACAGGTGAAGGGACTTGAGAAATTCTCTTTGGGGAACTAGGAAGGGAAAATGAAAGAGTTTAGACCGAGAATTTTTTATGCATATGCATTTCATTTTTTTAATAAGATGCACCTGACTTTTAAGAAAACCATAAGGGTCAGTGAACTTACAGAATTTAATGATTTGACATAACTTGTGTACTGAAAAATCTAAATGACTGTCAATATATGTATTAAATTTACGTCCCTAAGTTATTATAAAATTTCAAAGGAAAAAAAAAAAACTAAAAAGTATTAATTAAAATAATTAAACATTAATTGAATTAGAAAAAAACTGATTTATTGAAACAATTTAATTTAAATTTAATTAAATTTAATTTGAACATTAGAATCATTAGTATAGCAGTGCTTTCTTAATATAAACAATTTACTTCCAGTGTTTTAATGATTGTTATGAAGGAAGGGAAAAAAAATAACCTGTATACTTATTATCTAAAGAAAAAAAATGAGTAATGAAATACAAATACATAAATAAATAAATAGACAAAATTAAATTTGATTGTTTAAATTTATTTTATCTTATCTTGTCATTTTGTATGAAAATTACCTAAAAATTACATTAAAACACCCCTATTGTTTTTTGCGTTCTTTATCTTAAATATTATTTAAAGTAAAATTTTTAAATTATTCAGTGAAATTGAAACAATTGAAGTGAAATAAAATTTTCTTTAAAAATGATAAATTATTTAAATATCCTAAATAAATTATAAATAAATCATAAAACTGTTCAATTTTTTTATTTGTATAATTTAAAATAAAATTCTATTAATTACATCATTATTTTCATTATTTTTAAACAATAAAAAAAAAAAAAAAAAAAAAAAAAAAAAAAAAAAATATTACTATTCTCTTTTATATTTTAAACAGCATATAAAAAACTCTACTTCCTATTTGTTTAATGTCAAACTGTTAAGAAAAACTTCTAAACATAGCATTAAATATACCTTATGAGTTAGTTATAAATTTGTTTAAGTACCAAAATAATATTTACTGCACGACTATTGAGAAAACTTCTAAGCATGCCATTTAATATATATTATTACGTGTAAAAGTAATAAAACGGTTAATTCATCAACAAATGTGATTAAATAATTTTAATAATAATAATAATAATAATGTTAGAAAAGAATTTTGTATAATTTTATATCCAATTTTACGAATCGAGATAGGAAAGTAAAATAATTATAATAAAACAAAATTTTTACATAAGCATATTTGTATTATTTATCTTAAAGAAAATTTTACTGGAAATATGTTGAATTATTTTTTTAAAAACCTTACATTGGTAACTTTCCATAATTATGGTATTAATGCAGTATGGGTAAATGAAAAGGATATTGTTATAATCTATAAAATAAATTTCATTAAATATTAAATGTATATTAAAACGAAGTAGTAAAGTAATAAATATTTTTAAGAGCAATAATAAATATTTTAAATTATATTAAAAAATAAGAAAAAAACAGTTAAATTGTTTTGAAATATGTGTAAATATATTATTTCAATTTTTTAACAATACTATTTTTTTCTTAGCGACATATATACGACATTAAACTATTTATTAGAGATATTAAAAGAAAATGTCAATAATAATACATTAGGATATCGGCCTACTTTTATAAAATCCATCCAAAAAATAATTAAAAATAGAGGTACAGTAATATATTTTAAGAAACTACTATTTTTTTTTTTTTTTTAAGGTTATTTATTTCAATTATAACCATGCTATTAATTGTTATTAATTTCATTTGACTGTTATCTATAGTGATAAGTAGTCTGAAATATAATTTTAGTTACTTATTATAGATGGTTTTCAAAATAAAAAAAAGTCTGTAAATATTTTAAAAAATTGGTTCACAATTTAAATATAAAGTGTAATGTGCTGATTAAAAAAAAAAAAAAAAAAAAAAGAAGAAGAAGAAGAAGAAGAAGAAGAAATATGCACACATTGAAAACATTTAATTAGGACATTGTAGAAAGCTTTTTTTTTTTTTTAACAGAATAAATAATGATTTTAATAAATATGGAAGTTCATTACTTTTTAAGTTTTATTAAATACTAAAATTCAAATATACTGAATTTGTAAATAATAATAATAATAATAAATCTTGATTTAAAAAATACTGTTTTTTAATTACTACAAATATTTATTTATGAAAATAATTCGGATAAAAGAAACTGCGTAGTTATTTACATGTAAATTTCAAATTATATTTATATAAAATACATAAACAAATAAATATTATGGATTGACTCCAACATCTGTTCAATTTAAATTAATTTTTTTAAGTATCAAAATAAAAAAATATTTACACCTCAATTTCCTATTTGTATGTATAATATTTAAATACGCCTAATTCTTGAACAATTGACACCACAATGTTTTTATAAAACTTGCATTAACAGTGCGCATGAGATATATTCTAATATCAACTTTTAAAGTCAAAACATCGCACGATTTAATATAAATATTTTAACGCCCTTTACAAAAATATGCATTTTCGGAGAGAATTTAGATTAATTTTTTTCCTGGGGAATATTAAACAAACTTTAAATATATTTCACAGAAACACCTATTTATTCTTTAACACATTACAGTAATAGAGATAAGTAGAGCATAATTTCCCATTAAAAAGTGACAAAAACTTATTTTAGTTAACTTTAAAAACAATATGACTCTTAGGTAACAAAATTCACATACAAAAATGAAATGCAGTTTTCGTTTAATTAGAACACCTTATTAAACCTTCAAGCAGATGGATGAGCATAAACAAAATTAAAAGGTCTCTTGAAAAACGTGCGGCACGCTAGCCATTTAAAATCTTAAGGTTGTGAGAGAATTAAAAATGAGTTGATTAAGACAGGGGAAGTTTGGACATTCCAACAAAGTAGCTTGTTTATTGCATCACGCAATGCACGCAAAATAAGTTACCGCAAAGTCAAGTTGCTCTACAGAAGTCTCTAAAATGCCCGTTATCCAACACTGACACTTAATAAAATTTCTAAGTGAAAATGACTTTACCCGAAAAATAACGGCCGTGAAAAATTAGCTTTCTTTTTAATTCCGCAGCACACTTTGTTGGTTACTAAAGTTGCTTCACGATTCTAAACAAAGTAGCCTTAATATTTCATTGCAAAATATATTAAGTGAATTTTAAGAAAGATTAGGCAAGACTAAAATGATAAAAGTTATTAAGTATAAGTTTTCCAACACCATCACGTTCCCTTAATTATTTACAGGTATCAAGTTTTGTACTTAAGGTGAAAGATTTTTATTTTGTGTGTTAATAGTGTAAACAAATCAATCTCTCTCTCTTCCAATGTGCAAATTTCTCCATATAAATGAAAAAAGTGTGTACTTTTTTTTTTTTTTTTTTTTTTTTTTTTTTTACATAATTAAAAACAATTGTGTTTTAATTTTCTGTATTTATTAAACTTTTTTTTTTTTTTTTTTTTTTTTTTAACATAATGAAAAACAAGTTTTAATTTTCTGTATCTATTAAATGTTTCTTTTTTAAAAAATCATTTACTAATGCATAAATGCGTAAATAAAATGTATTTTTAATTTATCTATGCTTTCTCAATTGCATTTTTATTGTTCATTTGTATATTTCATTTAGTCACGTATATTAATTTTTTATAGATACTTTTATATATACAATATTATTTCAGAAAGTTTTATCAAATGAAAATTCCCAAATTTTAAAGTACCGTGAGTAATAATTTTACTCATTCTAAAAGCAATCTAATATGATATTATAAATATACTAAAAACTATTAATTCTCATCCTTTTCTTTTTCTTTCTTTCTTTTCTTTTCTCTTTTTTAAATTTTTTTTTAATAATTTGTTGGGGCTTAGTGCATAACTATTACCAACATAAATGTTAAAATTGAATTTTCTACGTTAAGCTTTATGTTTCCTTATTTCTAATTACTTAAAGGTGAGAAGAAGAAATATGAAAAATTAATAAATATAAATGATTTTTTTTTTTTTTTATACAAAATAAATTTTTTGTGAAGAAAATAAATTTGGGGCTTAGTGCATAACTGTTACCAACATAAATATTAAAATTGAATTTTCTACTTTTTATAAGCTTTATATTTTCTTATTTTTAATTTCTTAAAGGTGAGAACAAGAAATACGAAAAATAAATAAATATAACTGAATATATATATATATATATATATATTTTTTTTTTTTTTTCAAAATAAAATTGTTATAAAACTAAAATTAAATCTTCAAAATTAACAGAGGGAATAAATGTGATTAAAAAAAAAATATAATAAAATGTCTAATTTATTTTTGTATGAGATGCTTATTTAGTTTACGGTTTAAAAAAAAAAAAAAAAAAAAAAAAAAAAAAAAGAATATTATGAATTAGATAATCAAAACATTTCATCTTGCCTTAAATGTATAAATTATACGAAATTTTAATTAAAATTTTATTAAATTATTTTAAATAAAACATAACTTATTTAAATATGTATTTATACTGTGCCACTATTAAAAAAAAAAAAAAAAAAAAGAAAAAAAAAAAAAACACTTTGCATTATAAGCTACTCATTTTTGATTCATATAAAAAAATTATAAAATACTCATTAGTTGTAAATGAAAGAAGTGAACACAGATAAATATATACACATCTATATTTTTCCATTTAAGCGTAATTACATGAGTTTTCATTTTCCCCGATTTATGCATGCATGAGTAAACATCGTCTAATACCACTTTCTGTATATTTTTATTAACTCAACACTATCTGCATTTCAATGAAACTAAATAAGGCCAGGGATTGTTTATTTTTTTAACAATTACGTTAGAGTATTTGAAATATCAAGATAGGAGAAAGGCCAATAATTTTACATTAAAAATTGTTTGAAGTCCGGAAAATATGTTTTATTTGTGAATGTCAGAGTAATATTATTTGTGAATTCCCTTTTTAAATATTAGCAGAAGTTTTCCTAAATTGTGTATTGATTGAAATAAGAGTGTCAACATGCCCCTTGAAAATGTTTGCGTGGATTTTGTGTTGTGTCAGTGATTCTTTCATTGGTGGGGGAGCTGTTTTGAGTCTTTTGCACAATACAGAGTTTTTCCATTCTATAAATTTTCTATAAAAGCTTAAAATAATCGTTCGCCCTCCCAGAACAGAAAACTTGGAAAACTTTTCATGCAACTATTTAGTCCGCCTAAAAGTAATTACCGCAATTTCAGACATGCACTGTATTGCAAGGGTTCGTATTAATTATTAGCTAAAGCAACCAACACATTACGAGATAATGAATTTTTCAAAAACACTAACATAAAATGACGCAAACCGACGAAAAATCCATTAATTTTTGCTTTCGCTAGTCCAATCAAAACCCAGTCAACTGCGCATCGGGCCAGGAACACATCCCCTGGTTGGTGGCTGCTGTTTATGCTGCAGAGATCTTCCAAAAAAACGATATCACGTGACGGCCCCCCATCTTCTTGTTTCCTTCCCCTTCCTCATCGATTGGGGAGAACGGGCGAAACTTTTTTATGTCCCTATAACAACAACATGCGCTCATACATTGCTCCGGGCAGTCGCGCTTTGCGCTGAAGATAGAGAAACACTTACCTCGAGATCCGATGAAAAGAACTCAGAGACGTCAAAAAGATGCGACCGGAGGAGGACGCCATCTTGGTCTCCGTGCGACAGAGCAATTCGGCGCGCGCAGCTTTATAAACAAACAAATACTTGTCAAGAAACTTTCTCGATAAAATGTAGCCAGTCACGAGAAAAACTCCTCAAACTTTCCACAGAAAGAAAAAAAAAAATAATAAAAGCATGAAGTATGGAGAAAAAATTTTCATCACTATGTTAAAAATAAAGTATTTTTATTTTTTCATTTTAATTTTAATTTAGATTTTTTTTTTAAATTTTTCTTTCGCTGAGTTTACGTTTGTTTTGTTTTGCTTTTTCTCTTCGGGAGGGAAAAAAGGGATTTTTTAAAAGAAAAAGTTACATGACTAACTGAATTTGAATTATATAGATCAATTTTCTTACCTTGTCGCATGTGATGCTGCCAGACCCTGGGGTCACGGTTAGCAGGTCCTCTTCTCCGTTGTTCGCTGGCCATTAGGGTGTCCGGTTGTGTGTCCACTCAGAGAAACAGAGAATACCGCTTGCTGCCGTAACTCCGCAGACCAGTGGCCAAATGAGCGCAGCACGTGCTGGGCTTGAGAGAGCGCTGGCCAACACTAGAGGGTGGGGGTGAGACACCAGGTGAGAGAACGAGGGGCGGAAGAACGGGAGGGTGGACGTATCCCTCCCCGCCGGACACTACAGCATACGGGATTCTCGGATGAAAAAGCACGTCGACCCTGAAATGTTTAATTTTAGTTTTTTCAATTTGAAATGAATAATTTTTAATGCTTCCAATTATTATTATTTATTTATTTATTTATGCTTTTTTCTTAATGCATAAAATCAATCTTTTGCGAATGTCTTTAATTTATTAAGAAACTTAAAATTATTATTATTATTAAATAAATCTATTTATTAAAAACTTTGAAAAGAGAAAAAAAATACTTTGAAATTTTTGTTTAAGTTACAATATGTCCAACTTGTTTTTTTTTTTTTTTATGTTAGCTTTTCACTAAAAGTATGTTATTTCATTCGATGAATTAAATGTATGATATTGTTTATTTATTTATTCATTTTTCATTGAAACAGTCGTGTAATGTAAAAAAGTTTCTTCCGCTAATACTTAAAAATATAAATACTATACCAAGGCAATTTATTTTAATTCGTATTAAATCACACAATAGTTTTTCAACGGGAAGCGATTCTAAAAAAAAAAAAAAAAAAAAAAAAAACAATGTCGTAAATAAAAAAAAAAAAAAAAAATCCAAAAATGTAGTATTAATCTTATTTATTTATTTATTTTATTTTATTTTATTTTATTTTATTTTGTGAGTGTGTGTGTGTGGGGGGGGGGGGTATCGATTTAATATGCCGATGTCAGTACCTTTCATTATATCAGCATTTTTTAATGTACAATTTAGCGAAAGTTTTTAAAGCATTTAAATTATGAAGCTTTTTTTTTATGTATAATTTTTCCATATATAGATATATTTATTTATTTGTAAATACACTATTCATTTTAAACTGGACACAAACAATAAAAAAGAAAACTTCCTTATTCATGAAATAGAGTTTAATTTTCACAAAGTAGTCTTTACGATAAATTCTTCTTAAATATGTTCTTTTTTTTTTTTTTTTTTGCATTTTTTTTTCTTACTTAATAAAAGAATACTTGAGCGCATATATATATATATATTCAGCCTTATATGTTTATTAAGGTATTCTTTTTTAAGCTTACTTTTTATACAATTTCGTACTCACCGTTTAAAGTACTAATAATAAAAATAATAATAACAATAACATTGTAATGGTATTTATTACTTTTTTTTTTTTTTTTTTTTTTTTTTTGTAATCTACAAAACTTTTTTCTTTAAATTATTAAACGTAAACTGTAGTTGCTTAAGATTTTATTATTATTATTATTATTATTTTTTGTTAATTATTTGCCCTTTTTTTTTTTTTTTTTTCTTCTTTAATTCTATCGCTTGCATCAATTTGACAAGTGTCCGAATCGAAGTAGTAGCTATTGTTGGTGGTTTCCTCTTTTTATTTGAACACAGGCTTAAATAGGAGGGGAAAAAAAATATGACTGGTATAACGGAGATTCCTCGATAGATGGCGCTGTAGGTATGATGATAAGAAGAAAAAGAGAAAAGGAGGGCGCTGGGATCAGGGAGGCTGTTCTATCGATCTCCTTCTTGCTGCTCTCCTGAAGGATGAGGAAGAAAAGAAAAATTCTCTTTTCTTGAGACTTTTGCCCCCCTCCTCTTGAATTAAGGGGGGAGGGGGATTGGCGTAGTTGGCGCAGTAGTTATTCTCGCCAAAAGCGATTAGTTCTAAAAGTGGTAGTTGCAGCAAGTAAGAATGGGAAACGGACAACAAGGATACAGTAGCCTTTGTATTGCAGATTGAAATTAAGTTTTGTGAACATACAAGCTGCAACATCCTATTATATTAATAAGTATTGAAAGTAAATATTAGTCTTATAAAATTGTGTGGATGAGTGAATATAAATATGTATGCATATTTGATGATGTTAAAAAAAGAAATATATATATATCATCGAGGAAAAAAGAGTAATTATCGAGGCTAATGGATTTTTTTTTTTTTTTTTTTCATGCTTTGCACCGAAAAAATAAACACTGATTTTTGCAATTTTAAAGGCATTGAACCACGAATTTAATATTGATAACAGATAATTTCATAAACGGATATAGTTTATTTATTTATTTATTTTTTTTTTTTTTCACCTTTCAACATACATATTATTTTTTTCAAAACCACTCTTTTTTATGTATGAGAAAATACCAAAGAAATTTATTTAGAATGCACAAAATTCCTTTACCAATGTTTTACATTTATTATTTTTCATTTGACCAAAGACAATTTCAAACTTCAAATGGAGTTTAAGGAGTCAACTTCTAGTGAATTAAAAAAAAAAAAAAAAAAAAAAAAAAAAAAACTAACAATAACAAAAACATTTTAATCTAAAAATAAATGTTTAGCAGAATACATTAAACAAGATGCTATCTCGTTGTTAAACCGTTGTCGTTTGCTACTTATAGTTTAATGAACTTTAATCATTTATTCACCTTCAAACATTCATTTATTTATTTTTTAATTATTATTATTAAGGATGGAATTCATTTTTTCTATCTGAAAATTTTTATTCACTCTGATTATCTAGTTTTTACTTACTAAAGTTATCATGAATCATAAACTTTAAAGTAAGCAGGGAGAAAATCCAAAAAATTGCAATTCTGCATGCTGAGTAAATAATTCTTTCTTAAATATAATTTGTTTATTAATGCAAAATCTTAAAAAAAGTAGGTATCTTAATTACAAATATATTAACTTTTTAAAAAGGTAGAAATAATTAAAAAAGGGGGACTCTCAAAAATTATTTTATTATCTAGTTCAGTGCATATTTGAAGTAATTTTTGTATTCTACTATTTATATATGTATAATATTTATACCCAGAAAAGTAAATATATGAATTTTAAAAAAGTGCAAAATAATTCCACTGAGATTAGATATTTGCTGAATAATAAAGAATGAATGTTCAAAAATGTCAAAATAATTTAACATTCTTTACTTGGTTATAAACAATAAATAAACATTATTAATAGTTGGTGTACTGAATAATTCTATTTTTTTATTTATAAAAAGTTCGAGGTAACTTGCTTAAAAAATTAAGAAAATTAAAAGTAACTAGCATAAAACATTTACAGAATACAAGAAGTTAGAAGAAATAAAAATAAAAATAAAAATTAATAATATAAATGAAGATAAAATAATAATATGAAATAATATAAAACACTATTTGATTATTGCTGAATGTTACATTTTAGACGTTTGGATTTTGATAATATAATGCCTAAACATATTATTTACAAAAAGCTTATTATTATTATTATTTATTTATTTATTTATTTTTTATTTTTTTCAAACTCGCTACCAAATAATATATTCATTAGTAAATATTTCTATATATTACAACAATATAATCGAAATGTTTTATGATAAATACCCCCTTAATCTGATACGAACCGATTGACAAATACTAGTCTAGATTAGACGTACCTTTTTAGATTAAATTCACACAATACAAGGTGTGAATTTAATTGCGCAGATTTAACAGCATCATTTACATTTATTGCATCCTTACTTACATTCCTCAATATTTAAAAATCATAGCTTTCTTAAGCCCCTTACACACCACTATCTAATGGTAGATTTTATAATACGATTATTGTTTTTAACACTTTCCAATACAATTGAAAAGTGTTTATGTCTTCGGTTTATTCATCTGTCTATCCGTCTGCCAGTTCGGCTATTCGCCCTTAAATTTTTGTAAATAGTTTTAGAAAGCCCTAAAACTAATATATATATATATATATATATATATTACACAAGTTCACTATCTCATGTTCCAAATTAAAAATGGTATAAAAGGCACGAACGTTTTGTGAAAAGGACGGTCAAGAGAATTCGAATACATTACGTTCTAAGAGATTTTTCTAAAAAGCATGTTTTAGAACCTTTGTACAGCAAGAAACATAATGAAATTAATAAATATTATCAAAATATACAAAAGCATGTTTTAAAAAGTATATGGTGTGATTAGCATTAATGAATGGTTTATAGAACCACATAATAATATTCATATTCATCAGGGGATATAATTAGAAATTGATTTAAGTGCACTTTTAGTTGTGTTATTCGTTTTTAATACTTATTCCAACAAAATATAAATGTGATTATTATTTTGATTCATCGCTCTGTCGGTCTAAGCTCGTGCTCTAATTTCCGTAAATAATTTTAAATTCCTTGAATCTGATATGTGTTGTTTGTGTTCATTTTAGCATGTTGAAAAATTCATAATTTTCAACTAGTTTATGTACAAGAAATAACAAAATATTTCCAAAGCTTTATGTTCTATGAGAGTGATTTTATAAAACATATTTTAATATGTTTATATTGCACGTAAAGAAACGAAATTAATGTATATTACACTGGCCTCCAAAACTTAAAGTGCAACCTGTTTTCTCATTTTCATCTTCAGCGCATAATTTTGAATCAAATACGTATTTGAATATAAAATTTGGATGGCATATTTGTTATCAAATCATTAGTAAATTTTTATATAACTTTAACACAAATAATAATTTTTAAACTGATATTAATTCGCATTTTCTCAAAAATAAGCTTTGGAAGAAATGGGATTTCTTTATTAACTTTTAGAAAAAAAAAAAAAAAAAAAAAAAAAACCTAAATGAAAATATTGGTAAGGATGCATTATAAATAAATAAAGATGCAGATGCATCCAAATGTTTGGTAAATACCAGATGTTTCTTCCTGTGTTCATTTTTTCTGTTTTTATTCTGTTTTCTGCTTTTTTCGCATGTAAATAACTTAAAAAATGATATACATTCAAAAATGAAATTGGATGACATGTTCGTTTTAAAATTTATCGTTTTGGTGATGTTTAAAGTTTACAAACTAATGATTATATTTTTCCAATAAGTCCCTTATAAAAGAAAAATAAAAGAAAATACAAGAAGAAAAATCCTATGTTAATTTAACATTTGGAGGCATTTGTACCGTCACCTTTCTGTAATGCGCCTTTTACACTCTTTCTTATTTAGTTTTCTTTGCTAAAACTGCACATTTTTCATTTCAACCAGTGCTTACTTTTGAGAAAAATTGAAATTATATCAATATAAAAATTTCTTATTTTCTTAAACTTATATAGAATTTTATTAATGACTTGATAACGAATATGCCATCAGAATTTTAATTTTTGGTATAATGATGAGATTTTTAGTATATTTATCGGTGTGTATGCAAAATTTAGATGCTATATAACAGACTTCCACAAAACACCTTTCTACTGCTTTTTATACATAAATAAAGCTATAAAGATGCTTTTGTGAGATTCCTTGCTCTGTATTTGCAAGTAATACATATTTTTTAGCTTTGCTGATTTGAGACAATATGTATAGACACACAAACATAACCTATTATATGGTTTTTCTTTAAATTTATTGCTATGAAGATATAATTGTTAACAAATCATTTAGTAGTTTTTATTAGAATCCCAATTCTAATAAAAATTTCTTTTAATATTACACATATGAAATTATGTGTAGCAGATAATTTGCATGCAAATATCGCTTTTGGTGATTTTGATAATTTGTTTACTGTATTAGCTCAAAATTATCAATTACTTTGATAATCCTTGATAATATAATTTAACTGGAATTTACAGCACCAAATCGTATTTCACCCAAAGATTTTCAGGGCATTGAAATACATTTTCTGGAAAATTTTAGAAACTACTTTTAGATATTCACTCTGGTTTTCAGATAAAAAGGATTTCGCATCTTCTAGTAATGTTGCAAAGGAGAAATATCCTTAAATCATCTACTTACCTTCTAGCTAAAAAGTTCACACCTATTATAATTCTTTTACGATGATCGCTTTGTAATACCTGCTGACGAATAACTTTTAATGATAAAGGCATTTTTTTTTCTTTCACCGAGCTAGAACATAAAATATCTCCCTACATCACTTATGAATAAATTTACAATTGTATCTTCATTTGTTACCCGAGGTTAGATAACTAGTTTTACATGTTACTAATTTCTTATTTCTTTATCAAATAATATTTTTTCTATATATATTATTTTAATTTCTTTTTGTCGATTAGAATTATAATAAAAGTTCAGAACAATTGCAGCATGTGATATCCAACATATTCAAAGAAAAAAATTGATTTAAAAAGTATTCATTGAATTATATTTTTATCATTATATTACTTTCCTATACTCACCTTTAAATGGTTTCATATTTACGGAACGCATTGCTTTATAAGTATCTACGCAAGTCCTCTCTAACTGAAGTATTATCAAAGCTGTAGACATTTGTAATTTTTCCATAGTATTGTTAGCACTTGCCTATTTTTCACCACACTTTTTTGTAGATTAAATTTCTCCTGTATGTAATTTCGATTAAATAAAAAGAAAATTTCTCTTCCAAGACAGTGGTATGAAAAAAAGACGAGTACTAACAGAATAAATTAAAAGTTGGCATCTCTATTTTTATAGTGAAGAAATGGGCGTTGATGCATGACGAGTTGTTTAATGGCATCCGTCATGTACCAAACTAATACCGAATATAAGATAATTTATATGAAATTAAAAGAACGTTTAAAAATGAAATAAAGAGAGAATATATATATATATATATATATATTAATTTTAAATACACTTTTCGATTTAAAAAATGATATTTATATGCAATTATATTTTATCACAATTGCATACTATTGTAAGCTTAGTTTAGTCCTGAATTTTATGGTTAATGAAATAAGAAGTGATTTATGCAGCAACGTTTATATAACTAAACATTTAAACGCAAAATAATTCAATTGCACAATATATACCATAATTTTGCAAATTATAAAACCAAAGGAATATTAAATTCTCAGAAACAATAGTTATATATATATATATATATATATATAATTTTATTTAACTTAAAAATCAACCAATATTTGAAACAATAAAGTTTATAACTATCCTGCTTGCTTCATTAATAATCTAAAAAGGTATATATTGTTAAATCTTGATAGCGTATAATGAGTTGAAATCATTTGTACTGTAGGTCTTTGAACAGTTTTATATTTTTATAAAAGGAATATTTCATGAGCATTACATTTATTTTTGCTTGTGGAATTTATAAATTTATAACACAATTCATTTAGATTTATATTTAAAAAAAAAAAAAATCCTAATTATGTTAAAAATATGCAGGTATGTTCTTTAGTTTTAAATATCTTCTACATTTTCAGTTTTATAGTTTCGCCAGCTTTTTTGTACAAGCATATATCGAAAAGGAATAAACTGCTAATAATTCAGAAATTAAAATACAGATTTCTTTGAACAATTTTTTATTGAACAATTTTTTTACGACAATAGCATCAACTTAAGAGCTTTTGCCAGACATTAAGGCGTCTTAGTTAATTACAAAAAATATTTTTAAAAATATTTTAATTTCATAAAGAACAAACGAAAATTCCACTGACAGCTGTACACAATTCCCGCTCAGATTTTATATTGAGAATGTGTAATTTCTCGAGTAAAGCCTGACATGAAACTAATAATGCTTCCAGCTAAAATAAAAAAAATAATAATAAGGTTTATCGCATATGAAAAATGTTGAATCTTTGGAAATGAAGTTATGTTTATATTAATTTTACAAAGTTTCTATTCACCCCCATTCAGTTTTGATTATGCGTTAGATAAATAATTTTATTTGCTTATTACAACGGCTGGTACTAAGTTGCGCGAAAATTTTGGAAATAGAGGGAGGAAAAAAGAAAAACTCCATGGTCCTGATGCACCCAAGTAGCTATGAAGGCGCATATGTCTATAAGCAGCTTTTATTAAATCTATCTCTTTGTGTTTATTCCAGCTAAAAATCCGGCTCGAATATTTCTTGTCGTAATGCCGTTTGAAACCTGTCAGTTGTCGTTACGTTCTTTAATAAGGAGTTGGAAAATGGTGAAAGAGGGGAATTATTAAATAGTTCGTAATTATTAAATAAAATGCGCCCTTGTTTCTTTACTGGAGATGGATAAGATTTAGCTTGTTGAACAACTGCGTGTCAAAAATGTAGAATATGTCACTAGATTAAAAGTTTAGCTTAGCACAATAAAGGATCACAAGAAGTAAAGATTAAGACACTGCGCGTGGAAACCAAGGCCTTTAATAAAGATAAAACGAGAAAATAAATGCCAAGTGAGAAGCTCGTTTCCAGATATTCTCAAAACTTGAGATCATTTCCAGCTTCATTAATTGCATCGCCCAACAAGGCCTGCTAAAGATGAAAGTGAATGTAACAGTCAATTTTCAAGAGGTTTTGAGTATACGTAGCAGCATTCAAATGACAGCTGAATGATATGAAAAAGTTTATCTTTCAATTTTAAAAGTGGAGATCTTTAGCTGAATCAAAACACAATACCTACTGCATTAGAGTTATTCAGGGAAAAATGTGAGACTGCTTCATGCGAAACATCCAGCAAAGGAACATTTTGTACCTTTAATTAAAAATAATTGCTGAACAACTAAAAATAAGTAATTTAAAATAAATAGGTTAGTTAAATAAGCTAAATTATGAAAGTTAATCCACTATAAATGCTAATAAAGATTAATTTATTAGATATTTGATGATATACAATATATTTAAATTATAAATTAACGAAAATAATTTTTTGTATAAGTATGAAAACCGTTAAAGAATTTCTCAGGCTTGAAACATAATTTCCTGTGCATTGAAACAAAAGACGATATTTTTATAACGAATGTAATTTTGATAAAAAATTAATACTGCTAACAGTTTCAGTCCGAAAAAATAGTTTTTCAAGACATTTTAAACATAAATATTAATGTTTTTATTATCTAAAATACATAAAGTGAACCATATGTGTGCATAGACGTAAAAGAAATAAATGTTTAAGAAAGTAATCACTGAATTTTCCGTAATAAAATTTAATAACCCAACATGAATTGGGAATATAACACATGTATATGTACACAAGAAGTATATATATGTACACAAGAAGTAAAATATATATATATATAAAAAAAAAAGAAATAAAATAAAAAAGAAAAAGAAAAAGAAAAAGAAAAGAAAGGAAAAGACATTCAAATCCTAGCAATCATTCTTGTTTCTTTAACGGATCTGATAAAAATAAAATAAAAGAAAAGAAAAGAAAGTAAAAGAAATAAAAATAAAAGAAATAAAGAAATAAAAAGTTTTGTTTTGATCACTTGATGATTCTCTATTTAAAAAAAAAGAAAGAAAGAAAAAAG
The DNA here is from genome assembly GCA_963930645.1 of Salticus scenicus. NCBI lineage: Eukaryota > Metazoa > Arthropoda > Arachnida > Araneae > Salticidae > Salticus > Salticus scenicus. The sequence goes on from OZ005651.1 coordinate 163,148,175, forward strand.
TAAGAAAGAAATTAAATAAATTAAAAAATAAATTTTTTATATCATAAGAGGTCATATACATATTAAACCATTTGCATCATAAGAAAATATGAAAAGAAGCAACAAACTTCATTTTTTTTTTTTTTTTTTTTTTTAGCTAATGAATAATGACAGTGATTAACAAAGATGAGCGTATGTATACGGTTCTGGTAATAATGAGAAGGAAAATTGAGTGTATATATAGGCTCCGGTGATAGTGAACTGGAAAACTGGTCGTATACATATATGCTAATGATGCAAATGGGTTAAAAGAGAAATATTTTTAATTTTTAATTTTAATATGTATTTCATTCCAACGTTTGAAAATAAAGATCGCAAAATCTTTATCATTATTAAATAAATAGGATTAATATTGATATTAATACCTAGATATTGAGATTACTGAAGTAAAAGCTTATAAACGTTTAATAAAAAAATTGGGTTATAACTCAATGTATGTACTATAACTGATGTATTTCATTGCCTTCTTCTTTATTTATAAACTCCTATACAAAATATGCATGATTAGTTTAACTTTAAAATCCACATATAAGCATTTTCAACTAAATATAAGCATTACATAAGCATATAGCTAATATAAGCATTTTCAACTGAATTTATAATATTAATTATTGTATAATTCATAATAGCAATTTGTTAACATAATATTTGTTTAAAGAGTTACTTTTTTTTTTTTTTTTTTTAGTTCAGTCTTGGTTAATATGTTCAGATGAACATTAAAGATTTTTATAACAATTATGAATGTGATGTCTGATTTTTTTTCTGTATGTTTCTATTGGAATATGCATTCATTCCCAATGCATTTCCTTGATAAAAAATTACAAGTAACTGTAAAAAGTTGTTACTATTTCTGACAGAATCTGAATTTTCTCTCTTTCTCTGGATATATATATATATATATATATATATACATATATACAACAGAAAGGAATGAAAAGTATCGCAAGAAAAAATATTATGAGATCTAATATTATATTACCATTTAATATGTCCCATGTGAAATTAAAAAGGATAAACAAAATAATAATAATAATGAAAGCTTTACAATAATCAACACGCTTCAGGGGCATTAGTTTACTTATTCTATACAAAAATAGATAAATTTCAGTTTTTTGTAAGTTTAAAACTTAAAAATACATAAGCAATGCACGATTTACTTATATATATATATATATATATATATATAACGAAACCAATTGAATAAGATAAATGGAATACAAAATTTATAAGAAGATAAAAATTCAAAATTTATAAGAAAAAATCATTTACTTCTGTTAACAAAGACAAGTTTTAAAAATGTCAGTTAAAGCTGAAGTGAATGCAATGCGCTTAAAATCTAACTATTTTTATGAGAGACGATATAAATTTAATAAACTATATATATGTATTTATTTATTTATTTATAATATATATTACATAATTATATAATATATATAATATATATTATATAATTTTTATAATATATATATAATTCAGCATTACAATGATCGACCATCGGGAACGAAGACTTGAATTAATCTATAAAGAACCATATATAGAAATGAAGCCTTATACAAGGCAAAAGGTATTTAAAAAGTACTGACGTATTTAAAAATAGAGGGTTAGTAATAAAAAAATGCACAGAGAAAAAAAAAATACCATCACATTATAATAGAATTAATTGTGATGGTAAAAAAAAAAACTATTAACAGATTTAATAGGATTAATTAAGAATAAACCAATGAAATATATTGTATATATATTTTTTTTTAATTTGGAAGAATGCATGAAAACATAATTCCAAATGTCAAGTTTTCACTAGTCCCAGAAAGAAAGATTGATTAGCTAAAAATAATAATATACTTACTTGATAAGGTACTCTAAATGAAATCGTGAATACCAACTTGCAATAAAATTTATATAAAAGATATAGGAATAAATATCCAAGTGAAATTATTTAACAAAAAAAAAAAAAAAAAATGAATTATGGAACTTTTTTTATGAAATGCGCCTAAAAAACTAAAAAATCTCATCAAGAGTAGACGTTTTTTAGTAGGGCGAATGACACAAGAGGTTTCTAACCATGGACAGCCAATTAATCTGAAGACCAAATGGGTACGCTCGACCTTGTGTAGAAATGAAGGAAAAGTTCAAACAAGAAAGAAAAATTATGCGTTACTCATTGATTATTAGCATTTTCCAACTGCACGTACTTGTTGTATCGTATAACGTTCAATGTTTATTGCCTACGTTATCACAAAAGGGATAGACAGAAGGATTGAAAGGCATACAGGTAAACAAACGGAATTCATAATCAATCTTAAACATTACCGGAAAGTGTTAGAAGTACTCAACGCAATAGAAAATGCAGCCCTTAGATTCTAATTGCAACCCTTAATGAATCTGAATATTTCAGTGTAGCCCTGTAAATCTGAAGCTAAACCATATCATATTCTATAACAAAATATTATTTTAGCATATTAACAATAAATGTCAATTTCTTTATGATTTGTACAGTAGGTAGAACGTTATTTAAATGTGACTTATGAAAATATCTCTCCTAAAACGCAATGCAATGGCATTTTTTGGATGTCCCTATACACAAACCAGTCGTACAGGACCTATTAATGTCATTTTAATTAGAGACCATGCTACAGTGATCTTGTATAACGTATATCTTCTTCTTCTTCTTTTTTTTTTTTAATTCTGAAAGTATTTACGGACACTAAGGCCGGACAGACGGACAGATGGACAATCGGACAGACAGATATGAAAATTGAAATAATATTCAGACTTAAATGTTACAAGAAATTGTTAAAAACACTTAATGCAAACGAAAATGCAATTCCAGCAAATTCCCAGTAATAGCCTATAATGTAAAGGTATATTTTGGGGTGGCCCTGTAAATCAAATGCTAATTATACTATATTCTATAGAAAACATTCTCTTGTGCATATGAATAACATATTTCAATTTCATTAAGAATTGTGCAAAGCAAAGTTATTAAAATTTTGCTTATAGAAAAATACCTCTCATAAAACGCAATGCTTTGGAATATTTTCGGGTGTCCCTGTACACGAACCAGTAGTCGTATTTACTCCATTTTCTATAGAAAACATTCAGTTGTGAACTTGAATAATATATTTCAATTTCATTCATATTTGTGTAAAGTTAAGGTATTAAAATATGGTTTATAGAAATACTTCTGATAGAACACAGTGCTTTGGAATTCTTTCGGGTGTCCTTTTACACAAACTAGTAGAGGCATTCACTACATTTTCAATATGGAACATCCGATAGTAAACTCAAACAACATATATTAGTTTCAAGAAATTTTTATGAATATTTCCGGGAGTTAGAGCTCGGAAAGACAGACAAACAAAACGAAGTCATTAACACTTTTCAGAATTGTTGGAAAGTGTTAAAAGTAATAAAGAAATAAACAAAATATTTAAAACGTAACATGGAAAATCGGGAATTAGTATTATTTAGGTATTTATCACTGCTAATTAATTTACCCTTTTTTTTTCTTTCTTTCTTTCCTTAATATATATATATATATATATATATATATATATGTAGCTGAAAATTTTCCTTTTCTGATTGAAAGCATAATGAGGAATTTTATGTCCAAAAACCTTGAGCTAATCATTACAAAATTCCTAGTTGTCCAAAATTGGTATATTGTTGCCTTTTTCAAGTATAGTTAATACCTTTTGCTATGACGCAATATTTCACTATCATATCACAATATACGCATCGATATGAATCGGTTTCTTTATACCATATAAGCGTTTTAGAAATAAAAATGCTCCCATTTTTTTTAACAATCTGTGTCAGTCAGGGTCAGATATAAAATGTAATTAATTAATTAAACAGCCAGAATTATAGATTAATAATATAATTTTTTTTAATTAAACAAAATTATTAATTTAGAACAACTAATTTAACAACTCATGCATAAAATAAATACGTATTTGTCAATACAGCATACAGTTTTTACATATTGCGTTCATTACAATAATGTGAAATTCGGTATTAGAAAAAGATTATGTTTTAAATTAAAGCACTATTTTCGTTAAGTTTTAAAGAATCAGTTTTTAAATATTTTTAATTAACTATCCATAATAGAAAAATAAGATTTAATTCATGAGTTTATAGGATGCATTAACTAGTTTATATTTTATGATGGTTATTTTTATTTTTCTTAATAACACTGGATTAGCTATATAATTAACTAAAATTATAGTATTACACTTAAGTTTTTTTTTCTTTTTGTGATAGTTGCAAGAGTTCACCAGTAAAATGAAATAATAAGAATATTAGGAACTAAAATACTAAATAAAATAAATGTCTAAATTTTGCAATTACTTTCGAGTAAATTTTAAAGTGCATGCATTTCAAATAATATATTTCGTTTTCAAATTCTTTATTAAAAAAAAATATACAGCAAGTCCCAAGCATTTTGATTCCTTTTAGAAAAAAGTTCCTGTTAATGAAACTTTCACAGGAAGAGAGGACAAAAAGATAAATGTCTAATGCATAAGAAATTTTTACTAAGAAAAAATGTAAAAGTTGAAATAATTAACCATATATATACTGCTTTAGAAATCAAGTACATAATTTAATTAAATCGGAATAAAATAAATTTAACTCATATATGAATTAAGAGATGACGTTTCATGCGTATTAAAACATAACAATATTTGATAACTAACCTAATATTGTTTGCAATTTTAGTAACCTTTTCCGATAATTTCTAAATTCATTAAAATTTTCTTCAGTAAAAAGTTAATTATTATAACATATTAAATCAAAAGGTGCATTTTAAAAAACACTTGTGTGATTAAGATATATTACTGGTCATCAAAAACCACATATTTTATATATGCATTCGTGCAAAAACATACAACGCATACGATCTTTCCGCTTTCAGCAATCTATCTATTTATCTATATCTGCAGTCGGTAACAAAAGTGTCCGAACACTAGCAAAAATTCCTATACATAAAAAAGTACACTTAATACTGTTTTGTTCAATAAATCCTTATCGAATGATGTTCTTACACTGACTAAGAACAGGATTCGACAAGGATTTATTTAACAAAACAGTATTAAGTGTACTTTTTTTGTATAGGAATTTTTCTAATGTTCGGACACTTTTGTTACCGACTGTATGTCTTTATGTATGTATGCATAGATCTGACGATGGATTTAAGAGACATCTTGATTAATCTTCGGCTTTTTTTAAGACGCTATTTAATTTTTACAGAAATGACATGACTATATATATGAATGTTCAGAAAAATAAATTAAACTTCATGCAGATTTTAATGAGTTAAATGATTATAATATCGTCTGATTTCCTAACGCATTAAACATTACTATGCAAAACCTAAGTAACAAAAGAATTCTATTTGCTTATTGGAATTTTTTTTCCTTCTTTAAAACCGGAAATAAATCTGGTAAAATCAAATTTATAGCTTTTACGTTCATATAACTGCAAGCTATTATCACCCTTTGCACATCTTTATTAGTGAATTTTCTGTATCTAATGCATTCAACAAAGACATATAATATCCTGAAGGCATATATATTATCTTAGTTCTTTACTATTTTCTAAATTCTCTCATTAATCTACCGTCATTATTAATTGATTAATTTCAACATTTAAACGTCTTTATTCAAATAATTTTACATTTAGAAAAATGCAAATATGAATTAAACAGATTGCCTAATGGAAGTAAATACAAATTTGAAAGAATGTTTCATATTAGTTATAAGGAGACTAAAACTGAGATATAATATAATAATGAATATGATCAATTTAACGGTAAGCGGAAATACAAATTACTTATATTCGAGTTATTAATATATTTTACATTATCATTAAATTACTGCGACTTATAGTCCGAGGAAAGAAATTAAAAAATACATCTAATGACTTTTACAGAACTTTCTTCCAACCTTTGAGGTTAATAATAAATAACTAAAATAAAGTGATCATACGGTGATAAAAAATTAAACAGAATTTTTATAGTTAAGAGTTTTTTTTTTACTTTTGAGTTACTTCTATGTGTCAATTTGTTTGAAATTCATGCAGTACCTTTCCTACATTTGCAATAACATTTTTTTCTTTTTTCTTTTTTTCTTTCTTTTTCTTTTAAAGTAATTTTACAAAAGAAGAAAATTATATTTTTTGAAAGATAGAAAATACAAAAAAGCTAAAAATAAAATAATAATAATAATAATAATAATGTACAAAAAAAAAAAAAATAATAATAAAATCTTACTATACATTAATATAAAATAAGAGTATTAATTGTGACTTTTTTTGTTTTCTTTTGAAAAATGTTAAATGTATAAATGCAATTAACGCATAATCACATGCAAATATTTGCTACATTTAATTGTTAAATAAAACCTATTTGATTCTCTTTCAAACCAAGAAAATATTCATTTCTGGTTATTTATAGTTTAAATATGAAACAATATTAAAATATATTGAAATATTTATTGCAAAAACAGTTTTAAAAACTGCTGATTGTATTAAGAATAACTAAAAATCTAATTGCTAAGCAATATTTATTTTTATCTTTTTAGTATTCGTACCTATTACTAAAAGTCGAATTGATGAGAGCAAAGAAAACAAAAGTTTTCCTTTTATTTTTGTTGTTTTTGTACAAAAATGCTTATAATTCAAAATAGCTCATAAATATAATTAATAGCTCAAAAATGTGAAACGAAATGCTTTTTACCAATAATTTCATTTACTAATTACTTTTTATCAGAACGTTACTTCACAAAAGAAAATGCATTGCATGCATAATTATAATGTATAATTTTGTGAAGACAATTTATATATTAAAAAAGAAAATGAATTGAACAAATTATTAGTGGAAAACTAAATATAGAAAAATACACAAAATTGTTTAAAGGTGATTAAAAAAAAAATGTTTTTAGGGCCTTCCAATAAATAAGGTACCCAAAGAAGAAAATATTGTATGTGGGGTATTCTTTGCAAATAGGTCATTTTAATACTAGTGATTATGAAGAAAAAGTCGTGTTAAAAATTTCGTTTCTTTTTATTTATTATTTAAAACACAAAAGTCGGATGAAAAGTATAAGAATTTTAATTAGAAATGTTGTTTGTATTCATAGTTGGTGAAGGTAGCATGTGAGAAAAACACACTTTACACCTTTAAAAAATTAATATATATAATTAATTCTTAAAGTTAATATAATAATGTTAATAAGGAGAGTATTATGACTAAAAACAATGAACTATTAATTAATTGGTAATTTTATATCGATAATTGAAAAAGAACATATTTATGCTACCAATTATCTAACAACTTAAAGATAGTGTTAACCATACATTGTAAAACTCATGTTTCATTTATAAAAACTGTTATTTTGCCCTAAACAAATATCTAGTTTTCTTTTAAATGCTACGAATCATTAATATATTGCAAATAAACTGAACAACATTTAAAGTGTACTTTCTGTTTAACAACATAATATCGTTAAGAGCATTTGAGATCTGATTATTCATCCGGTCAGTACTTTACGAAGGGGTACTTCAGCTGAAGGTCTTCTCCAAGGTTAAATCCCCGTGAATACATGAAAAATTGCTTACATTGATTAAGATTCAATAAACGAATTTATTTTGGACTGGTATTGTTTTCATTCTGCAGAGCGTCGAAGAGCGGAGAGCAGTACATGGAATGAAAATTGGGATTCCATAAAATAATTATTAAGTCCTCAAAAATATAAAATAAAGCTATTGCCCATCTATTCAATCATACTTGCACTTTATCGTTTATTCTTTACAAGAATTAGATATATAAAATATTTAAAAGTTAGCAGACAAAAGCAACTGCGGAAACACGCAAACAAAAACGTGAGTATTTAATATGAAGCACTTTGGACTATTAATTTGTAAATGTGAAAGTAATAATATTTATTTTTTATTTTTTTTTTTTTTTCATGTAAATTTTATTTATACTTTAAACAAAACAAACAAAAAAAAAAATTATGTACCACTGAACGAAAATTCAAGGAGTCGTAATAAAAGTACTATTTAGTTAAATGTGCTTCCAATAAAAAAAAAAAAAAAAAAAAAAAGAAGAAGAAGAAGAAGAAGAAGAATTTATTTTCACTATAATAGAAAACTTTCTGATATGTACATGATTTCATTTATAGTTGCAAATGTAACAATATTACAGGCATATTCTAATTACTTATGTTTAAATTTGAGATAAAACATTTCAGTTGTTAAACTAATAATCGAATTTATTTTCTTGTTTCTTTTGTTTTATTTTATTTCCTTTATGCGGTATATCTTGAGTTACGATGGATCTATGGCGATTTTTTTTTTTTTTTTTTTTCAGGATGTGGCAAAATTTTTTCTAAATGCCACATTTGTTGACACTTTAAAGTTTTGTCTACTTTTATTGAAAAACGAAAATGCGTTTTGGTTTCATAGTACTCGAGAGAGAATATTTACTAATTTTATGCATTTTTTAAAAGAGAGAGAGAAAAAAAAAACAGTAGAAAGATAGTAGTTTAAATTTAAGCAAATACTTTTAAACATACTTTAACAAAATTCCGTGAAATTTTTTTGCGAAATCATGAAGCTAGTATAGATAAAAATGCCTAACATTTACAGAAATTATTATTCAATCGGCAAAAGTTGGAAATTTTTTTAAAGTTTACATAATTTGCATTCCAATGCTCCTTAATAACTATCTTTAAAAATCACACTTTTAAAATAGGCTCAAATTGATGAATATCATACGTTTCTCCGAAGGATGATTTGACCTTTTGTCAACATTGACAGCGAAATGCGTTTTTTTTAACTACTGAATATGAATGACAGCAATCTGTAAATTTTTACAAATGAAAATTACTTTATAAATGTATCAGAATGTAACCAGTTTGAACTTGAGAACCATTTAAATGTTTGGAGAATTTAAAAAACTAGGAAAAATAGTTTCATTGTTAAATAATATAGAAAATACTTTGCATCCTGGAGTATATTATATAAGCTTATACTGAAACAAGTGAAAAAACAACTTATTTTCTAATTTATTTAAATGAAAAAGTGTTATCTTTTTAAACAAAATTTATGAGATAAAAATACAAAAATATATTTATTGAGTTTATTAATAGGAGCAATTATTGAAAAAAAAAATAAATAAATCAAAATAATCAAAATAATGTTTAAAAAACTTAAATCTGGAAACTTAAAAATATTTATATATTTTTTAGATGTTGCATGTATTTTTATTTTTAAAAAAGTTTAATAATGAGTAATTTTAACAAAGTGTAGTAAGAAACTTATTGTAACAATCTAAATTACATTTCCAACTTTCTTAACATCAGATTGAAACAAAATTAAAATAATGATTTTTTTTATTATTATTATTAATCTGATTATTTTTTCCTTTGAAATATGTGTTATTAGCAATAAAATAAAATTATATAAATGTATCTTTGTAAATATTGATCATTTATTTTTTGGGAACATTTTTTTCCTACCTTAAGGTTAGGAAAAAGCAAAGAAGAAGAAAAAAAAAAAACTTTCTACACATTTAAAGAACGTTTTTACAAGAAAAGTCTAAATAAAGTTATAAAAATAAATAAATATATATATATATATATACATATATATATATATTATTTCAGTCAGTCTGCTGTGGCTTTGTTACTTTGTCGTGTAAGATTTGAAAGGGCAGTATCAATTCTTTCTGATACGTTTATGGAAAGTATTATAACACAAAGAAATTCGTTGCGATATTTTTCAATAATCTACTACAGATTCATATAGCTTCAATATGAAAGTCTTAGTAATTAATTCAGAAATTAATTCCTAAGTCAGTTTGTATGCGTATAGTAATATTTAATAAATTCTGGTTCTCCTTCATATGTGATTGAAATACTACGTTCAGAATATTGAAATATAAAACATAAAAAATAGTTTTGAAAAATTCTGAAAAATTTCTTCCACAAAGTTCTTTTTTTTTTTTTTTTTTTTAAGGAAAAATTTCGCCAATGTAAATTGTTATGGAACCTTATTTCCATTCGAAAAAATCAAAACTTAAGCTTTTAAAATTTGATTTAGAGGGGTAAAATTATTTTTTTTTTGCTTCCTGAATCTAAGAAAAATTATATATGCCTTCCTTTCCAATATTCTTTTAAATATATATATATAGTATATATAAAACTAAATGTTGTTTTGTTTTAAAATAAGAAATTTGTATCATTAAAAGACCTATTTGAATATTTTTTTCATTTAATTGTAAAATATTCGCCGGTTATTGTATTACTGGAAAATAAATCAGTAATTTAAATTATTCGAATCTCTGGTAACAAACCGCCAAGTATGATGACATCCTCCTCCTCCCCCCCCCCCCTTCTCCTAAGCCAGTCTCTGTATACTCTATAATTTTACATTCATAGGGTGATTTTGGCCAGACAGTAGGTACTTTATTCAAAAATTAATAATATCAATGAGTTTTCCATTAATTTCCCCATTTTATTCGAAACTTATCAGACTAAAAAAAAAAAAAAAAAAAAAAAATTAGCAGTGCGTGTTTTTTCTAATTAATTCATTTATTTTCTAAAGAGACTTTTAAACATTCCATAAACTTTTTAAAGTATACTGAATTATTGAGGACTGGGAATAATACATTACAACACTAACTATGAGGCGTGAAAAGATTAATTTATTTGGGTGAATATTTCTGTTTGTCATATTATCTACTCTCAAACGTTTCAATGAATAAATAATTTAAGATTTCAAAGAATTGCTAAAATAGAATAATTCTCCTTCAATGAATAGGCGCTTTCAGACCTTTGAAACTTGGAACCTAAGGATTCACAATAAAGCAAGTTTAATAATTAGTACATCGTAAAATATATTTCAAACATTTATAAGATTTCATATCAATTACACGGAGAAAGGCTATTGATAAAAGTTTACTAGACAAAGAAAAGTTGAATGTTGATAATAAAAGATGATATCAAAATCAGATTTTTCGACACTTCTGTAAAATTAGGACACAAGTTAAGTAAGAAGTTAATAAAATGAATGTCCCGAATCTCTTGCAGGTGTATTTTAAGATGTTCTACTACTTTAAAATATTTTTTATCGCACTCTGCGTTTAAAAAGGGAAAAAATAAATTAGTTTAAGTAACAGAAGGTCAAAGGTTTTAGTTGTAATATTAAATAAAACATTCATTTTTCTACCCTTCTATTAAATGTAAAAACTCAAATAAAAACTATAATGTAATGTTGAACAATAATGAATGTTACCTCTTTTATATTTAAATCTTATATTTTCCAACAGGTGAGAAATAGAAACGGAAAAGAGAATTTAAAAATTATGGTACTGTAAAATCCTTTTTCGACCGTTCTAAAAAGGTAAAACACATTATTTAAAAATAAAATTAAGACAAAAAAAGTTTTTATTTAAAAAGAACTTCTTATAAAAGGCTTTTCAAAAAGTTTTATTTCTTCTTAAACCTTTAATGGACACTGACATGTTAAAAAAACATATTTGAAAAAAGTGGAGTGGTAATAAGTTTAAAATAAGAAAATGCTCTCTTCTCTAAAATATGTATGGATTCATAAATAAGAATGGCACATACGTAAATGAATTTTCATTTTCTTTTCTTTTAGTAGAATGGAATAACACATAATACTCCTGTATAAATCATTAGTTTAAACAATTCGAATTACAGTTGTCACCATTCCTCTAATTGTTAATTTAGAAATTTGTGCGAATTTTTAAGTAATTCTTATAACTTCATAAAAGCCACCGAGACTTATAAAGCATTGACGAAATTAGTTATAAAATAAGAATTAAATCTCCATATTCTTTACCTATTTTATTTTCTATTTTTGCAGGGATTTCTCGAAAATTAATTAAAAGATTATAGCCAAATCATATTTAAAAATATATGTAAACGGAATGAGCAAGTCAGGGAAAGGGCGATATTCCAAGTATATTTTAATATATAAGATATAATTTCGAAGTTACAAAATTATAAATAAAAAAATGTAATCAAATACTTAATTATTAATCAGATACTTTAAAATATATCACATACTTACAGTGTATGTAGAAATATACATCCGAAGAAACAATTAAGATTCTAGAAGTAAAATTTAGTTCACATTTTGACACATAACTCTCTCTCTCTCTCTCTCTCTCTCTCACTAAATAAATAAATAAATAAATAAATAAATACTGAGTTTTATTAAATTAATTAAAAATTTTTGGCACTAAGTTTCAAATATTACAAAATTTAAATCTGCACACGCTCACTCCCACAAAAAGTACAATGAGTGAAGGTATCCTTTATAATAACAAAGTTAGGTATCCTATATAATAACAGAGTTATGTATCCTATATAATAATATAGTTATTACTGCATAGAATATCTCCAAGATGTCACAAGCAAACAATAACAAATTAAATTTCTAACTTAAATCACTTACGAATGTCTGGACACATAATTTGCCTCATAGAAAAACACGCGGAGGTATTATACAAATTACAGATATAGACATGGTAGTGAATAAACTATTTACTATGGTTTTATTAAATCCCTACTTGGCCAAGGGTCAAGTTCGGGTTGGTTTTCTTCTATATTATTTAATGAGGAATGAACTTTACGATTGTATTTTCTTTTGAGAATATTATGTTTTGGTGAATTTTCATTATTGAAAACTAGGGCAGATTTTGCTTTTTACATTAGTGTTGTAGCAATTATTATATAATAAGGGAATTGTTATGTGTCCAATATATAAAAATTTAGCTTTACTTTTTTTTCTGTTACGAATGATAAAACAATTGCATTTTTTTTATATTTTTCTCGCAAATATTTACAATGTATATCGGTATGTTTGTGCAATTATCTACATATTTCGACTCTTTCCGAACATATTCTATCTCCCTAGATAAACTTCATTAAAATTCAGAATACTGCAAAGAATATACATATATATATTTTTTTTAATTCAACATCTTTTTATAACATTTTTTTGGCTATTTGGCCTTTTATTAACTTGTAGGATTACGAATAGATTTTCAAACTTTACACCAATTTAAATGCTTATGCCCTTAATGTAATTGTTTTCTGATACATAATTGACATATATTACAGAGCTGCTAATATTTCTTATTTATTCCTTATAATTGCTCGCACCTTCCCTTTTTCTCACCATTTTTTTTTTTTTTTTGAGCGAGTAATTTTTTTATTATTTAATTGTAATTACATTTCTCTACATAAAAAATTGTGTGATAGAAAAGAGGGGTACTAACAATGCTACAGACTCAATTAGAAATGTTGGCAGGTCTGATATTGTACTATAATTTATTTGAGATACTACTGCGTGTTAGTAGACATGCATTTTCTCTATGCCTTTCAAATTTTATGATATTATGCATATACAGCCTACCTACTGTACAAAGTCTGCTTACACTCTTGTTTGTACATTTTGATAGGTTTTTAAATAATCCACAATTCACATAATATTATAATTCGAATACTTAACAAACTACGCATTGTAATTTAAGATTTTAGGCAACGAAAAAGAGGTAACTATTTATAATAAAAGTTAAAATAAATATTAAAATTATATATTGTTGCAAATTGTCTAAATACGCACTATAATAAGATGCAGACCAGTAACTGTAGCTATGCTTAGACACAAAAATTTCTGTCCTCAGTTTTTTAGATGATATGGAATTAAATTTGTGGTGAGGCAAATTAAAAGGTTATTAAACGAACGAATTATTTCAAAAATCAGTCCTTGGTTATGATGATTGTTTATACAATTAGCACACAAACAAAAATATCTGTATTTTTAAATAATACATAAATTTAAAATTTAAAATATACGCTTTCATTTGAAAATATATTAAAAACACCAATTATGGGAATGTGCCTAATATGCATGAATGCAAAACTTCAGCGCAATCGGATGACAGGAATTTGATAAAAAAAAGCACCACAAAACTGGCGTTGTAAAAAATATTACTTACAAACTTTGAATAAACACCATAAAAGGCAATAAACTCGCAACAATTGTTTCGGGTCGAAAAAACACACGACCCTTCATCAGGCGAATAAAGTAAACACGAATGCTGCAGTCAAAACTTTATTCGCCTGATGAAGGGTCGTGTGTTTTTCGACCCGAAACAATTGTTGCGAGTTTATTGCATTTTATGGTGTTTATTCAAAGTTTGTAAGTAATAGTGACAGAAATTTGGTTGCAAATCAAGAACAAATTTTAAACTGGAGTTAGGGGGCCCAGATCCTTAGGCCGTGCTTAAGTCCATTACTGCTTGAGCATGTATTGTCGTCGGAATTATACATGTATGCAACATTTCGACTCAATCAAACAATAATATTAAAGAAAAGGGTTAAAATTCGAAAAGAAATTTTGTACAGGATTTGAGTGCCCAAGGCCACCAGATCCGCATCCCTAAATTCGGTACTACTTAAGCATGCATTGTACTCATAGTTATACATGTCATACACTTATTTATAAATTCTTAAAACTGCCTTTTCTAAAATAAAGTAAGGCCTCAAAAATGCAAAATTTTTGCTGCGTGAATAAGGAAACGCTTCACCAAAATAATCATTTCTTTCTAAATTTTCAATGAAAACCTCAGCTTGTAGAGTTTAAAAATTTGAGAGTATTTTTTTTCTGCAAAAGAACCCGGTAACGACATGGATAACTGTCTTAGAATACTATGTTTGATTCTCTGCACATGTTTTCTTTTGTCCTCTGGGTATACTTTGCAGTATTTCATTAACAAAAAATTATGGTACGTACTATCTATCTGATTGTTAACGAAGGCTTATAAACTAATTTTTAAGATTACATTCGTGAGTCATGGAATACATTTTTCGAATACATCGAGAACATCATTCTGTAAACAGTACAAGCAAAATAAGATAGTTAGTGATGTCTGACAATAATAACTTTGCGTGTGAGTAAAATAAATTTGAAAGGATGGATATATTCATTCGATAAAATAGCAACCAAAACAACATTTCGAACAATCGAGCCTAAAAGAAGTATAATTGTTGCAGCGTTTATCTATTAATTAGTGTTTGAATCTTCAGTAAGTGTACACGCTAATTTATCACGGTTGAAGCACTTTGTAGAAAACTAATAATCTTCATACGTAGGATGAAATTGAAGAAATTATAGATATTGGTAAAAATTAACGAGTTTTATTGATTTTAAAGGGACAATGAGATAAATTGTACGTAAGCGTTTCATTTTAAAAATATCCAGATTTATAATTTCGTTTTTAACACAGCGAAAAATTGAATATATCTCCTCACCAATGCAAAAATTGTAGGAAAAATAATATATTGGAAAATATTTTTGCTGCATTTTTATTGAATAGTGGATAAATATATATACGTTCTACTAAGTTCTTAACAAGTTTTTATTTATTTATTTATTTATTTTTAAAAATAAAACTCGAAATGTTTCTAATTACCTAACAGAAAATTAATCTTTCAACAAAACATTATTGTCTATCATTTTTTCCCCAATGTAACGTTTTTCCTGAAACGTTTTAGATTAGTTTAGCAGAAATCTTCTTAAAGTGGAAACTTATTTATTTTCCTTCCGGCAGAGAAAGTATTAAACAGAAATTTCGATGATCTATGGGTTACTCCACTTTCTTGTGAATAGCACAGCTGAATGGATAATAATGCCCAACTGCTCACAGTTATTTGGCACAGGAGAAGGCTTTGAACTTCACATAAATTTAATTACATGATTAGGGTAGTGTGTTTTGCCTTTTTACCTAAACTTTACTTTCCCTTTAGCGAATTTTCAATTCGCGTATTACTTAAGCGATATTTTGCAGAAAATATCTTGAGATGAGGTGAAATATTATTATCAATGTATCATGTGGAAATGTGGTGTTCTTAAGTAGTAATTTCTCTTTTGGATTATTGTATCTGATTCAACTGGCATGAATACTGTAACTTTGAAAGATAGACGGAGTATTTATTATTATTTTTTTAATTTATTTTCAATGAACTTAAATTATTTTTCAGAAAATAAATAATGCAAAAGAGATATTAAGAATATTAAGTACTTTTTTTTTTTTTATTTAGAAAAATAAAATAAAGCATTGAAACTCGAAATAAATTATTATCGAGTTTTATTATTTTATTATTATTATTATTATTATTATTATTATTATTAAAAGAAAGAAAGAAATGCAAACTATTAACCTTTTTATTTTCTTGTATTGCATTGAAGATTCAAGTTTTATTATTAATTTATGTTTTTAACAATAATTAATTTGTTTATCAACATTGAATACACTTTTTTATATAGAAATCATTATATAGAGAACGCGAAATTTAAGATGAAAGAAATAAGAAAATACAAAAATAATGTTAGAAATTGATTACGCAAAACAATTTTGATAAATATTATAATTTTTGATAATTTTTACTCAGTTGTATGAGGTTTTAAGGAAATTATTTTATATACATATTAATATTTAAGGCATTTTTGCTTCGATATAAAATACAGACTGAATCATTTTTATTGCTTATTATTAATTATCTATAGTTGCATACCATTCTACCTTCTCCAAAGCTTTAATAACAGACTAATATCGTTTTATAGCTTTTGCACATATGTACGAAAACCTCACTTTACACCCAGAAACAAAAGAAAAAAATCCTAAATTTTTGTTTTAGGGGGCTAGTAATTGAAATCTATGTGTGTTAAACTTAAAACTTTATAGAGTTGAATCACTAATTATGATACTTACGAAGAATCACACAGTTCAAAATTTAAAATCTTTAAAGAATTTAAAAATTTACACATTTTGTCGTTATAAAGCGTCTAATTACTTTTAAATATTACATAAATTTACTTTTTTTTTTTTTTTAATAACAGTTCCTCGAAGACATTTTGCGAAAACAGATATATATATATATATTATTATTATTATTATTATTTAATTGATATTTTCAGTTTCACTTTGCCATTTATTGGTATATTCTTAAATCTTTTTTTTTTTTTATGTTTCTTTTAATGTCCTTCAATTTTTAGAAATCCAATCAAAATCTCAAAATATGAAAGATTTAGATATTATGAATCAATAAATAGAGTTTTAGATATATGTAGATATCTGTCAAAGGGAAAAAAAATCCACATTAAATTAAGAAACTTCTAAGACACTTTTCTTGAGAGCCCCGAGAAACCACTTTCAACCTTTCTAGAAAAAGGAGTTTTGCACAAATTTATTGAAAAAATCATACGTAAAAATGTCTGTAACTTAAATTTAACGGGATTTTTTTTTTTTCTTTTTAATGGAAATCTTCCTTTCAAAAAAAAAAAGTTTATATAAAAAAACATTCAGTATTGGAGATGTTAATTCATTTTGTTTATTTTGTAACTACTTTTATAACTACGATACACTGTAAATAAAAGAAAGAATCCGTTCATATCTACGTTTTTAGAAACTTCTGTGTGATATCCGCCTTGAATATAATTTTTAAAACCATAAAAATACAGTAAAGTTTGTTCGCATATGGAAAAAAAAAGAAAGAATACAATTCAAATATTTTTATATTACATAAAAAATTGCACTGCCTATTAAAAAACCTATATTATACTATTACTACTGCATTTTGAATGTAATTTATTAATAGTTATAAAACACTTTAATTATTTTTTCTTTGATATAATTTAAATTAAAAGTGCACTAAAGTGTACTTTTCAAGATATATTCATTTTGACAATTCCATGCTTATTTGAACTCTTTTACATCTTTTAAAACGGAAAAACATGACTTAACATATAAACAGAAAGTTTATAGGCATGACATAATACTCCGTTTCATAACGCTCGAAGAGAGAATCTTTCCATTAAACAAAACTATCGCGTATAATTTAATGAAATCTCACTATTTTATTAATTTAAAACTATTTTAGCGTTTATTAAGATTAATCTTTAAAAGAGACTGATATTTCTCCAACATCAAAAAAGGTTTGAAAGAAATCTATTTTATAACTTCCCCAAAAGATTATTTCATGTTGGGTATTGACTTGTAATCAATATCTTAATATATAATCGGAAAGAACATCAATAGAAAATTTCCCACCAGCAATTTTAACAATCGCAGATATTTTGAGTGCTTTGATGTGTTTCGATGACGAAAGAAGGAGTCGTTTTCTAAACAACATAAAAGACAGCAAGTATTCGACCCCAAACAATCGTAGCAAGATTTTGGCACCACTATTGATTGGCACAATCCTTTTCACCGAAAATTACAAGTTCGAATTTATTGCTTTGCCCTGATTGATTATTTTGAAAAATGAAGCTGAGAAAGTTGTCAAGCGCTTCTGAGTAGTTTATCTGAAAATTCAGATTTGTACCATCCTGACAGTGCTCCACTGCAGTGCGTAAAACCATCTTGGACAATATTTTCACGTCCTGGCATTTCGCTGGACCATTAATCTTGCCCAGCGAAAATAAAGGATCCTAGTAGATAGCGCCAGGTCCAAAAACATCCTTCTTAATTCAATAGATGAAAAATGGAGGCGCCCTTGCATTATCTGAGACGTCCTATTTTTCAGGCGAGTCACCTTCTACTAGCGGTAAACTTTTCTCATTGCCTACATGGCAGCAGAACTCTGGAAAGAACTTCATCTATATTTCTTTATAAATAAAAAGTTCGTGTATATATTGTTACCCCGATCAAGCTAGAAAATATGTAAATTTTCAACCCTAAAACATATCTTATTTCTTTATTATCATATCAGTTTTTGCAGTAAGTTTAAGTATTCATCAAACAGATAAAAAACTTTGTCCACATGCACTAGTTTTTCATTCAATATAATTAAATTTATAAAGAAGGATTTTGAAGGGCTGAAATGGCTTTATAACCTAAAAAATGCAAAAAAAAAAAAAGTGTCTATATTAATGCATGCACATCTCTACAGCTAATATATATATATTACGAAAATCTTTTCAAACATTGCACAAGAGAAAATGAACAATTTCATATAAAGAAGGGGCAAAATTTAAAAAAAAAAAAAAAAAAAAAAAAATTAAATTAAATTAAAAATAATCAGAATCCAAATAATGAAAGCATACAACAATACTTCTTCATCTAACACTGGGAACTCTTTTAGAAATTTAAATGAAGAGACGGAAAAAAGGAGGAGTCAACTTTAGACATAGTACTTCAGTATAATTTTATTTTATTGAATTTAATTCAGTTTTTATATTCACAACACATTTAACAGATAGGCTACTGAATTAAAAGGAAAGAAATGCATATAAATAATTTTAAACCCTTGTGATGATTTAAAACACTTTCTTACAAACTTAAGCAATGTGGCGATGGAATTTCATTTATTCCTGGAAAATATCCTTCCAGTGTTCCTATCACTTAAATTTACTTTACATCTATATAATATGCATTTAAGTTTTTCGCATTTTATAGCTCCAAACTGAACTAAAAAAATATTAAATAAATTATTCCAAAAGAAGAAGAAAAAATAACGGTTGTGAATATTTTGAATGTGAAAATGAATAATAATTAAAAAAAAGCTAATGAGAAATTCTCATAACAGACCTCTCCATAGAATAAAACGGAATTCGGCTGTTGGGGATGATAGGTGGAAAATCCCGTTATTATTATTATTATTATTTTTTCCTTTTTTTTTTTTTTTTTTTTTTTTTTTTTTTGGTCAGGAATCCATTTTAGGGGTATGCCTTTGTATGGATTGCATGCCTTTTGCTTCCTGACATCCTAAAAAACATTTTCTGTATTTCTTGTAACTTCCACCCCCCCACAATATATATATATTTATATTTATATCAGAGATCAGTTCGTAACAATACACTTTTATTATTTATTTCATTTTAAAAGTTTTCTAGATTATGCTAGCAAAATACTAAATTAGGAAACTTTCAGCACACCCCATAATTTTATGATTGCGAATCATCTTGTATAAAATACCTTTAGACTAAGAGAAATTACAGCTAAATTGTGAAAACTGGTGACAGTATAATGATAAAAGTAAAATAATGAGAAGTTTACTTAAATAACATTTAAAATGCCTTTAATACATTTTTTCATGAAAAAAAAAAAAAAAAAAAAAAAAAAAAAAAAACAGGAAACTTTTGTATTGCTTTGTAACATGAATGTAATGCATTTTAACTTGTATTAATATTATTACATTAAGAACGCTTTATCCTCCTCCCTCTAAACTGTTAAAAAAAAAAAAAAAAAAAAATTGTAAAAGTATACTCGCAGACGATGATTAATTGTAAGTGCAAAAGAGCAATTTGTCATTAAACAGTTAGGAGAAGCCTGTACTGTGCATTATCCCAAAGCTTCCTAGATCTACGATAGTAGATCTAGGAAGCTTTGATTATCCCCACTTCGTCTTCTTATCACTAAGCGAGTAACTTCTTATCACTGAACGAAGACAATTTAACAGACTTATTCCTAATAACATTTTTAAAGGTACTCTGTGTTTCAAAAAATATTTTTTGAAATAGTTTAAGTCTATTATTCAGTAAAATATTTTTTCTAACAAAAATATTTTACTGAATGATCGTGATCGAAATTTTAGTAAAATTTTGGTCACGATTTCGACGAATAGATACGCGGGATTGTAAAAGAGTTATTCAGTAGCGTTTTTTTTTTTTTTTTTTTTTTTTTTTTCTTTTTCTTTTTCTTGTGTGTGTAATTTTTTAATTGCAGATTCTATTTATACCATTCTAATTATATGGCGTATCTCAATTAGGAGAATCGGGGTTCTTTAGTTATACATATGGCCCAATATTACATATGTTTTCTGCTGCTCTCAAACACAATATTGTAACATTATGTTACAAGGCTTATACATAAACACGTACATATTCTACAACTATTACATATATTATACTGCATATACATTTAATTTATATTAAATGTTATAATAAAGAAATCAACAGATGTTTATTTAAATACAATTAAAGGACTGAAGTGGATTATTTCACAAAATCATAAAACTTTAAAATGCATTGTTGGATATGAAACGTAAACAAAGGAGATATATGTATACATAAATTTTAAGGATGAGTAAAATTTGAAAATGAACAGCAAATAAGTGCAGGCAAATATAGTGATATATTCTTTTACACAAAGATTTGTAGTCCATATATTACTATATTTATAATAATTTATTTACATTATTCATCTAGATGTAAAAATTCTATTCTTTTATGAGTTTTGAAGCTTATAAAATGATACGTCACTTAAATGGTAGATATACGTGAATCGCAGTACGTGCAAATAAACTAACTTTGAAAATTTTAAATGACTTAATTAAAATAAAAAATTAATTTTGAATTTTTCAAGTATAAGAATGTATATTTTTCTGTTGAAATTTTTTTTATTCAAAGTTCGAATAAGTTGGTTGGTTGAGTTTTACGTCGCACTAGTGCTGTGCAGATGGGCAATTGGCAACAGTCTAGGACTCACCTCTAGAGGTGGTCCGGTGACATGCCATCGCAATTTTGATCCTCCGCGGAAGGAATGGCTCTCCCGCTTCGGTGACCCCGAGAGGTATAATTGTTGATGGAAACATGGAGGACATTGCGGACACGACAGATTTTACGTGCACCATCCTCCATTAGTGCACACGATGGTCTTTGGCCAGCTCGAGTACGGAACCCGCAATCTTCCAATTACGAGCCCGGCGCTCTACCGACTGGGCTACGGCTACCCGAAAGTTCGAATAAGGATTTTTCTAGGAATAGTGTTGTAAATTTTTTTCTACTAACCTCTGGATTAATTATTACAAATAAAATAAAAATGCTGGTATATCTTACATATGTGGAAATAATTGTAATCCCCAATGACACAAATAATATACAGTTTATATAAAAACATCAAAATGTTTTCACGAAGTATAAAAATATTTTGTACATATATGACATATCGAAGTAATATGAGTTTTATAATGATTAGATTAAGATTATTTTTTTTAATCAAAATTAGTCTCAGATGATGTAATAAATCACATTTATAAAATTTGAGAGTGCCTATTCTACTCTTCATTCAAATAATGATAAATTTTACTTATCTGATTGAACTCTACAGTCAGCAGTGAAATTATTGAAGCACTTCCTACCTTGAAGATGCGCACCTAATACTGTTTTGTTAAGTAAATTTTTATCTAGTCATGATCTTAGTGTTATAAAAAAGTAATTTGATGATAAAAATTAGCGATCAAACATTAAAAAAGTTATTGTTTTTATATTTAAAAAAAAGTCCCAATATATGGTATCACAATTCTTTCACATACAGTATGCTTTTGACATTATCCTAATAAAAAACATTTGAATTATGAAAAATAAATAAATAAATAAATCTCTTATTTTTAAATTTTGATTCTTATTTATAAAAAAATCATCGCTTCACATACGAACACTTCATTATCTAAACACAATTCATACCTATAGAGATACCACATTAAACATAACTTAAACTTTAAAATGATTACTAATTTTAGTTACAGTAGGCAGCAAAATTATTCCAACGCTAGCAGTATTTCCTATATAAAAATAGTACACTTAGTACTTTTTTGTTAAATAAATCCTTGTCTAATCATATTCTTAGACTGACTAAGAACATGACTCGACTAGGATTTAATAAGTGTAATTTTTTACATAAGAATTATTGCTAGCGCTCGAATAATTTTGGTGCCGACTGTACATTTGAATGAAATTTTGTATTCGCTTAGGTTTAAACCGTCATTTTTAAATTTTTTTTTTTTTTTTCTATACTATTATATTCAAATTTCGTTTATTTTGCATATTTATGAAAAAACCCGAAAGTTATAATTAATAAACGATAAGCAAAATAGTGCCATAAATATATTTTACTATCTCTTATAACTATTTTGACATTTTGAATTTGAGCCGAAGTATAAATGTGATTATCAGATGCAATGCTTCATATTGCATCATAACTAGAGCTTGGATTTCAGTATTTATTAGTCCTAATTGGCGAAATTTTATATTATGTTTTATAAGTTATGCAGTTAAGCTAAGGTAATCTAACATGAAATTATTCACAGTTTAGAAATGAAAAACTTTGTAAGAAACAGGCATTTGACATTACTCAAAACTACGAAAAAATAAAAAAATCAAATACATTTTGTCAAACTTGTAAGAAATGAATTACTAAGGTAATTGTGATCCCCCCCCCTTTTTTTTAACATGGCAAAAATCAAAATTTGCATAATATACTTATAACTATAAGGAATACCTCATTAAAAAAAGAAAAAATCTCTTTTTCAGATAATATTCATCAGCTTTTGAACCGACAATCATTTGAAAGAAAAAATTATAAATATATAAAATTAACTCTTGGATTTAAAAAATAACAATAACGATTTAAAAAAAAAAAAAAAAAAAAAAAAAAAATTGTTTTTAAAAGTAACAATTTTGAAGTTTGCATTTTATCAGATTTATTCAGAATCTTATCCTGATTTATATAACATACTACAATTAAGTGGGATAATTTCAAAATTTATTTATTTATTTATTTATTTATTTTTTTTTTTTTAAGCAGTTGTTTTGTAAAAATAGAGACATAAAGTAAGAAAAAAGAAAATTATACTGTTATTGTCATTGAAAATATAATTTTTTCATTAAAAAAAAAAAAAAATCGAATTTAGGATTAAAAATTATTTTATATAGAAATGACAACTCTTCAACTAAACGGGATTGTACACCTCACCCAGTATTGACAGTTTATTGTCCTCCAGAACGTAATTTTTTAAAATCTTTTTCCCTTATAATTTGAGAATATCCAATCTCTAAATTCAAATTTAACATCTACATTTAATGAATCTATTATACTTTTCAATTATTAAATATAATTTCCCGCTTGTAAGAAATAAAAATGTTTCAAACAATGTTTGACAGATCTTTGATCACAGACATCTAAATGTCCCGAATGACCAGCAATAAAATGCGAGCAATAGCTACTAGAGAATCTTATTTACTTACTGGAGCACCAGCCTTGTTATCAAATTATTACCTTCTTTAGATTCGCCGGTCGCTCACTATCTCTCGTTTCGGGTAGGTAAGAGAGCCTTACACATTTATGCCTAAAACTCAGTCATTAAATATTTAGTATGTGCGTTAAACTTTCAAATGTAGTCAGCCTTTAATTTTCGTCCCTTATCGGTGCCTATTAACAAGAAGTCATATTGGAAAATGGGTGAATGTTCATGAAATTTTAAGGACTCCTAACTTCAATTCGTATGTAATACTTCATGTATGAAATTTTAAAGGATTCTTTATTTTTAGATATTTTCTTCTGGTTTCCATATTTTAAAAGAATTAAAAAAAAAAAAAAATACGAAAGTAATTCTTTTGAAATTCTTTTCAGATTTATGAAATGATTCGAAGATGTAAGAAAAAAAATAAAATAAATAAAACCTATTACAGATAATAACAAGAATGAAAAATCATGAGGTTCGCATAGATTATTAAAGCTTTCCAACTGTACGCATCCGTTGCACTCGTAAATATTGTTGGAAAATATAAAAAACGCTTAACATAAACGAAAATGCAATTCCAGACATTTCCAATTATATCCCTTAATGTAAGAGAATATTTTGTGTAGCCTTGTAAATCTTAATGCTAATGATTACTATATTCTATAGAAGCCATTTTTTTTTTTTTTTTTTTTTTTTTTTTTTTTGTGCATATGAATGATAAGGGTCAATTTAATCATAATTTCTCCAAAATAAAAGAATTAAAATGTGATTTACAGAAATAACTCTCATATAACGCAATGCTTTGGAATTTTTTGGGGGGCATCCCTGTATATAAACCAGTGGTTGTATTTACCCTATTTTAAATCGGGAAAATCCCGTAATGAATTTGAATAACGTATATCAGTTTCAAGAAATTCTGTGACTTTTTAAAGAAATTAGAGAGTAAAAGGAGAGATAGTACAGAAAAACAGTCATAGAGACGAATCCATATCAAAATCGCTCTTAAACATCGGAAGAAGATGTTTAAAACGATTAATGCAAACAAAAATGCAATTTCAACAATTTCCAATTATAACCATTAATGTAACTGAATGTTTTTGTGTGGCCTTGTAAATCTTAATGCTAACCACATTACATTCTACAGAAAGCAAGCATTTTCTTTTGCATCTGTATAGTTAACGTCAATTTAATTATGATTTACGTGAAAGAAAAGTGTTAAAATATGATTTACAGAAATACCTTTCATAGACGCAATGCTTTGAAATTCTTTCGGGTGTCCCTGTAGACAAATCCCATTTTCAATAGGGATATCCCAAAGTGAACTTGAACAACATGTATCAGTTTCAAGAAATTCTATGAATATTTACGGGAGTTAGAGCACAGACAGACGGACAGAGAGATAGATACAAAACTAAAATCATAAACACTTTTCAACTTTCTTGGAAAGAGTTAATTATTCACTTTAAAAACGTAAAAATAAAAATACTCAATGTATTATTCATGTAAATCTAGGATGAACTATATACTTTCATTACTGCAGAAAAAGACAATGCAGAGAGTAAAAATTTTTGCACTACATTTACCTAAAATATTGTTAGAGACAATTTTTCGTGTCTTCTTGAAATAACATTTCATTTTTCAATAATAGCTATCTATATTAAAAAAATTTCTCGTTCTCAAAATAGATTAAAATTGATAATTACACATATTTTCATCAGTTGGTGCATTTAAGTAGAACTGTGAATGGTTAGCTTCAGTTAAATTAATAAATTTATGAATAATAAAATGTAATTTAATAATTCTTATTAATATTATATTATATAAATTCTATAAATTTGGACATTTTGATAGAGATATTTGAAGCTTTTTGTTTTTTTAATTATGCCTCCAAGACACTAAAACTCATTTTTCAATTTTCTTATTTTTTTTCTTATTTTACTTATTTAATAAATAATAAATTATGTCTTCTATTAGCTTCAAACTGTTTCATTTTGATTCCATGCTGACATACATTTAAAAAAAAACACCATAAAATAAATAAATATCTAAGGATTAATTGGAGTTAATAATAATGCTAAAGAGTTAATAATAATAATAGAAAGATATTAAAACTTCTTCACACACCATAAATTATAAGTCAGCACAACCGGTTTCGAAAGGACGTAGCCTTTCTTCATCAGGTGCAAACACGTGCTACTGCCTTGGAGGCAAAAGCAAGACCAAGGAGGCAAAAGCAATAATAATAATAATAACTGTAGATCAAATTCCACATTAAATTTTGTTTTATTGTGTAATTGCCCTTTGCCGGTCCTATTTAATTCCACACTTTTGACAGTGTTGTCAGATTTGGGAACTATTTTATTCGCTATCCACCACTAAATCTTAATTGTAACGGTTGTCTAATCGCTTCGTGGATTAATCGTATTTTACGTGTATCAAATACCACTTATGAATATGAATAATACCAAAATTATTGGTGACTACTGAATGAAAAAATTTCCAAATCCGGAAAATTTTATTATAAAACGTCATATGAGCATTTTCTAAAGTTATTTCTAAAATACAAAAAAAAAAAAAAAAAAAAAAAAATTCTTGATTTTTTTTTTCTCTGTAAAATTAAAATATAATGAATACAAATGGATGTTTTATTTATAATTTTAAAGAAATTTAATATACACTCAAAAAAAAAAAAAAAAAAGGAAATTATTTCTTATTTTATTATATTTTTTAACTGTATAATACAAAGAAGGCAAATAATACAAATAAAGTAAATAAAATGTCTTTTAACAATTCTAATTGTAAAATTTTGTACACCCTCTTATTACACTTTACACAGCACAGCTCAGTTAACACATATCAGAAGATATTAAGGTTAAAAGAAAGCGTAACTTTTTACTTTTTTGATTACTTTATTTTTATTTATTTATTTATTTATTTATTTATTTTTTGCATGTGAACTATGAATTTAAACATTTTTCTTTACAGGATGATTTAATCATGAAGTATTTTAAATTTAAATTAAGTTTAAATTATTTTGCACTTTTTGTGTCTTCTTTAATAAGCATTTTGTAAAAAAATTAAAAATATTCGCTAAGGTTATTTACTATAAACTCATGAAATTTCATAGAGAATTTTTCAATATTAAAGAGAATTTTAGTAAACATGCTATTAAATGTGATAACATAGTTTCTTTTTTTTTAGGCATTAAATACAATGATTTACTTTACAGTGTTTCTTATTTAAAAGATAATGCTAAACATGCGATTACACTAAAATGAAATTTAAAATATTTTTATGTGATATTTTATAGAATGGTTTAATCAAGAAATATCTTAAATTTAAATTAAGTTTAATTTCAAGTATTTTGCACATTTTGTATCTCCTTTAACATGAATTTTGTATAAATAACACTGCTCTGAAAAAATAAAAATCGATATCTGATACCATTTTTGCTGATTCTTATGTAAATGACCTCCTGAATCCGAATATGACCCCCATTTTGCCCAGTTACCCACCGCTTTCTAGATACTCCCTGACCCCCCCCCTCCCTCAATTTCTTTCCCTGTTCGATAATTTTATGACCATGAATTTGATTTGAAGAATGAAAAATAATTAATTTAACACCTAAAAACAAAAAAAAAATGTATAGTTTAAAAAATAACATTAATAACAGATTAAAAAGATATAAGATATGCAATGCATAATTTCAGTGGCAAATCTCCCCCCCCCCCCCTCAAATTTTTCCCTTGTCGCAAATGTCCATGATTTAGAATTTTACAACTCTGTAGCCCCTTAGAAGATATTCAACGGTTAAAATAATCCTCCCCCTCCTAAAAATCAAATTTGTAGCCTTTGTAGCCATAAAATCACCGAAAAATGATAAAAATAGGGGACCGTTCCTAAAAAACGGTGGGTGATAGGACAAAATGAGCGTCATATTCGGATTCAGGAGGTCATTTTACATAAGAATATGCTGAAATGGTGTCAGAGGCAATTTTCATGTCGAGCCGTGTAATTAAAAAATATTCGTTGATGCTATTTACTATAAACGCATTAAATTTCATAGAGAATTTTTTTCATTATTAAAGAGAATTTTAGTAAACATGCTGGTAAATATGATAACACAGTTTCTTTTTGTTAGGCACTAAATACAACGATTTTACTTTACAGTGTTATTAAAAGCATTAGTGTCTTATTTAAAAGATAATGCTAAACATGCAATTACACTAAAATCACATTTAAAATATTTTTATGGGATTTTTATGCAACATAAAGTAAAAAGTGATGGGTCTTGTAAATAATTTGCTATAAACATATACGAAATTTCATAGAGATTTTTTTTCAATATTAAAGAGAAATTTCATAAATATTCTTTTAAATGTGATAACACAGTCTCTTTTCATTACACATTAAAAACAAATTAGATTTATTTTACAGTATTTCCTATTTAAAAGATAATGAAAAAGATGCTGTCCCACTTAAATACTAATTAAAAATATTTTCATAGAATTTTTCTATAACAAAAAAAAAAAAAAAAAAAAAAAAAAAGAGAAAGAGAGGGAGGGAGAGACTGGTTTTGTTTACATAAAAATAAATTATTACTTTTATGATCTTCTGTCTAAGTTCTCACCTAAGTTGAATAAATAGAAGTTTATAATTTTAATAACTATTAAGTTATGTAATACTTATTATACTCTTCTAAATAAAAAAATAAAAAATAAAAGTTATATTGATATTAATATTGATAAAGAAATTATTAAGCATGTTTTAAATTTCATGTTTGCTTTCAGATTAGTACAAAGAGAAAAATACCAAAAGTCTCAAAAGACAAGATTTACAACTTTTGCAGTTTTATTTAAAAATAGAATTCGTGCACTGTTTTAAAATTAAAAATAAAATAATAAAAATAATAATAAAAGTTGAAACGATTTTCATATAATTTTTGTTTGTTTAAATAAACTATTAAGAGTGTATTTTGATTTAATTAAATGCAATATTACACCTGTCAGTCTAGCCTTGAGTTGTCAGCAGAGGTGAATTTTATTTTCTGCTGTTACCGTTACCTTGACTTTCATTTTTTAGCCTTCAAATGCCTGACCTCGAAAAAGTCTTCCGGTTTGTTTCAATTTCTTTTTCGCGACAATGAAAATGTTTTCTTTTTTACTCGTTTATAATTTGCAGTTTAGTTACGTATCTAAGCTGTATTTATTTCTCTCGTATCTTAGGAAGTCTTTTATTTAGGCAATTAAACAGACGTGATGTTATGCGTTGCATAACATCTGGCTTTTTCATATACTCTAATACTTGTAATTTTTAATACTTCATTTTTATTTTTATAGAATGTGAAATCTGGGATATAAATAAAATAATAGTAAAGAAAGATCATGGAAACTTTTCTCCTCTGTACAAAACAATTTATGTATACTTTTAATATGCGTAAATGATATGTTCATGTCATTTTAACTTAGTTTTGTATTTATTTATTCATTGAACCGCATCTAAAAAATATCATAATATATAAAATATATAAATATTAATACGTAGAAATGAAGATTTCTCTTTAATTACACAAGATAAAAAATCAAATAAAATTCTGAGAAAATATTTTCAGTAAACGTAAAAACAAAAGAGGAAAAGGAAAGGAAAAAAATAAAACAATTATCTTTTAGTTAAACTAGTTTAATTTCTAAAGTTTAATCATACATTATAATTTAACACTGACTACTATTTTCTAATAATCTTGACTTCTTTAAAACAAACTTATATTTTGAATTATTTCTCGTTTTACCAATAATGATATTAACATTTAAATGGTTGAAATTCCTCAGTTAATTAATACTTTAATTTGTGCTCCAAAGCCTTTCGTAAAATTTATTTAACGATAATTTACCACATTTTAATGGAATTACTATTTTTAAATTTTTAAATTACATTTTTATCATGGATAAAATACTTTTAAAAGCAAATAAGAAATAAAATGTAAAAATAGAGTTTTAAACTTAAATACAATTACTAAAAGTAATGATTTGCGCTACTCTAAGCTATTTCAATATAAAAGAAGCAATATAATTGCAGGAAAAGAATAATAATTAAGTATTTTTAATTATACAACTTTTATCATAAATATTTATTTTATTACTCTTAAAAGTTAATTTAAAATTTAAATAATAGAATGATTTTTTCTAAATTTTTAAATAACATAAAGGGTGTTATATTTATATTTGTAACATAATCTTCACACATGAATTCTAATGACTTTGGTTCTGAAATGTTTATTTTATAAGAAATTACATTCTTAACCCATTAAATGCCGCTATATGAATGACACTGATTTTTTTTTTTTTTTTTTTTTTTTTTTTTTTTTTTTTGTCGTATATTTTGAGTTTTAGTGTACATTTATAATCATATGTAGTTTAAATAATTTAAAAAAGTGTATTTTGTTAGAAGATATGATGTGTTTCCAAAATGGGAGATTTGACACCTAACTGGGGTAGAACAGATGTTGAAAAACTGCAAAACCCTTCTAAATTAGTCTTCTTGATCCCTGATTGTTATAATTTAAGAAAAGAACAGTTTATTTCATATCCATTGTTTTAAACCCCTGCACTCAAATGAGTTATTTTTGTTGATCCCCCCCCCCCCCGTGCTGATGTTTTGCAGAAAACAAACATCTTTGTTTGAATAATTAAAAAAGCAATTTAAGCAATTGTTTAAGCAATTGTTCCCGTGCGGGAGCTTTGGCGCCTAATGTGTTAATATTATACTCACTATCAATACATTAAAAATACTAAATAGTACAACTCTTTAAAAATGGCAAATATTTTCTATAAGTTTGTAAGAGACTATCTAATGTATAGTTAGTTTTCTGTCGTAAAACATATAATTTGCTTTTTTCCCCAGAACACATTATTTTATTTTCATACAATGCACCACTTTCTTTTTAACCATTACTTTGTTTATGTAGGACATTTCTTCATAATCACATAATTAAGTTCAGTTAAATTTTAAAAAAATTGCAAAACTTAGTCACTTGCTTTAAAACAAATTCTGCCGAAATAATCTTATTTATATAGGGTAGTTAAATCTCTATTCAGACTCAACTTTAAACATTTATTATATATAGAACATTCAGAACTTGGTGAAAACTTGAGTGAAATTTTATGAAAATAGAGGGAAGAGATAAAATCTCTTAACTAGGATATTCAATAGATATTCTAGCTACGTATTATTTCTATTTTCTTTCTGTTTACTTAAGAGTGATTAATTCAACACTGTCTTCTAATGCATTTCCAATAATGCAAAGGAGAGTTTAATATTAAATAGAGTTATATTGAAGTTATTTGAGCGAATTTAAAAAGAAAATCAATATTGATCTCATTTAATCTGTATTTTTGTTAAATAAAGATAATAAAAATTTCAAATAAAACTAACAAATAATAAATTTTTATATGTAACAAGAAAAAAAAAAAAAAAAAAAAGAAGAAGAAGAAGATTAACAATGAACATAAATGAAAACCAACTTAAAATAAACTTTTTTTGTGTGATAATGTAAACATAAATTACTTATTTAAAAAAGATTTTCTTACTAGGATGAAAGATTTATGTGTGTTTCTTATGTCCTTGTTCCTAAAGGAACAAAAAGAATGTATTTTGGGGGAATTTTTATTTTTATTTATTTCTGTATCTGTTAGTTAGCTTCTTTCCTGCATTTTAGGAGAATTATAAGATTTAGGAGAAATGTGTTTTTATAATATAAAAGCTAAAATTTAACAAAATAAATAAATAAATAAATATAAATAAATAAATAAATAAAAAATAAAATAAAATAAAAAATGTGGATTAAAAAACAAAACGGAAATGAAATAATAAATATAAACTATCTGAAAAATACATTTTACAAATACATGCACGTACATATTCTATCTAAAAACTTTGCGTCTTTATTTCAGCTGTTTTTCGCAATTAGAATATCCAGTATCAAACACTTTACCACCACCTCCCCTCAAAACATACAGAATGCGTCTTTGTAAGACAAATATAAAATAAAAGATAAAAACCAAATTTAATAAGGAGTTGATATCAGACATTCAAAATATGTATAATATGCCCTAACGGTTGAGTTCAGGAGAAAAAAATGATACTAAGAAATATGCAGTAAAAGTGTCTCACTTTGATTTGAAAATAAAAGTACCAAGTAACAATTTAAATATTATAAATTTTAATACAGAAAATAAAACTATAAAATCTTAAAAGAAATGTATAATAGGCATAGTTATAGAACTAATAGTTATTTTTTTTTCTTTATCGATATATTAAATTAACGATTCAAAATTATATTGTTTATACTTATAAATTTCAGAAAATAATATTGATCGAAAACATTTAAGATATATTAACAGTCGAGGAATTTTTCATCAATATATGCTAATCTTATTTCAAGGTTAGATGTGATACTGACCTGGATAACATCTCAAACCAAAAAATTAGACAAATAAATGAATGAAATTTATTATATATATATATATATATATATATATATATATATATATATATATATATATATATATATATATATATATATATATAATACACTCAGAAAAATAATTTGATTAAACTTATAAATTATATTTTGTTTAGGTTATTTTATTTATTTATTTATTTATTTTTTAACCAATTTTTCATTAGAAGAGAAAAATCTGTTTTGTTACGACAAAACAAGATATATTTTTAACAAATTTAGAAAATTTTAACAAAATTTATTTGATTTTTCATATATTACAACATAGTTTGTTTGATTTTACATTATTTTTTGTATATTTGTAAGTAACAGAAAAATTGTAATAAATACAAAATATCTTTATTAGAATTGCAATAAAAATTATTTTATTAATCTAACTAAAATTTTTATTGGAACACATTTAAACAGAAATTTCTGTTGTGCGCACCAAACTTTTGTTGATCCAACAAAATCTTTCTCTGAGTGAGTTACTCACAATAACATTGATACATAGTTTTTTTCAACAAAAAATTCAACATTAATTGTGCGTAAATTTATACCTTTTCGTAAATCAAATCATTATATTTATTTTTTGTACACATTCAAATTCTCTATCAGCCCAGCTGAACAGATAGAGAATAGATAAAAATCTTTAAATAAACACTATAAATTGCAAAAACTCACAGAAAATGTTTCGGGTCGAAATAAAACAATGATCCTTCTTCAGGCGAATAAAGCAGGCACGAGTGCAGCTAGCAAAGCGTTGCCATGTGCACCGATTTAATTGTGGATATTCAGAATTGTTTGTAATCTATTTTAAACTGTAGGTCACTGTTTAATTAGACTTAGTATGCAAAACTTATCACCGAAATCCAAATATGACGAACTTCCAAGAAGACAAACTCAAGTAAGATTGAATTATAAAGTGATTTGAGTTATGACTAAAATATAATATAATATATATATATATATACATACATATATATATATATATATATATATATATATATATATATATATATATATATATATATATATATATATATATATATATATATATATATATATACATATAAGCGATAGTGTTGATTTTGATATATGTAAGATTTTTAAAAATCATATCTTATGTAACAGGAAGTAGTAACTAATGAAACTAATCCCCTTCCAAAAATGTATATTAAAAATTATGCACTAAGAAGTTAAAATAATTGAACATATCCAGCATTATCAGAAGGGTCAATGTGAATGTGAATGTAAACAAGCTATAATACATAAAGCTATAATATGGAAAAATAAACAAGCTATAATATATAAAGTAAAAAAATATTAAAACTAATGAGACGTTAAAAATTTACCAAAAATCAATGCGTGGGATATTGTGAAAAAGCAGCTAAATAAATTACGTATTATTAACCTCATGTAATAGAAAGAATAAATTATGTCAAACAGGGGACAAGGCATATTATAAGTTGAACAAAATATTCAAAATTCCATGTATTACTTTATGAAAAATAAAACGATACAAATTACTAAATATCTGTGCATATATGTATAAGTAGTTAGACATGGGAATATATGAAAATATTATAATAATATTACATATCATATAACAGAAAGTAATAAATATGTAACAAAAAAAATGCTCAGTAAAATTTTAGTACTCGAAGATTAGATTAATTAAACACACAAAACAATATGTACAAGGTATAGTCAGAGATACAATATTAAATTCGGTATGAATGATATAAGCAATATGTAATATATAAAGAAGAAAAGGAAATTCAAACTAAAAAGATACTAAAAAATTACAAAGAAGAAAATTACATGACATAATTTACAAAAGTAAGTAATTTATATATTATTAGATATTGAAATGTAAAAATTAAATCAAAAAGGGTTTACTATAAGTAGAATAAAGTGTGCAAGCTGCGTGTAAGATAAAAATTAAAAAAATGTACATGTATGTGTCTATGTATGTGTATTTGCTTGCGCAATAAAGTAAATACTTAAATAATTCTTTGTATGAAGGATGCAGAAATAAACTAAATGCATTTTCAGAAGAAATTAAGAATATATATCCACTAATAAAAAAATTAGAAAAAATGAAAAAATGGAAGTTTAATTCACATTAAATTTTTCTAGGACCACATCACATTCATATAACATAAGCAAACGCTGAAAGTTTTGGCATATGTAGTATTAGAAAATTGATAAAGTTCTTAGAAAATCCAATAATGAAATTAATATGTAAAAGTTTTTCATGCATAAAACTTCTTTAGAAACATATTCATACAATATAAGCAGAAGAAATTTCTGCATGTATGAAATTAGAAAATTTTTAAGATTTTAAGAATATCAGATCCACTTTGTAACTACATTAGAAATTGCAATAAAATAAATGTTTAATTTCAAATACACAGAAATTCAGAAATAAAAAGACTTCAAAACATTATAGTAATACTTTTGAAACGGAAAAAGAAGGTAATATTTTGTAGATCTTCTATTGACAATAGCAATTCAATTTTTTTTAAATGTGTAGGTTTCTAATGTCCATTCAAAGGTCCAAGGTTTGAATCCTGGCCTGATCATTTTTCTTTCTTATAAAAAATAATAATGCCAATCTATCGTCTCCAATTGCCCATCTGCGCAGCGCTAGTGCGACGTAAAACCCAATCAACCAACCAATCTGCCAATCTATCAAAAAAAGTTACATTATATAAATGGCCGAAGTTGCTATTCGAAATTTTAAGAGAAGATGCTTGAAATTTTATTTTGATGTTTACATAAGATTTTAAAAATCTATAATTAAAATAAAAAATGTAATTTATATTAGTATCTGAACAAAGTTCGGTGGGGACCTTAATTTAAATATCAGGGGAACTTTTATTATGAAAGAAATATATCTAAAATTATTAGTACAGAGAAAATTGATCCTGATTAGTGAATACACGAATGTTAAATGCATGACCTGAAAGACGAACAGAGAAATGGGTTTTATATGCAATTTTAAACTAATTTGTTAAAATATTTGTTAATATTTTTTTTTTAAAAAACTATTTTAAAACCATTTCACAACAGGAAAATAATAATAATAATAATACCAAGAATGTTCTAGGCATATGACGAATTTAAAATTGTGTTAACCCATTAACCACCAAAACTCGAAATACTGATTTTTTTTTTTTTTTTTCTAAATACAAACAGTAATACTCATTATTTTGATTATATATAACAATAATTTAAAATAAAATTATTAAAATTAGTCTTATCTTACTAAAAACAGGATGTTGTATTTGTACAACTTCAGTGGAATAAGAGTATAGAATAAATACAAATAAATGTTTACGGAAATTTTCTTGAGGAAGTATAAAACATAAAAAAACTACAGATAACTACAAAAGGAATTATTTTGTTACGAAAACATTTTTACAAGTTATGTAAATTCATTCAAATATGAAGATTTTCAAAAATTTTCACTTGAAATGTGTTTCAAGTTTGAAATCCATTTTTAAACTTAAAACTTTTTTTTCAGATCAAAATTTTTTGAAATAAAATAAACGTTTATCCTTTTTTTACTTAAAAACAATACTTAATATAAAAAACTTTTTTTAGTTAACTGTTAAACGCGATTATTTCTGGTGTTGCGTGAAAGCAACACCAGCGGGTAATGGGTTAAAACGAATAATTAAAATATGTGCTGTATTGGAAAATTTTTTGACAATATAAACTCTGCAAAACAATATAAATTGAAAAATAATTGATAATTTTTTTATAATCATTCTTCAAAGGAATTAAGTTACCAGAAATTATTTTTTATTTATCTTTAATAGGTAAAGAACACCTTTAAAGGAAAAACTAATTCGTACAAATAGCATTCAAAAGAAAATAAGTTGAACAAATGTCACTGTTGCCAAAGGTAATTTTTAACTAATTTTTAAATGGACAACAATTTTTAATCCAGAGATTGTTTTTTTTAATACCTTTTAAATTTTCACATAAATATGCATTTTAACGTAATCCAAAAAGTAATTTAATTTAGGGTATTAAAAAAGTCTTTTTAATATGTGCTAACTGGTATTAAATCAGACTTTAATGCGAATATTAAAAGTCATAAAAGCCAGCGGTTTAAAAATGTATAATTTATCTAGACTAAAGCGAAAAAAAAAATTGCATTTGCTTACAATAGCTAAACAGTCTAAGAATAAATACGTATGTTAGTTTTTAGTTATCGACTAGTTTATGCATATATATAATGCAGTTTTACTATGAGAAAGTCGGTTCAAAAAGCATTTAAAAATTCAAATATAAAAGTAATATAAGGTTTATTTTTTAAGTATTACACTGTAAAAAAAAAAAAAAAAAAAAAAAAAAAAAAAAAAAACACTAATGAAAGTTAACATATTTTTAAAAGTGATTTCCTTGAAGTGCATGTGTAAATTATCAAAATGCACCAACGAAAGATACAATTCACATAATAAAATTAATGATAATAATAATAATAAATAGCCAACAATTGATATTTAAATAATTTACAAGTTCATTTTAAAAATTAAGTCCCTAAAAATTTTATATAGAAACACATCAAATCGATATAATTCTGAATAAGCAAAATATGTAGGAGCATTTTAATTCAATTAAAGAATTAATTTAGTTAATAATCAGTTTCAATGTGGTAATATTTTATTCACCTCCTTAAACAGTTATATGAATATAAAATCTCTGGTCGTGGACAGAAAAGCTAAATTAATAAGCAAATTTCGTCTATTCCGAAAACATTTCTATCAAAAACTCAACTTGGTTTAAAAAAATAGAAAGAAATGAAGAATGAAAGAAAAAATGTATATTTCATACAAATATTTAAATATTCTGTAAACGAAATTGCGCTATAAAAACATTTCATAACAAGTATAAAATAAAATCTACTTTTCAAAATGCTTCCCTGTAAAAAGTTAAAAAGTGCAGTAAAATATTGTAAAAATTCCTGTTCTTTTACTTTTCTTACTCTCAAATAAATATCCTTTAGCATTTTATTACGAAATGTTGGCCTCGAAGAAAAGAAAAAACCTAGTATTCATCTCAAGTATAAGAAATAATCACGCTTCCGGGTTTTCTTATTTTATAAATCCTTGAAAACAACTAATGGATGGCAACTACCCACAATGAGTTGATAGTCTAATTTTCTACACGTTTACTTTTTAGTCAAAACTTCTAAAGAAATGTTAAATTATTTTTTCTTAATTTTATAACATTTTGTTCCTATATATATATATATATATATTTCTTACACCTAGTTTCAGCAATAGCTAGTAGTAGTTTTGAAACACGATGAAAAAGATGAATTAACTTAAAGAATCTTATTTGAGTTAAACTGTTTTATATTGATAACTTAGTAAAACATTGCAATCAGAAAATGAAAATTCAAAAGCTGTGGTTGTCTATATTTTGAAATATTTGTCTAGAATATTAAAAATAAAGTTCAGGTTAAAAAAAAGGGATATGGGGCCAAAACTTATTCCACTTTATTCCATTCGTTAGTTCATAAATACGTATTTATTATTTAATTTACGATTTTAAATAGACTTTTTTTTTTTCAGTTATTAGGTTCGTAATTTTTTGCAATTGGTCTTAACAGTGACTTTAAAGAAAAAACTGACTAAAAGTATTAGCAGGAAAAGCTCCTGCGAAAATTTTTAAAACTTTAATAAGAGGGTACAAAACGAAATACAGGTAGGAGGCCCGTTTTGAAGAAGTTATTATCTTTCACTTCAATTTTATCGCTTTAATTACAAAAACAAGGCTTTATCAATAACTTTTGTGTTTCTGTAATAAATTTAGAGAGTATCCTAATACAGATGAAACATATATATATATATAGATAGATAGATAGATACAGATATACATACAAATACAGAGATGTTTATGAAAACTTTTAGGTTTTTAAAAAACTTTTTGAACTACGAGAATTTAATAATTTGTGTGTGTTCTGTCCTTAAGTGTATATATATATATATATATATATATATATTTGTTCCTTTATTAATTGCCTACATCCACTTTGATAAAAATGTATTGGAGGTACCTTAACTATTAAGGGAACTTGGCACTTTTGCCGACACTAGAAAGCCTTACAAGGAGAGAGGCGTCAATAACGAGTCAGTTTCTAATTGGTTTGAAAACATTTAGACTGTCATTTACATTTAAATGTATTTTTAATGGTTTTAAAAGGCTCATAACTGCAGCTGAAATAAAAGATTACTAAAAAAAATATATATATATATCTGTAAATTTTTTTTTGTTGATATTCAATTGAGAAATGTTCGATATTTTTTTACGAAAACCCAGTTTGGTAGAAAAATATCTGCTATGAGTATGCGTCGTAGAGTAATAGTATTATCTGGTCGTCTCTCTCTATAGAGGCTCTCTATTCGGCACCACTGAAGTAGGTTTCATATAAAAGCTTATATTTCCATTTAAACTTATAAATTAAAATACATTAGGTTCATTCAATAAAACATATATTTAGGCAACAATTCTTAAGGCTTTTGATGTATTTTTGTATATTTAAAATCTTTAAATTACGTTTTTACTGTTGGCACTTTTTCATGAAATCATAATCTTTAAAATGCTAAAATTTCTACAAATTTAAGAAAAGACTTGATAATTTTTTGGAAGTGTAATAGAACTTACGTAAAATAATTGGAGATGGCTTTTGCAATATCTGTAAAAGAAAACCTATTAAAAATAAAAATATAACAGATAGCATGTTCTATTTTTTTATGGGTCCAAATTTTTTCTTAGACATGCACTTTTAAATTTTTTCCCCGTCAAAATCTAATTAATAAATTTCAAAACCCAGCTCTAATTCTTTTGAGTAGGTTCCATGAAACATCGAAAATAAATATTAAGCATTTTCTTAAACATTTGTTGAAAATTTAGCATTTTGAAGATCATGAATTCATGAATAAATGCGATAAATAAATCGAGATAACGCAATTAAAAGATTTCAAAAATATGCAAAAAACCATAAGAATTGTTGCCTGAATATGTATTTATTGCGCAAATGTAATATGTTTCAGTTCATAAATAATAAATGGAAATATAAGCTTTTATATAAAATTTGTTTCAGTCTTTCTGTCAAAGGAGCCAAGTTCCCTTAAACAAATATGTTTGTAAATATGTATTTTCAAGAAAATTGACTTTACTCTCAAAGTAAGTTGAAATTAATTTATATTCTTAAATGTTTCACTCTATGCGTACTTTACTAATTTTCGCACTAATTATATATATCTTAATTTGAGAAAATATATTTCATGCATTTTAAAAGAGACAAATGCATAAAATGTATTTCCAAGAAAAAAAGTTTACCCTCAATAAAAATTAATTTATATCCTTATTTTATGAAATTTATCGATGTTTTATACTATTATAAAATTCCATTTTTCATATTGGTACATATCTTAAACTCTTAGCTGCTCCGGTCGTATATATTCGTCTCACTATGCCAATGCGTTAACTGTCCCGGGCGTATATACACGTCTTGCAGAAGTACGATCCTTTGTGTTACGCTGCTACTAGTGAAACAAGTCTCATTTCTTTAGAATACAATTAAATGACCATGACAGTGTTTTCGAAGAAGTTACTTATTTCAAAGAAGATGGGGAGTGGGAGGAATCGGAAAGGGAATATTTCTGGAATAATGAACGCATAACTCCACGCGCCTGTGTGAAAAATGGTGGCCCTGAGAAGTGAATCTCGTAATTTTTTGTCGGAAAGTAAGGGGATAAAAAAAATTAAAGCATCTCTTTGTCGTAATTTCACAATAAAACAGTGAAAAAGGTATAATTTAGGGTGGGAAATTCAATTAAAAAAAAAGAAAGAAAGAAAGAAAAAGAAAAAAATGTGAGGTTTAAGCATAGAAATTTAAAAGCAAAAACAAAAATTCATACGTAGATTATCACTATTTAGCAGCTAACTGTTTCAGATGTAGGATATAATTAGCAAGTAAGGTTGGTATAAACAGACGTATTCTATGATTATTAGAATTGGAGTTTTAAATAACTTCTTTTTTATGTCTTTCATTTGTAATTTTCAATGGGTATTATTAGAACTTTTCTTTCAAGTAGTTGCTTCTGCTAATTAAGTCAAGCTTGTTGTGAAATTACTGATCAAAATAAAATAAAATAAAATAAATAAAACTAGTGAAAAACAAACATGTTCATAAAATTTTCATGTTAATGTTTTTATATTGGAAAAAGACTAACTTTAGTTCCTCAGAGAATTTTAGTTTCAGCAAGAGTTTTTTTTTTTTTTTTAATTGGTCAGAGAGAGTTCCAGGAAAAGACGTCTAATTTCAGGATTATAATTTTTAAGTTGTGTTTGAAATGTTTATGCAGAATTTTGAAACATAACTTATATAATTTCAGTTTAAATAAATAGAAGAATTACAATTCAATTAAAAAGTTCAACATTTCCCGTTCTAAGTAATTCCATGTTTACATCTGTGAAATATACTTGGTAATTTTAATTTGCTTGCTATTGTTTTCTTTATTTTTAATTTAGTATTTATTGCTGTCGTTTATGTTTTATAAAAGTCTAATGGAAAATATTATATAATTGATATACGCGTTTTTATTTTCAGTTAGGATAAGGTATATCAAATAATATACCGTAAATTTAGATAATACAGATCTCACACTCATGTTAATTTATGCAGTTCTTGTTCGGAATTTTGTACATAAAAGAATATTTCTGGGGAAATGAGAATGTATATAATTAATTCATGAGAATTTTCGAGTTATTATATTTACTTTAGTAAAGACTTGAACTGTCATATAATTTATACATTTCATATATAAAATCTTTTTTTTTTTTTTTTTTTTTTTTTTTTTTTTTTTTTACTTTTTTTTTACTTTTTTTTTTTTTTTTTTTTTCTTTAAATCAACATTAGACCAGGCAAAGTAAAACAAACAATAAAAATAACTGCATTTTTAAAACAATTTAGGACAAATTGAAAATGTTTCAGCTTCCAAAAAAAAAAGATGTATTGAATGTACGATGGAGTAAATTCATTGACACTAAAAATTTTTAGATAATGCATCTACTATGTCTTTGACAGTTAAATTTACAAGCAAAACCATAAGTTTTGTCAAATATACCATGAAAGTTCAGAAAAATATACTCAAAAGAGCAGGTAGTTTTTGTGTTTATTGGTTGAAAATGTGTGATATTTCAATAAGGATATACTCACACAAGCTGCGCTGTTTTTATTGTAAGTCTGCATGTTAAAAATACAGTTTTTTTTTTTAAATGCGTATAACTAGTGTATGTGACATGCTTACAAATATATCACACAAATGTATATGAAAATTGCACATAGTTTATATTATCATTTTCTGGAGTTCATTTCTTTAATAATGCAGATTGATTGCAATCACTATTTTGTTGTTGTTGTAGTTGTTCTTGGTGCTTCAATACCGTCGTAGACAAATCTTCAATCGAAATATGATGTCAATCATATTATTCAACTTTACATCTCTAAAGTTGAAGAGCA
This sequence comes from Salticus scenicus, assembly GCA_963930645.1. NCBI lineage: Eukaryota > Metazoa > Arthropoda > Arachnida > Araneae > Salticidae > Salticus > Salticus scenicus. The sequence goes on from OZ005651.1 coordinate 163,190,320, forward strand.
AGTAAAAAATTCATTTTTCTTTTTTTTCTGTGAATCTTGCTAAACTTTAAAGCATGTATGTGCTCATACATTAATTGTGAAATAAAAAACTAAGTCGATTATTTTTAATTATTAATTAATAATAAATATTTTTCAATTGAATTTGAATTATGATTGATTTATGAAGACGATCATGTATTTCTTTACTTTTTCTTAATTCCACTGTCTTTTACTGGTTGTGAAGCGACAGTCGATATTTTTACTTGCTCTTTTATAAAGCTTATTCTTAAGATAAGTCTAAAAACTATTACAAAATTTGCTCAATATGCCCGTCAAAATACGAACAAGTTATTAAGTTTTATTAACAAATAATGTCAACATTAATCTCGAAACAGTAGAATACAGTATTTATGCATAGAAATTCGAAATATTTCTTAGCTTTATTCTAACTTTAATGCAAAACTAAACCATCCTTTTTTAAAAATAAATTTTCTCGAAATGTATTTAAAACCGGAAAAATGTTTCCAATGAAAGCACTACAATTGTTACACTTCATGATAATGCTTAACGATGTACTGTCATATAAGCTTTCTAGTAATCTCTTATTTTGATCAAAATGCTGATTATAATCTTCTTCGTCTCGCATTGGAGCTCGCGATGTTAGTTTCGTAACAAGTTTGTGATTCTGTTTTTTCTCTGATTAGATTTGCATATTTTTGCAAATTCGCTGGAATTTTCATGACGGCAATCATTTATTTCGTAAAAATTTCACAGATGAGTATAAAGTATGTTATTTATCGACAAGTATATCAGTTTGATTAAATAGGAAATTTAAGTAAACAAAAAATATTTGACTTTTATTTAAATTTTTATATATGAGGTTTCTTTAACCTACTTCTTTATAACAAACAGTTTTTCAAACATCTCAAAATAAGTTTTACCCAAGAGATAGTTTTAAATTTAATTCTTACTGTCTGTAGTTTTATACAATATACTGGTTCAAGTTTTTGAAATATTTTATTGTTTTATTTTATTATATATTAATAATATTTTTGAGTAAATACCAAAATAAGAACTTTTAACCCAAGTTTATTTTATTTTATTTATTTATTTATTTATTAGATCATCAAGCATAAGTAGGCTTTACTTTTTGTGCTTTTATATGGAAAATGCTATTAGAATTTATATATTCTTTGCTTTACATACTAATTTGCTTAAAATAAATAAGGCATATACATGCATTCAATATTCAAATAGATCCTTCAATTACACAGGTCTGCGTCTAAAATTTTGATTTGATAATTTTAACTGTTCTTTATGTTTTTTGGTGTTTTGAAACCACATTTTGATCCAGTTTTCTCTATAAAGTATAGATTTTTGTCAATATAGGGTACACAATTTCTTCCGTGACACTTCCACCAATATAATTATATTATATTTTTCATACTATGAATTCATGATTAGTTATAATTAATCATGGAAACATACTAGAAACTATCGAAAATGAAGAAATTGGGTCGGTAGACACCCTGTATTTACAGAAATCTATACGTGATAGAGAAAAACTGGCTGCATTTTCGTTTTTAGCCCACCAAGAAACATATGTGTCATCTAAAATTATCAAAACAAATCTTGACAACATTATTTTTGCAAATCTGTGTTATCGATTATTTATTTATTTACTTATTATTTGTGCAGTTTCTCAATTCATATCTCCAACTACTTTGAAACTGTAAAAAAATGTGGTACATATAAATAGTCAGAACACGAGAACTATTGTTTGCATACAAAATTTTCACTATTACAAATGAGTAAATCATAAATATATCTACTGAGCTAATAATACCGTTAGAGAATTGATCAGTGATTTATTTCCACATAGTACCGGTAATATAACCTTAAAACTTATCTTTGATTTAATGGATTAATTTAATATTTAAATTGAATCAGATGATTCATATAACTATTATTACATAGAAAATTCTGCAGCATGACAAAGTTTCAAATATGCTAGAGAAATTTTTCACAATATGACAAAGAATATTCTGATAATCTTAAAAAATACCGGACATGTAAATAGTAAGATCACGTAAAATTAATTATTTTCTTCTGTATATATAAGAAAGTATTGTATTCGTAAAAATTTTTGACTTATGTTTTTCTACGAATTTACACGTTTTGAGAAGTCATGAACACGGTTTGGTCATCTTTAGAAAAGTTCTGTGTGCCTGTGTGTTAGCAAAATTTTGTGGACGCTGCACCTCACGAACCAATGGACGAAATTTTTAACCAATCTTGACATTTGATTAAACATCGACTTAAATTGATGCTGATTAGCTTTTGGGATATTTCTCCTAACAGGTACTAAGATGGGATTTCCGTCATAATCTGTCTAAGGTTAAATCTCAGGTTCTATAATGTCTAAATGCACCAAACTTGGTATATCAGATGGTTATTATGCAAAACTATGTTTAGTTATTTTATACACATATCAGCCAGTAGGTGGCGCTGCTATGGTGCAAGTTCATCTCGTTTGCTGAAAAGGAATATTTCAGCTTCTGTAATATATAAATGCACCAAACTTAGTATGTGAGATGGATATATGTAAAAATATGCTGATTCATATGGGGTGCATATTGGCATTGGGCAACAGTTGATGTTCATAGGTAGCAATATTTTCCGTTTACGGAAAGGTTACATCTCACCTTCTATGTTATATAAATGCACCAAACATTATATGTGAGATATACATTATGAAAAGTTATACTTATTCAATTGGAGTGCATAATTGTCAACAGATGGTGCTTCTATAATTTTCTGTGTTTTTTCAGATAATTATATTCCAGCATCTATAGATAAAATTTTCGTCAAATTGCATAAAAAAGCCGTAATTGTGAGAGACTAAATAGATTTAAATGAGTACATGTTAACAGGTAGATGGCGCTGTTTATAGAGCGAAACAGAAGTAAGTTTTGTGATGGCAACAGCATACTAGTTTATATACAATTTTGGAGCTACATTTCTTTAGCTTTATTATGCATATTTGAATTTGTTTCCGATTTAATTCAGGAGCAATTGTTTTCTTATTTTATTTTTTAAATTGGTTTTTATTTATTTATTCATATATTTATTTTATTATTATATTATTATTATTATTATTATTATTATTATTATTTTATTTTTATTTTTTTTTTTTTGGGGGGGGGGGGTAAATTTTCTTGTTATTTTTCATAATACTTGAAAATCAAATACTCTTCGAAATTGTATAGTTAAAAAAAGCTACTTTTTTAAAATGTTATAGCTGAAAAAGCTTTAAGATTCAACCTTGTATTATTACAAAATAAAATTACATTACACTTCTATCTTCTTTTTAAAATTTTACGTTTTCATGGTGTTAAATTTAAAGTGCGATAATACTTTAAAAAATACTATTGACAAAACATGCGTTCCCATGCGTTTCTTTAAAACATGCGTTCCCTATTTTTTTTTTTTTTTTCTTGTAAGAATTTAAAAAAAAAAAAAAAAAAAAAAAAAAAAATGAAACTTTTTTTTTTTTTTTTCATATTTTTCTGTGACTGAAATGGGACTTTGATTTTGCACTACATGCCTCAAATTTTAAACTAAACATGTTGGAAGTTTCAATATTTACCAGGGAAAAGATCCTGTAAACATCACCTAAGTGCTCAGTTCCAATAGGATATATTCATTTGCTACGTATCATGTCAATGTCACAAATGCTACTTTCGACATCCGGTTTAGATGTTTCATAGGCTGTAATTCTAGCTGAATTACTGAGATTTACTCCGAGCATGTTCTGGATTTCAACCAGCCTTGGTAAACAAAGACAGTGACTAACAAATCAATAATCAGTTGTCTAACTTCATTAAAAGAGAACAGAAAAGGGACATAGTAATTCATTTTGCATTTTTCTCGATTTCGAACTCTGCCTGACATCGTGCCATTCATGTTCAATTAAGGAAAACGCTTATCTTTAATTGAGCCTAATTTCAAACTTCGTTCGTTCAACTATTATTGAAGAATGTGTGTGCTCTGATACTTTGACTTCACACATTCACAATTTTCAGGAGTCCCAGATATATCTTACTCATCTTTTTTAGAAACAAAATACTCAGTATAACCTCAGTATCTTAATCGTTTGGAGCAGGAGTAAAATGGGATGAATAGCACAGAAAACGAGAAGCTAAGAAATAAAGTGAATGCTGATAACGTTTCTATGACATTTAGATTTAATGTTTGATTTCTTTTCATTGGCTAAGATCATCGGAACCCAATTGCTTTTGTCAGGTAGCTTATCTTTTATTCTATCTCAAGAAAATTCTTATGAATCTGTTTGAGAATGAAGATAAATTTTTAATACAATACTTATGTTTAGAGAGCATTTGTAAAAATCAAAAGAAAAAAATATATAGTTCTCTGAATTCGAATCTGAATCGTGATTGAGAAAGTCTTCGTAAAGAGAATTTATTATCGCTAATTCAAATACATTGCATTTATTATTTGTATTCTACATATGCAATCAATCGTTTTATTTGCTTCTTAAACCTATAAATGCTTAAATTTTTAATTAAATCGTAAAGCCTAAACGTTATGGAAACAAATTTACAAACACAAATTCAATGCTCTATCAAAAATTTGAACTTATGAAAAACAGAGAGCTGCTAGAAAGAAGCTCTTATACATCATATTAAAATTTTTATTAAAATTAATATTTTGATTACAAAAAGGAAATGGATAATTTAGAGTGAATTAATAAATAAATAAATAAATAAATAAATCTACTGCATTATAACTCATGGTGATATGTTAAAAACATTATTTACCAGAACAGATTTCCTTTCACGAAAATATAGTTTAACATTGACGTAATAATTATGATTACTAGTATTTAAAGAATGCTGAGGAAAAAGGACAGAATATTGAACAAATAAATATAATCAAAAATGGAAAAATAAATAAATTACCCTTGAATTGTGAATTTCCCATTTATTATTATTATTATTATTATTGTTATTTTGTTATTAATTATCTAAATTGACCTTTATTTTCATTTTATTTTTAAACCTCGATTCACTATAAACATGATAAATGCTAAATGCTCTTAAAAAGTACTCAAGCAAATAAAAACTGGAAAAAATCATCTACTATAAAAAAAAAAAAAAACTTTTTTTCTTTAAGCTTTACATTTTTTACTTTCTTAAATAAAGTAATAAGGAAGTTTAGTAATCCCTATTTACGAAATGGATTTTGTATTTCGCATTGCTCAAAAAGGAATAATCGTAGAATGTTGCAAATTTATATGTGTGACTGTCATGATACTTAGTGGTACACCTGCAACTTTGGTTTTAATACGAGCTCCCGTTCCACAGATATCAACGACTTTACAGGAATTTTCGTGACGTCTGTATGTAAGTATGTGTGTGTGTGTGTATCTCACATAATTCAATAATGGTTATATGTAGAACTTTGCAAATTGGTGTATAGGTTTGTTGTAACATCTAGTTGTACACCAACCTTTTCGAACTTTCTATGACTTTCCATTTTGGAGATATTTAGGAAAATTAAAATTATAATGACCAAAAACGAATGACGAAATTTAACGAATATTCAGCACTTAGATAGAGCCCGTAATGATATTGTTAAGAAAGTTGTTAACATTTTTGTTTGCAGAAAGTAATTCTTAAATATATATGCAGGTTCTAGTCGACGAATGCATTTCATTTAATGAATATTCAGCCTGTAGATAGAGCCTGTAATGTTTTTGATAAAAAAACATTGTCGAATTTTAACGTGTAGAAAGTAATTCTTAAAGACATAAGCAGGTTCTAGTCGACGAATGCACTTTAGTTAATTAATATTCAGTAAACAGTTGAATGAATCGCTTTTTTTATGCTTTAAAAATCAATTACTATTCTTGAAACAGTCCGATGAAATGGTCATTTTTACTACAGAAATCAAATAAACATTATTAAATACACTACAGAGCATAAATCTCTCTAAATTAAAAACAACCGAATATATCGAAGTCTGAATGGAATCTGAATTCATCGAGAGTATTTTCAGTGGTTTATGGAATTTTCAAGGTAGTTCTGCGTGAGAAAATAATGCATCATTACAAAATTTCCAGAACTATACTCCTATTGAAGTTAGAGTTTCCAAATTTTGTGAATAACGTACTATCACTTTCCGCCACATTTGAATACCTAATTTAAAGTTAAGTCAATGCCCACCTTCGTGAAAATGAAAAAAAAAATTGCATCAGTTTCCACTTTTACTACGTATAGAAAGTAACACATAAAGGTATAGGCAAGTTCTAGTTTACAATTATCAACAATCACTCTTTATATATATATTATATATATATATAGTTCTTGTTAGTTATTTATAGAAATTTCGAAGAATCTAGTTCTGGAAAACTTCTTTTTCGGAAAACTCCCGAACTATATTCTTATTGAAGATACAGCTTCCAAACTTTGGCAAATCTAAACTACAAAATTTACCAAATTCAGTCGCCGAATCGCCAAATTCCATGTCAAGACGAAAAATGTACTGTGGCTACTAACTTAGCGATAAAATTTTGCGGCAAATATTGTTTCAGGACAGCCATAAACACTTTCTGAATTTTAACTGAATTGTTTAACTTAGTTGTTTTGGTGAAATTTATCGTTTCTCGCCACTAATATTTGCTAAAGAGAACAAAACTGGACCATCTATACTCGAATGATTTTCATTGAACTCTAAGCTGTGCGTTTGCCGATGAGAGATTCTGTAGTGAGCCCTGGAGAACTACTATATTTGTCTCGGCGATTTATATAATCGTAGTATTATGGTGACTTTTTTCTTTGGAGTAAGCAGTATCTTTTTCTTGTTTTGCTTTTGTTTTAAGGAATGTTCGTGAACTGAAGCATGCTGTTTATTTAAGTATCGTTTACCTCATACAAAAATGTGAATGTTTTCACAACAATATATTGTTGTGAAAACATTGTTGTGAAAAAATTTATTGTTGTGAAAACATTTATACTATTTCAATGGTTGTATAAGGAAGTCATGTGGTGTCCACATCAGATTTTTTTTTTTTTCCCTAGCGATTACAACTTTACAACTAAGGTTAATCTACTTAAAAACCTAAATAAATATATTTCTGAAATATAAAGGCACTTCCATGAATTTAGATCATTAAAAGCACATTCATTTATTAGATAAAATATTAAAATTAAATAAAACTAGTGTGATATGGCCACCACAAAACTTTCTTCCATAACTTTCTGGTTAATATGCATAAAAAATCAATCAGAGTATCTTCTCACAATAAATATTTAACATATGCAGTTCGATGTATTTTTATACAATATATGCTAAGCCACAGACATCCAGAAATCCCGTAAAGTAAGTGAAAACAGTGCTATTACTCGGCTTATACTCACTCAAATTAAATCAGCTTAATTTTGCATAAGGGTCATCCAGCATATCAAGTTTTGTGTTTGTGTATTCGTAGTCAATAGAAACTGAAACATTGCATTTCTATAAATGAAAAAAAAAAAAAAAAATTACACCATAACAGAGCCACTGTTTCAGAAGACATACACCCACTCAGAATCAGCACAATTTTTCCTAATGCACATCCGAAATATCAAGATTTTTGCCCTTATACCCAATAGAAGCTGAGATAAAGCGCTCCTGTAAATGAAGGTTATTGCAGCATAGAAACCCCACAAGCTGTGTGATTATCGTAAAAATTTGATCCTCACCAACTTTTAAAGTTTGTGGAATTCCGTTCATTATTGTGTGAGATATAACGCTATAAAAGTTTTTGATAACGCACACACAGACACACAGGCAGACATTTTCAAGGCATCTTAAAGTGTGTAAATCCATCGAAAACCGTAAATCGAGATTTTTCGCAAATTTAATATTTCCTTTATGTATATTGAAGAAATCAAAAGTCCCTCTACTCTTTTTTTAAAAGCGATACTAAATATTATAATTATAATTATTATACAGCAATATTGTAAGTAAAATATTTTATAGCGTAAATGGCAAATAACTGAGATTTTCATTTATTTTTTTAATTATTTATTTATTTAAGAGAACTTATGCTCTAAAATAACTCTTTATTATGGTGTTCTTTAAAAAATATAAATTAGTGATCTAATAAAAGTGAATAAAAAAAAATCAAAACAATAAGTTATTCAAATAGTTAATTATTGGCAATTATAAATTTCAAATGTGTTAGTCAAATCTTCCAACATTATTTAGATACATTTTTATTTACACTATAAATAATTACAACATTTAAAAAAAAAAAAAAAAAAAAAAAAAAAAAAAAAAAAAAAATGTTTTATATTTCAGGAAATGGCTTATATCAAAATTTTAAAAGTTTACGTTTCCGAAATTTTTTTCTAAGACCAATACTTAAATTTCGCTCACAAAAACGTATTTATTTATTTATTATTTTATTTGTAAGTTTAAATTATAATATAGATACTGGAACTAAAATATTTAAAACACAATTTTCTTACTTCGGACTTATAAGAATAAGTATCTTGTAAGTCAGCTTCCGTGAAGTTTTAATACGAATTTACAATTCTCAGAGAGGAAGAATTCTGACAAAACAAACTGTCTATTCCAACATAAACCTTTTAACTGCTTTTTAACATCAGCACTTGGTAATAAAACTGTACCATCAGTAAACTCCCAGTGCCTCTGAGGAGTCATTCTCCCTAATAAACTTGGTGTTTCAGACACTCCAACAGGATTCAGATTTAATTTTAGTACAAGTAATTATTACTTGTCATATACTTTTCTACATTTAGTATCAAATGTAGATAAAGTTTTCAACAATAAAGTTACAATGTTTATCTACAATAAATGGGAAAAAGAAAATATAGAGATTGTCACTAAACATAATACAGATATAAGTTATTTTAAAAGATTAGTTTTTCCTGCAGATGATATTGATTACAAGGGTCTACAAAAAAAATGTTGGCAAAATTTGATTTGATAATATTAGCTGATACATGTTTTTTGGTGTGCTAAAACCGAAAATAAAGCCTTTTTTTTTTTTTTTTTTTTTTTTTTATCACATATAGATTTTTGTCATACAGGTGTCTACCCACATCCTGTAATAAAACCGACCCCTGTAACCAAATAATAATTCCCTACACACTGTAAAAAATAGGTTCTTAAAAATAAGTATATATTGTCTCAATATAGCTCCGAAACAATATATACTTAAATTTGAAAACCTATGTACTTATTTTTGGGTTCATTGACATGTCAAACATGGGGATATTGGGATTTTTATTGGTCAACCCCATTTTTGAGCATGTCAGTATACTCAAAAAAAAGTATATGAGTTTTCAAATTTAAGTATATATTGTTTCGTTGCTATTTTGAGACAATATATACTTATTTTTAAGAATCTATTTTTTACAGTGCAATAATACCGACAACCTGTAACAAAAAATAATTACAATTAATTATGGTAACATGCTATAAAAGTTACTATATAATATAATACTGGTGGAAGTGTCATGGAAGAAATTGTGTTGGTAGACACCCTGTACACTGTAAAAAATAGGTTCTTAAAAATAAGTATATATTGTCTTAAAATAGCCCCGAAACAATTTATACTTAAATTTGAAAACCCATGTACTCATTTTTAAGTACATTGACATGTCGAACATGGGGATATAGGGATTCTTATTGGTCAACCCCATTTTTGAGCATGTCAATATACTCAAAAATAAGTACCTGGGTTTTCAAATATAAGTATATATTGTTTCGGGGCTATTTTGAGACAATATATACTTATTTTTAAGAACCTATTTTTTACAGTGTACTGACAAAAATCTATATGTGATACAGATAAACTAACTTCAATTTCGGTTTGAGCACGCCAAAAACCTTAACCTCAGCCAAAATTATTAAATCAAAATTTTAATTGCAAACCTGTTCCATTAACTTATGCAAAATGATAAGTGATTTTTTAGAGAAAATGGGACAGCATACAGCCAAAGAATTTTAGTTTTATTTTTGTTAATTTTAGGAGTTGATGTGAAAGATTCTTTATCAACTTTAAAAGGTATCCGATTATTTAAAACTCATTGGGATTTTTATTGCGATTTTTGTTGATAAGGATTTTTCTTATTAAAAAATAAAATAAAATAAAATAAAATAGATTAGTTGAAATAATCTTTCTTTTCAATTCCATGCTTGATTTAATATCGATGTATATCATAACCTTCCTGTAACATTTAAAATTTTAAAATTTACATTTCTGATTATTTCTGTAATAAGGGAATATTTCATTCCTCATAATTAAATATTTTTACATAAATAAATTATTAAAAATAATAAATTATTAAATAAATAAATAATAATAAACTTGATTTTTTATATATTTTATAACTTTATAAAAACAGATACAGACTTTAGAATTTCAATGTAGTTCTTTGATTAAACGAATCAAAACAACTAATTGAACAATTGGAATTTTTTTTTTAATTAAGCAATACATCATGTTTATATTTCATAATATTCAAAAAGCAATAAAAGTAATAAAAAAACTGATGCTAGTTTTTTTTTTTTTTTTAATTACTTAAAAATGTAAGTTTTCTCTTTATACTTTTGGTAAGGATTTTTTAATTTTTTTAACTAAAAAAAAAAAAAAGAGTTTTAAAAATATTTATGGCTTTTAAGTATATACAGTTAAGAATTCTTTTAGAGCATGTAGTAGGAATTATGTTACTGCTTGGAAATTTCTTGGTATTTAACACTTTCACAGTCTAATTAAATAATTGTACAGTACAAATGAAACACTTTTACTAAAAGTGATTTTTGTACCTTATATACGTATGGTTATATAAAAATTTAATAATAAAAATGAAAGCATACGAATGAAATATAATGATTCTGATTAAATTTTAAAGAAATGTGATTAAAATTTTGCCCAATAAAGTATGTGGAATTTTTATTTTGAATATGTGTCTGAATAAAAGATAAAATAATTCTTAATGTTCCTTAAATAAATAGAAATCATTTTAAGAAATATTACTTGGATAGGAGAAAAGTTGAAAAAAGATAGATATACAAAGCTTCATTTAAAGTCAATAGTTACAGTATCATATTACAAAAATGAAAATTATGTTGCTAGATTAATCAAGTACTTTCACTATTTAACTTACATTATAAATAAAACTCATCAACTGAGTTCTGAAACAAAATCTGCATTCAACATTGTTACGGTCTTAAAAGTATAAATCTATGTAAAGCTGTAGTAGTAAAAATGCACCAAAATACTGGTGTTAAAGGGATATAAATAATAATAATAATATTATAATCAAACAATATAAATTGCAAAAATAATCTCAACAATTGTTTGAGGTAGAAATAATAGCATGACTCTGCGTTAGACGAAAAGAAACGAACGAGCGCTGTATAAATGTACCTATATTTATCGTCTGGTTAAGGTCATGATATTATTTCGACTCAAAACGTTCATTGCGAGTTTTTTCAACTTATGGTGTTTTTGTTTTTATTTTTATTTTGTTTGTGATTTATCAAATGAAGCAATGTTGGAGCTTAGAAGAATTAATAAAGTGCAAGAATTTTAGCCGTTTTATAATGCTTGATCACATATGTGTTCTAAAAGTATTTCACATGTAAAATAAAAATAAAGAATGAGCAGAAACTTTATATTTCTTGAAAATATATGGATGTAAATGGCTTATAAGCTAATAGTTAAGGTTAATATTAAGGATATGTTATGTTTATTTAGTTTTCGAACATAAAATGTTTTGAGGAATTGAAACTATTAATATTTGTATTAAAAATAATAATTAAATTGTAATTTTTTTAATTAAAAATTGATAAGTAATTACATTACTTTAATTACTCATAACGAATTCTCAATCTCAATGATCTATGTTCTAAAGTACTTTGTGAAAAACATTGAATAAATTTCTCAAGACTGAAAACAGAAACGGTTTAATTTTATCTACAACTAATAACTCAATTCATCATTTAAAAGAATATTTGTTTTACATATTTTTTCTTTATTTTTTGATTTTTCTAATTGATATCTCACTGTTATAATATTTGCTTTCTATTCATTCACAAAATTCGTTGATTATTAACGCAAATTTTTATTTAGATTGTCATATACACATAAATAACTGCATACTTATACACATTATCTGCCAGCATACTGCATACATAAAACTACACAATACTCCACAGTGTCAGTTCACATAATTTTTTACTATTCACATATTTTTTTTTACTGTCTGTGAAAGGATAAAACAATTCCTTAAATAAAAAAAAAAAATTCATAATTTGACAATATTCTTTATTTATAATAAGCATTTTATATAATTTCAACAGAACATAATAAATTAAGAAATTTACATCTATGTTCTTCTTTGAAATTTTTTCATCAGAAAAATACATAAGTACATAAAAAAAGGCATCAGTCCTATATACTTTTGTGTGCATACATAGTTACACACTACGTCGATTTAGGGGCAAATAGAAAAATAAGTATATTTAGTGATTTATAAAATCATGTGTTGTGGCACTCGCAGGACTTTCTCTTACTCTGCATTTGAATACTATAAAGACAGATTGGATTAATGTATATTAGATATTATATACTGTAAATAAACTTTCTTTAAAGACAAATGAAAAAAAAATTAAGAAATAATTTTATTTGACATATATTTTTATGTGAGGGGTGGGGGGCTAAGGTCCCTTTCACTGTACCTTCCAGAAACGTCGCTCCTAAACTTATTGCATTTTATACCTCTTGGATGTGCATATACATGAACAATTTGCTTGATTTCTATAAAATTTTGATTTAGCATGCCCCTATGGTACAGATTTAGAATACCGAGTTTTTACTTCTTACTAATATTTGTTCTTTATTTATGCTGATAACTGACTTACACGCCTACCGCTAAAAACCTGATTTTTTGGATTCAGCGGACCTCAAAACATGTAAATATAGCAAAAACTCAATTTCAAAACTTTTATCAAAAATACAATGCTTTCTCTTTTATAACATAGGTAAGAGAAAGCAATTAATATTTATTAAAAGACAGAGAAAAAAATCAAAAAGTGTTTTAAGCCTAGGATTATTATTACTATTATTTTTAATTCTTCATGCAGATACTAAAGTAATAAAAAACTTAAGCAGCAATATATTGAAATTTCATGTTGACGTTAGAAATAGCGCACGTCTAATTAAAAAAATATATATTTGAAAACTTATTTCAATGCAATCTCATTTAATATAAAGGTATCAATTATAACAAGAGGCGATTTTATTTCCATTCCTTGAAAGTTTATTTTTACTGAATTCCATCTGGAATGTTACCTCAAATACGTAAATGAAACTCTTAAAATGTCATAAAACCCTGAAAGTAACTCATTAGTGAGTTTATGCAAATAGGGCAAAAGTCTCAAAATCTGAATCAATTTGAAAAATGAGATGAATTTGGAGGAAACTTTCAACTATACCAAAACATTAATGCTGTAGAAAGAAATTATTCTATAGTTGGTAAAATATACAATAAGGATGGCTTCCTTGCAATTCCCCAAGTTTTCAGTTTCTCCATTAGCACTGTATTAGGGAAAAATTTTAAAGTTATTTTCTTAAAAATTTCGCTAGGCTTAAAAAAAATAATCATGCTGTGACTGTATAATAATTCGGATACTTAAAAACGCCCACTTCATTTTTTAAATAATTGTGTAAGCTATGATTTATTTGAAAAAATAATTTTTAATATGACAACTGGCTTCATATATTCAATACTAAAATATTTTCAATAAGATATGTTTGACATACAACAATTAGATATTTAAGAAATGCTTCATTCTTTAATATTTTTCATGATAGAATATTAATGATTCAGCACTTCAAAAATTTTATTTTTAATCATGTTTTAAATCATTGATACTGATTTTTCGTTTTAAAAGATTGGAGTCGCATAAGAAAAAATATTAGATTTTATGTATTAAAGAAGTTCTATTCTCATATTTGTGATTTTATTATTATTATTATTATTATTAAAGAGCGTCTTATCAATTTTTTTAAAATTTAATTTAGAAATTTTCATAAATTATTCATGTAAAATGTATAATTTCGAAGAAAAATAAAACATTTTATTAATTACATTACTTAATTACATTTTAATTTCGGTTTTATAATTGTAATGACCAGTAATGAATTCTTACTAGTTTTACTTTATAAACACAAGTTGATGTTTTTATTTTTATTTCTTTCTTTTTCCAACATCCAGTTTTTAAATCATCAAGTGTATCATGAATATCAATGCATATTTATACAAACAGAAGATAATAGATTCATAACAAGTTTCGTTAATTAAATTCACTTTGTTTGCTATACCTGATGTAAACTCAACTAAACTAATATTTGCAACTAAACATATATTTTGAAGTTTATATACTATATTAAAATCTTCTAATTTGAAATGGCTAGAGTGAAAACAAAATTATGCTTAAAAATCGATTGAATTTATAACTACGTTCTTAAATTGTCTCAATCAGTAGTGATAAAAAACAATTTTGTTTGTTTGTGTTGATTCCCCCCCCCCCTTTTATTTTCTTCCTTAAATGGGGAAAAACGTAATTTTCAGCTCAGCAGAAAACATATTGTTTTTAAAACACATCAACAAATTAAAAGTAGCCTATTTTATAAAAGTGCTCCTTTTGTAAGGGTCTTCATGTAATGTAATGCTATTTTAGTTATATATTTCACTACCTTAAATATTAAATATTAATAATTTCAGCGAATAGTGTTTCATTGAAATACTATTCACTGGGTTCATTCACCGTCAGCTTTGATAATATAGAAAAAATAACAAAACAGAAAGGAAAAAAAAATCATTTATTTCTTTGTATATGTGTTTTGTTTGTGTTTGCTTTTTAAATAACACAGGTCTGTTCTGCGAAATGGTACTTTTCAATTTTTTTTTTTTTTTAAGACATCGTTGGGTGTCTCTAATGTGTTTTTATAAACTGAATTTAGAAATGCTTGTTTTTTCTTCCTCTCACGTAAGAGGTTTTCACAAACTAAGTGTGAAAATCGGAATAATTCACGGAGAGACTATAACAAATTCGAAACTATTTATGCATAAAATGCATTAAAATAGGCTACTATTTACACAGTATCTTTAAATGTGACTTTTTACAACGAAGCTTCTTTTAGAGCTTTTTCTCTTGTGCCCGGATTGAGGGCCTTAATTCGGGGGGGGGGGGGGGAGGGGGTAGAGATTCTGTATGAAAGACCCCAACAATAATCAGCTGACATGTTAACACTCCATCGTCCCTGATACCTCCTATACATTTCTTTCATGTCTTCATGAAATGGCTCTCCTTGTTCTTTACTCACATCACTAAGATTTTCCGGGAAATAACTTAGATGTGTGTTGAAAAAGTAGAGTTTTAAACTCAAAATATCTCATTTTTTGCAAAAGTTGTACGTGAGAGAAATTTTTGAATAGTTTTTCCATGTGTTTTTCCAAAACACATCACTTTGAAGAAAAATATTTCATCGCAGACAAGTGTAATTTTTACGAAAAAAAAAAAAAAAAAAAGTAATTGAAAAGTTTAAAATATCTTTACTCAACATGCATTAATTTGAGGAATTACATCAAAGGTAAGCAAAATATATTTTTATAGTATCGTAATGCTAATTTAAGATAACGCAAATACACACAAACACATTACCAATGTTACTTCCACTGTCAAAATAAATCCTATATTAAACTTGCACTTGTGTGTGTTTTAACTGTATTTGTTTTCCTATGTGAGTGTGTGTGTTTTTTAGTTTCCACGGACTTTCATTTTATATACCACTAATTTTAAATGAAAAATTTATATCATATACGAACAGCTTTCATATTTTACAAATTTATTTTTAGAGAGTGACGATGCCGTCTTTGGTAGAATGTGAGTTTATCGAAACTTGTAATTTATTACTTATAGTAATGGGGAAAATTTCGAGAAGGATCCAAGTAGAAGCTAATATTGAAAAAAAAAAAAAAAAAAAAAAAAAAAAAAGATAATATTAGACATATTTTATTATTAGATAATTTATGCAAATATATTTTTATACATAGGTATTTTTTTTCCCATTCTTTTTTGTAGGGCAGGATGCATTCTTTACACTCTATCATTAACTAACTAGTGTTAACTGCATTAAGTATTCTGTGAAAGAAAGTTTAAGTAAAAAATAAAAATGAGACAAAGTGAGACACCTTAAGGATCTTTTAATTAATTTTCATTTTAAATAAACAAAACTTTTAGTTAAAGTTAGTAGTTAAAAGAATGATTTTTCTTTAATGCAAAAACAAATAGACTTCTTCTTTTTTTTTTTTTTTTTTTTTTTTTTTTTTAGACCAAAAATATAGGCCAACAACAATTTCTTTTATTTATTTATTTATTTATTTTCAAGTAAATATACTGCACAAATTTCAACTTCTTAGGAAAATATGATTAAAAAAAACTAGATTTTTTTTTTTTTTAATTAATAGATACTGCGCTTAAAATTCCAAATGTTATACATAGAAATTTAGACTATAAAAATAAACTTATTCACAATTCATTCTATAACAAAGCTTAGTTCGAAACGAATTTTTTAAATGAAATGTAAAAAAAAAAAAAAAAAAAAAACATAAGTAAAGTGTAGAAACCTTTTTTTACATTTTTTATTTATTTTAATGTTATTTATTTATTTGACGAAATTTTATCATATGAAATACAACATACATTAGTTAGCTTTTTGCAGTTCATGTTTCTTGTGGGGGAAAAATATATATCGTGTTTTTGACTTTTATTAAATTTTAATGTACAACAAATGAGATAGCAGTAATAGAATAATACGTTAAAAATAGATAAATAAATAAATAATTCATTTAAATTTTTAAAAAAAATCAAATTACTAACAAATCGCCTTAAGTATTATTACAAATTGGTGTTTTATGAATTTTAAAAATTCTCAGTAATGAAAAAGAAAATTTGAGAACAACTCCCTTAGTGTAAAGAATTTAGTTCCTTTTACTTTTATTTTTCTCTCTTTTCTAAGATTAAACTCTTTTTACTATCCATTTTCCATTTTTAGTCCCATTTATATCTTCCAGATGTAGAACAATAAATAAATAAATAAATAATGTACCAACAAAGTAGAATTTAAAAGACTTGTTTTTTCTGTGAAAGCAGTTACGGTGAAATAGAGAAAGATAGAAAGATCAACTTTTTCGCACCAGATGGCGCCTTATGTCGCGATTCCGCGAAGTGGAGTTAGTGAAAGTTTTCTGCTTTTTCTTTCGTATTACTAATATGAGAATTTTCTTTTAATACTTAAAATGCAGTGTCGATTCTTTTTTTTTTTTACTTTTCGCAAATTATTTCTTTTTTATTAGTACAGATGAAATGATAGTTTAATTTTGAGAATGAATTCCTAACACATCCTTATTTAAGTGTAAATTTTACTATTAGTAATACATGGATATATATATATAACAAGCATACGGTTTTTAGAATTACAGTTTAAAGAAAAAATAAAATGCGTAATTTAATAAAATATTAGTATACAATTATTATTATTATTATTATTATTCGATAAATCATTAAGTAGAAAATGCCGTACATCCAAAATAAAAATTCGAGATATCTAGAACCAGACTTTCTCTGAATAATAAAAATTTCGCAAACTTGTGTGACAATATTGCATTAAAAAATAATAATAATAATAATAATAACAGTAATTATACTTGTCTCGGTAAACTTCCCAATTTCCTTTTATGAAACTTTGCAATATTAAAAATTAATTCTCAAATACAATAACTTAAACATTAAGAGTGTTTTTTATCGTTACTATTTCTACATTTACATTTAATTTCTCTGAAACAAATTGTAAAACTTCAAAATCAAATAACTTAAGAGAAGTACAATATTTGCTTATTGAATCAACAGTAAAGTTGATATTGCTTTCATACTTACATTTCTATATTTAAGTTCACATTTTTTTTTAGAAAATTAAGGGTATTAGTTCATAAATGTCAAGCGATATAAATAACCAAGTAATATTGCAGGAAATATATGAAAATTAATTCAGACTTCCTTAGTTCAGATATATATATTATTAATTCAGATATATATATATATATATATATATATATATATATATATATATATTTCTGAAGAAGTTATTCAGAAATTAATAATCGTATAGTATTATAAGTTTTTAAATAATTAGAATGTTGCTGTCATATGTAAAAATCAATAAACATTATTCTATGTTTTATTTATTTATTTACTTTTTTTTGAGCGCGTAATAAAATTATGTTCTTGGTGTTTAAATATAATAAAAATATTTGCAATTGATTTCAAGTGCAATAACTTTAGTATTCAATGCTATTTATTTATTTATTATTTTGTTTTTCGTTTCCCTCAAGTGATGTCGTTCAGGTTAATTTAAGTATGTGATAAGTAAATGTAATTTTCAATTGAGACCAAACGAGATGTTTAGTTCATTTAGTTAATAGAGGTAAATGGTTGAAGTTTTTATTATATTTGTTTACATATGTATTAATTTAATTGATTAAATAAACTGATTTGTTTAGATTAATATTGCTTTATATTCTTTTTTCCCTTAGAAATCAGGACATTTAAAAATACAAAAAAGGTTAGTGAAGTAGTTTTAGTATGTTTAAAGAAACATGCGTTTACAGAAAGCTTATTATACTACATTAAAAACATAATCTCTGCATTCCCTCCCAAATTCGATGTACATATACTATATTTACAATATATCTTCTTTCGTAAGATTACATGCAAAACAGTATTTAGTGAGATACATAATTTTTTCTTTAAAAAGTTAATGAATAACTGTCTTAGACGTTTTAAAAATATTATACATTTTATTAAGAATGCAATATTTTTTTAAGTTTAAGTTATACTATATTTACATCTGAACAGAGGCTATGTATTTATAAGAGTGTATTAAAATGTTTTATTTAAATACTTTCAGGGAAAATAAACTCATTTCGTAAAATTATGCAAAAAAATGAGGTAAGAAGCAGAATTTGGTATACATAAATAGATGTATTATGAAATATTTTATTTTTTCACCATTCACTTTGTAAATTTAAATAAAAGGAAACTATTTTTTTTTCAAGGCTTAATAATAATATTAGATTGATGATAATAAAAGATAAACGGAATTTTATTACTAAAGAATTTTAAACTTCACTATATTTTATTGAAGCAATATGTTACAAAACGTTCAGTGTTTATTCTCTCTCTCTCTCTCTCCCTATATATATATATATATAATTATTATTCGAATTATACAGGAGGTGTTTAGGCGATTTATAAATAACATGAAAGTAACAGAATAACGAAATTAAGTAAATTGACAATATTGAAAATTCTATGCTGAATCAAATTACATGATAACAAGTTAAAATTATAGTTAAACTGTAAGAAAACTCAAGTCTCCACCCCCTTTAATATGCTATTTTTCTAACAAGTTGTTTTAGAAAGGAAGGGGGGGGGGGCGAATGCTTTAATTAATCTTCTGTGGCACTTACACAACTTTCTCTTACCCTCATTTAAATATTATACAGATGGTTTACAGATTAGGACATGCGATATAACAAATAATGTTTAATACTGTTTAATGTATCTTATAGAGTTGAAATTAGTTTTATAAATTTTATTTGATATGTACATTTTTTTGTCAATGCGGTTTTAGTTCTGTTCTTTATTGATGAATACGAATATTTCTAGTTCATTATGACATGAGAATTGTGGAAGGTTTAATATTTCTTTTATATATTCTTATATCTATTTTGGTTCTTGACATTAACTTTGGCATTTGGTACTGTGTTTCTCTTGCATCTAAAATTATATATATATATATATATATATATATATATGGGTTGTTAAGGAAGTATTGCCCTTCCAAATATCTGATTGAACGTAGTACATATACTCATAAAAAATGAAGGCTGTTATTAAATTATAAAGTTGGTTAAAAGTAATTCAGATAGATTTCATCCATACCACTCGAAACCCTGGTCAAGCATTTTAAGAGATGATATTCAAAACAGCCAACTTGAAATCTTTGCTTTTAGATGATTTTACGCTATGACATTTACACATATCAAACTTAATATTCGCATTTAGTGGTTTTCAAAACGCGTAATTATACCAAAAATTTAGCATCCAAATTTGAATATAATCTAGAACTTTTTTTTTTTTTTTTTTTTTTTTACCATATATGTATAAGAAAGCATCAATGATCCCTAAGCAATTTTTCTGGACAAGGTAAATATTAATAAAGCACTTCCATCAATTACATTCAATACATAAGAATGCACTCACTTAACTTTGGATAATCCCATACATTATGCATGTTATATACACACCAAATAGTGTACTTAATTTTAGCACAGTTAATAAAAACACTTTACACAATTTAAAATGCACTTCCAGCAATTTGCAAGTATAGTCCTAATGTATAAGAATTCTTTTGTGTGGCCCTATAAAAGAATGCTGATTTATTTCAATACCATATCTTATCTTAAATATTATTTTATGCTTATAAAAACTGCATGTTTATTTTGTTACGATTAGTGCAACTGAAATTTGTCAAACTGAACCCACCAGAAATTCCGCCCATATACGTAATGTATTTGATTTAACTTGGATGCCCCTGTAGATGAACTATTTGCTCGATTTCAATAAAAGTTCCAAATAGTATTCCCAATAGATAAAGATTTAGAATGCCGAGTTTGGTCTCCTTGTTAGTATTTGTTGTTGATTTATGCTGATGACAGATTCACACACACACATAGAGGCATATCAGCACACAGATCAGTTTCTAAAAATCTGATTTTCGGATTCTAGAGACTCTATAAGTATGTCAAACATTCAATTTTGAAAATTTGACTCAAAAACGTTCAATAAGAAAAATGTATACCATAAGTCATGCAGTTATACAAAAGCTGTTTCACAAGATTTTTTTTTTTTTTTTTTTTTTTTTTTTTTTTTTTTAACGATAATAATAATAATAAACATTAACGGAGTTGAAACGAAAATGTACAGTTTTTCTGATGTTAAAACTAAAATTATAAGGACTGGCAAAGTATTTTCAGTGTTTCTTTGAATCGGCTCTCTCTCCCTCTCTCTCTCTCTCTCTCTCTCTCTCTCTCTCTCACACACACACACACACACACACACGCATATATATATATATATATGTATACCATAAGTACATTTTCAGATATTGCATAAAAAGAAATGATATCTCTTGGAGAGTAGGAGCAATTTAAGAGAGAAGAAATTTTTTTAAAAAATTCTTTAAAATGTAGGCTTACAACAATACAACACGTCTTCAGGAGTACTGTTTGTATATTTTATGCAAAAGGGGTAAATTTGTGTTGTACTATATGCATTTGTCAAAAATTTGCACAATTTGCAGTACACAAGGCCCAATTTACACCAAATGAGACATAACAAATGAAAATCATACGTAAATATGAAATAAATAAATAAATAAATAAATAAAGTCTGCAAAATAAAGAATAATTATTGAGCATCAGGTAAATTAACTCCTAAATTATGGTGTGAAATATTTCAATGACAAGGTATAAAAGGGAAAAAAATGTATGTCTGACATAATAAATATATATTAAGTTTGAATACTTAGAAGCTTCACGCATTTACAGAAAATAGTCTGTTTTAAAGTGTTAAAAAAAAAACTGTTTTGATTGATGATTTATAAGAACGATCTTAAATTAGAAAGTTTCTCCCCAGTTTTGAAAATAATATAATAATAATAAAATTGGTGCCTTTTGAAAACGATAACCAATAATTCTACTAAAATACCATCATACTGCATATATTTTAATGCATAAAATGTTAATTAAAGTTTCATGTAAAAGAAAAAATATAAAAGACGTAATCTGCCTTTGTTTAGCCTTAACCAAGCAAAATTCAACAAGGATTTCAAATAAATATTTAAATTTTGCTACTTAACTAATCAATGAATAAAACATTACTAGTACTTTATTGAATAAGAAATTATATTTAATTAAAAATTTATTCTACCAAATGTCAAAAAAATTTGCAATTTTCATTGGTCTGTTTGCATTTTGTATGTTTATAAACAAGAAACGTACTCAGCTATTGATTCATTTCTTCAATTTATTCATTTCTGACTAACGTGTATTTGACTTGGACTTATGTAATTACATTTATTGAACTTTTATGTATTTACCCGTACATAATTGCACTTATAAAACTGAATTTTGATATGAATAGTTTCAGGCTTTGTTTGTTATTCTCTGGCATTTTACTCAAGATTTATGCAACAATATACCGTTTCCCAATATAATTTTCGATAGAGGTTTCAAGTAAAGTTTCTTAAAAATTTTAATTCAATTTAGTGAAATTAGCGACATTTCTGTAATAATAGTGTATTACAAAGGTAATTTTAGACATTTTACATTATTGATTTATTTTATTTCTTGGTAATTTTCCCATTCATTTTAGAAAATAAATAAAATCTGCCTGTTTGAAACACACACACACACACACACAAAAAAAAAAAAAAAAAAAAAAAAAAAAAAAGAAGAGGAATTTCATTAAGTTTCTATTAAAGGAATGTATTGGGTTGTTCGAAAAGTTCAAGGAAAATTGAAACGCAACACATTGAAATGCCCATGGATAAGGAATTTTGATATTTTTAACATTTCTGCTAATTCACGTGTCGTATATTCTGGGTTATTTTCTACCAGTGATTTAATCTGATCTTTATCTGTGGTTGAGGGCTAACCCGGGCGTTCTTGATCTTGAAGGTTAAAACCACCAGCTTTAAACCTAGCAGACCACTTCTGCACAATTCTTTCAGCTACACCACCTTCGCCATAAACATTGCATATTTTGTTTGCCGCTTGTGTGGCATTTTTGCCTTTGCGGTAAAAGAAAAGAATTAAATGCCTATAATGCACTTTGTTTGCTTCCATATTCAAAGGAGTATGAAACTGAACAATTAACGTATCGTAACCAATTTTTTTCTAAATATGTCTGAAGTAACGACTTGTAGAATCAGTACGCATGTCATTTGTTTCCAGTCATTCTGATATAATCAGACTTGTTCTTATGCCACCTAACGAAAATCGACATGAACTTTCTGGGCTACCCAATATATCAAATGGTGAATAAAAATAACGTTATAAGAAAACTTCACAAATTATAATTTATGGTTGTTCGTATGCAAGGTTTTTTATTCACCATTATTGAACACCAGAATTTATAAATTATTTTTTCTGCATTTTCTGCGTTGCTAGAAGAGTTTATGATGATGCCCAGCAAAGTCAAAAAATTAGATTATTTATCTTCAATTTTCAGTTAACAAGTTTAGAATGAGACTTAATTTTAGAAGTATTGAGAAGTTATTACTAAGTAGATATACTTTCTTTTTTTTTAAATTTTATTCCAATCACATTACTGAATCATTTTGGTAATTTTAATTAAGTAAACTGATAATTGAGAGGATTTATATATATATATATATATATATATATATATATATATATATATATATATATATATATATATAGAGAGAGAGAGAGAGAGAGAGAGAGAGAGAGAGAGAAAGAAATTTACGTATCAGGCATAGTCTTACTAATACTTACTAATACTAATAATAAATAATTAATTTTAATTTTGTTTATGTATTACTAACTAGGAAATATGTAACTATCATCTATATTTTGCTTAAACTCTTCATACGTTGCAAAATATTGAAGCATACTACAGATATTTAGATTTATTATTGCACATTTGAAAAGTGTTTTAGTACATACCATAATACATGCAATTTAAATATTGCTTATAAAAATCATCTGCTTTGTAGCAACACAGCAACAATTGTATGTGTGAGTACTCGTTTTACTTAGATTTAGCAATAGTTTAAGAAATTAGTACCTCAGTGTTCATATATTTTCTATTTTTAAATATTAAATATTCTTTCAATAAATTAAAAAAAAAAAAAAAAAAAAAAAAAAAAAAAACACTAAGGATTCAATTCAAATAAAGCTGGGATATGTTCTAAAGCAACAAAATTTGCAGATGTCATATCCATTCTGTACGATAATCATATTAACTAGAGGCAAAAAATTAATTAAATAAGGAAACACTGAGACATTTATTTCAGAATAATTTATTTTTATTTTACTTTATTTTATTTTATATCACTTAAAAAATTTAGTATCCTTTCCATATAAAAATTTCTTGTTTCAATATATATGTACATCACTTTCTTTTCTTTTTTTTTTTTTTTTTATTTATTTAAACCTATCTAATAGCAATTTATGTAGGCCCAGCAGTGACAATTTAACTGTTAGGATATTCCGAAAATTACGCACTTTATAGGCAATTACAGCTTGCATTTATTATTTAAAACAATATTAAGAAAAAAATTTATACACTTAAAAATTTGAAAAACAAACAACCAAGAAAAAAAAAATTAAAATAAATGGAAAAATATATTACACAGCATTTTAAACCAGAATGCTCAGATTGTTGCAAGAAATAAAAGTTGTCTCTTGTAACTAATAGTAAAGATAATAAAAAAAAATGCATATTTTTTTTTTTTAAGTAAGTGAAAAATAATAATTAAAAAATGATAATAATAAAAAATAAACTTGTTTTTATTCTTGAAAATATGGTTTAGCAGTTGTTTAATTATATATATATATATATATATATATATATATATATATATATATATATATATATATATATATATTATTCCAAAACATATCATTAGTTTAGTTATGACTAATATTCTACTTCTTTCTATTAAAAGTTTTAGTCTTTTATCTGAACTTACATTTCAAAAATATTAATTTTATATTTCAGATTTCCTAGATGCTCTGATGAAGAAGTTTTTGTTATCTTAAAATACATGCTTAAAGGTTAACGGTATTTGTTTCTTTTTACATTTTGCTTTTTTCTAATCCTTATTTGATTTGATTATTCCTTTATGCAGAAATTTAAAAGGAACTTTGTGACCGCACCGCTTTTATAGCCAAATAAAAAATTTCAGCATGCGAAAATAATGTTTAATTGCTAATGGTGCAATCTTAATAAAATAAAATACATGGGTCTAAAATTCGTAATACATATATATAATTTTAGCTCATTTTTGATGATTGTGAATACGTGTGTTTATGTAGTTAAAAAAATAGCTAGAGAATTAAATTTATTTAATACCAACGCATCATATTAAGCTTATCCTTTATTCTTTTTAACTAAATAAAGTTATAGCACCAAATATTTAACTATGGGGTTATTAATTTCCATGTTGATATTTCATTTATTTAAAGTTTATTATACTCTAAAATGTAAAACAAGTGATGGTGTCTACATTCGAATATGTACCGTTATAGATTACTGTAAATTTACAAAAGCTAAATTAACGAAGATAATGCATTCCATAAAAATTTTTCGACATAATTCTCTATGGTTTTGAAAAAGATAATAATTATAACATCTGTCTAAACAAGAGAGTTGCTTAGACATGTTGACTTTAAGAAGTTGTTAGCGCTTCAACAGAAATATATGCAGTAGTTAGTTGCTTTTATAACAATGCAGATAATTTACAATTGTTTATTTAGCTTACTTTTTTAAACTGGCATCAAATGGTGATGAAATATCATACATCAGCAGTATACGTTAAAACTTCTGGTTACAACCAATGTTTGTTTTAAAGTAAAATAATATATATTTTAGACATTAAATATGCCTTATTTTGGTTTTATTTTGGTTATCTTTTTAAATTAAAGCTGAAAATGTAATGTTTGGAGAAAAAAAAGAAAAAAATCAGTACTTTTAAAGAAAAACTCGTGAAAAATTGCAACTATAAGTAATAGTAATACTATTCATGAAGATAAAATACATAAAGCATATTTAAAGCAATGTGACATAGTATAGGCAGTATTATTCTTTATCAGCAAATAATTCTTTTCATTCCGTTTAAATTTTCAAGCAATAACCGTTTGAATAACTTATTCGTGTTATGTATATATCAATTACTCTATTTTTTATAAACATTTGTGTGTACAATGAAATAAATTCACTAGAAAAACTAATTTTAACTATTTCTTGCGCGTTGAACCACTGCAATGAACTAAAAATTTCAACATATATATTTCTATACATATTCACGAACGAAAGTTATACAAACCAAGGTATTTTAAATGTAATAATTGTGAAAAATGTGGGACACATTTATATATATATATATATATATATATATATATATATATATATATATATATAATAAGTTTTAATAACCTCCTTCCTTATTTTAGCATCTGTCACTTTAAATGCATATTTATTTCAATTTTATATATGTAATATCAAATGCGTTACTCTCTTTATTATGTCAATAATATAATTCCAAGAAATATAAGATTTTCGGGGTAGATTTTTATACAAATAATGCACGACTGAAATAAATAAATTTAAAGTTGCATTTTTATTTATCAACAAAAATAGTTTACAAAAATGACTATGCGATAATTAAAATAGAAGACATTTATTTGAAATATACACAGAGTAGGAAACAATAGCCATTCAATTTCAGTTTTTATAATGTATAAAGAAATAATTCTTGAATTAATGGCACCACAGAAAAGTGTTCATGCACTGTTTTCATAATAATTTTTTCAATAGACCTACAGTCCCTGGCCAAATTATTAGACGCACTATAGTTTTTTAATAATTACATGTTTTGCAGCTCAGAGAATGGTTTCCAAATGGATAACCGCATTCATTTTTATGCAAGATGGAGCTCCCTGCCTCACAGAACGGCCTGTTAAAGATTGTTTGGAAGTGCCAAAAATCCCTTGTTGGATTGGCCGGGTAATAGCCCAGATGTGAAACCTACTGAAAACGTGAGGGAGCTGATGACGAGAGAAGTGGCTAAAGGTGTGATCATAAACAAAACGCAACTCTTAGAAAAGGTCATTCATGTGTGGAATCACCATCCTCAGATGCATAATTGAAGCTCGCATAGCTGCTAAAGGTGGTTCAACAAAATATTAACATTTAATTGCATTAATTTCAAATTTTTTCAAGAGTTAATAAATACATATTTTTTCTATAACTATAGTATTTTATTTGTGTTAAAAAACAGGTAATAAGGTGGATAATAAAAAAAAAAAATACATTGTATCTAGTAAAAACAATAAAGCTGTATAGTATCACCTGATAATTAAGATTTTACATAGAATCTTACAGTGCGTCTAATAATTTGGCCAGGGACTGTATGAAATTTAAATTATTAACACAAAATATTTAAATTCGAATGGAACTATTATTCAATACAATAATAAGAAAGCACCACAGAACTGGCGTTTTAAAGTATTAATTACAAAACTTTGAATAAACACCATAAAATTCAATAAACTTGCAACCATTGTTTCGGGTCGAAAGAACACAACCCTTCGTCATGCGAACAAAGTAGGCACGAGTGCTACAGTCAAAGCAGCAACGCACGACAGCAGCACTCGTGCCTACTTTGTTCGCCTGCCGAAGGGTTGTGTTCTTTCGACCCGAAACAATTGTTGCGAGTTTATTGCATTTTATGCTGTTTATTCAAAGTTTTGTAATTATTATTAAATTCACAGTAATCTGCATTTTTACAATTTTATTTCACTTGTCAGTATTTCATTTTGGTAATAGAAATTTACTTTCTGAAGATGGTTTAAGATTTACACATTTGAAGAAAGATATTTACACCCAAGGATGTCATGAAAATATTTTGAGAAAATTTATATGTTCATTTGAATCTGTTCGTACGTAAATACTACTTTATAAAATTTTTACTTTAAGGGTTTGAGTATTCATTTTTATGTATTTTTATGTTTACTTCTTCTGTTATCTTTGTGGTCTAACATGTTTTTCAAGAGGAAAATTCATTGAAAACTTAAAATAAAAATTTCTAAACGATAGAAAACTATTTCAGCATTCATTACATTTCATTTCAGCATACACGTTGTTTTCAAAGTTTCAGCAGACTCGAATCAACAACTGAAATAGGTTTTTCTGCATTACATGTCAGTGATTGCTTATTATTAATAAAGTTATCGAATTGTTGAAGTATGATTGACAATTCGGTTGCTTACAAACAGGTAAGTCTTGCGGGAAAAAAAATAGCCATGTTTTACGTTTAGAGTACTGCAATAAACTGAAAAATTTCCTTTAATAACTCGTCTATTGCAATGAAGAATATAGCATTAAATGTTGATATTTTATTTAATTCACTCTATATCGATTTTTACATTCAAGAATGTATTTATTTTTCTTTAAATATAAATCATAATTTCGAAAACTATTCTTGCAGATTCATTTACGAATAACTTTCTAGAAGCTTCGACCTTAAATTATATATATTAGCCCAAGTGATATGGAATACTACGCATATTTACTTTGCCCATTATTTTAAAATGACAGTTACATCTCTCGAATGGACAGCCTCCAGGAGTAGCAAACAGATACTCGAGCAATTTTCTTGTCTCATAATTAAATAAGTGTTCTGAAGATATCTTTGACCAGCAGCCATGAAAACTTTTCTGCGCTCTAACGCAATGCGACCAGTGGTCACTGCTTCTGGTTTCTGACAGGAAACTAAGAATTGTGGTGCACCAGTGCAGCTCTTTAAACAGCTACCCATTTACTTTACAGCGCATATATTTTACAAATGTGAAATATATATTTAAAAACACTTTGTATAAAAACTTGACTTTAACTATAAAACATATTTTAGAGATTCTGTTCTGATTAGCTAAAAATAAAGTGTGTATTTTTGCTGTATATTTGATATTAAATTATAAAAATAAACGGAAATTGGAATGCAAAATAAGTTATGAATCCCCATGGTGGACAGAAATAAAACGGCACAAAATATCAAAATAAACTACGTAAATCGTGACAAATACAACGCTTCTAACACCTAATGTTTAGTTTAAAAACAAAACGTCTGAAATTTTAAGTGCAATATAATTTCTAAACCATAGAATACATTTTTAAGAACACATTATGAAAAATTTTATTAAGTACAAAACATTTTTTCATATTAAGCTAATAAATGGAATATGAAACATACAATTTTAGTATATGTATGATTCTAAATGATCATGATAATAGAATATTCAAATCGAGAAAAGCCAATGTAAATTTTTATAGCTAAGAGTGAAAAGGAGTAAATAATATATCCAAAAAACTGTATGTACACATGATCATGAACGCATAGGGTAATAATGTGGTTTATTAAAAACCCTGTACACAAAAACAAATTTTGTATACCCTACACAAATACATTTGCTATATGAAATTTCTGAAAAAGAAAAAAAAAAATCAAACATATCCTGTAAAAATTAATTTCTTGCAATTAAAAAAAAAAAAAAAAAAAAAAAAAAAGATAAATTTTTAATTATTAAGAGAAAAATGAATATACTCTCTAAAAGCAATGATTAAGCATTAATCAAGCTAAATTGTTTAAGATTTTCAAATTAAATTTAAATGCTGCCTTTTTTTCTCTATTTTTTTACATAATGGAAATCACAAACATGCAAATTAAAATAACAGAAGCAAATAAATATTGGAAAGAAATTATAATATTATTGTTTTAAGTAATTTTTGTATAATTGAATCAATTTATAGAATTACTCTTAGATATTTCTGTCAAAATTAATTTATTCCTCTTATGTAGAGTTTCAGAAAAGGTTATTGTAATTTTTTTTATTTATTATTTTTAAACAATATTATTTTAAAGAAATATATGAGTCCTTATCAAATTTATTTTGACTGTTTGGCTTTAGTTTATTACGTAATTATTGCTGTTTTCGAATTTCCCCTTCAAGTAAACTGCTCTTTTATTACCTTTAAAATGTTGGAAGATACTTGATTTGTAAGAACTGAATGTCGGATATGATGTAAACAAGAACAGGAATTCCATCGTTTTGATCACAGAGTGGTAATTGCATGTTAATCTATATGAAAAAAGTATTTTTTACTGGATTTCTTCTATCAATAAATGAAGTTATAAAAAAAAATGGGGGGGGGGGGGGAGAAAAAAAAGAAAGAAAGAAAGAAAGAAATGGATAATGTTTTTCATTTACTAAACGTCTTATATTCGCAAATAATTTATTCACTAATTTCTATAGCATCCACAAGCCCAAATTTGTCCTTCTAGATTTTTTTTATTTTTTAATTCCTTTCTTCCGCATACCATGTTTTAAGATATTTAACATTTAATTTTACATAGTCATAATTTGTTTGTTAAATTATATCTCCAGCTTTCAAAGTTTTAAATGACTTACAAGATAAATATCAAAGCAATCTTCTTGTCACAGAATGTAATAATTGGTTTGAAGGCGCTTCGATACAATATCTAGCGCAGAAACGACCAGTGGTCACCGCGTTTCAGGTTTCAGTCTCGCCGTCCATTTAACGCAGAAAATGCAGAGAAGCGCAGTTGTGTTCGTAGAAGTTATGTCATTAAAGTAATCAAGTTTCTTTAAATATTTAAATATTTAAGAGTAAGTAGGTAAAATTTTGTACGATTCCTTGAAGACTATTAAAATTGTGGTTTTTTATTAATTCATTTATTATTAATAATTACTATTGCATTGACGACATTTTGAAAACAATAATATTCCTTCCTTAATATTTACCTTGTCGAAATAATGACATATAATGATTAAATATAAAGCTAGATATTAAAACAACTAGTACCACAAAAAATCAATTTTTTCAACTCGACATCACAAACTATTTGCTGTCTTAAAAGTCCAAAATCACATAACTATTTTTTAAATACAAAAAATAACATAAAGCCTTTTCTATGGTTGTCTTTCTTTGCAAAAATACATTATACATATTTCTTTGATGACATTAATTAAGCATATATCTTTGGTGATATATATATATCTGGTGATAAATGCTTTTTACTCTGTTCAATGCAAATTATTAATTAATTATTTATATTTATGGTTCCATATTTTATTTTGAAACTTTTTATGGAAAAGTAAAACGAAATAAATGTTTTAGAATGGAAAGAAGTACTTCATAGGAATAATAATAATAATAAAAATGAATTTCTTATTAAAACTGAGAAAAATGTAAATTTTGCTGTTTCTAGCTACATTTAACAGCCCTCATATTTGATAATTATATATGTATATATATAATGTTTATAATGCATCATTCAATGTTAGACATGATTAAAAAATTTATGCATCTGATCTCATTAGCTACGTTATATTAAAATAATGAATGAGAAAAAATTTCATTTATATATTCTTTGTATTTTATGTCATTTATTTTTCTTACATATTGTAGCAATTTTAATGCATATATAATTATGCATACATTATTGTATTAGGCACAAAGATCTGAAGTCTAAGTGGCTGTATTTATATATATATATATATATATATATATATATAAGCCATTATTTTATAATCGTTATAATCAGTTTTTTTTTTTTTTTTTTTTTTTATGAACTTTGTAAATAGAAATATGGCTCAACTAAATAAATATTTCCTCAAGAATAAAAATGCAAAATCTGTATTTCACACGAACTGATAATATTTAAAATTGATGTTGCTGTCAAAATTCGCATGAAATTGCCAATTTCTGTCACACTTAATCTTCCAGAATATGATACATTTTATAGAGTGGGCCAATAAAATACTTAATATAAGTTAATATGAAATATCTCTTTTCTCCTTTTTAAATTAAATTATGTGCAATCCCGAAAAGTTTAAATAGTATAATAGTAGTGAATTTATTATTCTTATAACCAGTTCTGAATACACTCCTTTCTTTAAGCAATGAGACAAATTGATTTAAAAACGGTGAACAAATTTTATCGTATCATCAATCAGAAAGTGAAAAGGAGGGCAGAGAAGCAACATACTTTAGTTTCCTGTACGTGCTGTTATAGTATGCATATAAGTGAATAATGCCCTTTTAACCTATTTAGGTCCGATAGTTTTTATTGATGATATTTTTTCTGTATTCCTAAAAAAATCTGCATTTACCCTAGCAAAACTTGGAGAAAATTGGCAGCTGTGGCCTCAATTTATTTGAGATAGGCCAATGTCAGGCAACCTAAAAGGGTATTCTGGTACTTCCTCTCCTTACCCCTTTACGGAAGCAGATATTTTAGGTTTTGAGTTCAGTCAGTTTTGTTACAGCTTTTCTAACGATAGCTTGTGGATTTTTCAAATTGCTTCTAAAAGGTAATTTATCTTTAAAATAAACTTTATCTAGATTTTGTTAACCAATTATTATTTTACTGTCTTTATAAGAAAAAAACAATTAATTGACGTTCGTTATTTAAGTTTTATAAAGGCCTATGCTTAGTTTCAGAAATGTTAAAATAAAGTTATGAAATGTCATTTTTTTATTTTAAATGTAATGTAAATACTTTAATAGTAATCTCTTTTTTAATCAATATAATAATTATCAAATGCATATACTTTTTAAAAAAGTGTTTAAATAATAGAAAATAACCAATTAGAATTTTTTATTCCTTATGCATGGGATTTTTTTAAGTATTCTGTCACACAAAACTTAATTTTAATAATTGTCATCGGTCTTGTTTATTTATCGAATGACATTTTTATTATAATGACAATTTAATAGCCCAAATAAGAACAATAATGTGTTTGTAGAAAGTCAAAATTCAACTTATCAAAATTAATTATGTTTAATTATTATTTTTCTATATTCAGAAAACATTACTCATACTAGTAAAATGACATCATTCTTCTCAAACAGAACATTTATTTAAATATTTTAACTTTTTAATATGTTTGTAATGTTTTAAATTACAATCTACAAACAGCATATAAACAATCATAAATTGTTTAATTTATGACCAATATTGTAACGATAAAATTAAACAAAAGTAAAATATATTTCAATAAAAGAACAAACCATATATATTTCCTCATCATTCAATTTCAAAATAAAATACTAAAATGCCAAATGCTTCAAAATAAGAATGATTGCACAATTATCATCTATAATGCATTTTATATTACAAATTTTTTGAAAAGCAAATAAATGAGATTAAAAAAAGATATATTACATATACAAAACATGTATAAGATTTAAAATATATGCATATCTGTGTACATTAAGATATTTCAGACAATTTAATAAACTTTTAGATGAAAAACCAAATAATTTTCTTTAGATTCCTGAAACTGTTATTATTACACTCTTATAGAAGTTAAAAAAAAAAAAAAAAAAAATCAAATTGGAATAGAAAAATGATAATTCAGAACCAATGGCACTTTGATCATTCTTTTTCATCTACATAAGTTGTATTTATAACGTTTAAAACATTTGAGTATTTAAATTTGAAATTTAATCCACTATATTATATAGTGTATAGTAAGATATTTAAAAATAGATTAAAATTTTTTAAATTAATGAGAATATAATTATAAATGAATTTCTTAATCTTTTAATACTTTTTGGCTTAAGTTTTTACAATTATTCAAAAAGAAATTACACACAGAAAAATTAAGATCGATGGCACTTTGCTGTTTTCTCTGTTATCCGCATGGTTTGTATTTATAGCGATCAAAATATTTTCAAAGTTATTATACATTTTAAAAAAATAGCAATTATATATTAAATTTGCAGTTAGTTTTTTAACTGTTTCGAAAATTATGCTTTCCGTTAATTATTTTAATTATGGAAACAACATTCATATTTTAGATATGAATATTTAATGACAAGTGGGTTGCACTGTTTTTATTTTCATTACACATGTACGTTACAACTATTTAGATAAAAAAAAATGATTTTAAAAGATTAAAATAATACTGTACAGTAAAATGTACAAAAATGATTAAAATTTTTTAGAAAAATAGCAGGGATGATTACTTTTTATAGACAAATTTAAACAATCGTGAAATGAAGCATTGATAAATGAAAGCCAATACTTCCTTTCTTTCTGTCGTTCTTCTTCTTCGTGTTATTTTTATTAATATTTGGAATAAGGGTTCAAAAATTAGCGATGTTAAAAATAAAAAAATAATCTATCGATTAATCAATTATGGCTTTACTAATCTTTTCAAAAAGGATATTTTAAGTAATGTTTTTAAGTTTATATTATGACAACGATATTAATATTTCAAAAATAAATAATTATTAACAATTAGTTCTAAAGTTCTATAAATCTTGTATAATTATTTGAATTACGCAGTACTCATATTCTGATGAACTACAGTTTTAAAGATAATATTTTATAGTGTTAAACATATGGAACGTTTTGGTATTTGCATTTAACAATGATTTGTATTTAATATATATATATTAAATACTCTTATATTTATGTCTTTATATATATATATATATATATGTACAGTAAAACCTCTTTAAGTTGGACACCTACGGTTCCAAGAAAAAGTGTCCAACTTAGAGAGGTGTCCAGCTTATAGGGGTTAGACATAATGTTCATGGATACATTCCGTTCCGAGAAAAAGCGTCCAAAATAGAGGGGTGTCCAACTTGAGAGGTTTCATTGTATATATATATATATATATATATATATATATATATATATATATATATATATTTAATAATGCACATTGCCATTTGAAAAAAAAAAAGTGTTTGATCGTTAAGATAAGTTTAATACAAGATGCAGCTTAAGCTTAAACATGCTTCTGAAAAATTTGTGAGAGAAAAGATTCTCATACTTTGATGCAATTTTTATACACACACACACACACACACACACACACACACACACACACATATATATATATATATACATATATATTTAAGCATAGTTCTCTAGAGATATCAAATGCAGAATTTGTTTACTTTTACACATCAGAGAAACCGCGATATATGTATGTGTAAATGCTTGTTAATGATTTTTTAATGTATAGTAAAAGAGAAAAATCACTGCTAAAAAGTTTTCTAAACGCTAAAACACCGTGCAGGAAATTTTTTTTAAAAGTCTTTTAAGTTGATTCTACAAATTAACTTTGTACTTCCAATCCCAGTGTCTCACTTGGGACGAGATGGCGTTACTTTCCGGTTAGATTTCTTTCAATATTCGCATTATGATGTTTTCCCGACTCTTATAGAAAATTTTGCAAAAAACTTATTTTCATTTACTATTATTCAAAAATGCATTATGCATGGTTGAATAATAACCATACTATTTATATGCATTTAACACCATTTTTTTTTTTTTTTTTTTTTTTTTTTTTTCGTATTACCTTTCGGTTATGCATTTTTAGACCATTAATATATAAAAAAGTTTTGTACAATAATGTATGCAGTTTATAATTTTATAATATCATTTAAAAGGATTTTACACATTTCGTAAATAATTTGGTTTCTCAATCTTAATAAAATGATTCAAAATCCAAATATTCAAATATTAAATTATTGTTTATAAATTTCACATAGATTTTATGCCTTTATTTTAATATTTGCATACATTTTTAACAGATGCAACGCACACAATACATAAAAACACAAACACATAAAAACGTTTTGAACAATAATACATACAGTTTATAATTTTATAATATCATTTATAAGAATTCTACATTTCATTAAATAATTTGGTTTCTTAATCTTAATAAAATGATTCAAAATTTAAATATTCAAATATTAAATTATTGTTTATAAATTTTACGGCTTTCGTTTAATATCTGTAAACATTTTAACAGATGCAACGCACATAACTTTAAAATAATTTTTACTCATGTATAAATGCTCAAGCCTTTTAAAAAATGCATCTTAGAACTAAAATAAATTGTTTTTTAATTTCTCTGGATTATACATTATAGTACCGCTTAAATTTTTGCTTTTTGTATTACTATATTACAATTTTTTTCTGTTTATTTTTAAATAATTTTCCGGAAAACATTTACTTAAACACGGGGAACAATTAATAAATTATCATTGAAAAATTATAAAGTATCAATTATTTTGTATCCAGTATTAAAAGACACCCTTTCAGTTGCACAATTAAAGATATATTGTTTACATTGATAATGGATAATAATATTAAAGACATTACTGCTTAATAAATGTAACTATCTGAAAATATTGCTTAGGCATCTATAGCCATATAGAGCAAGGGAAAAAAAAGAAGGGGTATTTGTAAATATAATTCAAGTATTTAAATATATAACATAACTGGTCTCATTTTATTTATTTATTTATTTATTTTTATATCCGCAAATTTGAAAACTTGCCATTTTCTTTTTCTAGGTAATTATATGTTGAACTCAAACTATTTTATATATACATAATACATATTTAAAATTTACCTCGTTATTCAATTTTAAATGATGTTTTGTTCTCACATGATATTAAAATTCCAAAAATGGCAAATAGTTTGAGAAAAAATAATCATTACTACACGCCCATTTGCAATATTTACAAGAAAAAATTTTTCAAATATAAGTTATGTTCGGTTTTCTAGTAATTGAAATGCAAGTAATTTTAGAAGTCTTAACTGTTTATTTATTTGTTTATTATCCGTTTTCATTAACGGCATATGCAAAGACATTTTCCTTATTGTAAAACATAGATTCGCATTTTATCTATTATTTTTTTTATTTCCCCCTAAATTATTGCGCAATATATGAAAGAGAAAATTAAATAAAGAAAAGAAATAAGAAAAGAAAAGAATGCTAGAAAGTTTTACTCTTTTAACACATGGTGATTTGTACGTGGATTAGTGAAAACAATGTGAGTTATAAAATAGTTGTCAAAATGTTCAAAATATAAAAATTTTAAAGAAAGTTTGTTAAACGTCTTATCATTTAAGACGAAGAACGTAAGAGAACAACGTAAGAGAAAATTTGTGTATTGTATCTCAAGGAAGTTAATACTTATCAGAAAATGTGAATATTAAATACAAAAAATAAACAAATAAATAAATAAATAAATAAAATAAAATAAAACCTCTGTTTCCCTGTTGTAACTATTTTTAATTATTTCGGAAAATATGTTTGCGACTTTTATTTTTTGGTCGTCATTCTAGCCAGGCCTGAGGTTTTTTGTACCAGCATGAACTAAATATTACACCTCCTTGACGGCGTAAAAAATATTTATAATAGCTAAAAGTAGATTTATGAAAAAAAAAAAAAAAAATAGCAGCTGTAACCTTAATATATTCCAGGTAGGCCAATGTCAGATAATCGCAAAAGACTATTCTAGTACTTCCTGTTTTTACCCTTTTACGGAAGTAGATATTTTAGGTTTTGAGTTCAAAGAGTTTTATGTTAGCTTTTCTAACAAAAGTTCTCGAATCATTCAGGTTACTGCAATAATGTAATGTAATTTCAATGCATTCTGAATTTATATCCTTGCATACAGTTATTATTATTAATAATACTTGTAATGAAAAAAAAAAAAAAAAATGAACAATGAAAAATTTTTAACTTTTTGAGATTTTTTTTTTTTTAACTGGAAAGAAAATGACTTTTTTTTTTTTTTTTTTTTTTTTTTTTTTTTTTTTTAAGTAAACAAAGTTAATAATAATGCGAAAAATAATAATTAAAAAAATTTTTTTTTTTAATATAGTACAAGATATACAGGCATTTTTAAAATGTGTTAAACTTCCAAATAATTCGACATTACATTTGGGGGGGAAAAAAAAACTTCTCATATTTCTCAACAAGCTCCTCACCCCCTTCACACCATTCTGCTAAAATTATAATTAACCTTTACTTTACATTAACCATTTAATTGCAATATGTAAACATACATTAACATCAAGGTGTTCCATATAATACTTTCAAAATTCCAAGGACATTCTTGGATAGAAAAATAATATGAATTTATTTTAACTCTTTAAATAATGACCATCTTAAATATTTATGGCGATTATAAACGATATTTAGGCATATATACGTTTGTATATTGATTTACCATTATAATGATATATTTTTCCTATTATTCTATTCCTTAAGAATGTATAAATGCGTGTACACATGCATACGTGCACACATTCATGTTGCTAACGCATGAGAGCATAACCGAATGTCCATCCATCAGTAATTCAATCGAATTATTCATACGTGCATACTCTTTTGTTACATTTGCTTATGAAAATTCAGCAGAATAAGCGTTTTTTTCTTTAATTGCTTTGCTCCTCTCTTAGCTGGAACGCTAGTCCATTATTGGACAATATCGAGCAGTGGAGCGGTAAATTTCAAAGCGGAGTGGTGCGGGCAGGAATGTCTTAGTTCTGTATAAACGATTTTCTTGGCGTTCGAGTTTCAGAAATGTCAATAGAAATGTTGTGGCGTGCATGCCCGAAGCTATCCTGGGGCTTCCCCTTTCGATCGATACAAAATAAGGCCGGTCCGAAGAGCAAAAACCCTTTTATCTACAGGCATACGATAAATACTTCTCTAATTACTCAAACTTTGATTATGTTAAGCCCTGACGGTGACTTTAATTAATGCTAGAAACTGCCTGGCAAAGTCTTTAACATAACTAGCCCCGCCCATCTCCCTCTTTCTGCAACCCCCCCCCCCCCCCCCCCATCAAGTACTTTTGAGAGGGAGGGAGAACATAGCCGCTGCCCACACATGTTGAAATACTTTGTTCATTCTCTCAGGAAAAATAAAAAAATTCTCCCCCTCGCTCTACTTTGGAGGAATTCTTGTTTGGAGTTTCCCTGTTTACGATGATTAGAAGAACATGGAACATAATTAAAGATATTTTGTTATCCGCGTTAAATATCTTATTTAAAAGTGCTAAGATATTTTAATATGTTTCTGATTATTTCCATCTACTAATGAAACGAGAGAGGATGTTACATATTTAATACTTCAGTCAAACTTTTGTAATTATGCCCATCTTTATTCTGGTATTGTTTGATAAGTAAAAATAAAATTTTCCAGAGGTAAATCAATAATTCATGGAAGTAATGATGTATTTTTAGTTTTTATCATTAATTTGCCTGACTTCAATGCATATTTTTGGAATAAGGAATTTACATAGATAAAATATGCAATCTTTTATTCTTTTTTAATTTATTCATTTTAATATAAAATTTCATTAAACTTGTGTACTTTTCAACCTTTTTCATATGAAAATTTCGTAAGTTAAACTTTAAATTGAATATGGAAAAGTATACCTAAACAAATTGCACTAGATTATTACTATAAAATACATTCTTGAAATCTGAAGGGTGGTAATTTTTCTTTTAAGCTTTATAAATATTTTTGTAGCATGTATCATTAAAGTAGATATAAAACAAAATCTTAACATGTAAAATAATCAAATTTGCTAAACCAAATTAAATGTAACACATTGCAAATTTTATTCAAAAATAAAAGCAGATTTACTGGTTACATATTTTCGATTTAAAAAACAATCCCATGAATTAAAAGATAAATTTCTTACACTAGATTTTATTTATTAATGAAAGCAACTGTAATCTTAGAAAAATAAAGTGATAGAAAATGTAAAACGAATAAAAACTTTGCTCTTTTCACATTCGTTACAAATATGTGCTCCAGATTAAGCGCCGAAAGAAATTAGTTACAAAAAAAAAAAAAAAAAAAAAAAAAAAGTTAAAAGTAAAGAAGCAAAGAATTCTAAATCAAAATACCAAAATAACTCCAATTAAATTGAACAGGATTTATTACACTGAGAAAAAAATTCTGTAACTGACATCTGGAATCCTATATTGTTGCTCGAGTAAAAATAGTTCCCTGTCATCCTGATGAATTCTAGTCCCCTTTGAAAGCCAGTTATAGAAACCTTTATTAGAATTATAGAGCATTTATCAATATTATTGAGGGATCAAACTTATTTAAAAATCTCTTCAAATAAATACGAACACAAGAGGTGAGTTTTAATAAACTATAATCTTGGTTTAGAACCCAATTCTTGAAAATCAAATGAGAATTTCTCGCAGTACAAAGGATTCATCATATTTATAATATTTATAATATTGTTTCACTGTCTAGAAAAGTGTAGATTAGAAATTCTCGTTCATTTCGTCTATTCAGGTTATTTGTTTACCTTATACGCATAACTCGGAATTCTATATTTCTAGTTTAAGGATGTAGAAAATGACCACTTATTCGTTCTAGATGAATGCTGTATATTTTTTCCTCAGTGTAGTTATAATATGATTCATATATTTCTTATATATATTTCCTAAACTCTTGAAATTAAAAATGTTTAATAGTACTTTATTCGAAAGTGTCAGATTTCTCGCCCCCCCCACCTCTCTATCTATCTATCCATCTACTATCTGTCTTTCTATTATTATTATTATTATTTTTTTTTTTTTTTAATTAGTCTATCAACTTTTTTGAAACCTCATTGAATACATTAAAAAACAAATAAATAATTAGTTAACTGCATACCAATTAATTTTAACTATTTTGGTATTTAAATTATGATATATTACTGTCTCTCAATCTTTTTTTTTTCTTCTTCTTCTTTTGTAAAGGAGTTGTTTGATGCTTACAAAATAATTAAATTTTATTATACCATGCTCTTGGAATGTTTTGCAAATCATAGGGATATATTTTAAACCAAAAAAAAAAAAAAAAATAAAAAATTCTAAATCTTTGTAGAGAGATAAATAATATTGATGTAAAGTTATGTCAAAAAACTTAAATTCATTTTGCCAATAAAAATGCGTGTTTCATAGTACAGTTCTATACTTTAAAAATTAAATAAAAATAATCAGATAACAATGCACACCAAGAGAAAAATGTCCCACTAATGTATAATTTTACAATTTAAAACATTGTGTAAGAATTTTTTGAAATATCATATTAATCTAATCAAGTTTATATATGTATATATACAATCAAGTAAAAAATGTGATACAAATATTATTTCAAAATGCTTTATACACATGATTTCTACTAAAAGAAAAACCTAGTTATTCATTCAAAAATTTTTATATAGTTTTCTTTAAACAATTTCCAAAAACATTTCTAAGGAAAACGAACAAACACATAGCGAAAAAGGTTCCATAAATAAAGGTTAACTAAAAGGACGCGATTAGTAAACATATGTTTTTGTTTTGTACACATAAATTTCTGTAACAAGAACTTCAAAGATTTGAAAAACTGTATGCATTTAAAATCTTTTCAAATTATGTATTTAGAGAAAATAAACTAATATAATGGCAACAAACTTGAAAACGTTTTGCGACATTTAAATTTTTGTATATAAAAATTTCATAAAAAAACTATATGTTAAATTAACTTATTCATAAAATATATGCCTATCATAGTTGGAAAATAATCCCACACAAGTATACGAACAATATACGAAATTGAAATTTCTTTTTGAACAATATTGTTAAATAAAGAAACACTAAATATGCTATAAAGGAAAATTTTTAAAATTTTCTTCTTAGTGTTTATGTAGAGCTTATTTAGACTTTATAATTAACAAGGTTTTATATAGGCTTGTTTATAAATTTTTCAGGGGGGGGG
The DNA here is from genome assembly GCA_963930645.1 of Salticus scenicus. NCBI lineage: Eukaryota > Metazoa > Arthropoda > Arachnida > Araneae > Salticidae > Salticus > Salticus scenicus. The sequence continues at coordinate 163,231,899 of OZ005651.1, forward strand.
GGGGAATCTTGTTTTGATTTGTCTTGCTCAACTTTGGATATTAGAATTTCCCATATTGTGTATAAATAAATAATTGTTTACCATTAATTGAAAAATTATCCCACATACATAAGAAAAAGAATTAGATATTGCAATTTTATTTCAGAAAATATGCTATTTTATGAAACAGAATTTCTTTAAAAATATTCTAAAAATATTTTTAGATTTATTTAATTTATTTTTAATATCTGTTTAAATATTCCCGCGAAAACTTTTTTAAAACTGTATTTACATATATACTATATATATTTAAAAAAATAAATGCGACATATTTCAATTTCAATTTCTAATATAGATATTTTTCAAAATACATTGAAATTTAAAATATATAAATAATTATTGGTCCTTAATATGGTCTTGAATTACATGGTTCTACAAAAATATTTTGGTAGAATTTAATTTGGTAATTTTAGCATATATTTATGTTTTAGATGTGCTGAAAATGAAAATGAAGCCAGTTTTTCTATATCACGTATATATTTTTGCCAATACAGGGTATGCCGTTTCTTAATTTTCGGTAGTTCCTAGAATGTTTCCAAGATTAATTATAAATAATCATGGAAACATACTATAAAAGTTACCATATAATTTATTGGTGGAAGCGTCGCGGAAGAAATTTTGTCAATTGACATCCTGTAATGTGCTCGAAAAAGTTAATATCTAATACAGCTCGATATGCGTGATGAAGAAAAATTAGCTTCAGTTTCGTTTTCAGCACACCAAAAAACATAAAGATCAGCCAACATTATCAAATTAAAATTTTAGATCTAGAGCCTTGCTATTTATTGGGTTGTTCGGAAAGTAATTTCGTTTTTTCCTTCGAAAATGAAAGACGATTTTCTTATATTGTATAAATATTTTAATGAATTATATATTCTCCACTTTGATCGGTTTCTTAGCGATCTCACGAGTTGTTATTTGGCAGTTTTTCATAAATCAATACTTTATTTTGTCTTCATTAGCACAAACTGGTTTTCTAGAACGTTATGCATCTTCAACTCAAAATTGCCAGAACAAAATTTGGTAAACCAGTTTTGACAATAGCGTTCTTTAAATAAATTTTCTATGCACACATCGTATACTTTTTTTCCTTGTTTGAATAGTATTTTCGCATTTTTGATAGCAAAAACAAAATATGCCGAAAATGTCGCTTCTGATTTTCTTTATTTGATAGGGCACCAATCAAAAACTATTGAGCAGAATAAAACGACCTTTTTCACAAGCAAGCCTTGCTATATCAGCTGTCACAATATGTAATGGCAATGCAACTTAAATGTGAAGAAGGTGTGAAAAAATACAATTAAGTCCTCTGCTGAGAAAAACGAAATGACTTTCCGAACAACCCAATAATATTTCTATCAAAAATTTTCTTCCATATTATCATATTATTTGGAAATCAAAGTTAAATTTGTTTACCATTTCAATCATCCATCCCCACTCCCGTTAAAAACCAAAAATAAATGTGTAGATCTTTCTAAACTTTGGGGGAAATATATGCAAAACATTTAAATTTAATTAAAAAGAATACTAAAACGTATACCTATTTACCAAATATACTTATAAATTAGGTCTGTAGCACGCAAAATATGATAAAATGTTAGTAAAACTGAAATTTTAAGTTAGATTTAACATGTGTTTCCTAGCCCTGTATACAAGCGAAACTGTCTATATCATATCAGTTTTTTATCGTTAAAAAGTTTCAATTTTGATATACGGATAATGTTTATATACTACCTTAGTTAAAAGAAAAAATAAATAAATAAATAAATAAATAAATAGAGAGAGAAAAGAAAGGAAAAGTAAAAAGTAAATATATATATATATATATACATATATGCCGTTAAAATATCCTTATTTGTAGGTCTCTGGAAAATTAGTTCCTTGTTTTTCGAATTAAAATTATTTTTATCGACTGTTGCTAGTCGTTCAGTGTTCACCCTTTTTTAATTTTTCTTCCATATACATAGAAGGAATTTACTGATTCGTGAAAAGTTTCTACTTCTGGTTTTCGATGAATTTGCACATTTTGAGATGTCCTAAACACGGTTCAGTTCAACCTGTTTTAGAAAATGACTGCTATCTGTGTACCTGTGTGGCGGCGTATGTGTTAATAAAATTTTGTAGAAGCTCCATTTCATGATCCAAATATACATAATTTAATCAAACTTAACATTTAGTTAAACCCCCAATCTTTAATTGATGCTTATGAGCTTTTGGGATATGTCGCACAACAGGTGACACTGCTATGGTGTATTTTACTCTATTTAAGAAAGTCTATATCTCAGCTGCTATGCAGTATAAATGCACCATACTAGGTATGTGAGATGCATATCAGGTAGAACTACGCGAATTTCCCTTTGATAGGCCGGTAGGTGGCGCAGCTGTGCTGCAATCAAATCGCGTTTACGGAAAGGGGGATATCTCAGTGTCTATGATATATAAGTATGCACCAAACTTAGTATGTAAGATACGCATGAAAATTTATTCTGAATTAATTTGGGTACATGTGGTCGACAGGTGGCTTTGATATTAATTACTGCGACTTTTAAATGACTATATCTCAGCATTTATTGGTGAAAATTGCACTAAATTGCAAACAAGAAATCTTAATTCTAAAAGATAAATTCATTAAATTTATGTGCATGTAAAATGATAGACTAGTATGTTGAATGACAGACTCATACACAAGAAGAAAATTTTGTGATGATGGCCACAGTAAGCTAGTTTTATTAAGAACGTATCAAAATTATTTTCTCATTAAAAAATTTCTTTGATTTCAAAAGTTGTTTTCTTTGTTTTTAAAGAATGAAATTTTTCATGTTTCCTTAGAAATTTCCCATGAAATTCAGACACAAAACTTATTGACTTTTAAATCTGAAAAAGATCGTTATTCATAAACTATAGAATTCATAAATTTATTTCGCAAATTATGAATTTATCACAGACTGTAAATTATTTTTTTTCACAAATAAATGTGGTAGACGAATAGAAATCTTAAGTTTTCTAAAAATAATAATTTAATTTTTTTGGTGAGAATATTTGCTAAATTTTACTTTCTTTTATATACATAAAAGAAAGTATTTGGTTCAGGAAAGTTTTTGACCTCTGGTTTTCGAGGGATTTATACCTTCTGAGATGTCCTGAATACGACTTGACCATTTTAAAACAATGACACACGCTCTCTTCCTCCCTTTCTCTCCCTCTCTAACTTCCTCTCTCTAGCTCTGTGTGTCACTAAAAATTTTTTAATACCTTATCTAACAAACGTTACATTTTGGGAGGATAATGACTTAAATTGATGCTGATTAGATTTCGGCATATATCGTCGACCAGTTGGCTCTGCTATACTGCACTTTCCTTTTTTAAAGAAAAACTATAATTCAAATTCTATAGTGTAAAAATGCACATAAAATGATAAGTATGAATTCCGTGATGAAAAACTATTTTGAATCAAATTGGGTAACTATCGGTCTACAGGTGACGCTGCTATGCTGAAATTTGACCACGTGTACGGAAAAACAATACCTCACCTTCTACGAAATAAATGCATTAAACTTGTTATGTGAAATAGATATTATGGAAAACTATGCTGATTCATTTTGGGTGCATATCGGATTACAGATTGTGTTACTATATTGCAATATAGCCCATTTATGTTAAGAATATATCTCACCTTATGTGGTATAAAAATATACCAAACTTGGTATGAAATACACATTGTGAAAAATTAAACTAATCCAATTTGGCTGCATATCGGACGACATGTGGTGCTGCTGTTATTCACTTTCTGTATTTTTCCAGGTGGCTGTATCTCAGCATTTATTAATTAAAATTGCACCAACGTGAATATACAAAGATTTTTATTTAAGAAGCTGCCTTGATTAAATGTTTGTGCATGTTCAGCGGTAGGTAGTGCTGTTATATGAAATGATATAGTTAAATGTTTTGTGAAGTTCAGAGTATAACAGTTAAATTATGTACATTCATTTAAAAAATCCCCCCCCCCCCGATTAATTTCTTCGTAAATGAGTGTGGAAACATGCGGCTGGCGCCGATCGATTAATAATAATGCCTAGTTTATAACGGTATAGTTAGATTTTGCTTAGGATCGTCTACATATTAAAACTGACATCAACTTCATTTTTTTTCAGTAGTAACCCCCTTTTTCGACAATTTTTGGGGGTTATTTGGGTCGAATCAGCCCAGAAAATGGTATAGTTTATATATTTCTCTCAATTTTTTACAGGGATATAGTTTGTCAAAATATGATTATATTAATTTTAAATGAATGTGACAAATATTAATTCATATCTTCCCGAAAAATTATCATATGCAGATTTATTTTCTTTTTTCTTTTACGCGTTAGAATGAAGTGACCCAAACATATTTCATGCATACTTTTGAGTAAAAAACAATTTTTGAATTATGAAAATTATTAATCGTTTCATATTTCAAAATTATGAATTGTGACCTATATTAATTTTTGCATAAATAGAACAGACATCATCAAAAATATGGGTTTACAAATTTACAGCTCATTTATATCATTATTTTTCGAGTTACAGTGGTACTATTTCAATTTTTATTTCTCCTAGGGGGCTGTTATTTGTTATCATTTTGTGTCATCTATAACTTTACATATACATGATATAAAATAGTTATTCAAGTAAGTTTTGATGCAGTCGTCATTTCTTGATTAGTAGTAATTTATTTTATGTTTATTATCGTCATACTTCTTTTCCAATTATTATCTAAATAGACATAATACTCTTCTGTGTAGGATCTTAATTTAATATTTTTATATGTTGGAATGAACCCCTAACACATTTTCGCGCGTAAATCTATCAAGAATTATTAAAAGTCTATAAACTGTACCTTTTTCCGAACCGCCTTGATCTCAGAAATTCGAATATGGAATCAAAACTGGGTGTTTTCTTTGAAAAAAAAAAAAAAAAAAGTTGATGCAATTTTTAATATACAAACGAGCCCCTAAGCACAAAATTTAACTATTCCATTAATAACTAGACGCTATTACCAACAGATAGGTAGCACTTGCTGCATGTTTTTACGATAATTTAAGGCAAAATTTATCGGGGGTTGGCTTTTTTTTTATTTATTTTTTTTTTTTTTTTTTTTTTAATGACTGTACATGATATCCTTTCAATGAATAAATATGCAGTGAATCATTATTATAGTATATATTTGTATATATACTTCTTTTTTCTTAAAAGAAAAAAAAAAAGCATTATGACCACTTCTTGAACTTCATTTATGCAGAGAATGTTTTTATACTCACACTTTCCAGAAACGATTTCGTTACGAATGCAATTACGGGAAACAAGACAAAGTAAAACAGAGAAAAATTATTTTGGATCGCCCTATAGTATATAAAAGTTACAAATAACTTTTAAATGTTATATATGACTTCATTTGCTATTTACAATATTTGTGTGCTAAATTTTTTCTATAAATTATTAAATTTTTTGCAAGTTTTTGCATATAACAAAAAAGGGTTTTAATCAAATTTTACGTAACTCGCAGAAACTTTGACAAAATGTTACAGAAACGAGTTTTTGAAATATAAAATGCAAATAATTAATTTGTGTTAAGCTATCAGTATTTGTTGTAGACATTTTTACTGCGCATGCGCGATACGATAGCACATTTTATTACATGAGCTAAAAGTTTAATAATTAGAGTAACTTATAACAAAATTTCAGTAGAATAGAATAAAAGTTAATAAAATTATTGTTACGAGATAGAATTAAATTTTATTTGTTTACTATAACGGTTACAAATTCAAAAGGCTTTTTTCATAAAAGTGATTTTTCACAATGTGACTGAAATAATTGGATGTCCAAGTTAAATACGTGTAATGTGGAGAATTCTTTTATGAGCTTGGAACTCTCGGAAAATATTGAAAATTCAGCTCATTCCTTTGCGGATATTTTTTTCTTTTTTTTTTTTTTTTTTTCCCTATTAAATTAAAATTTTGACACACAAATTACCCTGTCTATCTAGTTTCAAGCATTGTAATGAAAAAAGTGCTATTTGCCCGCATGATCAGTAAACCTTATTTACTAAAAAGTACACTGTTAAAAATGGTTTCTCTAAAACGAGCAAAATTGTCTCAAAATAGCTCTGAAACAATATAAATTTAAATTTGAAAATCCCATGTCCTCATTTTTGAGTATATTCACATGCTCAAAAATGTGGTTGACCGCTGAGAATCCCAATATCCCCATTTTTGAGCATGTCAGTATACTCAAAAATGAGTACATGGGTTTTCAAATGTAAGTATGTATTGTTTCCGAGATATTTTGAGACAATTTTGCTCATTTTTGAGAAACCATTTTTAACAGTGTAATCAGATCTCGACAAAAATTAAATGTATTTATTTCACAGTTCCAAATAATGTTTCTCTAATGTTTTTTCCATCTTTCTGTAAGTTTCATAAAATTTAGTTGAAATCCTTCTTTGTTATTGGAATATATATATACATATATAATTTTTGAAATATGCACTGTAAAAAACAGGTTCTTAAAAATAAGTATATATTGTCTCAAAATAGCCCCGAAACAATATATACTTAAATTTAAAAACCCATGTACTCATTTTTGAGTACATTAACATGTCAAACATGGGGATATTGGGATTCTTATTGGTCAACCCCATTTTTGAGCATGTCCATATACTCTAAAATGAGTACATGGGTTTTTAAATTTAAGTATATATTGTTTTGGGGCTATTTTGAGACAGTATATACTTATTTTTAAGAACCTATTTTTTACAGTGTGTCTATATTAACTTTTTCTATATATCTTTTGACTTGTACAAGGCTCCATTTCTATATTTGATTGTTTGTTGACTAATTGAAGTCTTCCTTTTCGGTATTTGATCATTGCAATAATTAATTATATATATATATAGATAGATAGATAGATATAGATATAGATATAGATATATAGATGGCGAAATATTTCCCCAAAAATGTAACTAAATATTGTGAATATAAGTAAAACCGCGCGTTAAAGTTACAATTTTGTAGCTTTTTTATAGTACAGAGTATTCCAAAATATGTTTTTTCTTCTTCAATTTGAAACGGTCTACTAACAAAACTCGGCTAAATCGTTATAGGAAAGTATCAGTCCAAAAATTTTCTTTTCTGTACTAAAGTTCAAGGACAATTCCTCCAGCATTTCCTTGAATACAGAAAATAATGTCAAAACATGATCATCAGCGGCATACTTATTGGAAATTTTCTCTGGCTATAGACCTTATCTGCGTCTTCAGATCAAAGATCATTTTATTTATTTATTTATTTATTTTAGATTTTAACTTATCTGCTTCATTAAACAATGATCGACTCCAGTTTTTTTTTTTTTTTTTTTTTTTTTTTTTTTCCTAAGATAAGCTGTAAGAAGATAATTCAGAAAAAAAGTGTTAATCAACATTTGTTGTATCCATGTAAAAATATTCCTTTTTATTCGTCATTACCTTATTTAAAAATAGTAATCAATCTTTTGAAGGCAAAAATCAAAACAAAAATTAATCTGAATACTGGCATATATTTTGTAAAGTTTTCCAAATTCAACACACTTCCATCTCTATAAACTAACGATATTTCTATTAACCGATATTCTGTAAATCCTCAATAATTCATTCCCCTCTGGGATTTTAATTATCACATAAATTGAAATCAGCGGCAGATTAAATGGAACTTTTACGAAGAAAAACTTTTCCTGAAACCATTAAAAGTTCAGAATATAAGCGGATTTTGAAGCATGAATGCATGTATACGCATTTATTATTCAAAATACCTTATCGGGGTGTATTTTAAAATACTCTGTTAGGATCAATATTAAACAAAAGATCCATTTAAAAATCTATGTTATCAGAAATTAAACATAAAAATTCTTTAAAAAATAATTATATGCAAGAGCTAAAATTAATTAATTCTTTAGTATTTTTTATATAAATTATGAATCTCATACTTATAGCTCACAGACGAAAGAAGTATTTATAGCAATTATATAAGATTTCCGTGAAATATAGACGAAGCAGCTTCTTTTAAAGTTTCAAAAAAAAAAAAAAAAAAAATTAAATAAATAAATGATAACAAATGCTTAAAAATTTTAAACAAATAATTTTATTTTTAATATAACTTGTGATATATATTGTGCGAATAATCAAACACGTTATTTCCAATGAACGGGGAAAAAATATCTCTTGCATAAACTTATTTATGTTCAATGCTTCAAGACTTTAAAATTTTGTAAGAGAGAGAGGGATATTTTAAAATTAAAAAACACCCTTTCATGTATTAATGTTTATTATTATTATTATTATTTATTTTTGTTGTTTTTATTTTAATATATATTGTACTTGTCGCTTAATTATTTTTATGCAATTAAATACATTGAAAAACTCTCTTGGGTGCGTTACTTTACCATAAAGTGAAGAGGAGAAAAAAAAAAAAATCTTTATATAGCTCCTACTTTTTTTTTTTTTTTTTTTTTTTTTTTTTTTTTTTTAAGTATGTTATAGTTGCCAACATTTCAAAATTTTAAATCATATATTTATCACCAATATTTCACAGAAGAAACCTGTTTTGTTCATTTTCTACGATCAATTGTTTTAAAAGTTCTCATGGAAAATTTCTTGAATGAAGTGTCCCAGGAAAAACAGATGAGTTGATAGCTACGATATGCATTCATTAGTTTTAATTGACTTCAAGCGTGTTACCTTTCACATTATTTTATTTAAGTCTATTTGGCTTTGTCCAGTTAGCTGGTCACTATATTTTAATGAATTTTCAAGGTGAACGAAGCACAATTTTTTATATAACTCATATATATATATATATGTGTGTGTGTGTGTGTGTGTGTGTGTGTGTGTGTGTGTGTGTGTGTGTGTGTGTGTGTGTGTTATGTATAATGATTACACCAAAATTTGGTTATTTAATTTCGTTAAAAATCTGATTATTTTTGGTTATTTTGGTTTTTGGTGCCATTTTGTCTTCTGTTAATCTTTATTTACTACGTTTGAAAAATAATTTAATATCTAGGGTGATTCAAAAGTCAACGTACAAACTTTTAGGGGTAGTAGGGCACATCATAAGGACAGAAAATTGCATAGGAACATAGGAACGCACGGCCCCAAACGTCATTTTAACCCTTTAATAACTGAATTCTTTTGGCTACTGTATACTACTAACTCCGCCTATTGTGTAAATTTTAAAATCTCGAATGCTTCATTATTTCACAAAAAGTATGTTCGTATTAATATCATGAGTGCGATAAAATACATCGATCAAAAACACAATTTATTTATTTATGTAAACATTAGAAAATTAAAAAATAAAAAAAACTGTAACATTCAAGAGCTTTGCCCATATCCACGAGAAAAAAATCTGGTTCTTAAAGAATTAAAATGACGTTTGTGGTCATGGGTTCCCATGCAATTTTCAATCCTTATGACGTGCCCTGTCACCCATATCATATAAAGTTTGTACGTTGACTTTTGAATCTCCCTGTATATGTATATATATACATTTGGTATAAGAAATGAAGACATATATATATATATTCATTGAAATCGCTCCGAACCGCACTCCATTGCTTTTGGCAGCGTTTTCTTTGCCCTCCCTCCATCGAGCCAAAGTTTCCATTGCCTGCGGAGACGTTTTACGCGGGTACTTCAGTTTGGATATTTATCCGATAACAGGTGGCGCTGCTATTTTTTAAGAACTACGATTTTAAATATGGCAACATTTTAGCGTCTACTAAATATTATAGTTTTGACCCCATGTATTAGCGAGACATAATAATACGGTTTATTTAGCCCGCGCTGCGTAATTATAAATTTCTAAGTATAATAAGCTCATAATTTTATTAATAGTAGTAACATTATAAAAAATATGCATAGATTTTTTTTTTTTTTTTTTTTTTTTTTTTGTAAATATTAACTAAATTAATAATTCAATACGTTCAAATTTTTCTATTGTATGATTATTTAATTCCAATAAATACGATAAATTGTATATATATTTATTTCCTACTAGTACTAGTACGAAGCTGAACCCAACCAACCAACCTTCATAAAGAAAACAATTTAATAAACAATAAGCAAAAAAACGTAAAATAGCTGTTGCTAAGGAAGGTATACAACTGAAATTAAAGAATACATTTAAAAAAATAAATCAGAAAAACCGATTGATAAAATCGAAAAATAATAATAATAATAATAATAATAATAATAATTTCAATATTTCAAATTTGAAAATTGAAAAAAATCTCGATGAGAGCCTATGGTACATCTTTGCCAAGATTTATAGCTCTGGAATTAGTAGCCTGAGCTTTAGAGCACACGCAGACAGACACACCTCTTTGTTTATACACATAATACCATACACTTAAAAAGGTATTTAAGCAAGCCTGAAAATTATTACATCCATTTTATTTAATAATCAGCAACTAGCCATAAATTAAGATGAATATTGTTTAATTTTGTTAATTTATATGAAATTTAATATTTAGTAGCTAGGCCTCGATAATATTTAGTAATTATAATACTTTGTAATACTTATTCATTTACAATACATTGTAATTCTTATTCTTTAGAATTAGAGGAAACATTCGAAAATAAATTTAAAATTTTCATGTTTGCATATGCATAAAGAAGCAAAAGGGTGTGGAGAATAAAACCCACCACACCACCACCATAATATACCAATGATATTTTTCCTATACTAAATAATTTTTAAATGTATATGCAATTTATGACTTATGTACTTATAAGAAATATAAATTAAAGAACTGGTCTACAACAAATATTTAAACTATGAAACTTCTTCATTTCCTTTGTGAAGAAGTTTTATAGTTAAAATATAAAAAAGTTAATATATATATATATATATATATATATATATTAAATCCGCCACTGTTGCAACTTTCTCTGCTTTATGAAGTATGCGCCCCTTGAAAGTATGCTTCTAATTTTAAGCATTTATATCCAATTGATTATGTGGTTTATTATCTTTTTTCTCTTTCACTAGTTTAATGGTCCTTTTTTATTATCCTTCAGGTCGGCGTAAGTATTTTAAGTTAATATGGTAACTCATTGGTTCCTTATCTATATCGCAACTTTTTGTGTCATTCTTTCCTATATGTTAAATTCAGTTCTATATTTTAGTGTGCTGTTATTGTTTTAGTTCTATTAATTGCTAAATTTTAAGATTAAATTTTATTACGTTATCTATTATATATATATATATATATATATATATATATATATATATATAATTTAATTGCAACCAGTTCGCTCATAATATTTCTAAAATTTTGGTTTCGATTGTTTACAAGAACCTAACTTTATTCACAAGAAGTGTGTATTATTGAAAATTTCAGTAATTTTCAAAAATTGGTGAAATTACATTAGACAGGATTATCTAACTTTCTCCTTATTAGTGGTAGGTTTTCCTTAATCTTGAATTAGGTACTTTTTTTTTTCCTTTAATCATTCAAGGGCTGTATGATTTAACATGTTTTAAAAATGCTTATAAATTGTAACATTTTCAGAGATGTTTCCCTCTAAAAGTTGGTAAGATGGAATACTATATTTTAATTCATAAAATATAGTCATACTCTATTATTAATATTCAATTCTAATTTATAAAACTTCCTTATTTCAATAAAATTTCTACAATTCTATTTAACTATTAATAAACCCTTAAAACTCAAGAAAAAAAATATTTTGGCTATAAATTCTTATTAATCTCTGCATATATATAGTTTTCAGAATACAACTCATTTGTAATTCATTTTTAATTCAGCTTTGTAACTTTAACATCGCTCAAAAAACAAAATCTATTTAAGAAATTTTATGAGAAAAAATTTAACGACGTGTTTTAAAGCCACTTTAATAAAGGTTATCTTTCTTAAAATTTTGGCTATAAAATTTACATGTAATTACATTTCATTCACGCTAATGTTCTAATTGATATTTCCATTTCAATAACCTTTTAACTAAGTATACTTACTAATTTCTTCTTTCTTTATTTTATTTTTTTAACGGCGTATATCATCAAAAGCTAATCTTTATATTTTTTAGAAACTGTTAGGTACCCTTGTATCTATGAAAGTTTTCTTAAAAGTTTTTTTAATTTATTTTTTCTCATAGAATATTCTATCTCAGTTTTAATTAAATGTTAAAAATGACTTGAAAATTTTGTTATTTTTTACAAATAATCCTATAGTATATACATAAGCGTGTTATATATGAATATTAAGAGAAATTCCCCTCTCTATATCCTTCATTGCGAATTTTAAGACGTGTTCATGGAAATTTTTTCATCACATTTTTTTTTTTTTCCTATTCGCTACACTCCATGAGCTGAATGTAAAGTATCATATGTAAATTAAATTTTTTAATCTAAAGAAATTTTAAATATAGCTCCCAGTTTATTATATTTTAGTTAACAGAAAACATTTTTGGATTGCTTTGATTTGCAAGAAATTTATTATTATATTATTGACACTTAATAGTTAAAAGTTTGCTTGTTTTGATATTTAAGAAATACATACAAGCATTTTGATATTTAAGAAATACATACAAGCGAAGAGAAACAATAATTACTCCTTTTCAAAAAAAAAAAAAAAAAAAAAAGGAAAAAAGAAAAACTACGGAAAAGAAAATCTAAACAATCTAAAATGTTAGACAATACAATTTTTATTTTTATTTATTTATTTATTTATTCATATATTTTTTAACATTCGAAGTTTTGAGAGAGGAATAGTTAGCACTAGTTGTCAAAAATAAGGAATAAAATCAATGTTTTAAAAAATAATTAAAATAATTGACCTTAAAAAGATTTTTGACTTTATATTTTAACATCATAAGAAAGGAATCATAATTATTATTATTAGAGTGAGAGGATGGAAATCAAACCTTTCCATTTTACATATTACATTCAAATAATTTCTTCTTGTCATTTAAATACTATTGAAACTAAATTTATAAAATAAATATATTTTAAAATAAGAGCAATTATATATATTATATATGGCTCCATCAAAATTGATCATATTTTCACCTGTTTTAAACTTTTTCGATTGTTTAGTTGGCTGTTCGATGCCCGTTAAATTTTCATTGGAACACAAAAGATTATTTGAAGTTTATTATAAGCTAAACTATCTCTGCTTTCCCTACCTTTTATTATTATTATTATTAATCTTGTAATTATAATTAAAAGACAAATTTCCTTATGTATTAAATTCTTTCTTTATATTCTTCTTTACCTTAACTCATTTATACCTCTGAACTATTGTTATTATATATTTTATATAAACATATTCAACCCTAATCAGTACAAAACTTTGAATAAACACTATAAAATGCAAGAACTCGCAATAATTGTTTCGGGTCGAAAGAAGATATGACCCTCTTTAAGGCGTATAAGGTAGGCACGAGTGCTGCGAACAAAGCACCTTGCATTTTATGGTATTTTTTCAAAGTTTTGTACTTATTATTTTTAAACGCAAGGTCTGTGAGGCTTTTTTGTAATATTCAACAATATTCCAAATGATAGAAGTTGATAATTTAATGGTAAAGTTCTATGGGGAAATGAAGCACATCTCCTATAAAATTCTTGTAGAATAAATCTATTTTTATTTTGAGCTTAAAAGACATTCTCAAAATATTTGTAATTTTTAGATTTAAGTTCATGCATTTTGAGGAAAATAAAGCATCATTTGCTTGATAAAGTAATTTATAAATTGGATTATGATGCTGGGCTTTTATTAACACCATAAGAAAATATTCAATGTTTCATATCAAAACACTCAAATGATCAGGAAATAAAAATATTAAATTGAAATAATTTTCTTTTCTTTCTTTTTTCTATTCACGTGCATGGAAGCATGGAATTCAAGATCTTCTAATAATCGAAACAATTGTTTCTAAAATGCCACGATAAGACAAAGTTTTTTTTTTTTTTTTTCGTAATTTTTTTACACTCATCATCGAAAAAATATTTCCGAAACAACTATTTTTTTTATCTTTCCAAACCCAAGTTATTTTTAAAAAGTTCCTGTACCTATACACCCTCAAACTTCAAGAATAATAAAATCTCTGCCTTACTTTCTAAAAAGAAAAAAATGTTAATATTTTATGGATGCCTACATGTTAAATTCCATTCTTTGAGTTTCAAAATAAAAACTTAAAACAGGACATTTTTGATTATCATAACTTTAATTATTCAGCCGAAAATGTAATAGTTTTTTGAAAATTTTAATGAAAATGTAAGAAAGCCTTTTTCTTTCCAGCACATATATAAATCAGTAAAATAGCTGAAAATATATGAGATTTAAATCCAATTTAGTGTGTATGATTACAGATAAATGTTGTTCTAATAATGGATAGAATATAAATAATAATAAAAATAAAAATAAAAAAATAGCATTTGACCACTTAAACAATTATTGCCAAATAAACTGTAGTGAGCCTAAAATATAAAAAGTTATACTTATGAAAATAAGAGGGGTACCTTTTCATATTTATCCTCTTCTAATATATATATATATATATAATTTTAACAAATAAAGCAGAAAACAACAATGAAAGCAGACAGATAAAATTAATTCAAAAAACATAGAGGCCATCAACAGGGAGACCCCTCAATGTAAGGTTTAAAAAAAAAGTAAGTTGTTTCAAGAGTTACAATCAAAGTTATTAGCTGTACATATATATATATATATATATATATATATATATATATATATATATATATATATTATTAGCTTATAAAAGGAGATATATGTGATTATTTTGGCGAAAGTTTAATTGGTTGATTTAAATTAAATTATTAATATGAACATATTTATTTATCATTTTTTGTAACAATACACACCAGTTATTAAAAATTAATTTTTACACATAAAATGTTTTTATTTACATTTTAAATATAGAGTTTAAAATCTAAATAGTAAACTTTCAAAAAATATTCTTAAGGGAAATTATTTTAAGATTATTTTAAGATTGGATTATTTTAAGATGGCAAAGATTACGGTACATAAATACTAATATTGAACAAAAATGGATCTTGAAAGACATAATGAAAAGAAACCAGTGTTGCCATTTGTAGGGATTTTTGTATTCAATATCCGGCACTAATTTATAATTGTAATGTTTGTCTAATTGACTATGGTGACATCATTCTTTAAAATTAGTGATAATTATTAAGATATCTCTACAAGTTGATACCAATGTTACATATTTGTTATATTTTCAGCTCAGAAGAATTTGCATTGAAATTCACTTGATAACATATTAACAGTTTTAAAACTCTTAAAAACCAACATTTTAAAAATTATTCTATATAGTTTTCGTTATATGTGTCAAAGCTGCTTTTAAGATATACAGACAAATTTGAACAAAAGATAAATATTTTCAAGTATTTTAAATATTGCAAAAAATTGATTTTTATGCAATTTTACTTTAAATATAGCCAATGTGTATAAGTTTTTAATGTATATAGCAAGTTTAAGAAAGAAATATGCGTAAATGCGTTTATTATTATTATTTTTTTTTTTTAATCATAAAATTTACATTGTTAAACATTCCTTATACCAATACAAAATTTCAATTTTTTGGTTTAATATAGATTAAAAGGAACAAACTCATTAAGAAAACAAATAATATGTCATCAAACGGATTATTACTGCAATAAATTATTTTTTTAATACTCCGTTTATAAAAGCATAACAATAAAATCTTTTGCCACCATAATTTTTTTAAAATATAAATTCTTATATAAAATGTAAAAACATCATTACTAAAAAACCCAATTAATCTATAAAAGTTGAATAAATGAGTAAATCAGATTTCTTTTCTTTTGTTTTTTAAATGGAAAAATTAATAATGACAAAATAAATATAGATCATCTACGGAAAGTTTTTATTTAATTTTCATTAAAATTTTTCGCTTAACTACCCATTAAAAAAAAAAAAAAAAATCTGTTAGAGTGATTATGACCAAAATTCGCTCACATTAAAATTATTTTTTAAATATTTATTTATTTTACAATGTAATTCTGCATAATTATTACAATTTAATATCATTAAACAGCATTACTAACATTATTATTATAATTATTATTATTGTTATTATTATTATGTTATTACAAACATTTGTTGTGGAGCAACAACGAATTTTGGAAATTTTTTGTAAAGAAAACAGGGAATTTCTAAAGAAAAAAATTGCAATCGCGTTACTTAAATTTTTCTTATTAATGCGTTTATATTACAATCATTCATGGAATATTTATATATATACATGGAAAATTTCTGTAAAAAATATAATATTAAAAATAGATAGTTTCTTTTTTCTTTCCTTTTTTTTTTTTTTTTTTTTTTTTTTTTTTTGGGGGGGGGGGGTAATATTTACAACGTGAAGTCTGCGATTTAGTCTCAATTAGCTCCATTTCAGCTAAATATCTCAGGTTAATATTATGAACTATTCATATAATTTTTTAAGACATGTAAAGCATTTTTTTTAATATAATCTAATAACCATCAAGAATTTCCCACTTTTAACAGCGGACAATACCTAATATCGCCGACAGACGTGGCCTATGCTATGGGAAAATTAGTTTCCATGATACTGATTAACTAAGGAATATATTATTATTATTATTATTATTATTATTATTATTATTATTCCTTTTAAACATTTAGAAAATTCACAATCGTTTAATTAATTAAATCGCTCAAATTGGTACTCATTCTCCAAAAACTGATTTTTTCTTTTTTTTCCTTTTTTGAGTTTAAAAAAGCAAATTTTCCATGGGTGCATTTTTCTCTTTCTTTAAGTGCAAAATGAAATACTAAAAATTAAAATAATAATAATAATAATAGTTTTTGGAAAATAGGTACTTATTTAACGATACTGAATTTTCTGAATGTGAAAATGGAATTAAAAAAAAAAAAAAAAAAAAAAATTAGGTAATGAATAATTGTGGAAACAAAATTTCCCATAGAATAACATGAACCACGGCTATCGGCGAGAATAAATATTGTCTGCTATTCTGTGTTTCCTTTACCTGTTAAAAAATAGCATCTTGTTATAGATAATACTAAATTACAAAATTTGGTATTATCTATATTAGAGATTATGTTGCTGTTTATTAGATTTTTTTTTATCGCGAAACGGTGACCTCGATATAGTTTTCTAGTTTAGTTGTAGATTTTGTTTGTTTCATATTACGTAATGTGGATTTTTAAAATTATTTTCTCTTTTGTAATGATACAACTTTTATGTGAATACCTTTAGTTACCTTGCTAGATAATTAGTATTGTTCTCTCTCTTTTTTTCTTTTTTGTTATTACTATTATTATTATTTTGCTAGAAGTTAATTACACATGCAAATAATAACTTTGCAATAAGCTGTCTGAAACGAAAAACTCATCAAAAGATTTAGGTAATATTACTCTTTCGGATATTATCTCTATATGAATTTCTCTTCGCAGATATTTATTCTTTAAGTGTTATATGGAAAATTATTCAACAACTCACTCGAATATACATAGCTTATACTTAAATTATTGAAAAATAACTATATGTTAATGAAATTTCAAACCTTCTTAAAATTATTTTCAAAAAAATATACCAATTTCTTGAATTGACTCCATATTAACATATTTTTCATTTGATTAACATATGCCCGAAAACTACTAGGAAAATATAATATTTTGATGTTTTAGACAGTGAGACGAATCTATGAAGCATGAATCATCTCAACATAAAAAATAAAAATAAAAAGTTAAATACAGTGACATAAGGAGATTCTAATATTCTTGTTATTTTGAAAAGTATAACTCATTGCTCTTATATATGACATAGCCTGCTTTTTATTATTTTTTAAAAAAGATTTGAAATTTATAATATATCAGTTAAATAGTTTATTTAACACACTGAAACATTTAATCGTTAAATTTCTAAGACATTAAATATAATTTCTTCAAAATTTAATTCGTAAACATAATATCTAAAGTCTTTTTGCCGTCTCTCTTATGTAAGTACCAGTATGTATAATACGTAGTTAATAATAAAACAACATTCTCATCCACTTCTTGTTATTTGAAATATTTTATTAATTAAGGCAAAATTTGTTTTATTATAGCTTTTTCTGATATAAATAGAATTTCTTTAATAGAATTTCTCCCACCATTTTTTAAAAAATAAAATTATATTTTATTCAGGTTATTAATGTATCTATTCTGCAGTTTGTTTTCAATTTCTATTGCGTTTATTACGCAGGCATATGAAAACAATATTTATTAGAAAAAAAAAAATACCAATTCATAGTCATTCAAGGCTATGTAAACACTGTAATGTGCACCATTGAAAGCAAAATAAATTATATGTCTATTAAACTAATGTCTTACTAAAAATAGCAATAATATTTAAGTATTATTGCTATTTTTAGTTTCAAGTTATATAGAGATACTAAATTATAATCATGCATGGGCATGCATTATTTACTTCTCTCCTGTCTCTCATCTCAAATCTTTGCTACTTCTTTCTAAGAACTTACAGAAACTGGATTGATTCAGTGTTAGATTTTAAAATATGCGCACTTTTAAACTTAATTATAGCGATTTATTTAGTTGTGACTGTAACTGAATTTAATTTTTATGCAATTTTTTCTCTTGATTTTTCATGAAAAATGGTAATCTATGTGAATCACGTATGAAAATCGAAATTAGAAAAAAGAAAAATCCAAATAATATGCATTGCTAAGATATGAGATACTAAGAAAATATTAAGTTCACTCTAATACTTCGAGAGGGAAACCCTTAATTTTTACTTATACACAGCTCATATTTGTGAGCATACACAAGCAGAAAAATATTTTAAAGCATAACTGCCATGTCTTCCGGTTTTTTGTTCACCATTTTTATTTTCAGAATTTTCCTAATCTTATTCAATTGCAATTAATAAGTTGTTAAATAAACCAAAAAAAAAATATTATGAAGAAATAGTGATACGCAAAAATCGGAAGATTTGGAAGCTATGCTTTGTGTGAACACATGTAATATTTTAATTAATCTTGCTTTCTTACTATTTTTAAATATTTTTCGATATGTAACGCTTGAGACTGCGAACGTTTTACCTGAATTATTTTTGTAATTGAGAAAACAATTGAAGTATATACCTAAAATTAAAAATTTTGTCGTTAAAAACTTTTACTGATTAGTTCCTAGAATTAACTAATTTATTAAATCAATTTGTACTGTCACTACACAAATTCAGAGTACATCTTAAGGTGCTTTGTGTGTAAGAACTTTCATGATATACATAAAAATTTTATGAATCAGAATAGTTAATAAAGACCTTGATTACATGTATGTTTTAATAAATTAATGTTTATTATTATTATTATTATTATTATTAACTATATTAACTTTATTATTTGCAGAGTTATTTTATGCTATACTGCGCTATAACGAATTTTTCCCAACAGATTAATGTGATAGTTTTCATAATTTTGAATTAAAATATTTTTGAAAGCATTTAACATTATTTTTTTAATCTACCAAATGTTACTAATTAGAAAAATCATACATTAATGGTTTTTTAAATTTGTTTGAAATGCTATTGTTATACTTTCGAATTAGTCGTTTATATCACCCAAGAATAACATAAAAAATAAAGAATTGCTAAATAATATTAGTAATCTGATGTAGTACTCTCACAACTTTATCTTACCCAACAGTTGAATACTAGAAGGTATAACAGATTAAGGGGTAAGATAATAAGTACTGTATATATGAATATACTTCAAAAAAAAAAAAAAAGTACAAAGTAATTTTGCAAACAGTTTTATTTAACTTTTATTTAACATTTGTTTATATGTACCGCCCCATCAAGCCCCCCCCCCCTTCCGCCGTTAGAATACAGTACCTAACATTCATAACAATCTCACTCTGTTATAAAATTTAAAAGTTATCAAATTTTACAGGCAACATTCGCACACAACACTTCTTGAAATTTACCAATCTTGGTCAAATTTTTCAAGTGGTATTTTCATTTGATCTTTAAAATATTAAATTTAAATTCCCTGCAATTATTTATTATTAAGCTATACTGATAAAATAAATACACTTATCGTAACCACTAAGAACTAGATTTTTGCATTTAAGGGACATCGAAACGTGTAATAAAACATATATCAGAGTTGGAAATTAGAATTCAAACCATACTTTTTCTACGATAAGGGTATGATAAAGAAATTATCATTCCTAAGCAAATTTCCTGGACTTGGTAAAGTTTAGTAAAACCTTTCCATCAATTACATTCAATGGAACAAAATGTTTTTGCTTAATTTTGGTTAGCCTCGCAAATTATGTGCAAGCACATAGTTTATTTCAATTTAAAACACTATGGGAAAACATAACATGATTTAAAATGCACGTCCTGCAATTTCCTAAAATACCCTTATATATATCGTAATTATTTTGTGTATCCCTGCAAACAAATGGTGAATGATTTTCATACTATATTCTACGCGAAACAGGTGTTTATTCATATAAATAGATATGCTTATTTCATTTTATTTAGTGTAGTCTAAAGATGTTAATGTTCACCTAACAAAATTTCGCTCTTAGGTGCAATGTATTTGAATATTCTTGGATGTCCCTGTATATGAACTATTTGTTTGATTTTGATAAAAAATGTCCATTAGCATATCCATATAATGCAGATTTAGAATACCGAATTTGAACTTCCTGCTGACATTTGTTTTTGAATTATTGTGATAACAGACACATACACAAAGAGAGAGAGAGAGAGAGAGAGAGAGAGAGAGACCCACATACTAAAAAACTGATTTTCGGATTCAGTCATTCAGTGTTCCTCATAACATCTAAATATATCAAAATTTCAATTTTGAAAATTTGACTCAAATACAATACTCCCTCTCCCATACATCGGTAAGAGAAAGTAAAACTGAATGATCACTATAAAAGAGAATCCAAAAAAAAAAGAAAAAATTTTTCAATTAATTCAAGCTATGTAGAAAAAATAATAATGCGTGTTAATGATTTAAATAATAATAATAATAATAATAATAATAATAATAACAAGGGAAAAAAAACCCAGAGAATTACACACGAAATTTAATTAGATAACGACGAGATGAAAAAGTAATTTTTATTATCGATAAGACCACGTGTTTTATAATGCACATTAAGTTACAATTTTAAATATTTCGCCAAGAAGCAAAAATGTTATCTTATAAAATGTAAACAAACAATTATTCATTTTTTAAATGTTAAAAGTAAATACGTTCCTTTTAAAGTTAAATAGTTTTTTAATCAAATTAAATGAAGATAAATACACAAATATTACCCCCCCCCACACACACACACACAAACATACACTAACACACTTTTTACTTTGATTTACACATATATATGGTGGAAAAAGTGTTATTAAAGTATTACTTTGGGATCAAATTTCCCAATTGCGTTTTTGTTATATTTATACTTTTTGAGGTCCCTTAAATCAGAGAATCATGTTTTTAGTGTCTGGTCTATGTGCCTGTCTTTGTGTTTCTGTGTCTTTTATCAGTATATATCAAGAACAACTAGCAGCAGGAAGTCCAAAATTGATTGTCTACATCTGTGTTCTACATTTATCATTTAGTGATGAGACACTGAATATTTCTTTGAGATCAAGCAAAGGGTACGTGCACAGGGCCATTCAAGAGAATTCAAATACATTACGTTAATGGGTGAAATTTCTGGAAAGTACAATGTAACATATATAGCCTGCACTAAACAAAATAGAATGAACATATTTTTTTATATGCATAAAATCATGTTTTGTAAAAATTGTGGTATAGAAATCATTCATCATTCATTTACAGAACTACCCAAAGTATTTAGGTATATTGGTGCTTTACTTGGAAATTGCTTGAAGTGTATCTCACTTTGTGTTACGCGTTTTTCACATAAGACTAAATTTAAGTACATAACGTGATATGTATATAGTTTACATGGACAATACACAGGGCTACCCAAAATTAAGCTAAATTTTCTTTTCTGTTGAATGTAATTGGTGGAAGTACTTTGCTACATTTACTATATCGAGGACCACTGCTCAGGAAGGAAAATTAATTTATAATACCCGTACGGTAAACAAAGTGTTTTTAGAAGTCAGATTCTCCAATCTTGCTTTTTGTATAATATTACGTTTTGAGGTCTCCTGAATACGAAAGTCAAATTTTTAGCGGTTGATATGTATGTACATTAGTTATTAGAATAACTTAAAAACAAATAACTGCAGGAAATTTAACTTTCGTATTTTGAAGTTGGCATGTGTTTGCCACTTTAAAAGTTGATCAAGATTGGCAAAATTCAAGGCAAATTAATAAAAGCCTTGATTTTTTTTTTTTTGTTGTTAAATAAATGTAGGCACTATAACTGAACGGGGAGTTGAGGGGGCTAAACATAGAATTACATGCTGATTAAAATTGTCCCTAAAACTATTTTAGATTATTTTTGAACTAGATTGAACTTTATTATCTTACCTTATTGATAATTGGTGGAATCTTTCTGTGGAATCTTAGTGTGGAATCTTTCTTTATAGTACTGAAAAGCAGGTTAAGAGAAAGTCGTGTGAGTGACACACCAGATTATTTACTTTTTATTTTACCCATATATGGTAAATACTTTCCTTTTAAATTAAATTACTTTTTAATTAAATAAAAAGAAGATAAATACACAAATATTCAACCTCCCGCAACACTCACTCGCTTTTTTGCTTTCTATTTTGCCCATACATGAAATTATGTTTTTTATAAGAAGTATTGTGTTTCGAAACTCAGATTTTGTTCTATTTACGCTTTTTGAGGTCCCCTAAATCTGAAAAATTAGGTTTTTAGTGGTTGGTCTGTTTGTCTGGGAATCTGTTAACAGAATATCTCGAAAACAAATAGTAGCAGAAAATTCAAGCTGAGTATTCTAAATCTGTATCATATAAGGATGCCACACTGAACTTTTTGTTCAGATCAAGCAAATGGTTCGTATACAGAGTAATCTCAGAGGATTCAAACACATCTATGGGCAAAATTTCTGATAGGTACAGTTTAACATCTATAAGCTACATTAAACAAACATGCATTTTTTATTTGAATAAAACCATATTTTTTATAGAGTAAGGTATGAAAATCATTCACCATTTACTTAGAAGGCTACATAAAAGATTTGGGAAATATTGGGGTTATAATTAGAAACTGCTGGTACTGCGCAATTCAGGTTGTGCTATGGGTTTTCAATATAGGATTATAGTTGATAAAACATTGTGATGTGTACATAAATTGTAGATAATACACAGGGCTACTAGTACTTAAGTGAAATTATTCTTTTCATAGAAATGCTTTGCAATATTTTACCATGTGCAGGAAAACTGTTCAAAAATGAAAATTAATTTCTCGTATCCATGCAGTAGATAAAGTTAAATTTTCAGAACTTTTCTTTTGTATAATTATGAGCTTTGAGGTTCCTTGAAAAGGAACACGAAAATCAAACTTTTAACTGTTGATCTCTGTGTATATGTATGTTATCAACATAACTTAAAAACAAATTGTTGCAGTCAACTCAATTTTTTATTTTGAAATTACATAGAAGTTTGGCACTTCAAAAGTTTGATCAATGCTGGTAAGTGTCAAGGAGTGTTGCTGGTGAAAGTTGTCTGAATAATTTGGAATAAACTTTTAATTTTAATAGCAGCCATGAATTCTTTATAAATGTGGGTACTATATTCAAACGGCTATTAAGGGGATAATATCCCCCTCATACAGAATTCTATGTCAATTAAAACTATTTCTAAACTTATAGTTCGAAACATTTTTAATGTAGTTTCTTATACAATATACTTGTTATCACACCCTTTAATCAGCAATCGATTGTTTATAGTATTGAAATACAAGGTTAGGAAACTCATGTGGGTGCCAAACTAGGTTATTTTAAAGAACAAACGTCAGCATTTTTACTTTTAAGAACAAAATTAAGTAAATACCTTTATCAATCCTCAGTTCAATTTAAATTAAATACTCGTTTTATTAAACCAAATCTTATTTTTAAATCTAACTATTACAATAGTTTTAGAGTTTATACATGTGCTGGTTAATAAGATGTTGCAGATGTTGCAATAAAATAAAAATGTTTTCTATTTACCATGAATTTCCTATTTGTTGTTAGTAAAATTACAACTTAGAAATTCTACTTTTGTCAGAATTAAATAGGTTTTTTAAGAAAATATGGCATAACAAGAAACTTTAAATTAGGTGTGAATACATTATTTTTTAATAAAAATAAAAATTGAATTACATTGAAAGAGGGAGATAAATATTATGACGACATTATTACTATTATTATTTTTTTTAACTTGTACGCAGTTTATAATAAGCTATTCCACACTTTCTCAACTAGTAATACAATCACGCTCTTATTTAAATGAAATAAAATTACCTAAACGAAGTAAAATTATATTTATTTTATTTGGAGGTATGTAGATTTATATTTAAAGAGAGATATACACCACACGGTTAAGAATATTATATTATGTTTGCTTATATAAGTAGTTTAGAATATTTATTTTTAGAAGTAATTTTTAGAATATTTTAAGAAGAAATGTTACAGATCTTGAAAAACTTTGTAAAACTTATTTATCATTTCCGAAAGGGAAAAGTTCTGATTTATCTGAGTTATTATAAATGTTTATCTTATTCGAAAACAACGATTAAAAAATTTAATATAAATATAAAATGAAACGATAATTATTAACCGAATATTATTATATGTCACTATTAACCATATATTATATTAACCGAAGGCAAGTGAACTGAGGCCAACTTTGGCATTCATGTCTAACTAAAATTTGTTTTTTTTTTTTAAATAATAATAAGTTATTCATAAATTTAGTCATTCTAGTTTTTTCGAATAGATGATAACTTTAATAACTTCTAATCAATTTTTGAGATTATAATATTTGATAATATTATAATTCGATATCGATTTAAGGTAAATTATTTAGATGCTTTTATGATTAATTTACAATTTAAGAAATGGTAATTTCAAATAGCACAACCCAAAAACAGGATGTAATTCTAAGAATTTGAGCATTACATTTCCTAAAAATTAAGGAATATCATAAGTATTTGATATATGTACTTGAAATATAATAGAGATGTATAAAAATACATTATTATTATTATTATTATTATTATTATTGGCAATAAACTATGTAAACTCCACATAGAAATAACAGAGCAGTTTTTTATATAATAATAATAATAATAATAATAATAACTAATCTGAATAATAGTTATATTTAAAAAAAAAAAAATATGTCTTAAATGTGAAATTTTAAATTAAGTTGAAAGGAAAAAAAAAAACTTTATGTATACTTTTTTTTTTAAATTGAAAATTTTCGAAAAAAAAAAAAAAATGAAAATTTCCAACTTTTATATGAGCGAATTGTGTTTTTCTGTTTTCGACTGGATACTTCAGTTAGCAGGTGTGGGGTTCGATTCTAGCCTTCGTAGCTTTTTCAATCTAGTCCAATTTATTCGGCCAATCCACAAAGAAATCTATGTTTTGCGAAATTGCTTATGTAAAAAAGAAACATACTTAATCTATTTGTTCCGCATTAATCAAAGTTCTTTACTTTTCATTTTTATTTTTATTTATTTATTTATTTTATCTTATTAACTAAAAATCTTGACATAGCATAGATCATTGGATTAGAAAAATTGGATATTAAAAATACATGTAAGCATTTTTTTTTTTTTTTTTTTTTTTTTGAATGAGAGAGGAACAGAAAAAATTTATTTGAACAGCTTTTTATCAGCATAATAAGACTTGGAATTTCAGCGGAATTTTATTTATATATTTATTTAGAATATTGTTTTTCTAACATCAGCAATAATACAGTAATAATTGTTAGATGTTTTACTTGCGGTATTTGTATGCTTTTATTAGTGAAATTAAGCAACAGAAAATTAAACTACTGATCTATACGGGACGAAATGTGCGGGTTAAAATATTCCTTAGAACTATTTTAAAAGATATGTCTAATATATTATGCAAAAATTTTTGCATTATTAATACAAATAAATAAATAAATAAATAAAACATAGTTTAATATGGTTTTCCCCATTTTCCTTTAGAAAGCTTATCTAAAAAATATATATACTCTGTTTCTAAATCCTGCTTTTGAATTTATGCCTCCTGAAATAATTTATAAATAAACGTAAGTTAAAGTATTAAAAGATAATTTAAAATGTCTTCATAAAACAACACGAAAGAAAACATTTAAAATAAAATTTTAAATGAAAGGAATTTAAAATGATCATCAAAAACAATGATTTATTTTCCTCTTCTGGTATTAAAATTTCATTTTATTAGTAAAACATGTCTTGAAAGCTGCAATTTTTAACGTTATATTTATAGATTAATTTCAACAAAGCGTAAACAAATTTTCAGATGCAGTCTCATTGTATTAAAGAGCATACTCACGATTGAATTTAGCACAATTTGATTCTGCATGCGTTGCATTTGCATTTAGTTACCTTACTACATTCGAAGCTGATTACTTGTAATCTACATAGTACATGTAATCATAAAAGCTGTATAAAGAATGCATTTAAATAAATTTCTTTTGTTATATACACTAAAAAGAACGAAAACAGTGTGAATTTAGTAAAAATTTAAATATGTTTAATTTCAAAGAAAAATATAAATAAATTGAAACTTTATTATTCTGTTAAAATGTAATGGCTGTTAAAATATGAATATGGAAATTTTTTGATTTTTGATAAATGATAAAAATGAAAATATCTGTGAGTAGAGGCATAAAAGAATCTTTTATTACTTTAAATATGAATTTTGCTTAAAATTTTTGTATTATTCATTTTTTCAAAAATGAATATTTATTTTACTTTCATAAACTAATAATAATTATTTATAAAACATAAAAAATAATATTACAAGTAATACTTTATTTTATGATAGAAATGAACTGCTGGTTAAACTACAGTTTGATAAATTTTTCAATAGGATATCATTTACCATAAATGTCACTAAAAAAGTTATAAGCATACGAAGATAAAAATGCGATAACATCATAAGGGGAAGTATAGTTGAAGTAAATACATAATTAAAATTAATTCCATGTTGTTTTAACGGCAACTTTAAAATAAAAAAATGAAAAATTCGCCATTTGTTTAAAAAGATATATAATTTACCAAAATTGCTTCGTTATGAAAAAAAAAAAAAAAAAAAATCTGCATAATATTAAAAAATTACTATTATCTTTTTAAATAATTAAAATCAATCAATGTCATCACACTATGTCACTCCTTATAAATACAAGAAATCATACAAAATTAATCTTTCTTCGTATTTTAATTTATTTAAGATTTGCTTCGAATAGCTATAGATTTTCCAAGAGTTTTACTACACGAAGATGTAGCAAACAAATCAGATATTCCAATTCTCTTTCTACGCCTTTAAAGTATAAATATAGGATTTAAGTAACATGTTCTGAATCTGTAAAAATTTTTCATTATCTAATGAAAATTATTTCAATAAAAGCGAATGTGTCTATATCAGTGTTAATTAATTTAAATGAACATGGGAAATTATTGAAGAATTGAGTATAATAATCTCTGATTACATCTTTTCTATTTGACAATTGAAAGTAAAATCATGTGCACGCTACATATATTAACGAAGATTATTCATAAATATGTGCAAACTTCGATCACATTGATTAATTAGAAATGTAAATTTGAAGTTTGTGGTACTAAAAATGGTATTATTCTTATTATTTTTATTTTTTTTATACAGAGAGAGAGCGAGAAGAAATTATATTGAATGAAAATGTGCATTCATTTCGCAATATATATGTTGCTAAATACGCACCTTTTTTTATTATTATTATTATGTATAAGTTAATGGTTAATGAAACATACTAATAAACGTTTTAAAAAAAAAGCAAATATATTCCAAATATGCAGTATAGTAATATATAATATCATGGATAAGTTTTATTTTTAACTGAAATTAATAAAAAATAAAAATAAATAAAAAGACTTGTTTTTATATAGATTGTTACTTGTTCATCTCATTTTTTCCTTCTGCGTTAGAAAAGAATTTTTTTAATTCTTATTCATGTTTTACTTTATGTTACTTTGGCACGACATCTTAACAGTTTCAAGAAAATTATGCAAATTGCAATAATTTTAGAACCCTTTGGAGCCCTTGTGATTTAAAAATAAATAAATAATAATAATAATAAAAAAAAAAAAAAATCGAACAGTCTATTTTGCATTAAAACAACAACTAGAAACAGTAAAAAGTAAAAAGTATATATTTCTGGAAATAATTCATTCCAGGTTACACGCTGGCTACTGGTATTAGATATTTTGCATTGAAAACGAGTAGTATTCCCTTTATACGAGTTGCAATGCTCCCATTTTTCAATTTCACAGAAATCTTTCAAATAAAAAAAAGTTTTTAAATAGAAGATTTCTAACAAGAAATGTGGCCTTCTTATTTAAAAAACTTTACATGATGCAGTTTCTTTCAGACAATGGCATAAATGAAATGTCTGTCATGAAGT
The DNA here is from genome assembly GCA_963930645.1 of Salticus scenicus. NCBI lineage: Eukaryota > Metazoa > Arthropoda > Arachnida > Araneae > Salticidae > Salticus > Salticus scenicus. Next base: position 163,260,627 of record OZ005651.1, read on the forward strand.
TTAATAGGTGACTATTATTAAAATTTGTCAAAATTTTCTGAATCCATTCAAAAAATAAATAATGTAAGAATTTTTAAATTATTTTACAGTATTATTGTCAAATAAAAACTGAAATTATAATGGTTATTCATTGATAAAACAAATATGATTTGTCAGGTTATAAATTTTAATCGATAATAGTGGTTTCAATGTATAACCATAGCCTCCTAAACTAGATGCCTGTCGCGTTGCTCGTAAACTTGGCAACAGTTCAAACAGTAGACAGCGCCACCTGGTACAGATTGAGCGACTTTTTTATTCAACAGCCCCCAATAATTTTTAAAAGTGATATATGATATATATAATCGTCGTTTCTTCGATCCTATTCGCCTTTTATGTATATCAAATTTCACTTTTAAAAATTATTGGTGGCTGTTGAATAAAAAAGTCGCTCAACCTGTACCAGGGGGCGCTGTCTACTGGGGGCGCTGTCATACTTTCTCCATTTAAACTGTTAATATCGAGATTTTATTCATAAACGTGTATCTTAAAAAAAAAAAAAAGAAAGAAAGAAAGAAAAGAAAAGAAAGAAAGAAAAGAAAGAAGAAATAAAGAAAAGAAAATTGTTTCTAAAACTCCCCTCATACATTTTAATAATTTATACTTTAAAGTTAAATGTTTATTTTACTGAAATTTATAAACTTACAGACATTTGTGTATGTATGTGTGTTTAACCCAGTTTAAATCCAATGATTCATTAAAAAGTATTTTATATATTTATATTATTCACTCTTAAAAACAGAAATTATTTTATCAACTTATATTTATAATTCCTTATATTTTAATTGTTTTCATTATTTTGCATTTGTATAGTATAAATGTTATCCATTTAAATTGTTATACAAATATTATGTTAGTCTAGAGAACCATTTGAACATTAATAACTCATTGAATTCATAAATTAATTATAATATAATTAATTAAAACTTAGATAAATTTATATTAAAAATTTGTATTAATATGCGAATTCGTATTTAACCTAAAATATACTGTGAATTTATTGTTATGTTATAAATAAATTGGTCTATATTTTTTTTACTTACAAGACATTCTCTTACACATATCATTAAAAATAGATAATAAATTTCCTAAAATAGTAATAGAATCATTATTATGGATTACATATAATTATACAAAAGTGCTTATGGGAAAAGGATGAAAAAGAAATTGCATTAAAAAAAAAAAAAGAAAAAGAATGTTTCAAAACCAAATTAAATTGTAAGTTAAACTCCTTTCTTTTTACAATTAAAATTCAGTGAACTGCTTCATATTACAGTTGCAAATGGTGGTACATTAAAGGAGATTTATATACGATTTTCTCATTTAAATTATTCTTATAGGCACCTGACACTTTTATTTTTACATATAAAATACAATGCTGCTTTATGTTTAGATAATCCAATACATAAATTCATTTTAGCCTTGACTAAAATAATTTATTGACAAAATAATAATAATGATTATTATAATAATTGCTGTTAATATTGTTGGTATAAGAAAAAATAAAGAAAAGACTTAAACAGTCAAATAGTAAATTTTCTACTTCAATTTATTGGTTTTTATATAATTATTTTTTCTAATTTTTAATTATGTTTTCATTAATAATTACTCTTTTTACAATATAATTAAAAACAGATTTAATTATTTAATAGAATCAATTTAAAAATTTATGTTTGCTAAAAAAACAAAAAATAAAATAAAATAAAATAAAATAAACCTTTTCTTGAAATATTTCCATGTACACTGTATTTACGTACAATGAGAATTAATATGTTAATACTTTATATTTCAGGTTCATTCATACAGTTTTATCTGTTTTGGGTGCAGAAAATAAGTCACTTTAAGTAAGTAAAATAATAATAATAATAATAATAATAATATAAATATAAATATAAATAAAGAAAGAAAGAAAAATGTTAAGTTTAAACATTCATTCGTATATTAATCATATGAAACATGGTGGAACCAGTATTCAAGGCAATCTGGGGGAAGGGGGGGGGGGCTGGAAATTATATTTAGCATATATTTCTACAAATTACCTTGATTTATTTTCATTGATTTACATATATTTTACAATGGATTTTATTATTATTTCTTTTCTTTATTTTGTAAATATCGTTAGTTAAAAAATAAAATCAGTAACAAATAATGTTGCATATTTATAAAATGGTTTAATTGAAATTTTAAACCTTTTTATTTCTTTTTAATCATAGTCTCAAGAAATTATCAACATTTAAGTAATAAATATTAGAATTTTCATTAAAAAACATTATTTTCCGAAAATTATAAATAATCTGAAAAGAAATCCGTTTATAAACGCAATACCAAAGTTAAAAATAAGAAGCTTTAAAATTTTATATCTTATCCAAGAAGGTTATAAAATGTTCCATTTTATTCTTAAAAAAAAAAAAAAAAAAAAAAACAAGCATGCATCATATACTAAGTAATTGCCATTCTTACTTCTTCACTTTTTTTTTTTTACTCTTAACTACCTTTTATTTACAAATAATATTACTGGGTAATTCCCCCCAAAACTTAATATTTTCAAATCCTGAATTCTTTAAAAACAAAATTGCTTTAAAAAATCTAAATAATAATAATAATAATTATTATTATTATTATTACTTTTTATAGGACAATTAACAAAGGAAAAATAAAAGCAACTCACTTTCACTATGCAAAGTACATCTAGCTATGCTTAACAATACTAGCAATGTCAGTAGAATAACATTTTTGCTTTCCAGGAGTATAGCATTTTTCATATATTAGGCCTGCTGCTAAGACCTAGAACCAAGTTTAGGTTTAAGAACGCTTATCTATTATTATTATCGCTTATTTACAGATAATAACAGGTATTTTTGAAAAATCCTTTGATGTATAATAGAAATTTTGTACAGGAGAAAGACAGCAGGAAATATTACATACCTCTGTGAAAAACTTTAAAATTATGATGCGATAGCTCGATGAATCAGATCTTCAACTTACACTATGAATCCAACAAAATGTTAGAAATAAATACTGCTGTTCAGTACTAGGCTAAAAATTCAGTCTATATCTCTAAAATTATTTTTAAAAATTCCTTGAGTCAGAAGAACGACATGTAAACCTTGAGAAAAAATTAAAAATGATAATTAAAAGTAAAATAATAATAATAATAATAATAATAATAATAATAATAACAACAATTTTCTATGTCAAACCATTTTTGTGGTACTTTGCTCGGCCATCATATTGTTAGGTTTAATCACCCTACTATTCTATTTAATTTAAAAGTAATGGGGGCAATTAACAGTGCTTAAAATAAACTTGATTTGCAAAATAAGGTATTCAGCCTATAAAGGCAAAGCTATTAAATAAATAATAATAAAAAAAAAAAAAAAATGAAAATAAGTGAAAATAATTGAAAATCCTACATAATATTTGTTAACTAAAAAAAATAAACATTTCGAGAATTTTTTTTTCTTTTTTTATCAAATGTGTTTGCATAAGTATGTAATCATTTAAAAAGGTACATAATCAATAAGCATCTATGTGCTATCGATTATAATAGTAATAATTAAAAAGTGCATAATAAATAAGTATATAGGAAAATAATTCCTTTATTTTTTTCCCTGCATGAAGATATATTTCATCCAAATATGTTTCATTTCCAATTTTTAATTAGCAACTTTATGCTACTGAATATAATGTTTTAATTAAGTTTAATATGTATAGTTAACTACAGAGTATAATTTGAACCAAAGTTGTATATAATGAAGTTTTTTTTTTTTTTTTTTTTAATAATAATAATATACTATTACAAGTAAAATAAACCTACATTTTTTTTTTTTTTTTTTTTTTTTTTTTTTTACATTCGTAAAAATGGAAGTGTTAATTATTTCTAAAATTTATAGGGAAAAAAAAAAAAAAAAAAAAAAAAAAAAAAGCTATAACATGTTGTGGACATAAAAAGTTGTATAAATTTATGCAAGTTTAAATCTACATAAGAATTTTAAATGAAAACGATTGTTGGTTTAAATATTTTTACGTTATTCCATGTGAAACACTCAGTGTTTCTTTTCCTTAACTTTCTTTAATGAAATAATAACGTATTGTATAGCAATCATTTTAATGTAATGGTATTATTGCACAAATATTTTTCCACATTTCAGATTAGTTTCAGTTTCAGTTTTAACTGCTATTCTTTTCAATAGACAATTTTAATTGTTTTATCCAAAAATATTTGATTAGATATCGATAGGGATTACTAAAATCTAATGTAATGTATTTTACATAGTTTTACATAGTATACCGAGATTTAAATATTTTTAAATCAAAAACTAGTAAATAGTAACAAAATACATTCTTAACAATGCTAGCAAAAAATGTTATATTTAATATATTACTGTTCAGCATTTGAAAAGTTAACTCAAGGTATTTTCAAAATTTAAAGTTTTACAAAGAAACAGATAATATAACAAAACTTCAAAGCGTTTTAAATTACAAAACTGTAGGTATTCAAAGAAAATATTGATACATCAAAACATCAAAGCAAGCATGTTTCACTCTTAGTGAGAAAAAAACAATAATGATGATGATGATAATTAGTTGTTACTGTAAACTAAGCAAACTAACTAAACAAGCACATATAAGGAAATTTAAGTGCATTCTAAAACTTATTATTATTATTTATTATTATTATTGTTATTATTTATTATTATTATTATTTACAGAACTAAACATTTATTAGTTTCTAATAGTTTCTTATTGTGAAGGCATCATTTATGCAGTTTAAGGAAACTTGCATTATCGCTTTAAACATTTTAGTATTCAGAAATACCATTATAGACGGATTTGCATCTAAGCTGATGTAAAGTAAACATTAGGAGATTGTTAAGATGGGTATTACTGATTTAGTTAATATTAAATTAAGCATTGGTATTTTCTCAAGTATGTTCGAATTAAAAGAAAGGAAGAAAAATAATAAGAACTTACTAAATTCGGTCCATAAACCAAATGTGTCGGACATTTTTACATATCAATATATATTCATTCAATATAATGGAAGGTAAGGCAATAAATGGTAGTGCTTCAATCACAGCATGCGATGCTGGTATATGTAAATATATATAATGATAATCGAAATAAAATGCAAAAGCTAAACAGAGAGGATATATTGGCCTGATAATCCACAAGTGCCTAAATATATATATATATATATAAAGTAACAATAGAAGTACAATGAAAAAATTAGACAAGCCAAAAAAGAAAAGAAAAAAAATGCCACCTTTTAAAGTGCCACCATAACCCAGAAGAAACAAAATAAATTAATAATGAGTTTAAGTTTATTGACACTTTAAGACAATTGTAAGAAATAATGGCACATAGCAGTCTCTATACATTACTAAATCAAAAATGGATATAACAAAATGAAAATAAATTAAATGGAACATTATAATTTAAAAAAAAAAAAAAAAAAAAAAAAAAAAACATTGTAAAACCGCACATTCAGATAGAAACAAAGTGCATTATATGAAAAAGAAAAAAAAGGTATTAGCCTTAACTTTTCAAAAAATAAAATGTATGCAATTCATATATTTTAATATTGAGAAGAAACAGAATACACAAAAGAGCTTATAGCAATTGCATATATATATATATATATATATATATATATTATATAATTGATGTAAGAGCTAAAAACTATTTGAATCAGGGCGAAACAAACACAAAAGTAATAATAAGAAGGAGCAGAGGTCACCATATCTTAAAAAGGGTGGAGCGTGTTTTGTATGTATCTATACATTAAGGATAGTATTGTTGTTTAAGAATTCTTACTTGTTAAATTTGTCATGTGATGTAAACAAAGATGCATCAATCATTTCTAGTCAAGAACGGTCCAAATTTCCAACGAATAAAAATAGCTTTTGTTTCAAAGTAACTAACTGTGCAACTAACTTTGCACTAACTGTGCAAACGTAAAAAATAACACGGGAAAATGACTTATTAACTATATTAAAAATGTTTTAGTTTCGGTCTCAAAAATGTTCTAGAATATGAATAGTCAGAAAAAGTTTGCAGCAAAGTTAATCTACTATGTCACTATAAACTTTTTCATCTCTAGCAGATTCTTTATTATAAGTATATTGATAATAATATCAGAAAATCTCCAGTCAAATTTAATTCTGAAAATTCTGGACTTGGAAAACTGAAATCAGTTCTAACTACATATTTAAAGTGCGCTAAAAATTACTTCTATTTACATGTTAAAAAAAAAAAAAAAATAAAATAAAATAAAATAAAAACTTTTAAAAATATTTTACTTTTTTTTTTTTCTTTTTTTTTTTCTATTTTAATGTCGGAATAAGTAGGAAAGTTTGATATAGAATCAATTTTGAAAGACGGAATATATGATTAAAAATACTGTTCATATAATGCACTTATTTTTTTCCAAGAAAGGGAGAAAAATTAAAATTTAATAGACAAAATTATATTATTATTATTATTATTTTACTTTAAAGATATCTGAGAAATAAATTGACATTATAATTGATTAAAGTTTATATTTATAGTTTTAATGATAAGTAACTTTACACCATGGCGTTTCTGCACAGTTCTTTTACATGTGATAATACTTTTTGCCTCGGGAAATTAATTGAATTTTCGTTAACTCCACAACTTATCTTGAAAATATTTTTTTTTTTTTTTTTTAGTTTAAAATTTTTAAAATATCCTACGGATATTGTTTTTACACATGTGCAAAATCTTATTATTTTATTTGTTTTCTTACCAATAGAGAATGTTCAACTGAAAAGCAAAAATACTTTTTAATGGATTTACATACTGTAAAATAAGACAATACATTTCAATTTTATTTATAAAATTGCCTATGCGATATTCTTTTTTGAAAAGTATGATTAGATCGCAACATAATCGAAAATTCAATGCCTCCTTTTGCAAGTCAGTATAATAATAATAATAAAAGGAATAATGCATATATAGTGACATTTATTTTTACATTACATTTAAGTGTCAAGTAAATTGTAAACAAGTTTTAAATCCATATTTTAGTACTTATGTATGACACACAAGAAAATAATAATATTAATAATAATAACACGAAATGAAACTTTTTTTCCCTTTTATTGAACCGTACTTAAAATTTATAATATATCTTAAAAGAAACGATTGTTCTTACAGTATTTCTTTTAAAAATGCTAAAATGTTAATTTTTCTATATTAATTCAGAAAGCAATCTATTTTTGTTTTTATTTACTTATTTATTTTAATAAAATGATTGAATTTATCTATATTTTATTTCATTAATTTAAAATTAAATTAGAAACTCTAAATATCACCAGTGCAATACATCAATAAAAATAATATTACACACGTAACCATACACACATATATACATATTTGCACATGCACACGTAAACACACACACACACGTGTGTGAAAAAGACTTCTTGACCACTGGTGTGGCTAGTGGGCAGAAGAAAAAAAGTCCCCCCCCCCCAAAAAAAAAAAAAAAAAAAAATCTACTTTATTACTTTATGCTCCCTCCTCTCAAAAAAATAAATTAAATATTTTTTTTTTTTTCCCTTTCTGTTACAGCAGGTTATTTCTTTGAGATTTCATGTCTTGTTCTTAGTATTTCAACTACTATACTTTGAATTTAGAGCTATAAAATAATTTTCTTTTGCAGTAGTAGGAGGTGATCTTGTGTCCCATCTACCAGAAGATTATGTTGACAAAATTATAAATTCTTTAAACATAGTATTATGTATTATTCTTTAAGCATATATATATATATATTAAGGCAAATATGATTGGAATACTTTTGCATGATTTTATTTGTTCTATTATTATTATTATTATATTATTATTATTAATCTTCATTATCTTGCTTGTAGTTGTAAAAAAGTAAAAAACCTATTTATTTCAAAATATTAAAGAAATCAATATCAGTCAAAATATTAATAATAATTATTATTAATTCAATAATGGGAATGGAATTTAAAAAAAAAGTAGTCATAAAATAAAATCGGATTATATGTATATATATGTATCTGTTTACTTGTTCCCCACCAAATATCATGTATGACAGTTTACAGGATTTAAGAATATTTTTAATACACTTATTGAAATGTCCTAAAATTCTGATTAAATGTTCATTTAAAATATTTTAATTGGAGTAGTTTAATAATTTAAATTACCAAATATATAAACTGCCAAATTGTTAAAATATTAAATAATAAATATCATTAATTAAGCATTTTTTTAAAATGTAAATTAATCAAAGTTTTCTTTAAAAGAAAAATAAACAATTTTTAAAAGTTTCCAAGAAACATAATTTCAACGGCTTAGTTTCAGAAATGCTATTAATGGTATACGAAAAGTAGGGGGCGTTTCTGTCAGGGACGTGTCGTTGAGACGTAATTTCCATAAAATCAAAATAGCGCCTGCAAGAAATTCTCAATTATTTCGTTTTATTCAACATTAAAGTTATATGTAACTATTTTCTGCTACACAATTCTCATGTTCATTGCCAGTATGAAGACTGTTTATAATCTCGTCTGTCTGTCTCTGCTTTTCTTTTCTTTCTTTCTTTCTTTCTTTTTTTTTTTTTTTTTCCATTCTTTCATTTTCTGTTTCTTCATTTTTTTCTCCCATGACATGCCTACCAATATTTCAAATTATAACTGTTGTCTCATTTAATAGTAGAAAATTATAGTCAAAAGCACGCATGATAATATAAAGTAGGGGCAGAGGCATATATAAGCATATAACAGTAAGTAATCAATATAAATAATTCATAAAAAATTACAAATATGTTAAAAGAATCGACAAAACATTTAAAAAAAAAAACAATATTAAAAAGTGAGAATGACAAGAAAAAATGTCATACATACATACATCACACGCACAAACACACAGAAAAAGGTTGGGAGAGAAAGAGAAAGATCTGACGCAGTAAATGGTATACTATTTATGCAAAATTCTACGAAACAAAAAAGGAAAATCTGTTAATCTTAATTTTCTAACTATAGTCTTGAGAATTTATAATATTAACAAATAAACAAATAAAAAGTTTTCCAAGGAAATTTTTTAATAGCAAAAATTCTATATCACATATTATTAAAGATGTTACTAGGAAGTATACATATAAAGCAACAACTATAGTATGAAAGGTAACAATACAGCTTCCGCTGGGGTTACCATGTGGTGTAACCTACAGACCCAAAGATCGACAGTTGTGACCTACATTTTTCTTCAACCTTTTCATTATCTGCACCCTCTATCTGCATGTATGTGGATCTTTAGTCTCTTGTATAACGTAAGAACAGACGAAGAAGACGACACTAGATTCACTTTAGCTTCTCAATAGAAGATAAAGATACAGAGTAGAGATAAATTATAAAAAGATTACTCAGTTTTAATTTGCTGTATGCTGAAAGAGAAAATTGGGCCTAAAGCTTGAATGTTTTTGTGTAGCTAAAATAATATTAGACATCATTGATATTGTCTTATGCTTTCTCTGGGCGACATTAATTAGTTTGGTAGTGGTAGGTATAATTTTTTTTTGTAAAAATTTTGAAGTGGACTTCAGTATTAAAAAATAATTTTAAAGACAAGAAAACACGAATTCTATTCTAATAGATTAACAAGAGTAAATTAATACATATGTATTAAAATAAGAAAAAGAAAAGAAAATTGCGGTGTCACTCCAAATATACAGGGAACATTAACAGTGATCGTAATTCGGTAATGTATTTAACTTAACTTTTACATATAAATTTCAATTTTTTAGTATCATTATACAGAAGTGTTATCTTTAAATAGCTCAGGATATCACGAGAATAAAAGAAAAATTAAAAAAATAAATAAAAATTTGATAACACAATATAGTGTTATGCATATTGTTATTAGTGCTTTTTTTTTTTTTTTTTTATCAAAATCTTAAGAACTTCTTTAGAACAAAATTCTAAAGAATCTTCTATAAACAAAATTCTTTCAACTTAAAAATTTGCGAGGTCTCCAAATTTTTAGACTATTTCACCTTGAATGAATTTGGATGTCTTGGAACTTGAGTTTAAGCAAGACTTTTGTTTGGCTTTTTGAAAGAATTTGAAAAGTTTTCCCCAAAGAACCAACGCATGATCGCACCACTTTTATTTCTTGATGGCAATATTTCACCTGTTAAGTTTTTATGATTGGAATTTTATTTTTGACATTAGGTCATTTCATGAAATATTTACAAAATTTTAATAAAAATTAATTTTAGAAAATTAATTAGTGGAATTATTTTGTAATTGCTTTAGACTTTAGAATATAACGTAGGAAGCTATAGTACTAAAGCAACAGCAAAACAGCAAATAGTACTAAAGCAACAGCAAATTTAATATTTAAAAAGTAATATTTAAAATTTTGTGACGGTTGTGACATTTCATGGAAAGACTCCTTTCTATTTTTTTTATATGGCATTTTTTATTCTTTCCCGTTTGATCCTTCTTCGTTAAACATTCCCAACTTTAACTACCTGACTTTCATCCTTTAAGATCTGTCTCATACTTTGATTGAATTATTTATTTATTTGTTTATTTTATCAGCGAAGACATAACATACTTATAAGTCACATGACGGCTTCAACTTTATTTTGATAAACATAAAAGACTAAGAATATTAGAAATCGATCCGACATTTTGTAAAGCTTCCAAAAAATTAGTTTAGCTGGTAACCCAATTATCGTTTCGAGACAAGACAATGCAGAAAGGAATTGTTATTTCCATAATTTATATATGTAATAAAATAAGATGTGTGTGTGTGTGTATGTCAGTGTGTATATATATCCGGAGCTTTTTAAGAAAACGGCTGATCGCAGAGCTACACAAATTTGCATGATGATTTGTTATAACCTGTTTTGATGCACCTCGAGGCCCGATTTTCGAATTTTCGATTAGATTTTTTAAAATTAAATAAAGTATGAAAGTAATAACCTAGCTTTAAAATTGACCATCTTAGAAGATTTATTCTTTCGTTTAAATCGTCTCTGTATCTTAGCAAAGGTTATTACGCTATTTATTTATTTATTTTTTATTTATTTAATTCATTCATTTGAAGGCGAAATCTTTTTCTTTTTTTTTTCTAATTTATTATATTTTTTGAAAATCAAATGGTAATGCAGTAGAAAAAATTATGTATATGAAATTTTAAATTTAAAAACGTATTTATAACAGTTATGTTTATGTATAATTTTTGTAGTACATCAGCTTTTTACTTTACTTTATTATTATTATTATTATTGATTCCTTTGAAAGATATTCTTCTTCTTCTTCTTCTTTTTTTTTATTTTTTTTTTAAGTACTTATCAGAAAAAAAAAAAAAAAAAAAAAAAAAAAAATGTAGTACATACTAGAAAGGATTAAATTGATTAAAACGTAAGTTTAATTAGAGCTATTTCTTTTCTTCTTCTTCTTCTTCTTCTTCTTTTTTTTTTTTTTTTTTTTTTTAGTTTTTATTTAAAATGTGATACAAATAAATAAATAAATAAGTAAAATAGTGATTCAATTCTTTTGAAAATTCATTTAAATATTGTGACCAGCGAAGCGGGCGTAGCCTGCTAGTAATTAATAAGAAAAGAAACTATAAAGAATAATTTGAGTTACAAACAAGGCAAAAACGTATAATTCGTTTAATCTGGATGAATAAATGAAAAAAAAAAAAAAAAAAAAACTGTGCTCTAAATAAATATAGGTTTCAGACTATGCTAATAGACGGTTTTTTTTTTCTTCTTCTTCTTCTTCTTTTTTTTTTCTTTTTTTTTTTTTTTTTTTTCCTTCTTTAAGTGTGAGTGCCATATTTCATTCAAAGAAAATATACCAAATGAAAAATATTTTTCTATTTCTATTTTCTTTCTTTCTTTCTTTCTTTTTTACACTGGTGTTGAAAATTTAAGCAAAAACCGGTTTCCTCGTTTTCTTCTTTTGCGCACAATTTTTAAACAAATAAAGATATGAACATAAAATTTGTATGGTATTTCGTTATCATATCATTAACCAAATTTTATATAACTTTAACATAAGTAATAATTTTTAAGCTGATAAATATTAATTTTTTGTCAAAAATAAGCTTTGGAAAAAATGAAAAATTTCAACAATTTTAGAAAAGAAAACTTATGCAAAATGGTCATAAGGATGCATTACAGTTAGGTGAAGATGCACATGCATCTATGTGTTAGATTAAAATCGTTTTTTTTTTTTACCTGTATTTATTTTTCTGTTTCTTCTTTTTTTCGCATGTGAATAGCTTTTAAAAAATATACATACAAACATGAAAATTGGATAAGATGTTCATTATAAAACTATTTATTGACATTTTTATTATTCTGGTGATGCTCATAGTTTACAAATTATTAATTATACATTGTTTAAAAAGTCTGTTATAAAAATAAAAGAAAAGTTAATACAGAAAGAAAAATTGAGATTTAGAGTAACATTTCAAGGCATGTGCGCCTTTATCTATCTGCAATGCAACCTTAACATCACTTTTCATTAAGTTTTCTTTTCTAAAATTGTTTAATTTTTTCCTTTTTTCCAAAGCATACTTTAAAAAAAAATTAATCATTATTAGTTTAAAAATTAGTAATCATGCTAAAATTATATCAAATTCGATTAATGGTATGATACCGAAGATGTCATCTAAATTTTATGTTCATACGTTTATTTGTTTAAAAATTATGCGCAAAAGAAGAAAACGAGAAAACAGGTTGTTGATTACATTTTGAACACCAGTGTAAGAAGTTTAGGACGGAATTACAATAATTATTTTAGTATGTAATTTTTCTTCCTTTTTAAATTATCATTCGTTTAAAACTTAAAATATTGATAACTTTAAAAAAATGTAGAATCTTTTGAAAAGTGAACATTGTGACAAGGTAACAAGGTATATGACTCCAGACTATTCACATGAGAAGATATATACATATATGTATATATATGTGGTAGGGAAAAAAAAAAAAAAAAGCAGAAGCTATTCTGTGTACGAAATAGTTTGCATTGAAAAGGCAAATAAAAGGGATAATAAAAGTTAATAAAAGGGATTATAAGTAATTCAAGTTGTAGAAGGCAGTGTAGAATCAGGAGAAGAGGGGAGGGGGGGGGGGGTGCTAAAAGTCAATTTTTTCTCCAAAACTAAATTATGTTTAGGAAAAGTTTTTAATTTATGAATTCCTCAAGAGAAAGAAGTTTTCAAATTGTTTGGTCCTTAGATAACATTATTATTATTATTAGGATTATTATTTTTCAATTTTTAAGAAATTTTTAAATGTTTAAAGTAGCTTTATGATAAGATGTGAAAAGTTTTTAACATCAGCTTTAATTTTTATAATGCAAATAATCATGAACGTTGCAGGAAAGTAGAAAAGTGAGAAGGTATCATCTTTAATTTTTCTTGTTTTAAATTATGGGCCGACAGGTGGCGTAGTGATCCGCTCTCAGACTGTTAGGTTGAAGCAAAGAGAAATGTTTCCGCATCACCTCATCTTTATGTTTATACCATTATTATATTTTTTTGTTTTGTTTTGTTTTTCAAAAATAAAAATGTTTATTTTAAGCGCTAAGTGCTTCGTATATTGAAAAAAGAAAAGAATATTTACAAACGATATTGTTATGAAAAAATATAATTGGAGTTCCTGATTTTTCCTTTCGAAAAGGTTTTATTTAAACCAATTATTATAAATATTTGCTATTTAACATCAAAATGATTGAACAAACATAAACCATAGCAAATTTAAAAAAATGAAAAATTCTAGTCAAATAAGTTGTATTTATTTGGATAAACAAAACACGATAATTCAAAATTATTCATTTATGATCGAATTGTAAACATAGAAAAGCATGTTAAATCAAACGACAAATTATAAATAGTATCTTTTTTTTCCCCTTCAGATATACATTTTAGTTATAAATTGTAAACCGTAAGTATGTTATCTTTCCTACCAAAACAATGCAAATAATAAATCACTGGACTGGCACAGAAAATCGCTCATTTCATGTCTGTGCCTTGCATTCCAAGTAAAGAGCATTCTTGCTTTTGCTGGCGCTGGAGGAATGGGGGTTTGAAATACCCCCCAAACACAGCAGGGTGGGGGAAATAGTATTTCGTGATATGTGATGTGGGGGGAGCGAAAAGAAGGGGTGGATAAAAGTTGATGGAGGAGGAAAGCGTTCATTGGAGGAGAGCTACCATGTTTTGTGAAACAGGAGGAGTCCGGGGATGAAGAGAAGGATTCTAAGAGGTTGGATGAAGAGGAAAGGCAAATGGCGAACGCCCCAGCATCGAAATACTTCCCCCGTCATAATGAGTATCGATTCCCGCCCTATCTGCATTTTTTAAGAGTCAAGAAAGAATGTGTAGTTATTCTAAAAGGAGGGGGTAGAGAAGATTATTGATGCCTCATTATGCGGCAGTAGCCTTCCTTCGTGAAAGATTTTTCTTTCAAACACGGCTTCTCCACCAGATTTCATTGACAAATATACATTGTGCTTATTTGGATTCAGAACAAATTACACGTTTGTTACTTGAACTAGTTATGCAAATGTATGGGAGATTGCATGCTAAAAATACTGTAATAAATAATCATTGCCTTTCAAAACAATGCTACTTGCATCTTTTAAAGTTTTCAAAGCAATCTGCATAAACATTGAGATGAAGAGTATTAACTTTGCATACGTAATGTAGAACCATTCATTCAGAAAATTTGAAAACAAAATGAGAAGAAGCATCTTCCATATCTAAATAATCTCTAAAAACTGACATACAAGAATAGACTTGCACTTTCAGTCAATTTCAATGGGAAAACAATAATATTTAGGAATGTGAGAATAATACAAATAAACGTCTTTTTTTTTTTTTTTTTTTTTTTTTCAAATTTTCGGAGAAAGAAAATTGATGGGATTATGCTTAATGAGAACTGAATTTATCCAATAGCTAATACTATATGCTTTTTTCTAATGGTATTTTGACGATGTTATATTAATGTTATATTTCATATATCATACGAATCACGAGATAATAATATTCAAACACTGCAAAATTAATTTTAAATTGTTTGTTAAATTCAGTATTTTTTATTTATTTATTTAATAGAATTTTTATAGTTTCGTGTTATATTAATCAAAATGGATATAAAGTTTACTTATTAAAATTTTAATTAAAATTAACAATTTCACATGTGAGTAGATGGAAAATTGTAGTTCAGAATTACTGTCATTTATGAAATGATATTAAATCCTCCAATAACACCCTGACTTATTTATTTTTCCTAAAGAAAATTTAAAAAAAGAAAAAAAAAAAAAAAAAAAAAAATGAATAAAAAAGTAGAAAGATTAAACTAGGCTGCAGTAAAATGCACTACAATATTGATATTGAATAAGGGTGAATTAAAACACCTTAAACTGCAAAGACAAGCATAAATTATTCAGAGTAAAAAAAATTAAGCTTTCATGCTAGATTCTTCCTATAACTTTTTTGTGTGATGAAGAGTCGTGTTTAGTTATTTGAAACGGAAACAGTTGTTGCATGTTTAATGTGTGTTGTTTTGCCGAAAAGTTTTTATTCATTCCTATTCGAAAGCTGTACATATTGTATAGCTTTTATATTTTTCAGCAACTGACTAAACATAAAACTTGATTTTTTTTTTTTTTTTTATTAATACAGATTGAGAAAAAATAAGATTGAAAAAAAGATTGAAAAAAAGATTTTAGTGATAAATTTTTATTTCATTCAAGTCTTCCATTTTCTTTTATATAGATGACAATTAATTCCCCATTTATTTAAAAGTACTTATGTTTTGTTCAATAAATTTATATAATAATAATAATAATAATAATAATAATAATTGAATATCTACAAAAGCGAGAAGCTTACGAAAATCTGACGGAATGCCTATCATTTGACAAAATAGGTTACCTGATTTACTTATAACCTACATTATTAAGGTATTTATTATCTAAGGGCTAAGAAGTATAAAAATATAAAAATATGACGAAAAAATATCACAAGAAAAAAGTGATAATTAAGCTTCAGAGAGAGAGAGAGAGAGAAGGGGGGGGGGGGGCATCTTATAAAATCTTTTTGGAAGATATGGCCTCAAATCAAACGTAGAACTTTACTTAAATGCAAGTTTAAGAAAAGTGAAAGAAGTGAAAAAGTGTGTGCCTCTTTCCAAACTTAGGCTAAGAAGACTCTTGAATTTTTGTACAAATGAACGAGATAAATTCCGGCTTTAAAAAGCATATAAAACTGCATATATAAAACTGCATACATAAAAAGCATATAAGTAATGCTTATATTTGTAATTTTACTTTCAAACCATTAAAAATAATTAATTAATAACTTTTTAAAATAATAATTTAAAATATGTTAAAATAACATTAATATTAATAATAAATAGTTACCCGTACTTATCTTATTTATATATTAACTAACGGTGCTTATTATTCTCATTATTATTATTTTAACTAACAAGACAATTTTTTCCTTTATTAAACTGTTAAACACTGATTGATGACGTTAGAAATATGGTTGTGAAATCCTTAATAAATAAGAATGTGAATATCAGTTTCTTTTCTTTTTTCTTTCTTCTTATTCTTTTTTTTTTTTTTTCCTTTCTCGTTTAATAATGCGCATTACCGAACAAAAATATTATTATTTTTAAATGGCCATCTGACTATTCTGGCAATATATTTACCAAATTGCATATTTTTTCAGCAATTCAATTCATTTTTCTTCTTGTGTGTGTATGTGTGTGTGTGTGTGTGTGTGTGTGTGTGTGTGTGTGTGTGTGTGTGTGTGTGTACAGTTTTGTGACACATTTTTATATCAATCTATAAACTAAAGAATGGGTAGGTAAAACTTAAACCGTTGAACAAACTTTTATACCACTTAGACGTAATGTCTTCATAATGGAAAAAATTCCTAGCGGAGTTGTTTTAAAATTAATTATGTAGAAATTTGTTTTCGAAAAATAAATACACATGTTATTTTGCCAGACTATAATATAGTAACAGAGTTTATAAAGCTGTTATGCTTTTGTAAACCAAGGAATATACAGTTTTTTAAAAGTTCCAAATCGTTAACTGACAAGATTGATTAATATTTCCCAGTGTAATAAAATATGTAGTTTTTTTTTTTTTTTTTTTTTTTTTTAACTGGTAGTGAAGAGAACTTTTAATTTTGCTTAAAAACTTAAGTTTTAAATGAAGTTTCTTTTAAAAATCAATGTCTATAATGGCAGTATAACAAAAAAAAAATATTTTTTCAAAAAATATATAAATAAGCATTATAACCAAGCTTTATATTACTACGTTAGCAACAGAAAGTAAAGAGAATGAAATTAATAATAAAATACATGCTATGATGCGTATTTTGCTGAATTACTATTTTATTTTAGCAATTTTTCATTATTTAACAGTTGAAACATATTACAAAAAATTGCCCCCTCCCCCCCCTCCTCCACGCGACAAAAAAAAAAAAAAAAAAAAAAAAAAAATGGTTCTGGAAGATACGTACCATAGCAACCTGATTAGGTAAAGAAGATTTTTAAATGCTTTTATCTGTAAAAAGGCTAATTTCATTTGCATTTATAAAGTAAAAATCCTACATTATTATTATTATATATTTATTTTTAATTTTGAGTAACTAATAACGCTTTATTATGTAGAAGTTATTATTTCTCATTTATTAGTAAGTTCTTTACTATAATATTTATGGATATTATGTAGGCATCCGGTTTTGCATAAAAGGTTATTTCACGTATTAGTGGTGCTAGTGAACACATTTTTCTAATAAAAATGAAAAATAAAATAAACTACAAGTCCTCACAAATACCTTTAAAAGATGATTTTATTTTGTTGTTACGCCTAATCCTTTTAATTTTTCAGTGTATAGGCAAAACTTATCAACAACAACAATAACAACATACAATATGAAAAAAGAAATCTGGGTACTTCTGGTAATAATACAAGATAATAACGCGAATCCAATATTCTTTTACGATTAAGGATGAAACTTTATTTTCATCTTCTAAAACTTCTAAGATATTTTGCAAAAGTTAAAAATTTTCGCACATTTTCTTTAAAAAACTTTCTTGATCGTTATAAAGTTTTATTTCTGTCCTATTGAAAATCAAATTTTAATTATTCTATAACAGTCCACTAAGTTACTTCGATTTTGGCATTATAAGTCAAAAATCTCTTAACAGCTTCCCAAATGTGAACAAAAAGTATAATAAATATAAATATTACTTTATATGTTAGATCATTGTAAATTATGTTATTTCTTTCGAAATTTGATACACTAATTTAATACACTAAGTGTTTTCTACATTTTGAATTTAAAAAATTATATAATTCCAATAATTTTTTGCGATAAAAAATTATTTTTTATTCACATCTTTCAAAAAAGAACTTCTAAAACAATTAATAATTCTTATACTATATGTTTAATAATTTCTTGCCATTCTATATTAATTTTCCTTCCGTTTTACTTAAAAATTAATTTCAAAATAGTATAAAACACTATTTAAATACTTTATACTAAGTAGTGGTATTTAAATACCACTACGTCTTCAAAGTTTAAATTTTTGATAAAGCGTATTTTAAAAATATGTCTCAATTAAATAAAAAACATATGTAATAAAGCCCCGTTGTATAGTGGATTATTTTAGTTTGTTTTAGTTTTTAGGTTTTTAGCTTGACTGATCTACAAAATTTTACAACATTCTATTGAATAAGTAATTTTTTTTTTTTTTTTTTTTTTTTTTTTTTAACAAAGTTTGGATTTAAAGAATTTTTAAAATTAGTAGTTCATATTACTAAAACTGTGAATCATTTTTATACTTTTACTATTTGTACTATATATCATTTATTTGTACTATATTCATTTACTTTCTACCTATTACATTTTTAAACATTTACCACTGATACAGATCTTTTATTTGTTTCTTCAAGATCTGTAAAGTTTAAAGTTTCTGTGGAAACACGGCACACATTATTAGTTAATTTACTCATAAATATAGACCAAAATTAATACTAATAACATTAGTACTTCAGTTTCAAAAACTCAACTGAACTTTTTTTCTTTTCTTTTACTTTTTCTTTTTCTTTTTCTTTTCTTTTTCATTTCCTTTTTTTTTTTTCTTTTTCTTTTTACCATATTTTGAATATTACTGCATACATTTAATAAAACATGAAGATTGAATATCAATAGACTTATATTATTTTAATTTTGGTGTTTGGTTTACACAATTAAATAAACGTTAAGTTTAAGTAGCACGCCTGCATTTAAATATTTGCTTAAAAATAGTTTTATTATTATTTATTTATTTATTTTATTTATTATTACATATATTATTATTATTTTCAATTTAAAAAATTTCCAATTAATTTCCTGAGAGATAATGATTAATCTTCATTTAAAGGTATTTTTTTTTATTTATTTATTTAAAAAAAAAAAAAAAAAAAAAAAAAAGAACGGTGAAGTGCATTCTAAATAATATTAAATGTAAAATTTCCCTTTCTTTAAAGGTATATTATTTACATTGGGCAACTTCTTAAAACAATTTGAAAGGACAGTTATTAAAAAACCTATTAGTAGGGAAAATTTTTTAAGTACGATTCAAAAAATCATCCTCAGCAAAAATAGAAAAAAAAAATGCCATTGGAATAAATGTTGTACACCAGAAAAATAAAATATAAGACTACTACAAACATTTTTTTTTTTTTTTTAACTACAAGTAATTTTAAATTAAAGAAATATGAACGAAAATGAAATTAATAATTATCAACCATTAAACATTGATAATTTTTTTCTTTCTTTTTTTTTTTTAGCTTTTAATTTTAATTTTAATTAATTAATTAATTAAATTATTTATTTAGTTATTTTTATAGAGACTTCAATCATTCTCATACTTTTAAATAATTTTGAAGTTCTCAAGAAGTGAAAATATTGAATGCTATGTAACATTGCTCTTAAATTAGCATTAAATGTTGAAAACTGAAAATAAAAATAAACTTTAACAGTGTGATTTAATTTGCAGAATATTTATTTTCTGAGACATGAAAAAATATTTTCAAAAATACTTCTGTCAAAGGAGATTACTAATAATTTCTTTTACAAAATTGTCCTCAATATATATCTCTAAACTTTGATGATTTATATATATATATATATATATATATATATATATATATATATATATATACACTCACGAACACACACACACACACACTAAATATTTTTTTATAAAACTGTCATGAGTCTTATTAGTATCAAAAATCACACTTTAAACTGTTGTTTATTTCTTAATTGTATTTTATTTTTAGTTTAAGATTTCCAAAATAGGATATGTATTTAGATTTTTTCCCCTTTTAAATATTTATTGTCTGGTATATGAACGTATTCTCCAGTTGAATTTTAATGAGTTCTTATTGATAAGTATGATACTTGAATGAGGGTATAAATATGCTCAAAAATATTTCTTTTTAAACGAAATCACTAATTATTTCTTTTACAAAATTGTCCTTATTATAAATCTCCAGTCTTTATCTTTGATAAAAAAATTTTATACACATAACCATGAACTTTTATTAGATTTAATGTATAATAGTAATTATGCATATATATGTGAAACTGTCGTGAACCTTATTAGTACGAAAAATCACATTTCAAACTGCTGTTAAATTTATTTCATATTTAATTTTTAGCTTAAGATTTCTAAAATTGGATATGTATTGAGATTTTTTCCCCCTTTAAAATATTTTATTGTTTGGTACATGAATGTATTCGCTAGTGGAATTTTAATGAGTCCTTATTGATAAGTATGGTACTCTAATGGTGCTATAAATGTGTTCAAAAATATTTCTTTTTAAATGAAATCACTAATTATTCCTTTTTCAAAATTGTCCTTACTATATCTCTAGTCTTTTATGTTTTTTTTTTTTTTTTTTTTTTTTTTTTTATACATATGATAATGAACTTTTATTTGTTTTAATGTATAATATTAATTACAGGTTTTTCTTCTTTTTTTAACTAAATATTTTATGGAACTGCCTCGAATCTTATTAATATGAAAAATCACATTTTAAAGTGCTGTTATACTTAATTCTTAATAATATTTTGATTTTATTTTTAGTTTAAGATTTCTGAAATAGGATATGTATCTACATTTTTTCCCCTTTAAATTATTTCATTGTTTGATATATGAACATATTCCCTAGGGGAATTTTAATGAGTTCTTATTGATAAGCATGATACTTTAATGATGCTAGAAAACTTCGCAATTTAATCCAGTTAAAATGATGTAACCATTCAATACTTTTTCAGTTACAGAAAAATTCTTTTACTTTAGCCTCATATTTTGAAGTCTCTATTGATATCAGTGCAGTGAGTGGGAACTTTTAAGAATAAAAGCCGTTGTTACATTGTTCACTAAAGAACAAAATCAATAGTGCATTTAATGATGTAATTATGCCTTAATTGAGGATTTTTATTCATATAATGTAGCAATTTCATATTTTTGAGCCAATTAGCAAATGATAATTTCTAAAGATCCTTATTATATTTAGAGTCTTTGTATTCTATCCCATCCCCAAATCCTTAGTGCGCGTTACTAAGGACAACAACCTCGTGGAAGTCCAAGGAACTTTCTCAAGCATTAAAGCTATTACTAGATATAATCTATTTCATTTCAGATTTTTATTAAAAGCCAAAATTACTCAAGGAACACCATTAGCTGAGATTGCACTAATGCCTCTTTAAAGAGAAGCAGTTGGAGCTTTCTTTTGCAGGATAGCAAAGGAAGGTGCCTATCCCAGGGAGCAATCAATGTGCGCGGGTCTTGCTGGGCAGTTCGGACGTTGTCAAGAGTAAGATGGGGAGAAGGAGGGGATTTTTCTTCGCCTTGGAAAAGAGTTGGGATCGATGAGATGGCAAAATGCCAAACAACGGACAACCGGAAAGAGAACCGGCCAGGAGAATGCCTCCTTACCCCTTTCCCTCTAACTTAAGAAGAAAAATGGCGGAAGGGGAAAATTCATTAAGGTCTCTAGCGCCAAGATGATAAGCAGAAAAGTTCATTTAAGTGTTAAAGTTTGATGGAGTTAGAAAGTTTGGGCTTTAAACTAATAGTTTTAAGTCGCTTCGATGCTTTCGACTGATTTACCGTCAAAATCGCGGTGCAAGAGATGGATTTTTGAAATGCCCTTTGGTAGTCAGACTGCCAGGGCTGCACGTCAAACCATTCGCTTTTCAGAAAAAGAAACGACCCACAAGGGGCTCTGAGAGAAGTTTTCAAGCAAATGCAGTAAAGAGTTTTACTTTCGAAAAACAGATTTTTGTTTGAATTATCCATACTAAGTGCAGTTGCAATAAAAGAGCTAGGTTCTTTAATATTAAATAAAAACTTTTTACAAACTTCGTGTATAAAATGGTATTGAAATTCAACATGGATAAAACAACTTTAAATATAAACAGATTTCAAATAAATAAAACTTTCAAACTCAAGGTTAAAGTTAAAATCAAATCTTTCATCAAAAATATATTATGAAAATAAATTTTATGTTCTGAAAAATTGCTAAATTTAAGCGTTAAACTTTAACTTAAGCGTTTATTACTTATGTTTAGAGTACATTAAGAAAATAGTGCACAGTAAAAATTATTTTACGTTTAAAAATTCTTGCAAGTTTAATAAAAGTTTCGCAGACACTAATTTAAAGAGACAAAATCTTAAATTGAAAAATGAAAAGTACCTTTCTAATCTTTTTAATTTAATACGTGTTATGTGAGTGTGTGCATTTATGTGTATGAGATTGTTTGGGGATAATTAATGCAAGAATTATTGTCTGTTTAAAAAATAATTTTTAACTCACATTATTATATTTTTCATTTATTTATTTATTCATTTAGTTTCACACTTTCAAAGGATGAGGAATGTTGCTGCTACATGATATTGCTGTTTTTCTTAAATTTTAAATTTAGATTTATCAAATAGAGATTTATTGCAATAATTAATAAAAAAATCATGTAAAAATAACTGCCTTTATTATTACTGACGTTTTATAACAAAATATAAGTATATTCAAATAAATATGTTTAATAAATATATTCATAAGTATAAGTGTATTCAATTTTAAATTATATGTATTTGAATATTTATGTCAAATAAAACATGATAAAATCTTTTGCGCATAGATATACACAGAAGAATTTTATTATAGTTTTATAACTGTTTTTTATGCTTCCGTTAAACATTGACCAAAGAATATTCCACATTCCTGTAAATAATGATTCCAAAAGGGTCTTATTTTAACAGGCATATAAAGAAGTAACACGTCTGTAAAAATATATAAAAGAAAGAGGGTAAAAATATATTTTGCAGACAGGTAGTAAACAACAAAAAATAATGTTATAGGATAAGGTGTTTGTGATTAAGGCCGATTGACATCTCTTGGGGGTTAGATCTGGGTGGATGCCTTGCGGGTGAAAATGTTTTTAAGGATTTCTAACCCGTATTTACTCGAGTTTCAGAGAAAACCAGAAAAAGTCCCGAAAAGCCAGTAAAAAGAGCGAGATCTGAGTTTGAACCCGGCACCTCTGGTCTACCCTTTTAAAGAGTAGAACCTCTCGACAACTGCTGGAGCCAATAAGGAAATGCTTTAAATAAAAAATTCACTTTAGGATATGAAATGTTAATGCCCAATGGGATTTCTGAAATTGATTTAAATAAAATTTTTCAGGAGCGTATGATCAATAGGTAATAATAATAATAATCATACCGAAAATCTTAATTAGTTCTCCGTAAATACACTAATGAAACACATATCTTAATATTTTATTAATAAATTGCATCAGTTAGCAATACATTCATAATATTTTATAACTGATCAGATTAAATTTTCTACTTACTGTTGAAATTTACCCTTTGCATAAAATTCATGTTAATGTTTTAAAATGAACAAAATTCAGAAAAAAAAATTATCAAAATATGATTTATTAAATTTGAAATTTTTATTTACACATAAGGCAGTAGACCCCCGACGGAGGAAATACCACCTATAGGTCTAGGACTCTAGTGAAGTCACAACAACAACAACAACATATAAGGCAATTTCATTTTTTAAACATGATATAATCATTCTTCTAAACTAATTTCACATTTTAATAAAAATATAATTTCCTTTAGGATAATTTATTCTTAAATATTAAATTTCATGCATGCATTTCGAAATTAAATGCATTCAAACCTGTAATTAATATTCATTTTGTGATATTTTTGAAAATGAATTTTTAATAAATTGAGCTGTCTTATACTTTCTGCATTTATTCTTTCAGGATACATATCAAAGTGGAACGAGTCTCAAGGGAAGAGAGTGAAAGTCCAAGCTCAGCAGAAATTTCCAGACTTTTGTCAAAACATCACGAAGGTCCTGTAAACACTTTGCCTAGGAAGGAAAATATTTTGATACGTGATCTTCTTGCTATCACATTTATAAAGGAAGAGATTTGCAAATTTTATTCCTTATAAAGTTTTTGTTATTCATCAGACGTATTTAAATAAAAATATCACATTTTAGATTTTCTGTTTCCTTCATTTTATGTGTGTTTTTATTTATTTTATATGTGAGGGAAAGATATGAATATTTTAATTTTAATTTAAGAAACTACAGTAATTTGAAAAATTATAGTAATTATTGTCAGGAAAAATGATAGATAAGATTTGAAAAATTATATAATCAACAAATGCGTTATTAACTCATCAGATGATATGTGTTATTAACTCTATATTAATAGTGATAAGTAATGAAAATGTTTTTTGTTTCTTTTCTTAAAAGAAAAAAGAAAAGAGAAGGAAACTTTACGGAAAAGGGAGGAAAGAGACTTTGTGTATAAAAATCATTGGAATGGTGTTGAGTCGCAGATTTAATAAAAATAAGATTTTTCTTTCCCTCACACACAAACACGCACATGCTCTTTTATTTATTTACTTATTTATTTAACACTGTTAAAAAATAAAATAAATAAAATAAAAAATAAAAATAAAAATAAATAAACAAATAAAGATCTGAGCCGCGGTGGTTTTGGAGAATGTCGACAAAAGGAATAAAAGAGTTCAATTTATTTTAAAGCATTCTAATTGTTCATTTTTTAAGAAATGCATGTGTAAAATTTTATTATAAATTCTGAGATTTTCGGAAGTTTAGGCTTTAAAAATATTGTCCTCTAGAGTTAACCTATTACAACTTCTCTTATTTATTTTCTAAAAAAAGAGGGGAAAAAAAGAAAAGGAAAGGAAAAATGAAAAGAGAGATAAGAAGAAAACATTACAGAAAACAAAGAGACAGAGACAGAGAGAGAGAGAAAAAAAAGAACTTCTCTAAAAGAAAAAAAAAGTACCTAATAGTATTTAGTTGTATTTCTGATAAAAAGAGAATTTTTCTTATTTTCTCCCTCCCTCTCTCTCTGCGTCTGTCACGCGCATATGCTCTAGGGAATCTGAATAAGAGGAAAGAAAAACTCTATTCTTTAAAAGCAATGCGTTTTCTAATAAATAAATAACTAAAACGATTTAAAAAAGATCAGGTCTTAGAAATATTTCCCTCTCTAGTTACTTTAATTAAATTAATGTATTAATGTAGTAAATGAGTTTGCAATAAAAGATTTACGAAAATAGAGAAAACTATTGTATTAAAAATAATCGCATATATATATATATACATTATTGAAGAGGAAACAATATCAAAAGGTTAAAAAACCAAAAAATTAATAAATTAAGCAATATTAAAACTGAATTTACGTACTGAATGCACAATAAAATGCAGTAATTACAATATATGTAAACCTAAATAAAATGAAAATACCTGTAACCAGAAAACCACACAGATAATTAACGCAAAAGGCATTGGGACTATGATAAGGGAGGACCATCAAATTATTGGTAATATATATATATTGCCATTAAAATTTCAAAACATATTATTAAAAAATGATTCTCAGAAGAATTGTTTAATTTACGTACAACCACATTTAAAAATTCTGTCCCTGCTTTGCTTTTCAAGTTTCTGTGCTTCGTTTAAATATATAGTATAAATCCTAAAAAATTGTTTATCTGCTTTTCTGGTTTTTCAACATTAGTTTCCAATAAAATTAGCCTAAATTATGAAAATACAAAAATGATATATTTTATTTCTTTGAATGATTTTAATTATCGAAATCCAATTTTCATTCGTTTATGTCTGACAAATATTTAACATTATTTATCAATAGTTTGATAAACACTTAACAACACTTAAAATTTTACCATTGTAAAAAAATAAAATAAAATCTACAAACTGAATAAATACGAATTCAATGATTTTTTTTTTAATGTGGTGCACTGTTGACACATGCTTTTAATAATTATAGGTTTCTAAGAATTTTCCAAAATGCATTTCAGATTTCATGGACTACATTTTAGCTTATTAGTATTAAAATTAAAAAGCACCCCCAAAAATTTGCAAGATATGGTATAGTACAATTAGGAGGACAAGAAACGTTCAAATTTATAGTTTTCGTTACTTCTTTTGCTCATTTTTATAAACAATAATGTTAACATTGTCCTCTGATGTAGCATATTTTTAAGCCGATTATATTAATTTTATAGATAATAGTTTATAAACCTATGTCCATTAACATAATAATTGAATCAAAAGCAATGTTTTTGTATTTTATTTTACTATTATTTATTTATTTTTATTTTTATTTTTTTACCTATAACTTTGCAATTACTTCATGGGCTACAATTAAAGTACCAATAGCATATAGACTGTGCTTTAGCATTACTTTCCCTTTTTTATGAAACTAATATTATTAAAAAAAAAAAAAAATAATAATAATAATAATAATCTTAATTGAACATTTATTTAACTTAATATGCATATGTATAAGATTGGCAATTTTTATGATCTATTAGTAATACACAAAGTTTAAATGTCTATATACAGTATTTGTAGTAAACGTATCTTTTTTAAAACAGATGTATTTAATATTTATCCCTTATTAGCACATCGTGTATTTTTTTTTTTTTTTTTTCACTTAATCCTTTATTAAAATTTTCTCTAAATATGATAACATTTTGTAAATAATGATTTAAATAAAATCGTAAAAAGTTTCATTAATAAAAAAAAATATATATATATATTTTATTATCACCCTCATCCCCCTTTTTTTTAGAAAATAGTTTTTATACATCTCTTCTCAAAATTTGAAAATTGTGTACCTATCTCAAAAAATCAATAATTCGTAAAAATAGTTGCTTGCATGCTTATTTATTCCAGAAAAAACACATGGGCTATTA
This sequence comes from Salticus scenicus, assembly GCA_963930645.1. NCBI lineage: Eukaryota > Metazoa > Arthropoda > Arachnida > Araneae > Salticidae > Salticus > Salticus scenicus. The sequence continues at coordinate 163,288,039 of OZ005651.1, forward strand.
AAAAAAAAAAAAAAAGAAAAAAAAAAAAAAATCCATAATGCTGGTAATGATCATAAGGGAATGTTATGAAAAAAAAACTCGTCAGGATGGGAGAATACAGAAATAGTCACTAATTAAAACTAATAAAAATACTAGACCATGATAGGAAAAATGTGAATGAAAAGACTAAAGATTTTTTTTTTCAGCAAATAAGGTTTACTATGAAATATAAGTTATCAAATCAGAAAACTAAATTATATAATTTTGAAAAAAATAATATGTGATGAAAAAATACTGACTGCATATTTGAATTTATTACATAAGATTTAAATATAAAAAATGTGTATTGATTGAAAAGACATAAATATGTTTAAAAATTTTCTCTGGGGTGTTACCTTTATTAATATATGCTATTTTTTTTCCCAGTTTGTTTTATGGAAAAAGGAATTAATTCATTACTAAAATAAACAAAGTGCATCCATCGAGAAAGTCAGTTTTCTGGATTTTTTGCATTTCAGTTTCTGTAAATACTTCTAATTTTACTTAAAACATTCTTAAAATACACTTGTGTAAAAATTAACATGTGCATGTATGCATGCTTATAAGAAACATTAAAGAGTTTTTTCATTTAAGATATATACTAATTAAAAGTTTAATTTTTTTGTTATAGAATTTCTTTTATTCTTAACAATGTAAAAAAAAAAAAAAAAAAAAAAAATCTATTTTCACTTGTGTCTGTATGTAAAATTGCCACCATTTACAAATGAATTTTCTCAACTGAAAAAATTAAATTTTGAAGACGGATACCAAATGTTGTGATTTTTTTTAGAAAATGTGTATTTTTAAACCTGGAATACTTCTTTGATCAGATACGTAACCCAACTTGTCCAAAGGATTTATCCCCCTTATATTAGATGCGTAATTAAAAATTACGTTTTACTTTCTGAAAAATAAATAAATAAATAAAATAAAATAAAACAAAGGCTACTTTCATCTAGGCTATACTTACTTTTAGTAGCTACATAAAAGAAGATAGTAAAAATATGTAAAACTAAATTGAAGTAAATTTAAGATATACTTCGATATAGTTGAATTTTCTCCAATTTAATAATACATTTCTACTCATAGAAATTAAATAACATATTTATTTACTTATAAAATGGCAGGCCCTTCAATACACTTTCAAGTTAATTTAAAGCTTAAAAAAAAATAAAGATAAATAAATAAATAAATAATAATACTAATAAAACGTCAAGAGTGACGAATTGAACGATTTGAAATACGTGATAATTATATATGATTTTATGAAAAGTATAACATTATTTGGCAAGTATGTATATAATGCTGGGTCGTTTTTATAAATTCTGAAAAATGATATACATATTAATTTAATAGAGAGATTTTGGATTTTTTTATTCATTGCTATTATCTGGAACAAATTAGTAATTTTTCCTTCTTGCAATAATTTGCCCATAAAAACTATGTTGTAACAGGGAAATTTTTCAAAATAATTCTCGTATTTTCTCAATTACTATGGATTAATCTTCATTCGTTATGCTTTTTTTCTGTTTGATTTTTGCCCTTGTTGCATGCAGTTTTCAATTCACATATATATAATCAATTAAAATACATTCTAAGAAATTTCCTTAAGTTTTGGAGCGTTGACAGTTACATTATATGGCCAGCTCCCTTTTTTGAGAAAAAAGGCAACAAATTGCAGTAAAATTAGGAATATTAAACCATTTATTGTACGTCACGTCCCTTCTTATCACAATGGATTTACGGGAATGACCTTTTTTTTTAAGGTTAGTGACTGGAACACGTTTGGCGATCATTTACTGTAATCTAGTGTGCAATATTTTTACAGTGAGTTGACAAAAATTAATATAATACATTCACACAATACAATAAAGGCCACTAAAATTCATAAGTATACGACATAATTAAGATTATTGTGTAAAAAGTCAATGCTGATGAAAATTGTACAGAGGCTGTTCTCACATTTTTTAGACGATTTTGATGGAGTGTACTGAAACAATTTCACTCATATTTCGTGTTTTATTTGTTCAGTTTGATAGCCCTTGTTCTTAACTATCATTCTACATCGTAATTTCTATGATAATAATGCCTTTTACAATATCGGAAGAGGTATATTTTTCTACTCCTCTTGAACGGCTTTCCAAAGTCCACAAAGCGTTGTAGGTCGGTGTTTGGATAATGCTGATTTTAAGAGTCGAAAAACACAAAAATCCAACACTGATACATCAGGAGATTTAGCAGGAATATCAGTGAAGGGTATGGTTTCAATTCCCGTTTTTTGTTCCATTTTTTTTTCTAGAAAAGCAATTGCGGATTGTGATGTGCGGCTGCTTGTTTTGTCTTGATACAGTTCAACGGATTGATAGCATTGTGGATAAAGATCTGGATTTTCATTTTTAAAAATTGGAACTAAAATATGTTCTTGAGAGTATTTAGAGCTGATTTTGACATTTTTGTCACCTTTTTTTTGCTTTTATATTGCTGTTGTATGAAAAACCAGTGACAATCATAAATCCTTTAGAAAAACTTTATTTTGATTCTCTGAACCATGTAGCAAAAAAAATTTTCTCCACTTTTGTGATAATAAATTGATCTTTTTTTATTATAACCACTTAAATAGACCCAAGATTCATCTATTGTTGCGACATTTTTCCATTTTTCTCCTGATAAATGCATTTCATAACGATTTCACTAAAAACTCTCTTTGGAAAAAGCGGAAACGTATCCTTCCATCCACTGCCTTTTTAAAAGCGCATTTTTGCATCTAAACAAAAATTCTGAATATCAGAAGATAAATAAAACTTCCAAAAATATAACTGTTTTGAAAATAAAGTTCTCCATGCAAACAATTTTTTCTTACTGCGAAATAAAATCGTCTAAAAAATGTGCGAACAGCCTCTGTATATTAGGTTGTACAAAAACATGGTATACAGTAGCTGCAACCATAGAATGGTGAAACTTCTTACCGTGTTTTGGTGCTTGGTTTAACAAAAACTTAGTATACTTACTATGCTAGCTAAAACGGGGAAGATCATAAGAGAAAATCATGGTTGCATCTTATGCTTAAATTCTACGGGGAAATATTTTACCATCATTTGAGGCTTTTTCAACAAGATACACGATCTCATGGTTGCAGCTACTGTAGCACCAAATTTTGGTTCAATCAGTGAAATTTTTGACAGTGAAACAACTTTCAAAATACACACAGCCAGGCCTGATAATTACCGACGTGCACTCTCACCATTATTTTTAACAAATACTTTCGTCTTATAATAAACAGAAATTCCTCTTTATAATGAGGTTGGTTGGCTGATTGGGTTTAACGTCGCACAAGTGCTGCTAAAAATTTTGCTACAATATCACCAATGGGCAATTCTATTTATAATGAGATAATTATTTTTATAAAGTATTGGTGTATCACTGGCGATATTTAAATTCGATTCTGCGACACTGTTATTTTCTTATAAAAATAATTTTCTAATGAAAGCGTAGAATTTCTATCAAAAATAAGTAAAATATTATTGTTACAAAATTGTAGTCACAGTGTGCCCCGGGTTCTTCTAACAGCAATTGCACACTAGGTGAAAAATGGTGAGGATTATAAAAAATATGGAGAAATACACAGGATGAAAAGGCTCCCAAAAAACGATGCATGGTCAACAGGGGTATAAGTATGGTTTAAAAAAGAAGCATTTTCTAATTCATTTAAATCTTTCTTTTATACAAAGTATGTGATTAATTTTTAAAATATTCATTTTTTTTTTTTAATGAAAGTAATACATTACAAAAGACAATATCAAATTGAAATTTAGAAATCTTAATAAAGGCTTTTAAAATTCCAAAGAGAAGTGATTGCATTTCTATAGCCGTTGACTATGATATTCGAGTTGCCATTACAATGATTGATTTAGTATATAAAAGTGAGTTATTGCGAGACATTTATATAAAAAACAATCAAGAGAATAAGTAACAGGAACTATTTTTATTTTATTTTATTTATTTATTTACTTACTTATTTATTTTTACGAATGTAGAAGAAAATTTTTAAAATGTTACAGATGTTATGCATTTCCTACAAATTCACAGAACATCCTCTTTTAGATCAAAATTCCTTGAAACATTGGATACGTTCTAAGATTTGAAATAGATGTATTTAGAGGTGGCTTTTTAACATTGCATTTTGGGGTGCGATATTTTTGTGTATGAAGCCCAGAATATTTAATGAATAAAATTATCATTAACAGGGGATCACAAATCTGAATTGATGTTGAAAAAAAAATAATTGTTATTAACATTATTTTTGCAAGCTTTTAATTTGGAAATCAATGATATTTTATGAAATTGCAAAAAGCGTAATTTTCAATATACAAGTATATGAATTTATTTATCTTTTTAAACTCTCAAAAGCCAGTTCTTCAAGTCAGATGGAAAGGAAAATTTTGTTACAATATCATCATAAACCAATATATATATTGTTCTATAACTAAAATAGCTAAAGGCGAGCCTTATTCCTTGTTCCATTGTATAGTGAAAATAATTTTTCAACCCCCGAAATACAGGTCCGTATGATTCTTGAATTTCTTTACCACTAATACTGTATAGCTTCTGTTGTCTTAAAACACGCCTTTAAATTTAAAAAGAAATGTACAGTTTGAAGATACTAGTGAAAGAATTCTTGAGTCCATACGAACCCAGTAGAAAAAGACCTTTCATAATTAGCCGAGCTGATTGGCACAGTACTAAAACAATTTAACTAACTGCTATGTTTGGAAAGAAATATTTTAAATTACTTTTTTTTTTTTTTTTTTATAATCCAAATGACATTTAAAATTAGGGTTGTCTATGATTTCATTTTTCACTATATACTAAAGTAATCGCAACTCATGCTGCAATCTCCCTTTTCTGGAAGTTGTAAACTTTGTCTGTTGATTAAAACAGATTTCTTTTCCATTTTCAACATCTAATCTGAACAATAATAAATTAGGAAAAAAAAATGTGTATAAATGTATATATATATATTGTTTTTATTAAATGAAAAAAAAAAAAAATTCAGAGGTTGGAGAAAAATAATTACAGCAGGCAATATCATTTTTTTTTTTTTTTTTTTTTTTTTTTTTTTTGTTATTTTTTTTAAAGAAGTATATAAATATACTTCTTAATTCCCGTTTCTCAACAGAAAAAAAAATTTCCACTCAAAAATTTTGTGGGCGAAACTGCAACCCTTTTGCGCCCCCTATTTACTGCCCCAGCATATATCATATTAGAAATTACTCTCTCACTCCCCTCTCTATTTTAAAATAACGCAATACATAAGTGTTATTTGCTACTATTTATTCTGCACATAATAATTTTTAAACTAAAATTTTCACGCATATATACTTTTTACAACAGAAAGAAGAGATATACAAAATAAAATGGATTATTCAAAAAATAAAATTCTACTATAGTATTACCATTGAAAGCTGGAAGTAATTGTGCTTGGTCCGGTTTAAATAATTTTGTTATTAAAGGATAAACATATGAAAAATGAGTATGACATACTATATGTCGCATAAAACAAATTTTATGTATTTTATTACCTTTCTCTCTCTCGCTCTTCTTTTTTTATCGTTCTTTCTTTTTTATATATACAGTATAAAATTTCTAAAACTTAATTTCTACGATTTTCAGCTTTTTTTTTTTTTTTTTTTTTTTTTTTTTTTTTTAACTAATAAGGAAAAATTAAAGTACAAAAATAACATAAATAAAATATTTTATAAAAATATTTAATAAAATAATATCATTAAACGAATATAACAGCATCGAAGATAATACTAAATATCTAACTATTTCAGGATGCAACACTTAGGTAACAATATGCAATGCAATTCCGTTAGATTAGAAAGAGTTTCATAATCTACGGGTGATAGTTTATCTTTTTTAGACAAGAAACGTTATATATATATATATATATATATATATATATATATATATGAAAATAAATTGATAAACAAATGAAAGGTAATCCCAAAATATATGGTGGTCTTCGTCAGGGCAGCCCCTCACCCCCCACCCCCCATGCAGAGAATGGAAAACTGGGAAATTTCTGAAGGGATAAATGCTTTAAGCAAAATATACATCCCTAGCCCTCAACTTCTCAAAAATGAAAGCACAAAATGTACAGACAACGAATTCAAGATTAAAATAAATTAATACAAAGCATATTCACATATAAAGCACATTAATATAATACATCAATATAAAAAGATATGAAGATATAAAGATAAATTCATAAAACAAGAGGAATGAAGAATGAACTCCATCACCAAAAAGATGGTTTTCTCTTTTTGTTTATCAATTTATTTTCACATTACTTTTTTTTTTTTTTTTTTTTTTTTTTTGCTGCATTTAGTGCATTGGTTTATAAATACTTCGTATTAACTTTTTAAGTATCAGATTTTTCGTAATTGATTTTCAGATTTTAAATTCATATATATTACTAATGTAATATAAGAAGATAATTCTTATTGTTTTTGGAAAATTAAAAAGTTGATAGTCCATTCCATAAAGAAAATATTTGGTGGATTGGCCTAATAAAATTTTAACGAAAAATGACTACTTTGAAAAATACTACGAAAAATGGCCTGTACTTTAACTTGGGACTTTTGGATTGATAAACATTCAGCGCTCTATCTACTAGTCTATCCTGGTAGACGTTTTCCATAAGAATAATACACATACCAATTCTTAATGTATAAAACGTGGAATTTTTCGTCTTTTTTTTTTTTTTTCTTCTTTTTAATCTGTTTTGAGAATACGCAGACTTATGGAAGATTTTTTGTTTAACTCCATAATTGAGTCACCATTCGCTCATATAAAAATTAATTAGGTAATTTTTTTTAAATTATTACATGATCCAACTCAAATGATAAACATTGCCGATGGCATAGAATGTTTGTGAAAACAGAATATGAAGAAAACCGTACGATGAAAAAAAAGAAAAATATTTAAAGACATTTTGATAACTTTCGTGCACAACAGAAGATATCAACAACAGAACAGAATAACAAGAAGATAACAACAGAACAATCTGCATTTTTTATTCAAAATATTGATTAACACGTTGAGCGCCACAACACATTTTTAATAAATTTTCAATCATTAAATGTAATATTTTTAGTTTTCTATCCCATTTTATATCCGCCACCGATGGTTGACGCGGCTTTATATCATATTTGACACTGTCAGCGTGTCAGCCACCGGTGGCGGACATGGCGCTCAACGTTTTAATTTTTTATTAGTACTGATTTCACTTTCGAGGTAAAACTTTCACTGAAAGGTTTCAAGTATAACATGTTCTGCACACACCTAAAGTTTCAAGATGATTCCTTCAGTACTTAGAGATATATGACAAAATGTCTAGAATACAGAATGGGTGGCATGGCGCTCAACGTGTTAACAAACAAACAAACAAAAAATTAGAATAGATAAAAAACCGATAATAAAATTTTACTTTATTTCAAAAGCAGTGGGTAAAAACTAACCAAATGTTAAAAAAAAAAAAAAAAAAAAAAAAAAAAAAAAAAAGGACCCAATAAATTTCAGTAAATAAGACCAAATGCATAATTTTAGATACTTAGCTTTCGTAAAAGCAAAACATTTCTCAATTTTAAATGTTTTGCAAATTCCATGGCTCTTAATGCAGTAAAGAATTAAAATAATAATAATAATAATAATAATAATAATAATAATAATAATAAAAGATAGGGCAAAATGTTTGAAAATATATTGATAATGGTCTATTATTTTTAAGTCTTTAATTAATTAAAAATTTAATATTCATTTATATTTTCAGTTTTTAAAATTAAATGGCGTATAATCTGGGCTTTTGCAATTTTCTAGGGATTAGGATTTTTCAAAAGTTTTCCACAAAGTTTCCAAAATTAATCCCCAGTAACAGTTATCTGCTACTGGAGATTAATATTAACGAGTGGAATGCATACTCATACTTTAAAGACACATAGACCAAAACTTTTCATTTATAATAACTTATAAATTTATAGTATGTTTTATGCTTCATTTTTTTCACAGGAAAAATTTTGTTATTCATTAGTCCTTTCTATATGTCCTTTCTATAGAAATCTAAACCGCATGAAGTACAAAAAAAAAAAAAATAAATAAATAAATAAATAAAATAAATAAATAAATAAATAAATAAATAAAAAATAAAAAATAGATATACAATAATGATAATAATTCATCATTGCAATGACCAAACATCAGGAAAGGAATTAAAGAACAAAAAATTGAGAATTAATGAACGAAGAAATATGGAAATTGACACTGAGAAAAAATTCTGTAACTGACATCTATAATCTAGATTGTGGCTGCAGTAAAAATAGTTTCATGTCATCTTTATAAATTCTAGTCCCCTTTGAAAGCGAGTTCTAGAAACCCCTATTATAATTCTAGAGCGTTTGTCTAAATTATCGAGGTCAAACTTATTTAAAAATCTCTGCAAATAAATGTGAATGCAAGAGGCGGGTTTTAGCAACTGCAACCTTGGTTCATGACCCAATTCTAAAAAATCAAGCGAGAATTTCTCGCAATACAAAGGATTCCGAATGTTCAGAACCTTGTTCCACATCTAGAAATGCATAGACTAGAAATTCTCGATCATTTCGCCTGTTCAGCTGAATGGGGTGCCTTATATGCATAGCTCGTAAATCTATATTTCTAGTTTAGGAATTTAGAAACTCACTATTTATTTGTTCTAGATTAAAACGGTATATATTTTTTTTCTCAGTGAAGCCCGATATAAAGCGAAAGGTATTTAAATATTAATATGAATTATTTCTAAATCATTGGTAGGTGAGATCGTACAAATATATTAAATAAATAATAGTAATAGCCAGAAAAAGAAGAAGGAACAGAGACCGCCACGGCTCAAGATGGGTGGAGCGGACCAAACAAGCTTATATATACCGGTTGATCCAAAAGTCACACACACACACAAATATATATATATATATATATATATATTCAAAAAGTATACACCGTACCGTAGTTTAATTTTTTAGAGTATCGTCTTAAGAATTATTGTAAATCTGAATGTAAATTATACTTTCATGTGTATTTATTTTTTATTTTAAATTTAAAAATAGAAAATAGCAGTCTTAATATTAAAAAAAAAAAAAGCTTAAGAATACGTGAGTGGATCTTGAATTGACCCTAAACAAGTAAAAAGGATTTCAATGAAAAAATTACCGTACATTCTATCGATTAATGTGTTTCAAATTTACAATTCTACACTGTAAATAATAATAATAATATCCGGTTGTATTACATAAAATTTCTGGAAGCAAAAAATTTTCGTATACCATCAAAAATGTACGTTAACAAAAACTTTTAGTAACAGATCAGTATAGAAAGTATTCATACATTACAGGTTTTCTGCGTTGGCCACACTAAAAAAAAAAAAAAAAAAAAAAAAAAAAAAAACATTCGCATTAATTAAAGTTCTTTTGCTCTACCAACCAGGATCAAACTAGAGTCCTCCAAATAACCGGTAACGATTTTACCTTGCATGGAATCACATTCCGCTTTATTACTTAACACTTCCCAATCCTGCTTCGATATCAAGTCTTATGCAAGCAAAACGGAAAGAATATGTACGCACCATTGGAGGAATGATATAAGAGAAGATTACATGTCTGAAAAAACATGAAGCCAAAATCGTAATCGCAGAAGCCATTAAGTAACACAGCACTAATTATTTTTTCCGTAGGCCCAAAGTGGTTCCTACGGTAGTGTTTCTGCTGCGGCAGCCATCTTGAGTAGACAACAGATAACTTCATTTGTTCTACGTGCTGATACACCGTATGCCAATTCCTCTTATAACGTTCCCTCAAGAACCCGCTGGATAAAATCTGTAATCATTGATACAGATTAGAAGTAACTTTTGACAAATTAAGATGATGCAATTCTATCGTAATTTTTGGACTGGTGCACATAAAATTCGCCGTAACTGCAATGTCCTACATTTTCCCAAATAACACCTCTGTTTGTCATCGAAGAGAATGCGCCATCACCTCCGAAGTGGATGAATATTGGGATGGCATGTCTCAGGGCCACATCAAGGGTTAATCCCAGACCGTAGAAAATTGTCCAAGGGGTCGTTTTATTTCCACATTAAACCCACTCCCAAAATAATTTGCAATTTGTACTCCCATAGTTTTTGCAGTTTTAGAGAACATAAATTTTTTGTAGGTAATTTACTGAAGTTTACATTTTTTTAATAGTAGAATTTTTTGCAGTGCATTTAGGTATATGGACTTTAGGTACATGCACAGCGTTCGATTGCATTACTCAATTTTAAAGATACAGGTATGCGGTGCTTTGTAATGTTGTTGTTGCATTACAAGTAAAAACTTTCTAATTGACAAAATTTGTCTAGAGGGATCGTATACATATTTAAAAAGTTTGACATTTCTAAAATCAACTGGAAGGAATTTTTATAAAGCAGTTTTTTTTTTTTTTTTTTTTTTTTTTTTTTTGCAACATTATTTTGACATTTTTGCAAATAAAATCACACACATATTTTTAAAATGTACAGTTAAACTGCATTTCAGTCTTTTTTGGGACATACTGTATTTCAATACTATTACAATGAAATCTCCCAAGTATGACACACTCGTAAATTGGACGGTTTTAATGGAACTGAATGCATCCATACGATTAACATCATGTATAACGAACCTCTATAAGTTGGATACCCCTCTAACTTAAAAATAGTACGCTCAAATAGTGCTCTAAGTTGGACATTTTTACCCAGTAGAGAGGGGAAAAGAAGTACCTTTCAATGTTGTCTAATTTTTCTAGAAATTTTGCTACTCATCCCTCCTGGAAAAGATTTAACCACATACCTAAAATATAATAATTTTTGTGTCAGCATGTTTGTCAGCAATCCCTGTACTATCGAGTAAAAATATCTATCTTTTCATTGCACCTGTTGAAACATTCACTCATCGAATTGTCCCAGTTTAGCGCATAGTGCAAGAGTCATTCTTTCATTGGTATTCGCCTACTGTCCTGTTGATTATATTTTTGGGCATGTTAACCGATAGGTGGAGATGTTTTATAGAATGATAGAGAAGAAAGTTCTGCAATGGCCATAACATTCTTAGTCATGGCCATTAATTATCACCATAGGCCATAACTAAGTATGGACAATTATTTAGACAGGTTTCACTGTATTTACTTAGAGAAGAAAACAAGAAAACTGTATTTATTATTCAATATTCGAGGAAAAACTTGAAATTTTTATTTAAAATATCAGATCTAAGTTAGTTGATTATCCAATTGTTTAATATTTATCTTTCGGAATAATGAGATAGTAAAGATTGTGAATAGGGGAATGGGTGATTACACTACTGGCCATTAAAATTGCTACACTAAGAAGGAATAAAAAAAGAATGGAGTTTATGGACACATACATTGTAGTAGGAGGAACAAATGATTGATTTTTCAGGAAATTTATATCTTGAGAAATTAGTACATAAAGCAGCAATCTCTAGGAGAAATAACAGGACTTATCTGCATAGGTGTTAAATCGAACAGCGATTGGATGACATGTAAGGGTAGAGTACTCCATGCAGCTTCAACACAATGCCATAGTACATGGGCCTTAGTTACTGGAAAGTGGGGGTGACCTTGTCGCTTTTCAACGGTAAAACAACCGTTTTCGTTAGTGCAAATCAGGAGAACACGCTGGCCAGAGCAATAGTAGAACACATTTTTTATCAAGAAAGGTCCGGACAACACAGACAATCTGCGTTCGTGCATTGTGTACTTAAATAGTGTGTGTTGCGGAGTCCTCGAATATCGGGCAGAACCATGTGCCTTATCTTATCAGAAATATAAAGCCGCTATTCAGATTGAAAAAAATGCAAACAAGAAGTGGTCGAGACGTGTATCCAATGGAAATCTCTACCATCACTCCACGTAATAAGCTATTAAGATGGTATTAAATGCCAGCTGGCAATGTGCATTCTCCGCTATTCCGCCAAATACGGATGAGACCATCTTAATGCTGTAAACAGATTTGTGATTCGTCTGAAAAGAAAACGTCACGCTATTTCTGCGTCCATTTCCGTCGCGGATCACACATTGAAAGCGATCCTGTCAGTGATGCAGCTTCTCGAGTAACCAAAGTTCTGATCGCCGTATACTGGCTCACCACCACCAGTGATGGTATGCAGTGCCATTAGTTACATCTCTCGATCGCCTCTTGTTCACATTCTCAGCCCTCTGAACAGCGGCTATTATATACTGATATGTTAAGGCCCGTTGCTCTGACCTATACTCGAAGCCTCTGTAACCCAGTATTTAAGGAGGACAATGCACAACCGCATGTTGTCCGTGTTGTTTCGAATTTCCTTACAGATTGTGTTCAACGGTTGCTATGTCCAGCGCGTTCGCCTGATTTCGCACCAATGAAAGCGACTGGCACGCCACCGCACTCCACTAACTACGGTCGATAAACTGTAGCATCATGTCGATTATTTTTTAAGAGGATTTTTTATTTTTTTAACCATTTGCTGTCAGAGGTCCAACTGGGTACAATGGATCACTAAGAAATGGGGTACAATGGACAATGGCCCATTTACCTCAGTTCTCTGTCATAATAAACTGATTAACGAAATCTGCATTTTTGAAGTGTAACTATAAATTATATATAAAAAATTTAAGAGTTAAACTTAAGTGGATCTATTATGTCTTCAAAGATGAATAAGGAAGCAACTTACTTTAAGGTCTCTTCTTATTTATTTTTAATAACCATTCAGTTACTTTTGTATTCTTTATTTTTACAAATATCATGCAGTTCCAACAAACTAAATTAAATAATGCAACTAAAAAATAAAAATGCAAATAAATGTGACGAAAAAGACGGCTTTACATTTTGTTGGTTTAATCACAGAAATAAAAGATAAATAATCTGTTTTTGTGAGAGTCATGCAACGAAAACTCATTTAAGATCTCTGCAATTTTTCCTGAGAGTGTTGCTATATCTCTTGTAAGTTTTCAAGCTATTGTAATGATGAGTTTTCCAAACCCTACAATTTCACAAGAAAACAGCAGATTTTCAGTGACACAAAAATTGTTTAGCGTATCATTTTCTAACTTTAATGTTCATTAATTTACATTATCTGTTTGAACGAAGACATAAATAAACAAATATAATATATTCTACATTTATACTATTTAAAAACATACTACATTAGTATGCTTTTTCAGTTTGACCTGTTGTCCATAGTACCCCATGTCATGGACCATTGTACCCCGCGGTCGGGGTCCTTTTTATCAGTTGTTATTAAAGCATTATATTAAAAAAGGTAAACATAATTATTGCTTTTGATTGAGTGCCACATAAGACCCAATATATAGGTAATATGTACACATATTTTCAATAGTGAGAAATTATTACTTTGTGAGTAAACACCTAAAATTTCCGAAATTCATCCATTGTACCACACTCTCTCCTATATTGAATTAAGAAAAGTATTTTTTGTCTCATTAATGTGTTAAAATAAACAAATGAATGAATAAAAGTTGTATTTTAAATTGGAAATAATCTCTGAAAAATTAACGGTTTCAATAACACATTGTTTTATTTAAATTGAGTCTCAATTTGAAAAAAAAAAAAAAAAAAAAATCATACTTTTGTATAATAATCTTATAAATACAGTGACTAGACAGTCTTTCTTTCAAATATTTACTTAAATTCTTCATGTCATTAAAAAAAAAAGCAAATACTTTCTAAAAAATTTATAAATAACATCTTATGAAGATATTCATGCATTCTGGTCGGATTTTGAAAGAAATGAATTGACATATGTCCCACCATCCGAAATTGAAAGTATACTGAACTGTATGCACTACTGGATTTATTCTTAAAAGTCAAACGCGCCATAAGTTCACAGGACTGTTCACCAATGTTTATTGTAACGTTTTATGGTGCCAATAGTAGACACCCGTAAAAATATTATACGTTGATACAAAATTAAAAATTTAACACAATAAAGAAAATCTAACCATATTTATTTTAGTCATATGAAAGCAAATGGTGCAGCATGAAAATAGTTAAAAGTAAGCAGAGACAAAGCAAACAAAATTTTATTTCTCTATTCAAAACGTAAAAAAAAAGTAGAAAGTGTTTTTTTTTTGTTTTTTTTTTTCAGCTAATCTAGTCTTATTCTAAAATTTATGGCTGGAAATGTTTGTAGTTCTAAACATTCACAGTAGAGTATTTTAACAAAAATCCTGAACGTTGCTCAAACTTATGCAAGAATAAAAAAAACTTCTCAAAGTTTAAAAGTGTTCATTACTGATACAGAATCCACTACAAGTGCATTTTTTCCCCCTAAATGTTTTGATGAACCTTCAAAGCGTTCATTGAAACTTCTGAAACAGAATTTTCTTAATAAAATTAGCTATTAAGACTATTTAATCCGTTATATATTAATTAAAAAAATATATTTGAACTTCATGGTTTAATACTAACAATGAAAAAAAAAAAAAATTAAGTTTACAGTGTACTTATCATTACAGTTGAATAAACTTATTATTAAAAGACATTATTATAAAAAGTTTGCTAAATGTTGTTTGTTGAATGTGGACATATTACGCATACAAGGTTAAAAATTTCACTGAAGCATGGAGTATCATTAAAATTTCATATCAATAAAAAATAATAAAAATTATCTAAATAAAAAGAAAGACTAATCAATGTTGACAAAATTATGTCTGAATCAATTATTGCATCCAAATTTCAAAAATACGTAATATAAAGCAACATTTTTAAAATGAATTATTTTAAACCTGGTAATATATATATGCATAAGAAAAAAGACAAAATATGAGATTTAGCTTTTTTAAGATTTAATTTTAAATATGAATTGTACCTAGAAAAAAAAAATCATTTTGAGGAAATGTTTACAAAAGAATTCAACATACTCAATTATAATAAAATTGAAAATAAATTATGCTTTACTTAATTTATATTTTTTCTTTTAATTTTTTCAAATAAAAAATAGCAGCCTTAAAACAATACTTTAAGTAATCGTGAGTGGGTTGTGAATCTATCCTAAACACGTAAAAACGGTTTCAATGTTAACATTATATATATATATATATATATATATATATATATATATATATATATATATATATATATATATATATATTACAAATTTATAATTATATTTTGCATACGTTCTCCATGCACTGCGTTCAATTCTCAAATAAATATAACTCACTCAATTTTAAAGATACAACCATGCAATTATTTGTAATGGTATTGTTACATTAAAAGTAAAATGTTTCGACTTGTCAAAATTTATCTAAATAAGTCGTATAAAAATTTAGATAATATAACTTTTTTAAAATCAACTGGAAGAATTTTTTAAAGCATTTTTGCATGTCACACTTCCAACTTGTTTCTAATAGGTACAGAAATAAACTAAGTTTCAATCTCTTGGGGACACTTCTTATAATAGTATATTAACTGTGTAGTTAATACACTAATGTTAGTTAAATAGTTAATACACATAACTGTATAGTTAAACCACAGAAGTTAACCTTATTAAGATTATCTTTTTTTTTTTTTTTTTTTTTTTTTAGTTATTTATCATTATAGCTAAAAGTAGCATTCACTTTACTTTTAAGAGACAGAATACATAGTTAATTTGGGTTTTTCTTTTAAATGTAAAGACTAAATTCACACAATTAGATATTTTAAGAAGAATCTAATTGCTTTCGGGAATAATTTAAATGGCTTACTTTGAAAATATTGACAAGGTAATAACTTTTTCAGATGTCTCATTAGCATTTGAATCATTAAAACTCCAATTGCCAAAGTGTCTAATGATAACTGAAATTTTGAAATTCTAAAATAACTAGTATAATCTAAATATAACAATCACCTGAATCAAAGGTAAAATTAAACATAAAATTGCCTGCGCTTTAGCAGAAATGCTTATGATGATTATAATATGGATGATTATAATATAGATGATCATATTTCTCTGCAGCTGTCTTACCTGAGAGTAGAATGAGAAGCGGTATGGGAACAAAAATAGTCGTGGATATGTTTATAATTTCTTAAATAAAGTTTGATTATGAAATTTAATATTATAAATCTTGATATTAATATCGTCTTCTTTGTTACACCAGTTCTCACCATCTTTATGAGAGATTAGTAAGTTCTATGAAATTAATTACAAATTTAAAGAAATGCTTCTCAATAATGCATCCGGTTTACGAAATTAATTTTAAAATTTAAAAACGTTTGGAAAATTACAGAAATATTATATTGATATTTTCTTACTATGACAGGTAATTTACCACTTAGTCATAGACTTTTTAAAAAGCATGTTTCAAGTATTAATTTCGGTGTGAAATGCGTTTTGCAGTTAAAAAAAAAAAAAAAAAAAAAAAAAAAAAAAAAAAATGCATGAGTCCTTCATTTATGTAAAAATAAAAGGCAAAACTGCTATTTATTTTGCTCAACAAGATTATAAGTTTGTAGTTAAGCAGTTAAAAAAAAAAAAAAAAAAATAAAAAAATGTAGAATTAAGAAGACATACAGTTGATATAAGTTAGATTGTAATAAGTTATTTGTTCTTGATAATGTATAGACGTAAAAGATGTTTGATTAATGTAAAAAGCATAAATGATAGAAAAGGAAAATTTATATTTAAGTATATATTCATGTTCATTTTGCTGTTCCAGTATAAATTGATGTTTAATCAGAAGGTGTTTTGTCTTGCTTTTACTGCTATTCTAACCTTTCGGTAAAAGATGAGACTTGCTTATATTATTTAAAAGAAGTATATGAAAGTTTGTCTTAAAAGACACAGCACATGAGTTATAGGCTCTAATAAGTTGTAGGAAAAATGTGGTCAATCCTCTATTAAATTTAGAATTTTCAAACAATAGCCAAGGCAAACATCAATTTTAACCAATGCCATGAAGTTTTAATACTCTTGCGTTGTAATACTGTTTAAAATAATACTTTTTAACTCTTTAAGTGTTTCAACTGTTTTTTTTTTCTTTCTTTTTCCTAGTTAAAGTAAATAGATAGTGTGACTAAATTTTGAAATATATATATATATATATTTTCCCTAGCAAATAAGGTAAATAATTATCTGTAGTGTACAGTATCAAATTTTATACTTCTACAGAACATTGTATTAATTTTATGAATCATCAAACAAATATGTTAAAAAAAAAAAAAAAATACTAACTCTTTAATGGTTGTTGATACATTAGTATAATTTAATATAAAAGAAATGCATTATTAAATAAATCGCACTTTTTATGAACGTCCTTTAATCATATTAATTAAGATATTTAAAATCAAAGGTTGAATAATTCGCTACTGAGCTGGGTTTAATTCCTGGTAGAGACATAGTTTCACTCAGTATAAAATTGTTCAAAATTTAGAACAGTGGCAAGTTTAGCTATAGGTTCCAGAATCCAGGTACGATTGTTGGCCGGAACGATTTTTTCCCAGTCTAAAATTGTTCAACTTTATTTTTCAACTTTCTTAAAACTTTTATACTTATGTACATTACAATCAATAACTTTGAAACGTTAAAATGTTTAGAAGATTTAAGATGGCTTCTCAACAAATTGTAAGAAAATCTCATATGAAAGCGATTCTTTCTTTCTCTCCCACACATACACACACTGTTTTTTCTTTCTTTTCTTTTCTTTTTTTTTTTTCTGTAATAAGAATCTACATATTTTCCGATTAACTCTCAAAAATTTCTGAAGTGATACTAAAGAGATAAAACTGAACTAATGCATGTATTTGAGATTCATTTATACAGTTCTTTGTATGGAAAATAAAATCTGCCGTAATTTCCCATAGCTATACAAAACTAATATAGCAATCAGATATGATTATTTTATGCAGATTTCATACAATAACTTTTCTAGAACTTTAGCTAATTTATTTTTTATGATGGCATATTGCTTTTTATTCCTCTCCACACAAGTAAAAATTAACAATTGCAAAATAACAGATACATTGTTTACTTAAGACCAAAATAAAAAATCAGCAGTTCATTAAACTATTTGTTTAGATGGAAGCGTACGCTCTGTAAAAATAAAAATGGCATACATAGTTCAAATTTAAATTTACGAGTGTGTAAACGCGTTACAGTTTTTAAACAGTCATTTCTTAAATTGCATTTTGATTGGTATTTTTCTAGCTGTGCTAAAATTTAATATGTTATTCATTTAAGCTCACATCAGGCTTGTCAAAAAAAAAAAAAAAGATTTATTACTGTTTTTTTTTTTTTTTTAATTAAATTACATGAGTATTGTTATAAGTTTTAAATTTTACATTCATACACATTTCATTTTAGCGCAAAATAAAAAAGGTATTTCCTTGCGCATATGGTGCAGATGCAGTGTAAGTTGTTTTACAGTCATTTGGGAATGACAGAGGGATTTCCTCGCACTTATGGTACAGATGCAGTGTAAGTTGTTTTACAGTCATTTGGGAAGGATGAATACGATATAATTCCCAATATAGAGTTCGTCATGATGATGATTTTTTTTTTTTTTTTAATGAAATCTCTGCCAATGTTTCTGATTGCAATATTTCATTACCTACCCCGTGTTAAAATTAAATTATACACTATCTACCAATTAATATTTGGACACTTTCTAATTCAGACATTTTATCAAATATCTAGAAAAATTCTTTAAGAATTATTTTGAAATTTTGGGAGTATAAAGAACGTATTTTATCTGATATATTCCAGCAAAAGTTTTGCCCCTCAAATAAAAAATGGGATCACAGAAAAAAAAATAAATCTCTGGAAAAATAAAATCTCTGGATCACTCTGGAAAAAGTAATGCATGAAATGCGTTTTGGCTGTAGCATATGATTATGAGGCTTCTTCTAATTATTTATATGAATTTTTATGAGGCTACCATATATATTCCTCGGTTTCTTTAAAAAATGGCAAAAAATTGCCACTATTTTATTTATAACACGTAGGGTATTAGGACCAGTGCAAAGCTAGTTTAAGGAAACTTGGCATACTATATTAGACATAGCATACTGCAATCATAATGCAAAAATGTTGACTATATTACAAAATATGAGCATTTTTACTAAATAATTTTTAAACATGCATGCGCAAGCTTTAAAAAAATAATTTTTTAATATAAGCTCGAAAAGTATTGAGCTACTTATATGAAAACCCCAAACAGATATCGTGTAAATTCAAAAACTATGAGAGACAGAATGATCAGAATTTCAGTTCCTCTCAAAAAAGGAAAAGAAAAGAAAAGAAAAAGGAACATGATAGGGGAATTTATCAATATTTATTTACAATCAGAGAACACTGTATTAGCACTGAGCATTGATTGAAACAAAATAAAAATGTGAATAAAACCCCTTATAGTTTAGCTTTTATTTTGAGAGGAACTGAAATTCTATTTATTCTAGTTCTCATAAATTTTTTAATTTATATGATATTTGTTTCGGACTATCATATAAGCAGCTCAATACCTTTGTCTATTAAACTGTGCAAATGATTTTCTTTCTTTCTTTCTTTTTTTTTTTTTTTTTTTAAATTTTGCGCATGCGTAGTTAAAAATTATTTAGTAAAATTTTCATATATCTTAAGATATTTAACATTTGGGCATTCTAATTGAGCGTCTAATGTAGTATGCCAAATTTCCTAAAACTGGCTATGCACTGGGTCTAATACCCTACGTTTTATAATTAGAAAAGTGACTTCTTTTTTTTTTCGATTTTTTAAAGAAATCGTTACATTTTCATGTGTTAGCCTCATAAAAAAAATTATACAGATAATTGGAAGATGCCTTATAATCACACGCTATAGCCAAAACGCATTTCATGCATTACTTTTTACCCTGTAGAAAGTACTTTTCATAGGGTAAAAATTAATCCAAAACATTTTGATTTTTGTTTCATTTTTTACTAGTCCCCTTTTCCTCTTCAGAACAAAAATTTGGCTGAAATATGTTATACATAACATGTCCTTTTTACTCCCAAAGTTTCAAGATAATTAGAAGTTAAAAAATAATATGAAATGAGTGTGCATCACCTCAAGAATCCACGATATTTTTTAGACAAAAGTAATAAAAGTAAATACATTTTAGATTTGTTTCAAGGTCCTGATTATCTTTAGGCTTCTATATCTCAATGGTATATTAAAGTATCCCTCATTAAATCATCATTAATTACTATGATGAGGCAAGATAAATGACTGTTACTGTTTATATCTTTAAAAATTTATCTTAAGTAATTAAAAAATATATTTAAAATACATTTTATTTCTTCCACGACATAGGATAGTAAATAAATGGCTACAGGAAAAGGCTTGTAAGGAAGGACATAGTAAATAAAGGATTGATACTTTCCAATTAATTTATTGGAAAGCCATTTCCAATTTCAAATACAAAGCCATTTTCATACAAAGCCATTTCCATTCTCATATTAGTAGATTAATATAATTTAATAAAATAAAATAAAATTAATTATATGTAATTAATTAATAATTAATTAATTATTTTGTAATTTAATACTATATTTTGTAAATCTATATATTTTGTTATATTCTCATATTATGTCTTCTACATAATGACTTTTCTTTTTCTTTCATCGTTGAGTTATCTGAAACATAAAGCAAAGTTTTAGCGATTAAATTGTTAGATTTAAAAATAACTGAAAATGTAAAAATCAAGACAGTTAATTTTTGTTTTACTCGTAAATACCAATTATTAAAAACAATCAAACAATATCCTTTCCGGAATTGAAGTTGATTGACTAAACGGTAACAAGAAAGAAAAATAAAAAGAAGTCCTAAACAAATGATGGTAAATTCCTTTAGTAAAGTGTTTCATAAAGTAAATCTCATATGCTTGTATGTCTTAAAACAAGCAGATACTTCGATCAGTCTAATTCAGTTGGCACATATCCTGTCTGTTATGGATCAAGGGCAAGTCTGAGATTTTTTTTTTTTAAACTACTGGGAACAGGAAGGTAGAAAAAAAGAGTTACCCTCCCCATATATAACATCGAATCAATTATGTTACGAACTAAAAGGAAAATTTAATGTAGTATATTAGGAAAATTCGCAGATATATATGACATATTGGGAAACTAATGTGAATAAATTGATCATGAAGATAATAATGAATTAAATTGTTTATTCCTTTGTTTATTTTATTCTTTGTTTATTTTATTCACTATTTATTCATTTATATATTCATTATTTATTCATGTTTCATATTTTATTATTTTATTTATTTTCAAATAAAATAGTTTTTAAAAATGAACTCCGATTTTTCGATTGATCCCAGATTTTAATAGCTTCTTAAGCTTCACCTTGCTCGACATTTTTTATGATACTTAAAATTTTATTTGTTCTTTACTGATATTATGGTCATATTTGAATAAATTGATTGATATAGTGCTGCTGCACTTTTCTTATCATATATATATATATATATGTGTATTTCGGAGAAAACTTTTTACTATGTTTAAAATACTTCGTTTAAGGGGTTACATGGCTTTGAAGGATAAAAAAAGAATTTCTCTCTCTTTCTCTCTCTCCTTTTTTAATATCATAAATACAATTGTTTATTCAAAAATTTGAGCATATAAAAGAGATACATTTAAGGAATATTTTATAAACTTTTCATTTAAAAATATTATACACTTCAGCCCTTTTGTGCTGGTTTCCGGAGACCCTTGAGAAAAGCGGCGGACGCGATTTCTCAAAACCTAATGTACCGATATTACTGAAATTTTGCACACTTCTTCAAAATAGATTTAACTAGTGCTTTAAAAAAGGATTTTTCTTTTTTTTTTTCGAGTACAACTAATTTTGCAAGGCTACACGTGTGGTAAAATGTCCAAAGGTTGACTCCTTTTGCATACAACTCTGCCAACACTGAGAAAAAAAATATACCATCTTCGTCTAGAATGAATAAGTGATAATTTTCTAAATCCCTAAACTAGAAATATAGATTTTCGAGCGTATAAAGCACGCCAATAAGCTGAATAGACGAAATGATGGAGAATTTCTAGTCTATACATTTCTAGATGGTGAAACAATATTATGAATATTATGAATCCTTTGTACTGCGAGGAATTCTTGCTTGATTTTCTAGAATTGGGTCATAAACCAAGATTATAGTTGCTAAAACTCGCCTTTTGTATTCTCATTTATTTGCAGAGATTTTCAAATAAGTTTTCCTCTATAATATAGGCAAACGCTCTGGGTTTCTAGAACTCACTTTCAAAGGGAAGTAGAATTTATAAGGATGACATGGAACTATTTTTACTAGAGCCACAAACTAGATTCTAGATGTCAGTTACAGAAATTTTTCCCAGTGAAAAGTTCAGATTCTAATATTTTTAAAAATCCTTCGTCCAGAAACCAGGACCTACCGGCTGAGTTTTCCTAATTTTTTAATAAAAATTTTATAAATTATTGTTGCAATCTTTATATGGTTAAATTTTATTTTATTTTATTTATTTTTTTTTATGCTAAAAAATAAAATAGAGAAAACATGCTTTCTTTTTAGGCTTCAAATCCCCTGTTACCATTTAACAAAAGTGTCAGTCATTTATTTTATTGCTAAATTGTCTTTATAAAGCGTATCTAGTTCCAAAAATAAAGGATTAACCATTAAATGAAAAATAATAATTTAATAAATGTTGTTATTTATATGGAGCTCGCCTTTTCAATAAAGTATATCCAATATCATTAAACAATTTATACCATTCTTTGAACAAATACCACAGTTTTCTGTTTATTTTTTATCTGCTTCGGAATGCTTAAACTAATAAAACCTCACGTGTTTTCAATTCAAATAGAATTTACCCTACATTTAGTACCCCTTCTGCCTGTCGCATATGTTGCTGTCACACCGGGTCAAGGACAAGTGCTCCACTTCCTTAAAACTACCAGATGTAATACTCTCTTTAAACAGGAAGGAGAGAATTTTTTTTTTTTTTTTAAATATATATACCCTGTTTCTTATGTATGTCTCACCATTTAAATATTGGGAATATTTATATTTAATATTACAACTGAGTAATGATAAGGTAATTGCATAATGATGCAATTTTTACCGAAGAGAAATTACCAAACCTTGAGCAATATTTAAAACAACTGCTGTAAAATATCATTATAGGGGTCATACTTTCAAGTAGATATTTCATTGATAAATTACTCTGATAAAATTGAAATGAAAGAAAATCTTGTAAAAATTTCATTATCATCTTTCTCCGAATTGACCCTTTCTCAAAATTTCACTGTCGAGGAATTCTTTATTCATTTTATAATGTATTTGATTGAACACTTAAGATATACTTCATATTATATATTAAATATAATCTTTCTAAAAAACGTGAATTGACTACAGAATATGAAAGGGAATTTAACAATGTTTTAAGAATACTATAGATATCGTTTTTAAAAAATAAATTTTGTTTTTGAATTTTAAATTCAGATACTTAGCCAATATCAGGATATTAAAATTTAAAATTAAGAATAACTAAGGGTGCTAAATTAAAAAATACAAACAAACATTTGCTATTATAAATTTAACAAATAAATAATTTCTGTTTATTTATTTATTTATTTATTTTTAACGAGTAATGTATTTATAAAAAAAAAAAGTATTATATTTAACATTTTAATTAATTCTCATTAATAACTCATCAGAAGACAACGTTTTAAAATACAAAAAAATTATACGATATGAGACTTCCATGCGACTATGCATACATCGATTATTTACCTAACACCATCATACTGAGCTTGAATATGTAGCCCAATTCTTAAGAAAGGTAGAAAAAGAATGAGTATATATACATTATTTTAATAACATTTATCCTTTTCATTAATTTATTATAAAATTCACTACAAAAGTTTTTCTGTAATTAAGTTATAAAATATATAATATTTTTTGTACATTGAGTGAGGTTGCTTTTAAATATTTATCGTTTTATAAACATTTTATCAATATTAGTTTTGATCCCCTACACAGAGATGGATGAAAATAGATATCTCTTGGTTTCAAAAGTAAATATCTTTTCTGACACCGAGTAATTCAAACGCTTGCACTTATTTCGTGGGAAGCTTCTTGATGACATATAGCTATTTATTTCAGTTTGTTCCTTTAACTTGATCAATCCAGTCACTTTTGATTTGAGTGAATTAGCATAATTCTTTACATGTATCCTAGAACAGACAATTTCTCTATAACAAAACTTAAGTCTAACTAGAAACGCTTTGATAAAATCAACAATTTCATCACACTTCATTTATATGCCTTATCTGCAACATAAAAACCAATGCAACATGATCGGTTTTGTCAATATTCAGTTTATTTACTGTAGAAGCGAGCAATGTAAAATACTACTTTAAATGATAAATCTCTTTTAACCCATTTTTAATCTTCAGTGGCACAGAAATATTCCTTAAGAAAAATAGAGTCACTCTTGCTGTTGCATCCCTTGTCTGTAGGATATCTAGGAGGAGGATACAGAAATGTTTAATTATTCATATATATATATATTTAAAACTAGTATTCAAACATAATTTTACAAATAAAAAATACTAAAACAATCCACTGACTTTAAGGATAAAGAAAACTAGAATTCATACATTATAAGTGGAGGTTTTACATATATTGGAGTGCTGTATTATGATTATTATTAATACTATTATTATCATTATTATTATTATTATTATTATTATTATAGCTGTAGAAAACGTGAGTATATTTAGAATTCTATTATGTTTAAATCTAATAAGCAGTTGTTATGCAGTTATCATAATATAAATGAGTGTATATTATAGTTGGGATGAGTAAAGTATACAGATGTAAAAATAAATAAATAAATAATATTAAGTTAAATTAAAATGAAAAAGAAGAAAAAAAAAAGCAATAAAAATGAGTTTTTCATGTTTGTTTAGATAGATATAAATATCTTATATTTTTTCATAAATATCCCTTTGAATAAAATGATAAAAAAATATTGATGTTATTAAACCACAAAGAAAATATAGAGTAAAATATATTTATTTTTCAAAAAAATATTAATACTTTGGAATGCCCAAATTAATCGATATTAAGTTAATGATAGACTCTAAATCTTTAAAGTTACTTTGATTTGCAATTAAAGAAAAGCAATTTTGAGACAAATAAAATTTTAAATTTCTTAAATATCGAACATCATTAATTGTCATAACAGGTAAAATGCATATACAGGAAAAGTTCCATACGAATATGAAAAAGATAATTTAATAAGAAATGTAACAAATAATTTAATAAGAAAATAATTCAGGAAACGAAAATCTGGTGAATATATATATATATACAGGGTGACAAGAAATAACTTGGACACACATGATGCATTATAACTTTAATGCTAATGAAAATATTGCGACCAAACTTCAATAAATATGACATTATTTTGTCTATTATATTTACAAATTTTCAAAATGGATACCTTTAGCCTTAATGCAGAGCTTTAAACGTGTCACAAAATTTTTGGCTATGGACCGCAACTCACTTACTGATATTTTATCCCATTCCTTGCATAATAATTCCTTCAGGGATGCCAAAGTTTTATGACGTTTAGCACACATCTTTGTCTCAAAGATGGACCAAACAGAATAATCCATTGGGTTCAAATCGGGGGAATACGGTGGCCATTCTTGAGCTCCAATAAAGTTAGGAAAATTTGTCTTGCACCAATCTTGAGTGCCTTTAGCTCTGTGTGCAGGTGCGGAATCCTGTTGGAAGGTCCATCTTTTGTTTCCAAAGAACTTTTGCGAACAAGGTAAGGCAGCATCTTCCAAAATGAGTTTGCGATAGTCGTAGTTACAGATATTTGGTTTGAAACTTCGTCCAAGTTATTTCTTGTCACCCTGTATATATATATATATATATGTGTGTGTGTATACACACACACACATTTCAAAGATGATTCCTCATTGTTTTTTTCCTAGACATACGAAAACAATTTGTCAGTTAAATTAAGCCACTTAAATTAAGCAGAACAAATTTCAGACTGAAACAAACAAACAGACAAACAAAAATTATAGTTATGAAATTGAGGGAATGCTGTATTTTTCCGTTTTAAAGTGATAATATGAAATACTACCAAAGTCATCGATATTTTTCTTCTTTTTCTAGATGCAGTTTTTGTGTAAAAGTTGTTCACCAGTGTAAATTTCTTGAATCACTTTAGCCAATTATTCCAATATTATAGCTTCGAGTATGTATGTAAAGACAAATGTTCAAGTTTGTGGTTAGATGCTATTCTACAAAATTCATCCAACGACTTTGTACCTATATATATATATATTTATCTATAAAATGAATATGTAGTTGTGATTCATTAATAAGCTAGTATGCAACAATTGGAAATGCATTAATTTTTTCTATACTATCTCATAAAAGATTTACTCTTGTTAAAATGACCAAATTCTGTAAAAAAACATATTAGGGTAAGGTGGGGTAAGTGGGACCACTTTTCGGCATAATTCGACTTTAGCTCAACATAGCACCGGATGTAACAGGCCTAACAACTTAATTTTTTTTGTGGTTCATTCTCTCATATGTTGTTACTGTACCCATGGCAACCTCTAACCAAATTGGCAAATGATGAATTAAAAAATATATATATTTTGGGTAGTCATCGGGATGGCCCACTTGCCCCGCAATGTGGGGTAAGTGGGACCCCCCCCCCTAAATTTTTTTTTACACATAACTGGTAGAGATTTGGTGGGGCAAGTGGGACAATCTATATGGTTTTCAGAATCTTTAAAAAAAAAATTACTGAAATATCTCCATTAGTTCACCCATAGCAACTTTTTCTGCACACAAGCCTGCTAAAAGAAAAAAATGTCAAATTTTCAACTTTTTACTTTACAAAGTTTAAATTAGCCTATGGCAGTATTACATGCTAGTGAATATTATATCTTGATAAATCGTTGGTAAACATGTATTTTGAAAGTCTCTTGGAAAGTGTTGGTTCATTTAGTTTCAGCACAACATCTTCTAGGAATACATCATGAATATCATTAGCTTCAGGGGGGAAAAAGTTATTACCCATAGTTGTGTCTTTGTGCATGTATTACATGACATCTGTATGTTCATCGTTTTGACTGTCATTTAATACCAAGCCAACATACTATTTCTTTTTTTTTTTTTTTTTTTTGCCTTCAAACTGGACAAAGGCATAATCCCCATTTTTAAGTACTGTGGTACTAGGTAATAGCTGATAGTTCATCTTCGGAACTTGAATCACTACTGGTGGAGTCATCCAGAGGTAAACCCTATAAATCAGTGCATATGACTATTTTTTAACTATATTAAAGAGTTTGGGTGGGTGGCCCACTTACCCCGCCATTTTGGTGGCCCACTTACCCCAAACACGGGGCAAGTGGGCCCCCCAATTTTTTTTTTCAACCTTATTAACATCATGAGTACACGATACTACAAAAATATTCTGTGTTTTATACACTTTCAAAATATATAAAGTTTTGGTTTGTATCATGAACGGTTTGGAAGAAAAAAATAATTAGTACGATGGCGCGAATTACGACAGGACTGCAAATTTAAAAATCGTCACAAAAAGGCTTGTAACTTATCACACACATAAATTAAAACGGTGCCATAATGTTTTCTACATCTATTGGGGTAGGTACATAAAATTATTATAACGGATTTTTTTTGAGACAATAACTGGGGAAATGCCAGGGGGGGTGGCCCACTTACCCCAATGGCCCACTTACCCCACCTTACCCTATACTTTTATTCAAAAATACATCCAGATTAAGTGGGAAGAATATTTTTGTTTTAAAATTGGAGTATGAAAAATTCACGCATGAATGATTTAAAAGATCAAAATATTTATATCATAAAAACATTTCAATTGGTATAAAAAAGTTTCTCTTAGTAATTAAATGCATAACACTATTGATACATGCTAGAAATGAAAATTGTTCACTGACTAAAATACACAAGAAATTTTATTATTATGTCTATTTTCAGTGACGAACATAGTCATGTTAAATATTAACAAGTCCTTCCGGCTCATTCGGAAGGGTAGGTTGATTTCTTTTTTCTTATTAAGTAGCCGCCATTTTTAAACAAAATGGCGACTACAAATTACCAATGCGCTTGGTAGAAAAATTGACGTGGGCTATGTACATATGGAATTTAAGCAAATCGGTTCAGAAGTACCATTTTATGTGAATTTGAAATTTTCAAGTGGCCAGCCCTTGGAAATAAGATGGCGAGCCAAGCTGGCAAACAAATATATCAAATGCATTTGTCATACAAGTATACTGTACAAATTTAATTCGAATTAATTCAGAATATCAAAAGTTATCGTGTTGAAAAATTAAGTGGCCGCCAAATGGATCAAAATGGCGGAGCAATTTGCTCAGTGAACTAATCCAATATATTTGTAAGATAAGTCAGCTATCCAAATTTGGTTCGAATAAATTCAGTATTTCAAAAGTTATCGTGATAACAAATTCTCAAGTAGAAACGTACAATTGGCCGCAACTTGGAAAAAAAATTGCGGAGAAACTTGACCAACGAAATCATAGATATTTTAATGATAAATCCATTTTTCAACTTTGGTTTGAATTGATCAACTATTTCAAACTTTATCGTGATAATAAATTTTCAAGTGGCTGCCACTTGGAAATAATATGACGGAGCAAGTTGCCCAGTAAACTCATCCAAGATATTTGAAGCATAAGTTCACTCTCCATCTTTGGTTCGGATCAGTGCAGTGTTTACAAAAGTTAATGTTATGACAATTTTTCAAGTGGCAATCTAAGTGGATACAACTTGGAAACAAAATGGCGGAGCAACTTGCCCAACGAAATCATCCAAGATATTTTTATGATAAGTTCACTATCCAACTTTAGTTCAAACTAATTAAGTATTTCAAAAATTATCGTGATAAGAAATTTTCAAGTGGCACCGTGATTTTACGTGGTTACCGCTTGGAAACAACAACAACAAAAAAAAAGAGTGAGATGCCTAGTGACCTTATCTGAGATATTTGAATGATAAATCTACTACCCAAATTTAATACGAATTGATTCAGTATTACAAAATTTATCATAATGACAAATTTTCAAGTGACCGCCACTTGGAAATAAAATGGCGGAGCAAGTGAACAAGGAAACTTATCCAAGATTTTTGAATTGTAAGTTGTCTATTCAACTTTTGTTTGAATCAATTTCGTATTTTAAAAGTTATCATGATGACACATTTTCAAGTGGCAGCCGGATTTCAAGTGGTCGCAACTTGGAAACAAATGTCGGAACAAGTTGTCCAGTGACCCAATCCAAGATATTTATATGCTAAGTTCACTGTCCAACTTTGGTTCGAATTCAATCAGAACTTAAAAAGTTATCATGATTATAAATTTTCAAGTGGTAGCCTGATTTCAAGTTGTTTCGCTTAGTTTATAACGTCCGCACTTTGTTGAAAATGGCGGAAAAAGTTCATTAATACACTTGGTTGAGACGCTTATATGGTCTATGACTACACTACATCAAACTTCAAGCAAATTTAGTCTTAAATACACTTTTTACAATGTGAATTTGAAAATTTAAAGTGGTCTCCATATGAAAATAAAATGGAGGAGCAACTTGGTTGACAAATTCACTCAAGATATTTATAAGATAAATTCGCTGTCCAAATTTGTTTCGATTTGGAGTATTATTTCGGAAGTTAACCTGATTATAAATTTTCAAGTGGTTACCTGGTTTCAAGTTGCTGAGCTTAGTTTAAGATATCCGCCAATTTGTTAAAAAGGGCGGATACATTTCCTTAATAAACTTCGTTGAGACCCTTTTATGGTCTATGTATACATCAAAATTCAAGCAAATCCGGCCTTAAATAAGCTTTCTACAATGTGGATTTGAAATTTACAAGTAGTCTCCACTTGAAAACAATATGGCGGAGCAACTTGGTTAACAATCTCATCCAAAATATTTATAAAATAGATTCACTGTCCAAATTTATTTCGATTTGGAGTATTATTTCGGAAGTTATCGTGATGTTAAATTTTCAAGTGGCCCCGCTTAATTTAACTTATTCGCCACTTTGTTAAAAATGATGGATAAAGTACATTAATAAAACTCGTTGAGACTCTAATGTGGTCTATATTTACATCCAAATTCAAGCAAATCCGTCCTTAAATACGCTTTTTACAATGTGGATTTGAAATTTTCAAGTGGCCGCTACTTGAAAACAAAAAACCCAGAGTAACTTGGTTAACGAACTAGCCCAAGATATTTATAGGATAAGTTCACTGTCCAAATTTGGTTGGTGTTTGGAGTATTATTTCGGGAGTTATTGTGATGACAAAATTTTCAATATATATATATATAGATAGATAAATAGATAGGTAGATAGATGAACGAAAAAGAAATCAACTTATTAATACATTTGTCGCCGTCAATCGGAATTTATTAATTTATTTTACGTTATTTTGTAAGCTAAAAAGCATTAATACTTCTTTATGTTTTAAACCGTAAAACGTAACTAAAATAGCTTTGTACAACAATATCGTATTCAAAGTTTGTATGCGTTTAAATAAATAGTATGCTTTATGATATGAATGCTAAGTGCACAATCATATTTTCCTATATCAAATAGGGGAGAGTGGGGTTGAATGGGACACCGGATGAATGGTACAATACCTAGATTTTTATGTTTTGCAAGCACCAGAAACTTGACGATTTTTCTGATATATGGCAGCACTGAAATCATTCATGAAGTGTAGTTTCAGAATTGCACTATCCATAGAAGGGAAGAAAAAAATTAAAATGTCTTTTTCAGCTGGCAAAGTAAGTTTTTGCTGATTAAATTAGGTAATAGTTACTATAGTTAGACATTAGACATAATAGTTAGACATTAACTATTTGCTTAAAATTAATATAACTCTTATATAGTAAAAAAGCATAATCTTTTATTGTGTTTATGATATTCAAGAAGAATATTGGCAATTCTTCATTAAGCCTATTTCCTGTTTTATATGAGCATGTGATGGTTGGGTTGAATGGGACAGTTTAAATGGGGATGAATGGGACATTTCCCACTATGTACTAATTTAAAATTTTACACAAGAATTATATTAAAACGTAAATTAGCCATACTGATTATCAGGATTCTTAATTTTGTGGACTTAGAAAGAAAAAATGAAATTAATTGTTCTGATTTTTGTTTATAATAATTATGATTAAAAAAATTATAAGTTAGAATATTCAATGCAACTTAAATCAATAATTAAAAAAATAAATAAATAAACTAATAATAATTTGATTAAAATCACAATTTTAATCAAGATTATTACTGTAATGCAGAATAGAATGCTGATTTTCCCGATCAGTCGGAAACAAAAATTTATCTGGATAATTTGTACTCTATTATAAGGATTTATCTCTTTCTAGTGTCTTATTTATTTATTTATTTTTAGATTAGGTCTTATTATATTAAATTACCAAATCCTAGAGTACTAGAAACTGTGCGAACCAAAGGACGTTTGTCTTTTGATGTTAATTTGAGTCAATACATCAGTTTATGTTAATTTAAGTAAATTCGTACTGTGTAATAAAATCACATAAACCAATTTAATTTTAAAAATTTATTTACTTTCCATTTGTTTTACTTTCTTTGTTAACTCTAGTCCTGTCCCATTCATCCCAATAGGTGGGGATGAATGGGACAATGCACATGCATGTAAAATATATATGTATATATATATATATATATAAATATATAATTAAAAACAATAACTTTTTATTAAAGTTAGTATATTTATATGTAACTGATTACTAAAGTGCATTTATGAGCAATGTTACAAAATTCTGAATTAAATATGGCAAATGTTATCAATAAAAACATGAAAAATGTCCCATTCATCCCCACTCTTCCCTATCGTATAATCTGAGTTAGCAACACCTACAAGTTTTACAACTGTCACTGTTTTATATTTTTCTTTGACTATAATATATCCTTTAGTAACGAAGTTAGAAGATTCAGCATTAATTACTCAAATGTAAATTATCTAAAAATCTTTAATGTATTGCAGACAATACAATACAGTACTTGTTAAAATTATCATCCAAGAAAGTAAGTTATTTTGTTGATCACGATCAGATTTTTCAAAATTTAATAAAATAAGTAATTGTTGTTGAAATATTAAATGTGTGCTTCAAAATGTTTGCTTCAAATATTATTATTATTATTATTTAAAAAAAAAAAAGTGTTACATAATGTAAAAGAAAAATTTATTTACAACGCTAATTAATATTACAAATAATAAAAATTATGTTAAAAAAAAAAAAAAAAAAACAGCAACACGTTTTCTTTTAAAGTGCTAATGATGTTGTCAGCTGATCCAGATGATAGAATATTCGAAGCCTCTTTCGGATTGGAATGTTCGTAGTACAAAAGATTTTGATTTAAACGGAGGTCATGATCAGTAGAATCCTTGTGTGTAGAGTTTTGTGGAATCCTTCAGTACGACTCTGCATCCAAAATATTCTGTCCATTTGAAGTTTGTTAAAATACTAAACAAAATGATGTATGGAACTGATTTGACTTGCATTCATCAGTTCTGAATTCCAATAAAATGCGTTTGTTTATGTTCTAAAAAAACCTATTGTTGAGATCTCACACAATATTAGTGAATGAAACATATATTTTCTGTATCATGTCAGTTAAAAAGAGTTAGAAAAAAAATTATTATTAAATTTATGAAGATTTTATGTTTAAGAAAAAGTGAGAGAAACATTTAACTGCTACAAATTATTAATCCTTATTATATATAGTATATTGCCTTCAAAACACACATTCCAAAATTCGGGTATCCAGAAATTGATTCTATAGCCATACAATTGAAAACATTATTGAACATAGAAAAATGTGTTTGTTTTGCACAAGTTTTTACCGAAATTAATTACTATGTGCTAAGTATGTCAATAGTGGAACATGTACCAGTAGTGAATAAATTTCAACACTGGAAACAAGATTCCTGATTCTTAAGGAGACTGGGACTTGAAATACCTTCAAAATTTCGACTTCTCAATTAGTGGCTTAAAAAATAGTACATATTCTACAGATTACAAATATATATAATTTATATACTTATTATATTTAAACAAAACATACTAATGGAAAGTGTATATATGGTCAAGGACGCATTACGGATTTAGAAATTAACACAGAGTATCTTCATAGCCATTCCTTACAAGAAGCTGTTATAACAGCTATTAAACCAGTATTTCTTACTGATAAAAAGCTTTTGGAAAAATGTTTACAAAAGCAAAAATTTTCACAAAATGGAAAAATGTTTACAAAGTGATTGCAAATTCCCAATGAGAGCTTTAACAGCTGCATCTGGGAAAAAGTACCCAAAACAAAATTTTTGAGCATAAACACATTAAAAATAGGGGTAATGGATGCTGTAATTTGTTTTAATGATGGTATGTATAGCAGAACTAAAGTATTAAAGGCTATGGGCATTGTACCAGGAGCAAACTTAGAAGCATCCCATCACAAAATTGACAATATAAGAATATGTAAGACGGAACTCAGAGTTCAAAAACTTTCCAGAGGAAGAAAGATACAAAAAAAAAAAAAAAAAAAAATGTAGAAAAAAGAGAAATGTTAGAACAAAATGACTATGGAGAAGGAATGTTTTAATTAAGTATTTAAACTTGAAGGGTTTAAGGAATTTTTGCATTTTTCTCAATACGTCATTTTTCTGTATATTGGTACACTTTGTGAAAAATCTGTTGAAAGTAGTTCTCTGCAATTTTAGATACAGTGAACCTATTTTTTATGTATAAACCTTTTTTTTTTTTTTTTTTTTAATCTTTTAACAGCGAATATATATGTTAAAAAATGCATATTTCCAATAAATAAAAATTGCCATTTTTCTATATTTTTAAAAAAAGAACAACAAAACATAAAATAAATTCAGTACATAAACAGAAGTATTTTCTATCATCATACATGATTTCAAGGTAAGATTTCCATTAGTTTTTTTAGAAAAGTGCGCCAAAGTGAATAATGTGAAAAAATTCTTAAGAGTAAAATATGTATGTTTACAGTGCTATTATATATATATATATAAAAAAAAAAACTGTAACACATAAGAGTAAATAATTTTCATCAAATATTTCTTAAACTTCTTGCTAATATCTCATAATTTTTTTTATATTGATACATGCATAATTAGAAAAGATATGGCTATTAAAGCAACAACCAAAATTTCCCACTTCTCGGTTGGCGCAAACGTCTCAGTCCCCACAAATAGGTTCAATAGTATAAGTCAGCAGAATTCATTTATTGAGCTAAATTTTTAATTTTGTATTAACATATAATAATTTTATCGGTGTTCATTACTGGCAACTTATAATGTCATCATGGTCAGTAGTAGACAGCTCTGTTAACAACTGCCTCATTGTAATTTTAAGGCCAGATCCAGTAGTGCATAGAGCTCATTATTGTCCCAAATTCAGAATGTGGGGAAAATGTCACCTCATTTCTTTTAAAATTACATCAGAATACATTCATAAGAGATTATTTTTTCCAAAAAAAATTTTTTTAAAGATATTAGCGTTTTTTGGAAATGGCACGTAAAATTCAAGTAACTATCTGAAAGAAAGACTAGCTAGCCTTGGTATTTACAGGGTTACGATATAAGGGGTGATTAAAATGTTATTTACTAATTAAGATTCAATTTAAATAAAAGAATGTGTCATTAAAGTCGGTAAAGTTTTCAGAGGTTGTTTTCAATTTAATGTAGAAGTTCTTATAGTTTTTACTATATTTTTATTAACTTCGATTCTTGTTTATTTATTTGTTTGTTTGTTTGTCCAGTACAAAACTTGCAGTCGATTTTTAACTAACTTCCCGACTACCTAGACATTTGAAACTTTCAGAATAGCTCAGAACACAGTGACGATGCATTTTTTTAAATACTTTTAGCCAACTGTTTCGTATCCCCGCTGCTTTCAGTAGCGTTTATATGATTCAACAGAAAATTTATTTGACTAACTTCTCAACTAGCTAGACATTTGAAACTTTTAGAAATGCTCAAATAAAAACTTTTAGCCAATTGTTTCCGGTGCCCTCTGTTTTTGGTACCGCAATTATTCGTTTTATTTTTATTTTTATTTTTATTTATTTTTTATTTTTTATTTTTTATTATTATTTTTTTTTACCCAGTAATGAACGAAAAATACCTTTTGTTAATTAAATATATATTTTCAATCAGTTCGCATTTTATTTCGCCTTTTCTGGAAAAAACCAAAGGCGTCTTCTACTGAAACAGAAAAGATATCAACTACTGGATTTTGAAGTGTTTACTACATTGGGGGCGCATTTTAAGCTTTCTAAAATTTAACTTTTCGAATATAAAAATGGTTTATGAACAGTTTTCCCCAGCTTAGACAGATAAACTTAGTAGTCAGATATACTTCGTACTATACAGTATACTTTATACTTTACAATCTTTGATTTGCAAAGAAACCAAATAAATCTTATAAAAAATGATAGAAGTGAGTGACTAAAATACGTTATGTAGTTATATTAAAGTTTTTAAGATTAGAAGTTTTAAATATTAATTAAACCAAAAAGAATTAATTTGAATATAATCTATACGTGCAATATTCATCGCAATTATTTTTGTTCAAAACATGAAAATTTTGCAAAACCTGTTTTTGAAAATGTCTAAGAGACAATAAGGATGAATCGTTCAAAATTTCTCTGACGCTTCTACATTTTAAATTCTGAAACTCCATAAAGAATACAAAATGTTACACATTAATTTTTGCGCAAAAAAAGTGTTAAGATATTTATAATTTTTGAAGTTGAGCATGTTATTTTAGGTCAATGAATAGCTATAAACTACTACCGAATGTTTGTGTCGACATGTATGCAAATGTCGCACCACTGCTAACCAATAACAACATGCTTTATCATTTCATTTTGTTTTTCTACTGTCAAAATTCCTAAACTATCAAAATCATTAAATTTCGCATAATTGCTACATCGTTATCATATCTGAAACATCGATCATTTTATGGAGGAGGGGAAAGCATTCGAGTATTCTCTTAACTGTTACACAGCGAGAAACGTCATGTGCTTCCCGCCCAGAGAAAACAATCTCCTTATTTTTCGCCTGCGTCTCATAAAATGTTAAAATTCCATCGCAAGAAACCGAACTCATTATGAAAAGAGAATAAAGCCGATTCGTATGTGAAATCACCTGAAGCAGGTAGCGCGCACAAAATAAACCGTCCCCCTCCACACCACCAAGCATTTATGCTAATGGGGCAATTTGCTCTGAAATTTTATGCGGCCTCTTTAATGACAACAGCCAGCGCTATATCCTCTTCGACATTTTCTTGAGAACTACACTCTAATGAATCTACGCTCAAGAAACTGAGAAAAAGGAGCGGAGCCTCCTCAGCAGCAGCTTGAATTGAAAGAACGTTAATGGACCCGACGGAGGACACTTTCAGCATTCAACCAGAAACGCATCAAAATTTCGTACATTAATAAGAGCTAAATATTATATCAACTTGAAACAGATCATAGAACTACAAAGATATTGCAACCTTCGAATCACATATATAAGACAAATAAATGCTTTTTAACAAACAATAATTCCAAACTACACTTGAAATTTTTTTCTCGACTCGTTACAGAATACTTTGAGAATTTGTAATTACCAACGAGAGCAAAATTATAAACAGCAAGCCCAACAGTCTATGACAAAATATAATACCAAATAATTTGTTCTTATTAACAAAACTTAAGAATAACTTAAGTATCATCAGAGGAAAATGGTAGTTTAAAGAATCTAAAAGGCGTTTAGACTTCATTTCGTATTAAATATAGAAGCTCTTCTAACATCTAGAAAATACACACAATCAAACACTCGAAATTTCTTAACGCTACTCAGGATAAAAGGATGAAATAAATACTTTTCAGGCATTTTCATCTTTAAAGTGAACTTATATACTTTGGAATTTCAATTGTTAAACTATTTTCTTTGACAAATTTGAAATATTTTAATATTTTTTTCAATAGTATTTAAATCCTTCAACTACTTAGCTGAACGATTCATGATTATGCATAAGATTTTGAAGTGGATGCACAAAAGTCACATTCGTACAACATCCATAAAAGCTTAAGTTGTATCAATAAAAATTTTTGTTTTGATGAATTGGCTAAAGATTTAGTTTGAATTAAAAAATAAATAAAAGAGGGGAATATAGTAATTTAGTAGTATAATTTAACAGAATTTTTAGAAGGTTAGAAATTCATAATACACATTTATAACTGAATGTTTCACGGCAAAAGTAACTCCAATCAACTAAAATTTTTAAACATAAATTATCTTCTGTTTATACGAATTTCAAAAGCATAACGCAAGATAATAAAATAACAAATGAAACAAATAACTTTAGTATTCAATTTGATTTTTCATTATTTCGAGTTTATAGAAACAGCTTGATAAAATACATATTCATCTAAGGCTATACTTATAATAATATAGAAAGGGAATAAAATTTTATTTTTGAAATTAAGTGAATTACGTATTTATTACATGCTAATAAGGGTACAGGATATACCTGTGCGCAGCTATGTTTTGCGAGTATTTTTTCCCCCTTAATAGCTATGCCATAGGTTTTCATAAAACATGAAAACCAGCGGCGGCTCGTGAACCGAAAATAGGTGAAAAGTTACTTCATCTAATATTTTACATTGTATTAATTTATAGAATATAAATTTACATTTAAATAAAATGAGTATTTTTAGTTAATTTTCAGTTAAAACTAGGCTTAATAAAAATTATGTATTATTATGTACTTAAATGTTATTTTTCAGCTCTTCACCTTTTCTGGGTTCACGAGCCACCGCTGATGAAACCATAACATTACGTAATGATTAAAATAAATAAATAAATAAATAAAGTGTATGGATAATGTTAATATTTTATTCATTAATATGTAAATATAGTCTTACTAAAAAAATCAAACTATCTAAATAAATTTTATTATTAAAAAATTCAGAAGAATAAATAATATGTAACAAATGCTAAATTCAAAACTATGTAATTATGTTAGATGAAACTAAGCAATTATTATTATTTATTTATTTTTCAATTATAAATGTGAAAAGGTCACTATAAAAATCATTGCAAAGTGAACAGAGTGATTTGTTTTGAAAGGCATCGCCACAAATATATATATATATATATATATATATATATATATATATATATATATAAAATTAAATTCAATATTAATGACGAAAATAAAATTGACACAGAGATTGACTGTGAGACTGAATTGACTGAAGAGATTGACACAGCGTAATTTGAATTTCTAGCTTGAATAGTGTTTAAATCTAACCAATTTTCTTCTTTATTAACATAGTTTTATAAGTTTTTCATGTTGTTTGTTACTTTTCACCTTCATCTCATCTTTT
Organism: Salticus scenicus; assembly: GCA_963930645.1. NCBI lineage: Eukaryota > Metazoa > Arthropoda > Arachnida > Araneae > Salticidae > Salticus > Salticus scenicus. The sequence goes on from OZ005651.1 coordinate 163,326,655, forward strand.
TTCTTCAATTAAATTTATTATATATATATATATATATATATTGATTGATTGATTGATTGAATTGTTAGAATTATGTATTCATATTTCAAGAACAATAAGTTATATGGCTTTCAAATTAAAAAAAAAAAAAAATCGCCTTATTCGTGATTTTCACAAAAATAGTTGACAAGAAAACCCAATTGTTACCATATTCTGCCTTCAGGTAAATAGTAAACGCTAATTTTCATGAAAGTAAGGGAAATTCAAATCGAATTGTCATAAAAAGAACTATAAATTTTTATTGAAATACATTCCTACTGTTATCAAGGAAAAAAAAAAAAAAAAAAAAAAAAAAAAATCTGCCACATTTTGCTCCGGAGAAGCACGGGTTAACAACGAAAGCTAATTTTCCTAAAATCAAAATAAGTGAAGTATCATTATTATAATTTTAATTATTTTAATTTTAATTTTCAGTCAGAAAAACACTCAAATAACGTAGCACATGACTGGTCGTAAATTAAATTATGCATTATTTTTCTACAACATAAATGCAACATAAGGAAATTTTGAACAGAATTTAAACATCTTTGGATTGAGCACCATAAACACTACTTATTGTCAATATTTAACTTTTGATAAAACCAGTTCAAAATTTGTGATTAAAAAAAAAAAAAAAAAAAAAAAGATTTTCTTATATTCCAATTCAAAAATTGCGTGATTTGTCATTTAGGATAAGTTGGAAGATATAATGTATAGCTTATAAACTATATGTAAAAAATGTCAACATATGGACTGCTTTGAATGTACTTAAATAATATTTTTCTAAAAAAAAAAAAAAAAAAAAAAAAAAAAAAAACTCTGATTATCCACTGAATTCTGAAATTTTTGGACTGTTAATTCATAATTACTATTAATAACCAAATTTTAATATTTGTCAAAATCGGTTGAAAATTCAAGATTTAAAGAAAAAAAAAATCTCCATTTCAAAATCCTCGTGACTTATCATCCAACATTAGTTGGGAATATATCAATGTAAAGTGGTTAAAAAAAAAAAAATAATAATAATAATAATAATAATCTATAAAATAGGTTTTGAACAAACATAGCTAAGAAACAACCGGATTAAATCCGCATTCTGAAATAATAATAATATGAATGGTCCATTCATCTGGTAGCTACAGTGACACAGGCAGGTACAAACACACACGCAGACAGAGATAGAGAAAGGGGGGATATAGACTGATGCTTCAAACTTATAACACCCCTATTTTTTACTCAGAAGTCATAATCGAATGTATCTTTTCCTCTATGCTATGATCTGTTTCCAATATTATATAATATAAAATAACAAAACACATTAGTTACTTTAACAAATTAATGACTATATCTCGAGCACATAAAATAAATATGACTGAAAAATAAATTTATTTGTAGATTTTAATAAATGTATCTCAAAAACTCACGTTTTAGATGATAATAGTAATAATAATAATAATAATAATAATAAATCTAACGTTTGTATCACTTAGCCAACGATATTACTAGCTTCAGAAAAATTTTCTCAACTGAAAAGTACCAACATTGAAAAAATGGGACCGACACTTTTATATTAAAATCTCGATTATATATAAACAATATTAAACAGTAATAAGTACAAAACTTTGAATAAACACCATAAAATGGCTTATGGTGTTTATTCAAAGTTTTGTGAATATTACTTTAAAACGCCAGTTCTGCGGTGCTTTCTTATTATAATATTAAACAGTGACACATCACGTGATTATCAAAGAATAAACTGTAATCATATCTGGTAAAGAAAAAAAAAAATCTCAACGGATGATTTAAAACAGGTATTTTAAAATGGCAACGTCATCTGAAAATTAACCATGTTTTAATTAATTTTAAAAATTGAATTGCCGAATTGTTTAGGAAAATACATTACTCGCTTGAAAAAAATATTCTCCATCCGCATGTACAACTCCCGAAGAAATTGAAGAAATATTTCCATATTACCTGCCGTTTTAATGCCATCTTAATTGAAGCCTTTTGATAAATGAAATATTTATTGTTGTAAATATATATTCTTTTTATTTATTTTTGACTGTCAAAAAATTAAAATTAATCCTCGCCTATCTGGTAACGGGGAAAAAGGTTTGGCTCCTGTCTGAGAACTGGTTTTCACCGAACACTGATTTTCCTAAAGATGAAGATAAGTCAGATTGACTTTTCATCTTCAAAAACGCTTTAACTCGGAACGTTGTTAATTCATGGGTGGAATGTTGTTTATTCACGTGTTTACGTCAAATCTAAGAATTGAATTTTCATTCACTACCTATCATCTTATTCAGCTGAAATTTTTCATATATGTAAAACTCCAGTGACAAAATATGTCAAGTAGAAACGACGTCAGGCGTGGAGTAGTGTCTTCAACTCAAGTTAAAAAATTTTTTTCGAATTATATCTCCTATCACCCAACTGTTTTGCATACATCTATTGTATTCACATCTGATGGATTGGAGTTTTTGGTACTGTTTGAAATAAAAATGTGTTTTGAAAATCTTTAATTATTATCAGACGAATTACTATCAAAATCGTTGGCTCCGTTTCGGATAAATGTTGGACGTACATGTATGTATTACATATGTATCCTGTTTTTAATTTTTTAATACATATATACATACTTGTCCTGTTTTAGAAATTTAATCTTCTCTCCAAATCAGTTTACTACATAAAAATGAAATCCATAATTTTTTTATTCCAACTACAAAACGACCTCATTAATTATATTTAAACATAATATTTAAATCAAAGATGTTAATCGCAAAAGACCTTCAATAATTTAAATTTACTAAAAATCACTCATACAAAGTTATTTAACAAGCAAAAGGTAGGTAATAGTTAAATTAGCATTTTAGTCAAAACGTGTATATCATTTATGGAAACATAATGACTTATTATTTTTTAATGTTACAAGTTTTCTCAGCATAATAATATGCAAATCATGTAATTATGATTAACACAGAACGTGTGATCAAATTATTAGACTTAATATTTATTTATTTATTTATTTATTTTTTGACGTCTTTTCGATTCTCTAAAAATATACTAGACGAAATGGCCTGGAATTTCACACATGCAAAACGCATTTAAAAACTCATTGTTTCTACTCTTGATTTAGTCCAGAGTGCAACTAGGGGACCAACCACAAATTGAAGAAGAGTGAAAATATTTTAGATCACCCTGCATCGTAAAAAGATACAAATGACTTGTAACTTTAATACATTATTGCACATACTATGTAAAACATTTTTATCTTTTGGTGCGAAAATTGCGCAATTATTTAGGCTTTTTTTTTTAATTGCTTATTTTTTTTACAAGTTTTTTGCTTATAACTAGAACACATTTACATAAAATTTTGCAAAACTTGCAGAAAAATTGACAAAACATTAGAAAAACATTATTCTGAAACAGAAAATTCATACGTGTAATATTCCTTGATAAATGAGCATTTTTAGTAAATATTATTTTACTTCATAAGCGCGAAAGATAGAATTTTTTATAACATAGGTTAAAAGCTAGATATATTGAGCAACATTTCTCAAAAGTTCATTTGAATAAAGTAAAAATTAAGCAAATCGTCGGCAAAAGAACGAGCGAGATTTTAGGTATTTTCCAGAGTTGAAATTTCATAAGAGGTTTTTCACGTGCTGTGTATTTAATTTGTAGACCCAATTATTTAAAACATGTTGCAAAAGTTCTTTTTTTCGTGAAAAACCCTTTATAGAATTGTAAATTTAACATATTTTTATTTATGTACTAAGGTTGTAAGTTCACAATGGGTTTTTCACAAAAAAGAACTTTTGCCACGCTAAAAAATAGTTAGAAATTGTTAAAAATGCTTAACGCAAAGGAAAATGCAGCCCTTAGATTCTAATTGCAGCCTGTGATGAATCTGTATATTTTAGTGTAGCCCTGTAAATCTGAAATTTAATCTTATCATATTCTATACAGAACATTAACATATTAATAATAAATGTCAATTTCTTTAAGATTGCAACAGAAAAAATTTATTTAAATGCAATTTATAAAAGTGTCTGTCATCTGTCCTAAAACGCAATGCATTGTTATTATCATTTTTTTTTTTTTTTTGGGTGGGGGGGGGGGGGGTAGCACCTGTACACAAACCAGTTGTACAGGACTTCTTTATGCTATTTTAAAAATAGGGAATATTCCATAGTAAACTTCTATAATATATATCATTTTTTAAATCTATGAAAATATTTTCGGACGCTGGGGGCAGACGGACAGATAGACATATAGACAGTCGGACAGGCATATACACAATTTGAAATTATATTAACACTTAAAATTTTTAGAATGTATTAAAAACGCTTAATTAAAATTAAAATGCAATTCAGCTAATTTACAAAATAACCCCTAATGTAAATTAATATTTTTGTATGGCATTGTAAATCTAATGGTAATCATACTATAAGCTATAAAAACCATTGCTTTTTTACTATGAATAACATATTTCAATTACCTTAAGATTTGTGCAAAGTAAATTTATTAAAATCTGGTTTGTAGAAATACCTCTCATAGAACGCAATGCTTTGAAATACTTTCGGGTTTCCCTGTACACAAACCAGTAGAGGTATTCACTCCATTTTCTATAGAAAACATATGATAGTGAACTTGAATAACATATTTCAATTTCATTAAGATTTGCGTAAAGTAAAGGTATTAAAATGTGATTTATAGAATTATCTCTCATAGAAAGCAACCATCAGCTATCTCTGCACACAAACCAGTAGAGGTATTTACTCCAGTTTCTGTAGGGTACATTCGATAGTAAACTTGAATAATATGTATTAGTTTCAAGAAATTCCATTAATATTTGCGGGAGTTAGAGTTCGGACAGACAGACAGACGGACAGACAAACCGAAGTCATTAGCACTTTTCAACCTTATTGGAAAGTGTTGATAGCACTTTTCAATCTTGTTCGAAAATGTTAATAATATATAAAAACGAATGTCCCAGAGAGAAAAAGAGAAAATGTTTTATCTCCATAAACTTCAACATTAACAAGCACTCAAAAGCACTCAGGAACTGAAGAAAGAATAAATGTCCAAAACAGTATTTTTTAAGAATTAATACAACAGATTTCTGAAAAAAGAACAATGGACCATCTGTATATATGACGATTTTCACAAGTTATTTGCTTAAAAGAGAAAATACAATATACACTCTATTTTATGTTATTTGCGAATTTCTTTTTACTTAAAATAATTTTTACTTTAAATAAAAAACACACCTTTTTAACACTTTCCAACAAGTTTGAAAACTGTTAATGACTTCGATCTGTCTGTCTGTGCGCGCTCTAATTCTGTTCCCTATTGAAAATGGAGTGAATATCTCTACTGGTTTGTGTATAGGGACACCCGAAAGTATTCATAACATTGTGCTCCATGAGAGGTATTTTTATAAACCATATTTTAATAACTTTACTTTACACAAATATGAATGAAATTGAAATATGTTATTCAAGTACCCAATTGGATGTTTTCTATGGAAAATGGGGTAACTACCCCCACTGGTTTGTGTACAGGGACACCCGAAAGTATGCCAAAGCATTGTGTTCTATGAGAGATATTTCTGTTAACCAACTTTTAATAACTGTACTTTGCAGAAATCTTAATAACATTGAAATATGTTATTCATACGCACAAAAGAATGCTTTTAGAATATAGTATAATCAGAAAGAATGCTATAGAATATAGTATAATCAGCATTGAATATACAGGGCTACACAAAAATTTTCAGTTACATTAAGGGTTTTTTTTTTTTTGGAAATTTGCTGGAACTGCATTTTCGCTTACATTAATCATTTTAAACACTTTCTAACAATTTTTAAGAGTGAATATGGTTTCAGTTTGTGTATCTCTCTGCCCGGCTGTCCATCTGCCTGTCTGTCCGCCTGCCCGACCCCTGCATCCGTATATATTTTCAGATATTTAAAAAAAGTTCTATATGTTATTCAAGTTCAACGTGGTATGTTCCCTATTTAAAATTGCATTAATAGGTCCTGTACAACTGGTTTGTGTACAGGGACACCTTCCCAAAAAATGCCAATTCATTGCGTTTCAGAACACACATTTTTAGAAATTATATTTAAATAACTTTCTACAGAAAAATTAATAAAGAAATTGACATTCAATATTATTATGCTAAAATAATGTTTTCCTTAGAATACGATATGGTTAACCTGCAGATTTACAGGACTACACTAAAATATTCACATATATATTCAATATATCTGCAATTAGAATCCAAGGGTTGCATTTTCTTTAGCTTTAAGCATTTTTAACCTTTCCAACAAATGTTTGATTCTGAATTCAATTAGTCTGTCTGTCCGTCGTATGTTAACATAGACGAAGAACCTTGAACGGTACAAAAAGTACGCACGGTTGGAAAGTGATAATAATCAGTCCGTATCACATAATTTTTCGTTCTTGTTTGCTAAACAAACAAAATAATAATGATAATAATAATAATAATAGTAATATTTTAATGAAAAGAATGTAAATAAATGATATTTATAAATGTATTCGTTTAATGTGCCCACCTATCTATATATTTTTTAGGACCAACTTATGTTCCCTTTTAAGTATGTTAGGGGATAAATAATTGTAGAATCTAGTGTAGCCTTGAAATATCTTTCTATGTATTAAAATTAAATATATGCATTATAAGTAAAGTTCCGGTTTTTTTTTTTTTTTTTCTGGTAAAGTGCATCATCTTTCAAGAGCATCGTGCTGTTTCATCTGTGTGTCTGTGTTTTCGTGTGTCGTCGTGTTTGTCTGCGTGAGTCTGTTATCACTTAACTCAAGGACAACTCTATCATATGAAGGTTGAAATTTTTTTTGAAATAATACTTTTTATTGGACAAATCTTCATGTACAATGATATCTAAATAGAATTGAAATAATTTTACCTCTATGAGCGAAATTTGTGAAAAGTAGACAAACTTACAAGTTTAACACTTTTGACTGAACTAAAGTAAATACAACTAACATATTTTTTATGTGCGTAAATGTATGTTTAGTATAGTGTATGGTAGGAAAAATCATTCACTATTCGTGTCCTGGACCTCACTAAAGAATTCGGATGCATTAAGACTATGCTTGGAAATTGCTGGATGTTTTCAAGTTATATTATGTATTTTTCATATTGTGGCAAATTGAAGTACACTATGTGGTGTGCATAGAACTCATCAACAATATACAGGGCTACACTAATTTAAGAGAATACATTCTACTTTAAGGAATGTAATTGATTGAAGTGATTTACAGAATTTTAGCTAATCCAGAAAAACTGCTTATGAATGATTATTACTTTTTCATACCCATAAGTTAAACAAAGTATTTCTTTAGATTTTTAATTTAAACGATTTTTTTTGCTGTAAATGCACGTTTTGATATGCCATGAATAAGAAAATCAAGTTTTGGTCATTGTATATGTCAATAATACCATAACTTAAAAACAAATATTTGCAGGAAATTTAAATTGGTTATTTTGAACATCATATAAGGTGAACAATTGAAAATTTTGAGCAACAAAGGTGAGTATTGAAGAGTAGTATAGTTGAAATTTGTCTGAATAATTTTGAATAAAATTTTTAATTTAAAAACAGTTAAAAAAAAAAAAAAAAAAAAAAAAAATCTACGTAGTATTTTTATGATAATATTTGTGGGTTTCAAAGGTGGTAGCTCCCCTCATACAGAAATATAGGTCAAATAAATATCTTTCTAAAATTATTTTTAACTGTTTTTAAAGTACGTTTATATACAGCACTCGTTATTTTAAACCATAATCTTCAATATGTCATTATATTATTCAAATGCATCCTAAGAGAAAATCACGTTAGTGCCACATCAGATAATGTTTAGTGACATCTACATGGGGCACTTCAAAACATGAAGAAATGCAAATAATAATGCTGATTTTAGTTAAAATATTCAAAAATTTCTAATAAAATTCCTTATTTGAATGTGTTTAAATGGTTTTAAACTTTTGAACAAAAACTGTATTTTTCTCATATAGTCGAACCTTTGTTTTTATCACATAAGTATAAAATATATAACTTTAGTTATATTCTGGATCATATAATTAAAACCTTTTTTTTTTTTTTTTTTTTTTTTTTTTTTTAATAAACAAAGAATTTAATTTTAAATGCTCTAAGTTGGTATTTTGTTTTCTTTCCTTAAACTTGATTTTTGAGAACATGATCACGAAATAAATATCAGTTATAAATTCAATTTTTCATGAAAATTAAAATTATTTGATCTTTTTATAGATAAGGAGGAAAAATGGCTATTTAGTGAATTAGGAACATACAACGAGTGCTCTTAAATATTCTGTTTTTTACGTTGTCTGATTTTACAAATATTATAAGAAAAATGATATACGAAAAAAAAATTAAAATAGTAAATGTCTACTTCATTTTATTTTATTATTTTACCAATCAAAAATAGAAATTAAAGCTAACGAAAATTTGCTTTCTCCACCTGAAGAAACTTGGATCCTTCTCTATCAGCTTTTTCAGTATGTTCTGTAAGACGTGTGATTCTGCTACTTCCTACTACAGAAACAAAATAAAAATGTAAAAATCACATGTAATCCAAAGCTTTTTTTTTTTTTTCAGACAATACAACTGAATACGTATCACTTTCATACCACAAAAATAAAAAGGGCTTTTTCATTAATTAAAGTACCAATTTGAATAAAACACCGATTCATTATTTAATTGGTCCTGAAAAATGAATTAGAAAGTAACAAAGTTTTGTGGGCAATATCTATTACATGTACTTTTGAAAAAGATCGGAATTAAATAAAATAGGTCCAATCAACAGAGCTACTTAAAATTCATTAGCAATGAATTCAAAAAATGTTTAAATTTTTTATGCTTCTACTCCTCCTAAACTAAAAATATATATTTTCAATTAATTTCTAATTAAAAATATATATTTTCAGTTTATTAAAAAATAATTTTTACCCCAGTTGAAAATTTTACACACACACACACACACACACACACACACACACATATATATATATATATATAAGTTATTTTTATTGTACAAAATTGTTTGTAAAAAGCAAATCAAAGTAATGCTGCAATTATAAATTCAGCTGGCATTCAGTTTGTCATAAAACTGAATGTAATTTAAATTACTTTTAGTTTGGCTCTATCACCCCCAGTTTCTGTACTACATTTAATACAAGGTACTAATATTATTTTAAAGCAAGTATGGTTTTACTAAATTATTATGATATCCCGTAATACGTATTTTATGTCTGAAGCAGTGAAAGTGCAGAAAAACATGATCATGTTTTTAAATTTTTCATATTTGCATTTCGATATTTTGGTTCCTTCCGCTTTTAATTTTCACTTCCGTATGGTTGAATACTACTTTTTCTCACTATAATGAAATACTAACTATCTGAAAATGTTACAATATGAATAAAATATCAAATACTATTAGAAATAAATTTCAAGCATACATCTTTCCTGTTTCATATTTATGATTATTAAAATAAGTGTAACTAAGGTTATTTAGAATTATATCTACCCTAAGAAATATAACCCAGTATTGTATGGGAAGAAGCTAAATAAAGAAATTTCTAGAGTTCTAAGAATTTTTTTATTCTAGTTTTGCAAAAGAAAAAATGTAGTCAGGTTTTATAAAATTGCTTATATTTATTTGAAGAATACGACTATAATTGTTTCTAAATCCTAACATTTTATCCGTATGGTTGAATACTACTTTTTCTCACTATAATGAAATACTAATTGTCTGAAAATATTACAATGTGAATAAAATATCAAATACTATTAGAAATAAATTTCAAGCATACATCTTTCCTGTTTCATATTTATGATTATTAAAATAAGTGTAACTAAGGTTATTTAGAATTATATCTACCATAAGAAATCTAACCCAGTATTGTCTGGGAAGAAGCTAAATAAAGAAATTTCTAGAGTTCTAAGCATTTTTTTTATCCTAGTTTTACAAAAGAAATATATAGTCAGGTTTTATAAAATTGCTTATATTTATTTGAAAAAATACGACTATAATTGTTTCTAAATCCTAACATTTTTAATTTGTTTAACTACACATATCATAACAATATGATTATTTGTCTTCATTAATATATCGTATATTATTCACACTCTTAAATTAAGTCTTTGTTACTTTTAAAATTGGCTAAATGAATTGAAACTCAATTTTCAAAACTGATTATACTCGTTTTTTTTTTTTTCTCTCTCTGTTGTTGTTGTTTACAGTTTTAAAGTGTTTTTTACAGTAAGGGACGTGACTCTCAGAAAATCGATGGTAAGGATATATATATAGTAAAAAAGTAGAATAATGCAAGAAAACAGATGACGAAATACCACCATAATCCGCAAGAAACAAAATAAATTTATAAATAACTAAAATAAAAACACTGAATAAAAGAACTGGTGTACAATCAATATTCGAACTAAAAAACCCCTTCTTCCTAATGAAAATACTACCGGTTTCGAAAGGACGTAGACTTTCTTCCTCAGGTGCAAACACGTGCTACTGCCTTGGCGGCAAAAGCAAGACAGTCTTGCTTTTCAGGGTAGTAACACGTGTTTGCACCTGAAGAAGAAAGGCTACGTCCTTTAGAAACCGGTAGTGTTTTCATTAGTTTTATGGTATGTGAAGAAGTTTTTAGTTGGAATAAAATAAAAATAATCAGTAATAATGTCAATAAAGTTATAAATAAAAGTAACTAGTAAAAATTTTAATAAAGACATGAAAACAACTACGATGTTCATTGAAATATTATATATATATATTATTATTAGAACTGAAACGCATATAGTCTACTCTAGTGAATTATAGTTATTAGAAAGCGTTGTTTTTGCTGCTTGAAATATTTACAAATAGAAAAAAAAATATTGGCATAAGCAAAATTATAAATATTATTATAATATTTTACTTATTATTGTTACTGAAATAATAATAAAAAAAAAAAAAAAAATAGTGCATTTCATGCAATTAGGTTTTGTATAGTTAAAATGTGTTTCATTATAATTATATTTGGCTTATCAGTGAAAGTCTACTATTTTACTCATATGCAATTTAGATTTTTTTTAATTAACGCATGGATTTTAGCAAAACTTAGTGAAATACAATTTAAAATAAATTGAAATTTACACTATTCTATTTAGGATTTTCCAAATGGATAGACCAATGAGAAAAATTATCATAAATTGGAAAATTAATCTAAAATTACATTTTTAAAACCATGTGATGTAATGAAACAAAAATGCATTAAATTTTTTTTTAAATGTAGAGGAATGGGTCATGATCGTCTTTGAGACTAAAATTAAATAAATCAATCATTTGTATTTATTCTAAAAACTGCCATCGCAACCCCAACCCCCTTCATTAGGCGAAAAAGGAAAGCACAAACGCCATTTAAAAGCAGCATCGCACAGAAGCAATAAAAGGAGCAATACAAGAAGAGCAGTAATATTAATAATAACAATGTTGAAGTTTTGAAAACATATAAGGCTAATGTGAGGTTATTTGTTATATATATATATATATATATATATACATATATTGTTAAGAAATTATATCAATGTATATCACGCTTCAGGAATTTTCTGCTTATACCATGCAGATTCGTGAAAAGGCAGTATTTGTTGACGAACGACATATTTAATTTTCACAAGACATACAAAACTTGGCACAAAAAGCATTTTGACTAGTAAATAAAACTATTTTCTTTCCTAATCTCTGTTTTCGTGTATTATCATCATTTTATAAATGAAACTTTAAACGTATTTTTTCTAATGAATTTCATTATTTACTTAATATATTTTTAAAAACATTTTCGATTTTTTTAAAATCAAAAATAAGGTGCCTAATATAATAAAAAACTGAACAGTTTCATCAAGATTTCATCACAGTTTCAAGTTTCATCAAGAATCCCCATATAAAATAAAATAAAATAAAACAAACGGCAATTGGTAGTAAGATGCAGATATATTTGTATGCTACTAAAGAATTAATATCCATTTCTTGTTTACAGTTTTACCAGAAAAGTATTTAAAAGGTTAGAAAACAAGATGGCTGGAAAAATATTTGTTTAGATTGTTAATGTTAAATTCATTTTTTCTTAAAATGTTGGCAGGGATAAACCTTTATATGCGACTGATAAAAATCTGACATGTATTTTATTTTTTCTTATTACATGTAAATTTTTATAAACTTCTGGAAAATTAAAACGTTGACGATGTTTATCAATGTTTATCTTCATAATTATCTTTATTGCACTTAGTGTTCTAATGAAAATGCAAAACGTAGAAATAGAGAAAATTATTATAATTAAATATTTTCAATGTATATATATATTCCTCAAACCGCTTAACTAAATATCACTTGGACGAAAAAAAAAAGAAACCTTCATTATGAAGTTTAAAGGTCAAGTTGGTAAATATGCATAAAAATATATGAATATTTTGGAATACCATTTACTGTCTTTTACATAAATAATTTTGTACGTCCACCTACTCATTCACGCACATATATGGTAATTCTTTTCATAAATTTGACCATAAGTATTCGTAACCTAACTATTTCTTTGAAAGTTGCAGAATTATGTTTTATTGTCCAGAATTGAAATGTCCAGAAATTTTCAAAACTTCGAGTTTCCAAAGGAAGCCAATCAAGCTATCACAAATAATGGAAAGATGCCTTCAATTTTCACTTAAAAATCAACTGAAATGTACAATGTGTTAAACTTTCAAATTTTATCTAGAGAAAGTTGAGAACAATATGAAAATGAGCCTTATTTTATCAAAATTGTTGTATGCAAGACAGTAATCAAACTGAAAGCCAAAATAGTATTTTTTGAAATCATCCATTAAGATGAGATATAAGTGAGGAAAACAATTCTTCACACAATTGTTTTTAGTACTATCAAACTCTAGCCAAAAATTACGTTGATTATATTCAATGACTAAAATATAACTGAATATAAAATTGAATATAAAACGACACTTATTTTTTTACTTCTATAATTAATAGAAGAAAGTATTGGTTTCGTAAAATTTTCTACCTCAGCTTTTTGATGGATTTACACGTTTTAAGAGGTCTAGAATACGATTTGACCATTTTTAGAAAATGTCTGTCTTTGTTTGTGACAAAATTTTCTGATAAGTATATCTCGAGAATTACTGCACAGAATTTCATAAAATTTGATATGCAGTTGCACCTTGACATAAATTAGACTTTCAACTTTTGGTGGAAATCATCCGAAAGGTGGCTTGCTATCCTGATTTTTTTGAATTTTTAACAAGGTGGTATAGGACAAAATTTCGTATAAATGTGCATAAAGAGAATAACTTTTATGAATCGTTATGAAATTAAAGAGAACTATTAACTATTATATATATAATAGTGGTAGTCAACTAGCCAAAAAATTTTTATATATGTAGGAGGTAATTGTTATTGACATTTAGAGCATTGGTATTAAAAACAAATATTAACTGGTTAATATTAACAATTACAGCATAGGCAATAATAATAAATACTTGTCAAGCCATTTTAACTGAATACTTCAAAATAACAGTTTTGAGTTTCTAAAATTAATAAGATATTTTTTTCGGATAAACGTTAAAAAATTTACTTACATCTACTTTTAATACTGGTTTTAAAGAAAGGTAGGATAGGGAGTATCATAGGATAAATAATTTTGTATTCCTGTCGTTCTAAGCATTTTGAACTTATCCAAATATCATTTCATTTAAAAATTTAAAAGACATTTTTAGTTTTCAAAATCAAACAAATTTCTGTAGCTTAGAGACTTAATAAAAATGTTTTATAACTATTATAAGCAATTTATATTTACTCCTTAATATAATTTGTTGCCGGAATTGTTTCATCCAACTACATATTTATAACAAAAATTCGCCAGTGTTGGAAACTTAGCATGTAGGTTCAGCAGTTCAAATAATTGATTTTACAATCAACTGCAGATGCTACTGACCGAAGGAGGCTTGTTGGGGTGTCATTAATTATAGCAAAAGATAATTCAGAATATCGTACCGAAAAACAGGAGCTCATAACGATAGTAGCCATTACAGTCCAGGTCACAGGCAAGTGAATTCTTTAGCGCTGCTTCGTCATAGTTGCCATAAAAATTCTATCACAGCCACCCATCAGAATAGAAATTATCTACATGGGTTTTCGATATTATCTATTGATCGATGCTTCTCATTTAGTTCAGAAAATTTATTTGTGTATTTTCTAATTAATGAAGTAAAGTTTAAGTCATGTTCTCCTTCAAAATTAGTTTTGGTTTCATTTAACACCAAAACTTATGAAAACTAGCGAAATAAGTAATTTTGGTAACAATAAATAAAACACACCTTCATTTTCGTTTAAAATTTTCCATGTTCAGTCAAATGAATCTGAAACTAAATTTTGTAATGACATGGTTTAAAAATGTGTGATTGAAGCATGCAATTAATATTTACATCCTTGAAGGATTTTCTGCTATACAATTTTCTTTTTATTTTCAACGATATTAGTATTAAATTATAAAAGAAATTTTATAAGTGAAGGAGCATTGAGAGTTTCATAAAATATAGTTTACGTCATTCTAATTAACGATCTTAAGGAAACTCTTTTCTTGCCTCTTGTATCAGTCTAAAGATATTTTCATACATGACACTATTGCCACTAAAGAAATAATATATTATCTTAAGAATTTTACAGAAATGATTAATGGTATGATTGCTCTAAACTGAGAAACAAACAAATGAATATTTACATAGTCATATTGAGGGAATGTTTACTTTTCGTCGTGGAAGATCTACTAATTGTTTCAAACTAGAAAATTCAATAAAAATTCATGAGAAAACGTCCTTTAACACTAACAAGATATTTTCGATCAAGACATACTCCTATCAAAGAACTTAGATTGCTCTCATTCAATTCATTACTGAAAGCTGCGAGACGAAAAACAAACATGTAAATATTTACGTTATAAGAGAAATTGTAATTGAACTAGTGATTTTATATAAAGTCATTAAAACTCATTTTAACTTATTATCGAGTCAAATCAAAATAGATTTTAAAAAGCCGCCAGTTTTCACTCGGAAAAATAGAGTGAATATATTAGTTTTGCTTTAAAAATGGTATAGTTAAAATAATAATAATAATAAGTAAGTAAATAAATAAATAAATAAAAACTACCCATTTTTATAATAAAAGAAAGAAATTTCTAAAATAAAAAATTTTATTCCAAATTTACATTTCCATGGCAATTTTTTTCTTAATTATTGTACAAAGAATAAACAATTTTTTTTTACAAATTTCTCTATAATCCAAAAGATTTTTGTGTGTGTGTCGCAAAGCAAATTTTAATGTTGCACAATTTATATTTACAACCATTGTATGGAATATATGCCTAAATTTCAAATGTTATTATTACAAAAAAAAAAAAAAAATCTGTAAGATTTTTAAGAAAATAGAAACATTTTGTTGGAAAACAAGCTTTAAATGTATTTAGTAATTTTCCATTTTATCACAATTAAATCTTTTTTTTAAAATCACGATTTTAAGTTTTATCAGTCTCAATACATTTTAAACAGCGATTAACAGCGATTAGGAAGAAAATATGCACGACATGAAATCCTTTTGAACTACAGAAAAAGTCACCTAAATGAGTTCATTCTTCATTTGATATATTAGAGGGGGGAAAATGAAGAATTTACAAGATTTGAATTAACATAAAATTTTACGATCGAAAAGTATTTTACATGCAGCTCTTGGAGCGTCAAGAAAAGCAAGAAATTAATAAAAGAATTTGGTATATTTCTATAAACGAAAATTTTTTTCAAAACATATATCATATAAAAGAATGTTATAAATAATGTAAAGGATCAATTCATTAAAATTTTTTACTAATAGGATAAAAGAATTATATATTTCAAAACTATTTAAAAATAATTGTATAAGTAGTTTTTATTAACACTCCTTTGTGTAAATTAATATAGATTAAAACATCATTAATATGAGCTAAGTACAAATAAGCTAAAAACTAAACATATAATAATTTAAAAGTGTCATACGTACAGATCATCGAATTAGGTTACTTTTGCAGAATTATCCCATACCTCAAACCCTTATTCTTAATCTTAAATGTTATGCGGATGCAAGATTTTTTTTACGAGGAACTAAACTTTCTTCAGGTGAAATAACCTAGAAAGGCCCCTTCACACGTTTTGCACCTAGAAGGCCTCCCAAAAGTAGAGGCGAAACGTGGGTAGTGCGTGTTAAAGGCTAAATGTTATATCTCTCCTTACACCTGTTTCGGAATTTTCACAAGAAAAAAAAACGCAGATAAATCGTTCATTGACCTCATGTACTACCACTCAGAATATTTTAAGGGCTGTTTAAGGTTTTATCGGTTAAAAAGTGTTTAGACGATTTTTATTTCGTTATATTCGTTCTTGGAATATTATTATCATTGATTTATAAGACAATAAAATTATTTATTAACGTCAATTTTTTTTATCTTTTTTTATTACAGTGGGTCTCAAAGATTGTACCATTTTCCATTGGTGCACTCCAGACTTTTCGATGAACCTTGTGGTATTTCAGAGAAATATATATTCAGATGCAAATACAATTACTCTGCTATATCATTTTATTGTGTATATACCGTCAAACCTTTCTATTTGAACCCAAAACAATAAAATGATTAAAAATCACCCCTGGCACTGGTTTGTTGAAATAATTGACGTAGTTCGTAGTTCGTCCTCAAAGAATACGAACTACGTCCAGTACTTCACTAAAGAAGTACCAGGAGCGAATTTTTTAATTGTATCGGTTTGGGATCAAGTAACTTTCCAGGGCCCAAATAATCCGGTCTTTTGAAGTGAACAATTGTAAAGTGCCGATAAGAAAGCAAAATTGCATGATACTCGGATATATAAATAAAAATTATTATAAACGTTATTTTTGAGTGAATTGGGATTTTCTGCTTTCACAAAATTTAAGTGTAAAAAGAAATTTTTCTATGTATTGATGAGAAAATGAAAGTTTTTCATTCAAGTATTTAACTTAGTTATTTTAACACATTTCTTACAAATTTACATATAGTGTGCGTACACTTATTTGTAGGATTTTATATGCACCACGACTTAAAATTTTTTGAGAACCTCTCTTCGATATACAGGATTAAAAAATTATATATAATAAAATATTTATTTTAGGTGAGTATAAATGTTAAAAGCTAATTTTAAGCATATGTTTAAAAATTGTAGAGACTTAAAAAGATTTTTATAACGTTACATTTATTTTTACTGTAGTTATCACTTTTAAGTACTTTAGACTCTATATATCTTGAAAGAGTCCTATCTTAAAAATGCATAACTAACTTTTGAAATATTTTAAGCATCATCTAATATTATATATATATATATATATATATATATAATATAAATAATATAATATAAATAATATAATATATATACTATATATAATATATATATAAATACAGAGGCTGTTCGCACATTTTTTAGACGATTTTGATGGAGTGTACTGAAGCAATTTCTCTCATATTTTGTGTTTTATTTGTTTAGTTTGATAGCCCTTGTTCTTAACTAACATTCTACATCATAATTTCTATGATAATAATGCTTTTTATAATATCGGAAGAGGTATATTTTTCTACTCCTCTTGAACGGCTTTCCAGAGTCCACAAAGCGTTGTAGGTCGGTGATTGGATAATGTTGATTTTAAGAGTCGAAAAACACAAAAATCCAACAGTGATACATCAGAAGATTTAGCAGGAATGTCACTGAAGGGTATGGTTTTAATTCCCGTTTTTTGTTCCATTTTTTTCTAGGAAAGCAATTGCGGATTGCGATGTGTGGCTGCTTGTTTTGTCTTGATACAGTTCAACGGATTGATAGCATTGTGGATAAAGATCTGGATTTTCATTTTTAAAAATTGGAATTAAAATATGTTCTTGAGAGTATTTAGAGTTGATTTTGACATTTTTGTCACATTTTTTTTGCTTTTATCTTGCGCTTATATGATAAAACCAGTGGCAATCATAAATCCTTTAGAAAAACTCTCTTTTGATGCTTTGAGCCATGTAGCAATTTTTTTTTCTCCACTTTTGTGATAATAAATTGAACTTTTTTTTATTGCAACCACTTAAATAGACCCAAGATTCATCTGTTGTTGCAACATTTTTCCATTTTTCTCCTGATAAATGCTTTTCATAACGATTTCACTAAAAACTATCTTTGGAAAGAGTGGAAACCTATCCTTCCATCCACTGCCATTTTAAAAGCGCATTTTTGCATCTAAACAAAAATTATAAATATCAGAAGATAAATAAAACTTCCAAAAATATAACTGTTGTGAAAATAAAATTCTCCATGCAAACGATTTTTTCTTACTGCGAAATAAAATCGTCTAAAAATTGTGCGAACAGCCTGTATAACGTTAGGGGGCCTTAATAATAATAAGCCATAATTGTTATTAAGCCATACGGGGCAGTTTTGACAGTTTAATTCAGTTTGGATTAAATTTTACTTTAGTTTCAGGCTACTCAACATCGGCTACACAATTTCATATACAGGTGAAATGATGTATAAAAATCAATCACAAAAATTGTAATACAAAATAAATTTTTTTTAACAAATAAATGCAAAATGGTTTGGATAAATTAAATTTCAGTACACGTGTACAATCTGCTTGCTATTAAAGTTAATTAATGCACAGAATGTTCATTTAAAACTTCCTTTTTACATTAAGAAGATTTTCACGATTTAATAGTAAACAAAAACAAACAAAAAAAAAAAAAACAAATTAAATTAATAGTTTGCAAGAAAAAATAAACTTTTGTGCCTGTTGCATTCTTAATCCTGTAACTATTGTGGGAAATACTTATTACATGAAAGCTGTTAATGTATAAAGTGAGACACTTAAAGACTATTTTAATATAATAGTAATTAACTAAGCACTATTGCATTGTAGTATTAAAAAACATGAAGACAGGATAGAAAATCCATAATTTCTCATTTAAGCTTAGTACTAACAGGAAAAAAGTGCGTATTAAGCAATAAAGCGAACATTTATAATCAATAATAGTTTACTTAACAAAATGTACATTTCTAAATTACAATTTTAACAATAATAAAACTGAATACACATTCTATTACTTATATGATTTAGTTCAATAGTTTTATTCTTTTAAGTTAAAATTACCAGTTAAAAAAGGACGTTTTTTATTACTAAAATGAACCTTGGAACTAAAACTTTTGTGGTATCTAGAAAATGTGTGCCTCTCTGTAAAATTGTAACATCATTAATAAAAATTTTCATTTCAATAATACACGTAATCAAAAGTTAAAAACAATTATAAAGTAATCGGACCAATTGCAAATAAAACTAAAAGAGGAAGTTTTTCTTTTTTTTTTAATTATTATTATTATTCGCTAATGATTTTAAAAGCTTTTTTAAAAGTAATTTTAAAAATTCCAAAAATAATAATTATGTACGTTCTACATCAACGTCCAAAAAAGTAATCAAGATTTTTATTTTTATTTTATTTTATTTTTAATACGTGAAAAACAATTTTTTATAGAGGTATAAGAAGTAAACAATGTTCTATCCCCTAAATTATACAAAAGAAGAGAATTTTCTGCATATGTTGAAAAATGAAATTTAAGTGAATAAGTTTAAGAATTGAGAGGCTGCCTCTCTCCTACACCTCCCATTTAAATAAAATACATAACTACATTTATAAAAAAATGAATGTTGTTATTAAATTTTCAAGTTTATAAAAAAAAATATTTAGGCAACTCCCCCCCCCCCCCCCCCCCAACACTCTTTAAAACTTACCAATCTTGATCAGACTGTTCAGGTGGCAACCTCATATGAACTTTAAAATAAAAATTTGAATTTTCTGCATGTATTTGTCTTTACAGTATGCTGATAATACACATACATACAAAGGAACTGCTAAAAATTTGGTTTTTGTATTCAGGGGTCTCAAAACCATATTCCCATACCATATTCTATACAAAACATGCTTTTGTGCACATAATGAATATATGATCATTTCGTTTTGTTTAGTGCAGCCTATTGATATTATACTTTAAATACCACAAATTTTATACAAAAATTTTTATACAACAAAATAGACGTAACGTATTTGAATTCTCTTGGAATCTCTGTACATAAACAGTTTGTGTGATCTCAACGAAAAGTATAGTGTAGCATTTTTGCATAATACAGATTTTGAATACTGAGTTTGGATTTCCTGCTGCTATTTGTTCTGGAGGTATGCTGATAACAGAGACACAGACACAGACCAACCTCTAAAAACCTGCTTTTTGAGTTCAGTGGATCTGAGAACGTGTAAATAAAACAAAAATTCAAGTTGAAACATTTGACCCAAAAACAAAACTTTCTCTACCATATATGGGTAAGAGAAAATAAAAATACTTTAAATAACAATTTAAGAAAGAATAAGCAAGCAACAAATGAAAAGAACACAAGTTTGTATCAGCGCAATCTACATTATTTAAAAATCATTTATAATAAAAAAAAAACACACACATATATATATATATACTATAACTAATTATATTTTTAATGTACACAAATTTGTAACCTCGAAACTATTATTTTGATTCGAAATGTATATAATTAAAATGTATTATTGGTGCCCTGTTTTCTGTTTTCTAAGCACATTTCTCAAAATGAATATTATAACTTTTCTTACAAACTAGACATGATAATTTAATATTATTAATTCAGACATTTAAAGATATTGTGAGTAGTCTATGCTCAATTTTGTAAGCCACTCAATATTAAAATAAAGCTATTCTCAAATTTTGAACAGGTCTTTTGTGCTTTACCAAAAATTTTTTTTCTTTCATAAGGAAAAGTAAATAAATAAAAAACATACGAATATTCTCACCCAGTCCCAGACAATTAAATGGCTGTATATTTACATTTTTATATTCCAGTAATAAATGATTTAGAAAATTGTATCATATTTCGCAATTAGAGACAATTTTAGAGACATGCTAATGATAGAAATATGGTCTTCCTCAATTCTAGAAAATGATTATTAAAAGTTTGATATCCTAATATGTTACGTATCCCCTAAAACGTTCTTATCAGTTTCATTGAAAATTAGTTTGTGATATCTGTATGATTGGTCAAACATATTCACACTGTTGAGCGAGTATACAAAAGAAAAAAAGAAGAAAAAAAAAAGAACGTGAACAACAATATTGATTATCACAAACAATGCCATAAAAATAACTATATAATCATTGACTAAGTGACTAATGAATTTTGGTTATTCTTTAATTTTTAATACTTACACAAAATCTTTTCGAATTGCCTAACAGTTTTTCAGATTACCTATTAAGAATCCTAACAAGATTATATAAATAATCTTGTAGAACTTTCATAAACTAATAACTCACTGTATTAGCATTTAAATTTTATGCATATTCATTCTAAAGGAAATTTAAGGTCAAAGTTTAAATCTACATTTATATAGAATAAAGTGAAAAATCTGCCTAAACAATAGTTTGTTATGAAATGTTTTTAATGTAACATAATGCATCTGGTCGAGAAAAGGTAAGCAACTGCCAGATTAAACATATTAAATATATTACAAATGCTAGTACTTTGTGCGCGTATATAGCAACGATAGTCGTTAAACAATTTCATCTAGGAAAACGCAAAATATTTTTGTGAAATTTCGTTTACCTTTTTGCAGAAAATACATATAAAGATGACATCAAAACTGTTTATGGGAAGAAATAACAAAAATCTTTTTTAGAAGACAATAATTCTGTAGAGTTTACAAATATTGATATGTTTTTATTCATTAAACAAGCATTATTTTATGTTTATATTTGAATTAGATATATAAAGAGGTAAAATTTTAGATTTTTTTTTAAACATTTATAAAACAAAGAGGATATATTTTGTTAACTAATGAAAATTTATAATGAGTCAATTCACAATGTAGAAAATTAATTACAGACTGATTACTTTCCTGAAAATATAGATGTAAGAAAATAATGGATTCATGTATCCTCACTTACTGAACTTAATTTTTTCTTTAGTTAAGTAAAGTGTCAAAATGATCCTCCTGTTTGAAAAATATGCTTTGTTTTTAATATGTTTAATCTTAACTCTGAAACAAATATAAAACAGTTTTGTTAGATTAAAATCATAAAATTTTAAGAAAGTAGTTGATGAGAAAAATGTTTTCTAATTAACCTATATTCTTTTGCAACTAAATGATATCACAAAAGGTGTGTGAGATTTCAAATATACCAAAGTACATTTTATAGATTTTTTTAGTTCTTTCCCATTTCTAAACTAAGTGTATCGTTAAATTTCATCCAATGAAAGTCATTTATTAGCTAATGCCCATATTCCAACAATGTAGTTAAATGAGACGTTAATTCTTATACTTTATTTACGTTTGTTATAAAAACACTGAAGCATATTTGCGATTAGTAGAGTCTTAATCATATATGCATTGTTGAAACCAAAAATTATCGCTCAATTTACTATTTATATCTACAAAAATATATACTGCTTTTTTTACTTACTACATTTTTTATTTTAAATAATGTTACATATCTATAGAAGTGCAAAACCCAGATTTGACTGTATATGCATTTGGAAATACATGCAGAAAAATATTCTTATATGCACATTTTAAAACTTATTTTTCACACCGTTAGAAGCCTATTCTGATTTCTAAAATTTTAATGTGCCACAAAACTGAAAACATATTGGAATGTCTGATCAAAAATGATAATAATAGTAATCAAAGTATAGATCTTATTATTAAAAATAATTTTTAGATATTTGCATATCTAGAGAAAGCAAAAATATTAATAATACAGTAATAGTTCTAAAAAATAGTTTAAACACTTAAACTTTTGTTTGTCGAAATCTTCTAAAACTTTTGTGTAATTATGTGAGAAATAAATCACTCTCTGAAACTTTTAAAACTATAAATTAATCTTTTTTTTTTCCTTCTCCACTTTTTACTTTATATACTTTATTTATTTATTTATTTATTTATTTATTTTTATTTTATTTGTGTTTGAAATATTATTCGTTATTTTATAAGTACTGTACATTTGTAACCGAACTTAAAAATGGGAAACGCATTGAGGAATGTTGAAGATACAGTTGCATAAGAATGACATATATAAATTTTATCTAAAGCTAATTAGGCTATCTGTTGCTTAAAATACAGCAAATGAAATAAGAATTTACTTATGTAATTTCAATTCTATATGTGCCAAAACAAGCCTTTTTCATTTTTTATTTTGATTCGGATTATTAAAGAAGTAATAAAATATGAAGAGGGATTTTTTTTTTCTGCATCGCAGAAAAAGTTAGTGCAACACGTATTTATAATAAAATATTTAATTTTTTACGAACATATATGCATATATTGAAAATAATAAGAAAATTCAAGTGCGTACATATAATACATATAATCCAGATTCTAGTCATTAGAAAAGAAATAATAATTAGCTGTACTTCTTGCAGATTAACGCTTTTATGTGGACAGAATTATGATGTTAATTCTAAAAATAGGTATGAAATTCATTTAAAATTTTACGTATGTAACCCATTTAGAAAACATACATTCGAATTCTATATTTTATACTGAGCTTTTGACATTATTATAAGTGTTTGTACATCTTTACAACAAAGCTTAACATTTTTCATGTTTATTTCTTACGAATTAGATCTTTAAATTAGTTATAAACCAATAGAAATGCATAAACTGCAAATTTGTATCCTTTTTATATCATAAATGTTATCAAAATGACTTAATAGTAAATAAAAACTACGTTAGTTGTTAAAGTTAACCAACAGCATGCCATTTTTGTCACATTAAAACTTTATTTATATTAAAAAATGTACCTCTCTGACTTAATACCTGTACAGGAAAATTAAAGGTTTAACAAGTTTTTTCTAAGTATTTTTTAACAAATTTTAAAACTACATTGGGAATTCGTTATTTTTAG
Organism: Salticus scenicus; assembly: GCA_963930645.1. NCBI lineage: Eukaryota > Metazoa > Arthropoda > Arachnida > Araneae > Salticidae > Salticus > Salticus scenicus. The sequence goes on from OZ005651.1 coordinate 163,350,795, forward strand.
AGATAGTTTGTGATTGATTTTTCAAGAATAACAACAACGTAATTTTATATGCAATTTTAGAAGATAAACAATTGTAAAAGTTTAATCATGAATCATTAAAAAATTTTGTTTAAAATTATCTTTTAAAAACAATTAAATAATGATACATCGTAAAGTAAATAAATTACTCAAAATACATTTTACAGAGAGCAAATATTATTCCAATGTTAAAAATATAATAATAAAAATTAACTATTTATTTTAAATTGTATAATGGTACTTACATTAAGATTAGTGTTACATATTGCTTTTATAATTAAAAAGGTCAGCGATATTATTACGCTGTATATTCTGAAGTCTTAATTTAAGAATACAGATTTATGCACTTTCCTTCTTGAAGCAGATAGAGACAGATTGCTTAAGATGTACGATTAGAAAGATCAATCACCAGTTCGCAAAATGAGTTAATTTTGACATATTGCGTGTTTCTAAAAATTTACGTTCTCTTAAATAATATATGTAGAACATAATATGATATGAAACCGATATGAGATATTTAAGCAAGAGAAAATATCTAATTTGCTTACACAGTATGCAGACCTTTTGGTGACAATAATTTTTAAGCTTTTTCTGGCAGAGTTTAAAAGCGGTTTGTGAATTCGATTTTTTTTCGTCTGTCTGTCTTTCTGCCTATGCTCTTCTTTCGTAGATTTTTTAGAGTGTCTTAAAAATGGTACATGTTATTGAGTTTACTATGGCATAACCTCTATTAAAAATAGTATAGAGAGACCTGTTGGTTTGTGCACAGAGACTTGTGACAGAATTCTAATACACTGAGATAATTTCTTAAAATATATTTTAATATCTACAAAAGTAATTAGGTTGGTTAGACGACATAAGTAAAAACTGCTAAAACTTATATTTGTATTGTGTATTTTTACATTTTGCACAGACAAGCAAAGGTTCCAGTTAAAAGTGGAACCTTTGCTTGTCTGTTCGTTGGTCTGCCTGCCCTTTCCTATTTCCATAAAAAAATTTTAGATTTCCTTGAAACTGGTGTATGTTTTTTCAACTTATTTGTGAAAAGTTTTCTATTCACGTTTCAAACACGACTATTAGATTATGTACCGGGACTCACAAAGTAATTTGGATGCATTGCAGTCTATAATAGATACTTTTCAAGTATATTTTAAAATATTTTTACTTTACATTACATTATGAAATTAAGTACGTTATTCAGTGCACAAAAGTATGTTTTTTGAGGATATGTAATGTTTAGCATTAATGACTAGTTTTCATGACCATATACAAATATTCAGATACATTAGTCGAATATAAGTGCAAATTGCTTGAAAGGTATTTTCAGTTGTGCCTTAGATTTTGGATGTTTTGCAAGATTTTTTTTTCTTTTATTATTATGTATGATTTCCATTCATCTGTTTGTCAGTGTATTTGTCCGTTTGTCTGTTTGCATACACATTTACATTAATATTAATAAATTTCTTTTAAACTAATGTATTTTAGTCATATTTACTATGGCATGTTTTGTATTGAAAATTTCACAAACAACGGTTTGTGAGCAGGAATTTTCTGCGAGCATTCGCAAAATAATTCGAATACATTACGGTTATAGAGAGATATTTTAATAACACATTTCAACACACACATACACACGTAATGAATAGTCCAGGCAACGAAGGCCAAAATTTGACGAATAGAGGAAAAAAATCGTGTAGTTTTGAAATTTTACATACTCATAGCCGAGAGGGTCCTGAACAACATACTAAAAGTCCCCGCCCGTGGGGAGTGAGCGGGGGGCAGGGGGGGCATTTAAGGGGGGCAATTTTCAGTTTTTATTAAATATCTTAAAAACTATCGCATTTAGAGAAAACATGTCAATTACAAAATTAATCTACGTAAAATTTCCTACAAAAATGTATATTACATTTTGTTTGTACGATCATTAGTTTAGAAGATATAGGGAGATGAAATAACACATTTTCTTGAAAAATTCTTTTTTGCAATAGTAAAATCAACTAAAGTGTGCAATTAAAAGGGTTCTTGTCAAATATTTTCTAATGTAAAAAACAAATATATATATAGGGAATATGCAAGGATAATACAGCATGTTTTGTAAGTTTTAAATAATTTTAAGGCTAGTAGGCGCAAGTGGCGGTTTGAGCAAAAATCTGGATAAGCCAAGTCAAAATAGGAAAAATAGAAAAAAAAAACGTGTAGTTTTGAAGTTTTGCACACTCATAGCCGAGAGGGTCCTGAACAACATACTAAAAGTCCCTGCCCGTGGGGGTGAGCGGGGGGGCAGGGGGGGGCAATTAAGGGGGGCAATTTTCAGTTTTTATTACATATCTTAAAAACTATCGCATTTAGAGAAAAAATGTCAATTACAAAATTAATCTACGCAAAATTTCCTACAAAAATGTATATTACATTTTGTTTGTACGATCATTAGTTTAGAAGATATAGGGAGATGAAATAACACATTTTGTTGAAAAATTCTTTTTTTGCAATAGTAAAATCAACTAAAGTGTGCAATTATAAAGGTTCTTGTCAAATATTTTCTAATGTAAAAAACAGATATATACATAGGGAATATGCAAGGATAATACAGCATGTTTTGTAAGTTTTAAATAATTTTAAGGCTAGTAGGCGCAAGTGGCGGTTTGAGTAAAAATCTAGATAACGAAGACCCAAAACCGATCAACATTAAAAAAAAAAAATCGTGTAGCTTAGAAATTAAGCACAGTTATAAAGTTAAGTGCCCTGAATAACATACTAAAAGTCCCTAACCATGGGCGGGGGGGCATTTAAAGGGGGCACATTTCAGTTTTTATTAAGTATCTTGAAAACTATCGCATTTAGAGAAAAAAAAGTCTCAAAGATATAAGATTTTTTTAATGTTGATCAGTTTTGGGTCTTCGTTATCTGGATTTTTACCAAAACACCACTTGCGCCTACTAACCTTAAAATTATTTAAAACGTACAAAACATGCTGTATTATCCTTACATATTCCCTATGCATATATTTGTTTTGTACATTAGAAAATATTTTATCAGAATCCTTTTAATTCCACAATATAGTTGATTTTACTATTGCAAAAAAAAAAAAGAATTTTTCAAGAAAATGTGTTATTTCGTTCCCCTATATCTTCTAAACTATTGATCATACAAACAAAATAGAATATACAATTTTTTTAGGAAATTTCACGTAGATTAATTTTGCAATTGAGATTTTTTTTCTCTAAATGTACTTAATAAAGACTGAAATGTGCCCCCTTTAAATGCCCCCCCCCATGGTTAGGGACTTTTAGTATGTTATTCAGAGCACTTAACTTTATAACTGTGCTCAATTTCTAAGCTACACGATTTTTTTTTTTTTTTTTTTTTTTTTTTTTTAATGTTGATCGGTTTTGGGTCTTCGTTATCTAGATTTTTACTCAAATCGCCACTTGCACCTGCTAGCCTTAAAATTATTTAAAACTTACAAAACATGCTGTATTATCCTTGCATATTCCCTATGTATATATTTGTTTTTTACATTAGAAAATATTTGACAAGAACCCTTTTAATTGCACACTTTAGTTGATTTTACTATTGCAGAAAAGAATTTTTCAAGAAAATGTGTTATTTCATCTCCCCATATCTTCTAAACTAATGATCGTAAAAACAAAATGTAGCATACATTTTTGTAGGAAATTTTGCGTAGATTAATTTTGTAATTGAAATTTTTTCTCTAAATGCGATAGTTTTTAAGATATGTAATAAAAACTGAAAATTGCCCCCCTTAAATGCCCCCCTGCCCCCCCCGCTCACCCCCCAAGGGCGGGGACTTTTAGTATGTTGTTCAGGACTCTCTCGGCTATGAGGGTGCAAAACTTCAAAACTACACGATTTTTTTTTTCTATTTTTCCTATTTTGTCTGGACTTATCCAGATTTTTACTCAAACCGCCACTTGCGCCTACTAGCCTTAAAATTATTTAAAACTTACAAAACATGCTGTATTATCCTTGCATATTCCCTATGTATATATTTGTTTTTTACATTAGAAAATATTTGACAAGAACCCTTTTAATTGCACACTTTAGTTGATTTTACTATTGCAAAAAAGAATTTTTCAAGAAAATGTGTTATTTCATCTCCCTATATCTTCTAAACTAATGATCGTACAAACAAAATGTAATATACATTTTTGTAGGGAATTTTACGTAGATTAATTTTGTGATTGACATTTTTTCTCTAAATGCGATAGTTTTTAAGATATTTAATAAAAACTGCAAATTGCCCCCCTTAATTGCCCCCCCTGCCCCCCGCTCACCTCCCACGGGCGGGGACTTTTAGTATGTTGTTCAGGACCCCCTCGGCTATGAGTATGCAAAATTTCAAAACTACACGATTTTTTTCTTCTATTTTTCCTATTTTGACTGGACTAGAAATTAACATACATTTTTCAACTTCAATAACAGTAGTTTCCTGTAGGAAATAGTGTGTATGAGAATAATGATTCGTTTACAGAGTGAATCAAAAATATTAGTATTCATGAGAAGATATCACTGAAACCGTATTTTCACTTGAGATATACACTTATACTCTTTTCAATAATGTTAAAATGTATTTATGACTTATTATTTATGTTATAATGGGTAAAAGTTGAGTTGAAAAGTGTCTGATAACCTAAACAAACCGCGTGGTTTTTCTTTCAATTTCTCAAAGCAAAAAGCCTTTCAAATGGCGAAATATTTTAAAATGTTATCTTAAAATGACCATTTACTTGATTGTGGTGTCAAAAAAACAATATGCGACATTCAGATATGATAACGTTTCAGATAATTATATCTTAAGAAATGCACTTTGAATTTTTATATAAATAAAAGATAAAGATAATATTTTTAATCAATGTATATGACCCGAATGACAGATTTGCATTACTGAAACTAGACTTACAGCCTTTGAGTCTTCAAAATCATCAACTGGACTTTGATGACATTCTCTTTTCTTTTTATCCATAAGAAATTCGAATAGATTGCAATTTTTATAATACGGCCAATGACTAAAATGCTTTTAGAAATGAATTAGCTGATACAGTACGTTGGTACGAACTACATAATAAGTCTAATAAATAAAAGATTTGAAAATTATTAATTTTTGTTTCCCCAGATGCATGAAACTAAATCAGAAAATTTGGTAAGCTGCATTTTTTTTACTAGTATACGAAATTGTTTTTGCTATTATATAAAATCTAAAAATTTATGCACGCATATACAATGTATATATCCTTTTATGTAGCTTCATCATGAAACTCATCCACAAAACAAGAACATAAACAAGAACAATAATAATCATGCAGTCACATTGATTATTAACATTTTCCAAGTGCACGTATTTCTTGTATCATATATCTTTCAATATTATTTGCCTACGTTTTCACACAACAGACAAACAGAAGCACAGATAGACTAATTGAATTTAAAATCACTCTTAGACATTTTTGGAAAGTGTTAAAAAGACTTAAAACAACAGAAAATGCAGCCGTTGGATTTTATTTGCAGCCCTTAATGTATCTGAATATTTTAGTGTAGCCCTGTAAATCTGAAGGTTAATAATATTACAAAATATTATGTTACAACATTAACAATACATAAAAATTTCTTTATGATTTTTACAGTCGAAGGTTATTGAAATGTGACTTTTAAAAATGTATCTTTTAAAACGCAATGTACTGGCATTTTTTTTTTTTTTTTTTTTTTTTTTTTTTTTTTTTTTTTGGGGGGGGGGGGGCTACGTGTACATAAATTAGTTGTACAGGACATATTAATGCCATTTTAAATAGGAAACATTTCATAGTGAACTTTACTAATATATAACTTTTTTTTTAAATCTCGAAAATATTTATGGACGCTGGGCGGGAGACAGAAAGGTAAACAATTGAAGAGACAAATACACAAATTGAAATCACTTTCACGCTTAAAAATTGTTTGAAAGTGCTAAAAACGCTTAATATAAACGAAAGTGCAATTCCAGCAAATTTTTATTAATATCTCATAAAGAAACTAAATATTTTTGTGTGTCCCTTAAATCTAATGCTCATCATACGATATTCTATAGCAAGCATTCTTTTGTGCATGTGAATAACATATTTCAATTTCATTAAGCTTTGTGAAAAGTAAAATTATTAAAATTTGGCTAATAGAAATACTTGTCATAGAACGAAATGCTTTGGAATACTCTCGAGTGTCCTTATACACAAACCAGTGCTAGTATTTACGCCATTTTACATAAGAAACATTCGATAGTGAACTGGAATGACATATTTCAATTTTATTAAGATTTTCCTACGGTGGTTTATAGAAATACCTTTCTCAGAACACAATGCTCTGGAAATTTTTCGGGTGTCCCTGTACACAAACCGGCAGAGGGATTCACTCCATTTTCAATAGGGAACATCCGGTAGTGAACTGGAATAACATATATTAGTTTCAAAAAATTTGATAAGTATTTAAGAGAGTTAGACTGTGGACAGACAGACGGACGGGCAGACGAACAGATATACACATACAGAAATTGAAATCATAGTCACACTTAAAAATTGTTAGAAAGTATTAAAAATACTTAATATAAACGAAAGTGCAATTCCAGCAAACTTTTATTAATATTTCTTAAAGTAACTGAATATTTTTGTGTGGCCCTGTGAATTTAATGCTAATCATACTATATTCTATAGAAAGCAATATTTTGTGCATATGAATAACGTATTTCAGTTTCATTAAGCTTTGTGCAAAGTAAAGTTATTAAAATTTTGTTTATAGAAATACCTCTCATAGAATGCAATGCTTTGGAATACTTTCGGGTGTCCCTGTACACAAACCAGTGCTGGTATTTACTCCATTTTACATACGAAACATCCGATAGTCAACTTGAATAACATATTTCAATTTCATTACGATTTGTGTACAGTACAGGTATTAAAATATGCTTTATAGAAATACCTCCCATAGAGCACAATGCTTTGGAATGCATTCGTGTGTCCCTGTACATAAACCAGTAGAGATACGCACTCCATTTTCAATAGGGAACATCCGATAGTGAACTTGAATACCATATGTCAGTTTCAGGAAATTCCATAAATATTTACAGGAGTTAGAGTACGGACAGACATACAGACGGACAGACAGACATACCGAAGTCATTAATACTTTTCAACCTTGTTGGAAAGCGTTAAAATTAATAATCTGACAAGACAAAATTATTAAAAGCGTGAGCTTTCATATCAAATTAGAAAGATATTAAATTCATAATGTTAGATTTTTAATACAGGACTTACTTATTGTGTTATGCAGCATACTTATCATTTAATAAAAACTTAAATCAATAGGATGTTTTATTTTTCACAAAAACAAGCACCCTGAGTCAAGCGGCTGCATTTTTATTATTTACTATAATTAATATCACTATTATGATTGTGTGAAAAAAAAAACATTTTACTAAACCTTTAATCTTCTTGTTCTGCATGACGCCCCAAATACAACCCTTAATTACCTTACGCAATATTAACAATTATATTTTTATAGCCTCATGCATTAAGCAAGTGTTTTAGAGTTAAAATACCCTTATCTTGAAATAAATAAAAAAAATAAGAAGAAAAATTGGTTGAGATTGTTTGCGTTTAACGTCACACTAGAATAGTGTTCTGTTGGAGACTTTCATAGATTATTAACGTAAATAAATTAAACCATGCAATTTTAAAATACCCAAAATAATCGGGTGTGTCACTCACACAACTTTCCTTGCATTTATATACCATAAAAACAGTTTTCAGATAAAGCGGTAAGATATCAAGTACTGTATATGAAACTACGTTAAAAATTTTAAAATAATCTTGAACCCCCCATGTAAACATATTACTTATATTTAATTTTTTTAAAATACAACACTATTACTAAATTTAAAAGTTTTTTCCAAGTTATTCAGGCAACCTTTATTGGCAACATTTCTTGAAATTTAACAATCTTATCAAACTTTTCAAGCGGCACTCTCATATAAACTTCAAAATACAACATTTGAATTACCTGCAGTTGATTTTTTTTTTCTTTTTTTCTTTTCTTTCTTTTTTCTTTTTTTTTTTTAAGTTATGCTGATAACAGACATATATATATATTAAAGATTAAAAACAACGTACTTCGTACTCAGGGTACCTCAAAACGCGATAATACAAAAAAACAGAGCTCAGAACTGAATTTAAGAACTTTGTTTATGGTATGAGTATGAGAATTGTTTCATTCCTGAACAGTTTTCGACGACATGTCAAAATGTAGTAAAGCACTTCCCTCATTTAATAGAGAAAAACGTTTTCCCTTAATTATTAATAGTCCTGTATATCTTCTATAAATTACGTACACAACATATTGTGTAATTAAAAATTGTCCGTTATTAATAACAGACAGTACAACTTGAAATGCATTTTTAGTTACTTCTGGTATATGGTTCCACTAAAGACATTGTTTTACATTACTTCCCTTGACACTGTAGAGTCCTTAGCAATAAAATTTCCGATTCTTTGGCGAAAAGGGGTGCCTTGACTTTACAAATAACGATTAATAAAAAAATTAATGTCTGAAAGATTCAAAAAGAGCCTCGAATCTTGCACAATACAAAAGTCGTGGAGAGAATGACTTTCTGTGGTCTCAAAATGGCCCAGACATAAAATGGTAGCTTAGTTTAGGCTGGCCACAGGCCATGACTTCCTTTTGAAACATTTGTACCGTTTTCAATTAGTTTCAAGTCCGAGCTGCAATCTCTGTAATCTGGGATGGGACATGGATGGTGAACATCTCCTTCATTGCAAGGCATTATCCAAGCGTTCTTTAGTCGACCGCTACTGGGAGGCCAGGGGCCTTTTAGATACATAGACTACTGTTGCAGCTGTTTTACTCTTTTTGTTCTTTGCTATTTGTAGTTCTTTGTATTTTTTGCTGTAATTGTCTTTTATCTTGCCATTGGAAAAAAATAATATATATATATATATATATATATAGTTCCACTATATTCTAGTTCTTTTGGATAGCCTTGTAAACGAATGGTCAACGGTTTTCATACCATATTATGAACCAAACATGTATTAATGCACATAAAAAATCACTATATTTTGTTTCGTACAGCCTACAGATGTGTTAAACCGTACTTATAAAAAAAATTCTCCTATAGATGTAATGCGTTTAGATTCTCTTGAATGTGCCTGTACACGAACCATTTGTTTGATATCAACGAAAAGTTTAGTGCAGCTTTTCTATACCACACAGATTTTATACATCGAATTTGGACATGGATTTCCTGCTACTATTTGTTCTCGAGATTTGCTGATAACAGACACACACACACACAGACAGACACAGACAGACGCACAAACAGACCAACCGCTAAAAACCTGTTTTTCGAGTTCTGGAGACTTCAAAACGTTTAATTATAACACACAAAACAATACTTTCTTGATCATATATATTGGTAAGAGAAAGTAATAAACATTTTAGTAGTGTTTTTATGCGTGTATTGAAACATTTTTATTTTCATTTACAACCTCTTTTCGAAAGAGTTTTTGAAGAAATCTCTTCACAGTAAAAATAAGCTATCTATATATAAATACTCGATTTATTATTATTATTATTATTATTGTTGTTATTGTTATTTACGAGAATTGAAAATGAATATTTGGCTCTCTTTTAAATAAAACGCGGTTATTCTACTTCTTATAGAAAATTCACATAATTTTAAATTCAGGTTAGGTACATGAAACTATCTTTACTGATAAAGATAGCTATAATTTCTTACCCAAAGGAAAACCCATAGATATTTACAGTGCATTATTTAGTATTAGTGTAACTTTTATATGACAAGCAATGCTTACTGAAAACCATTTCTAAGTTATTTCATTCACTCTTTAAGAATATTTTTCATTGATAAGTATAAGTTAAAGGAATGATTTATAGATATTTTTATGTTTTAAAACTTAATTCTTTTTATGTTATAAGAATCTATTTAAATAAACGCAGTTTTCGTTATTCTACTTATATTCGATATAAATTTATATATACAGAATGATTTAGTATTCAGACTCAAACTTTAAGAGGGAAAGCCAGATCGAAATGTACTTAAGTCATAAATATAAGGTGTCATTAAGAATTTTGTCAGAGATTTAGCAATGATTTTTTTTTTTCTTTTCAAAAATTATCCTGTTTTATGTGATAGCATAGTTCTATGTGATAGCAAGTTGAGATGACAGTCAGATGATGTTTCACTTTAACAATATTGTATGCTACAAACTTGTACTTTGACACATTCTAGACAAATTCTCTAGGCAAATATTTTCTTAATATCTATCTTTCAAAAATGAGTATAATGCTGTCTACAAAATTCGAGGACAAACCTGTAACTTCATGTCATTTTTTAAGTCTTTTAAACATTTTACTTAATATCATTTAAACAAATAAAAAGATTAAAACCCTTAAATTGTAATTTTAACTTTGAAACGTTTTGAAATACGTTTAAGTAGATTACTGATTGTATTTTTACGGAAATTTATTTATAAAGAAGTGTGCTCTGTGTTAAACTATTAAAGAGGAAAAAACAGGCCAACCTGAATTAGAATAAGGCGCAATACTAAAATAGGCAAACAAACTCGAATATAAAATTTAAAATATAGTAAAATATTCAGTATTATATAAATATTTTGGGAAGAATTGTGTACACTTATTGATGTCAAAGTTAATGTCTTTTTAGAGAAAAGACATAAAGTTCAACAGAAATGCAAATGAAAAAATAAACGATTGTTAGAAAATTTTCATTTTAAATCAAATATATACATTTTTTTCAGTTTTAATGCTTAGTACAGAGTATAAATATATTTTTCTCTCAAATAATGCTGTAAATTACGTTATTCTTTACAAGCTACATATCTTGGTTTAAAATCTCTTTAGTTTATCGGCAAATCTTTATAACATTTTAATCTGTCTTCCGTAACGGATGCAAGTGAATAACTGTATATTTAAAGTTTGTGATTTTTTTTTTATACCCATGATTAGACTGTGCTTGAAAACGTTGATTATTTAATTTTGTAAAACGTTATTTTATTTATTTATTTATTTATTATTATTATTATTTAATAAATTGTTATACTACCTGCTGTTGAAATTTATTAATCTATATATTAATATGAGAACAAGAAATTTATCGTACGTTTTTAACATATTAATTATAGAAAAAAGGATTGAAATTGGTATTGTTCGATAGATATGATTAATGTGAGTTTGGAAAAATATATTATTTTCTTATGTTATCAAAAAGATATTCAAAAATATTTTTATGTACTTTTTCATTTTATACATGTAATCTTTTGCATTAAAAATTACTATAAAATAAAGTCGCTAAATCGGGCAGTTTCTTAAAATTCAAATAAAACCATAGATGCAGTAATTTATATAGATGTAGTATCCCTATACTCTCGACTACAGACTTTTCATTTTAAGAGTAAACAGCAATTAAGGTGGTAGAAATGCTTATTAAGTGAATGAGTAGTAGATCGTAATTTTATATTATTGCACGCAAATTAAAAGAAGATTTAGTTTAAGAAAATTCTATTTATTTATTTAATGATTTACGTTACCAAAGATTCCAAAACACATTTTTTAGGTAAAACATAATGCATTTAAATTAACTGAAATTGACAACTCATTTTTTAAAAAGGGGATTTATTATTATGTTCTGCATATATAAGAAAAAAGTGTAAGATTCAGAAAAAAATCCTATTTCTGGTTTTCGATGAATTTACACGAATCGACAGTATTAGAAAATGTCTGTCTTTTTGAGTTAGTAAAACTTTGGAAACACTGTACCTGATGAACTTATGGACTTAATTTAACCAAGCTTGATATTTGGTTTGATTTTGGCTTGAATTGGTGCTAATAAGCTTTTGGAATATATAACCCAACAGGCGGCACGACCACGGTGGAATACTTCTCACTTCAGCAAAGGCTCAGCATCTACAGTGTATCAAACTTATGTATATTGGCCGCTGCTTTTTTAATTTTTAATTAATAATTAAAGTTTATTTTATTAATAATTATATTTATAATATTATACATATATTATATATAATATTTTATATATATATATATATATATATATATATATATATGTTTCAATTTATGGATGTTTGATAGTCGCAACCTCTTTTTGAATTTTTCCGTTTTATCTTTTTCAATGTTTCTTGTTTTCATATATTCAATGTTTTAAAAGGTTTTCAATATATATATATATATATATATATATATATAAATTGAATAATTAAAAACCATTATAATACTCAGCAATCAAAAGATAAATGAAAATACCAAAATTACAAGTGATTGTAGTTCATTTTAAATGTTTTCACAGATTTTATATATATATATATATATATATATATATATATATATATATATAATAATAATATTTAATAAATAAATAATTAATAATTAATAATTTAAGATCTTAATGGGGTGTCTCAGATGGCTATATCTCAGCATCTATTCGTAAGAAAATATATTGATTAAATTTTTGTTCGTATTATCTGGTAGGTGGCGCTGTTATATAAAATGGTGTAGAAGAACATATTGGATTCGTGAAAATTTTTGTCTTCGAGTTTTCTATAAATTTACGCATTCTGAGATATCTTAAACTTAATTTACTAAATTTTAGAAAATTATTTGGCTGTGTGTATCTGTATGCTGTGTTAGCAAAATTTTTAAACAAACAGCAAACTCTAGAATCTATAGACGAAATTTAAGGAAGATTGGTATTTTGTTAGGCCTTGATATAAATTTCTGATGCTTAACTTTTGGAATATACCATTTAATAGGTGGCATTGATATGATGCGATTCGACCTATTTAATTGAAGGCTATTTCCAACTTCTGAAGTGTGTAAACAGATCAAACTTGGTATAAGAAATGGTTATTATGTAAAACTATGCTGCTTCATCTTGGGTGCAAATCGATCGACACATGGAGCTGCTGTTGTACGATTTACTTCCGTTTATGAGAAGGCAATATCTCAGCTTCTATGGCATATAAATGCATCAAACTTGATATGTGAGATTGATATATATCGCATATTGATATATACCTATAAAACCATGCTTATTCTATTTGGGTGCATATCGTACGAAATGTGACGCTGCCATGCGACACTTAATTTTTCATTTCCGGAAAGGCTATATCTAAGCTTTTGTTATATATATGCAATAAACTCGCTATTTATTTTATTATTTATTTATTTATTTTTGGAAAAAATCTAAGAACATTGTTTACATGGAAATTTTGAATTTCTGCATCTATTATTTAAATGTTTCCTTTAAAATTGGTCGAGTTTCAAGCACTGAGCGATTGTAGCGATATTTAATGCTTATGATGAATTATTGTAAACATGACTAGTTACATTTATATTAAAAAAATATATTATTATTTTTTTAATCTTTACTCTTTACTGTACAGTCGGTAACAAAAGTGTCCGAACACTAGCAAAAATTTCTATGTGAAAAAAGTACACTTCATACGGTTTTGTTAAATAAATCCTTGTCGAATCCTGTTCTTAGTTAGTCTAAGAACATGATTTAATAAGGATTTATGTAACAAAACCGTATGAAGTGTACTTTATTTACATAGGAATTTTTGCTAGTGTTCGGACACTTTTGTTACCGACTGTACTCTGTACCCTGTGTTGTTATATCAGTTCCTAATTAAAACATTTATTGGATAACATAAGGACATTTAGTGATACATACTCTTCCGAACAACTCATTTGGTTTAAAAATATTATTACAAGAAAAAATTGACCTACAAGATTCCCTTTTCACTATTTCAAAGAAAATACATCAAGTATTGTAAAAAGTCTGAGATTTCTAGCTGTTCCGGGAATTGAAGACGACAGGGAACTGACGACCCAAATATTAGTTGACCGTTTCTCACGTCGGATGAGTAGAGAGGGTTGAGAACAGATGTTAACATTAACAATCAAACAAGAACGGTAGATCCCCATGTGAGAAACGGCTGCGATGGAATCCCAGCTGACAAGAAGGAAAGGGTTGACCTATATACAGTATACAAAACCACTTCCGTGCGCACTTTCCCCACAAAAATTACAATTAATAGACACAAAAGGTAAAAGAAAAAAAAAAAAAAACTTTGTTGCTGACGATTCTATGTCAAGGTTTCTCGAAAGCTGGTGTGAAACTAAAATTTCAAGAAACTAACTAGGTTTGTATCTTACAGATTTTAAACTAGTGCCTTGAAGAACTCATTTTTCATATATTGTTGGCAATAAAAGTACCAAAGCTAGTTCTTTTAAATACTTAATAACAGCTTAAATGTCGTTATAAATTTAATTTTTCTTTTTTTTTTTTTTTTTCTTTTTCTTGGAGTGTTAATGTGTCACCAACAACCTGTGGATAATTTTTTGCTATTAGTTCTATTTCGGAAATGGTGGTGTAAATTTGTTTTAAACGCTTTGGAATAAAAAACATTAAGTGGATAGAGCCCTTTTATATCACAACTCATGCACAAATGGAATAAACTACATTAGGATAGAAAATTTATATTTTTTACATTTTACTATTAAAAGACCTACTCAATTAGGTAAGTAATTTTGTAACGAAACACTTTTATGTTTAAAAAAATTTAATTATTTTTATATGCAAGAAAAATTAAATGAAATGCGTATTACCTTCTTGTTCAAAATTTAGGTGCATTTTATTGTCATCTTATTCCCAGGGCATGACAACTATCGACATTCTAATGGAAAAATTAACACTGCGGGATTTATTTATCATTTTCCTAATATGTCAAAATTATGAGCAAAAAATATATAATTGAATTTTTAAAGAAATCTTTCTGTTCTTTTCTTATTAGTTCCTTTAGACATATGCATGTTTATATAAAGATTTCTGAATGGTAATGTAAAAATCTTTAAAATGCCAATGGAGTTCAGATTAATTTTGTTTTCTGGATTGCAAAACAGCCTAATGTCGTAAGCCTAATGTCGTTTTTAATAAGATTTTTAAATAAAATTTCATGTTTCATAAGGTTTCATAATGGTTTTTCTAAACCTTTAATTTTAAAGAATACATTTTTCTTTATCTAGTTTCAGAGCATTTCTTAAAAAAAAAAAAAAATACTATTTGAAGATAATGTTTAAAAATTCAAACCGCACGAATTATCCATTATTTATTTTAGTTTCATCGTATTTAAAAAAAAAAAAAAAAAAAAAAAAAAAAAACGAAATCTGACTTCAACTTTGCTTGCATAGCTAAAACCTTTTTGGTAATTTTTATGACATTTTTTGTACATTTCATTATTTAAAAAATATCCGTTAAAATGAATAATTAATATATGCATTAATGAAATAATTAACCCAGAATATTCATTATATTTCTTTCTCAAAAATAAATTTAGAGACATACATAAATACATTTTTAAAATGCGAGGAATCAATTTCAATATTGCATGTGTTATCAAAATCAAATACGTTTATTTTAATAGAAATCATAAACTTCATCTTCAAAAAGTATACTTAAAAAAAGACTTGACTTTGTTCTCCTATGAGCTTAGATTAAATTATTTAAAATCCTTATCCATTAGAGCTTTATCGAGAATTATTTGAATAACGCTCGAGAAGCAATCGGGTGCGCAGTTTCTCAAACCTCTTCATGAATTAGCCAGATAAAATTTTGCATAATATACTTTAGGCCATCCCTTTGTTTGAAGAGTCCGAAAACACTTTACGTGTAGAACTAAATATTTTTTCATTGCGTGACGCTATCCTAAACAAGGTCGAATTTGTTCGTATCAAAGTAGTAAATCAAATCTGAAGGGTTTTCTCACGATCAGATCAAGCCACGTGTTCTAAAGACAATATATAGCCTTTCGTGTTAAAGGAAAACTATTCGAATGGTACTCTAGAGTCCATTAAGAACCGAGCACCTTTAAAATCTGCCGACCACGAATATGAAACGAAAGTAAGCACTGTTACATTCTCAGCACGCGTGAGATATTCAAACATTTCATTTATCGAGATCGAAATAAAATATGAAGGAAAATCGGATTAATCGTTGTAAACTTTGAGAGAAAATTTATCTCTATTCGAAATGGAAAAATTCTTTATACTCCTTATTGCTATTCGTATAGCATAATTCCTTATTTTTAAATTATAAAAGCATAAGTGACTTATGTGATAGACCTACAACTATTTGGCAAATTTTTAAATAAAAAAAAAATGCATGTTTTTTTCATAATTTAGAAAATATTTGACTTTAAAATGTTTTGTTTTATGCAATATTAATTTGTCTTTATAGCTGTATAGTATTGTATAATCCACAGGTTCCTAACCTAATGCGAAAAGCAGGTGCAAAAGTAAACACTCTCGCAAAAATAAATAAAAAAATACAAAGAAAGAAATCGTATTAATGAAGATAGAAATAATTATTTCTCTTAGCAAACTCAAAAATACAGGATTATATATAGTCTAAAATAATTGTTTTATGAAATTATATAAAAATAGACAGAAGTGTAATTTAGCTATACTTCTATTATTTATACTTATAATTCAGTCTTATATCATGCATTTCTGAAGATGAGACAAGCACACATAAAAGAAAAGAAACAATCTGTATCTACTTTAAACGGAATATTTTAACAAGCTTATTTGAAACAAATGACATTTAGAAAAACAAAAGATTAAAAATCTATAAAATATTTATCAAAAAATTAAATTAGAGTAAAAAAGCTATAAATGCGGATGTTTTTCAAGCATTACTTGATTTTTCTTTAATTTTTCTTTTTTAAAGAAACCTCTTGTAATTTATATTAGTATTCAAAATGTAAAACTTATGACAAAAATGTAATAAATAAAAAAAAATAAAACATTTTGTAAATTGTATTTTATTAAATAGAGTTCAAATTTTATATTGCGTAATTTTGGACTACGGAAAAATTTTCATTTTTCAATAATTGTTTATAGAAGATAAAACAATTCATTTGTCAGTAAATCAGTTTTGCATTCTAATGTTTCGTATAACTTCTCTAAACAGAACAAATATTTAGGAGAGATTTCTTAAAACATCCTCACAGACATTTTATCCATAATTTGCAGTGCGTCATTAATTATATAAGCCTATGGCGCATTGATTATAATAATTATGATGAAAGGTTTTTTTATATTTTCATTCCTAATAAATGTAACAAATGTTCATTATTTTTTAACTTCTTCAATTACGTGTGAAACCATTATGGTGTCTAATATTTAAAATGTAATAATATTACACACAATTTTACAACGGTAACAGATGTCCCATTTCTACTTTCTCTCACCTATATGTATGGTAGAGAAAGTATTGTTTTTGGGACAAATTTTCGAAATTACGTTTTTGTCATATTTACACGTTTCGAGGTCCACTGAATCCAAAAATAGTGTTTTTAGTGGTTAGTCTGTGTGTCCCTGTGTGTGTGTCTGTCTGTTATCAGCACATCCCAAGAACAAATAATAGTAGAAAGTCCAAACTTGGTTTTCTAAATGTGTATAATATAAGGATCCTACACTAAACTTTTCGTTGAGATGAAGCAAATTGTGCGTCTATAGGGACACCCAAGAGAATTCAAATACATTACGTCTATGATAGGAATTGCAGGTAACTAGAGTATAACATCTATAGACTGCAACTGCACTACACCAAATTAATTTATACATATTTTTTTATATACGTAAAAACATGTTTCATGTAGAATATGGTATGGAAATCTATCACTGTTCTTTTACAGGGCTACACAGAAGAACTAGATTATAGTGTGACAATACTTGAAAATTGATAGAAGTGTATTTCGGGTTACGCCACATGTTATTAATATAGTATTATATTTATGTGCACCATTTGGTGTGTACATAACCTTCAGAAGATATGCAGGGCTGCCAATATTTAAGCCATAACATTCTTTTTTATTGTTAGAATACAATAATATTTTACCATGTCCAGGAAATCTGCTCTGGATATCTGCTCAAGAATTGAAATTAATTCCTAATAGCCATATGCTAAATAATGTATTTTTTAAAATTACATATTCATCACTTTTTTTTTTTTTTTTTGTATATTTCCACGTTTTGAGTCTTCCTTAATGCCGAAGTCAAGTTTTTAACGCGTGATCTTTGTCTGTGTCTGTTAGAGTAAATTAAAAACAAATAATTTCAGGCGATCCATATGTTGTATTTTGAAGTTAATACGTTTGTTATTAGAAAACTTTGATCAAGATTCATAAAATTTAAAAGAATTTTGCGTGTGAAAGTCTGGATAATTTTAAATGAACTTTTGAATTTAATAACAAATTTGAATTTTATATACATATAGGTACAATAACGAAATTCGGGGTTAAGGGGGTAACAGCCCCCCCTTACACAGAATTACTTGTGAAATAAAGCTTTTCCAAAGCCTAATTTGAATTGTTTTAACATAAGTTTACATAGCAGTACTCGTTATTTTACCCCTTAATCTCCGATCTGTACTTATAGTATTAAATTTCAGGGAAGAGGAAGTCGTGTGAGTGACACACCAGATTATTTTAAACATAAAAAATTTCTAATGTTAATAATCAGGAAAAAAACTGAATAAAGAAAATCAACAACAAAATATTATTCTAATAATAATAATCTAAAATTTTAATAATAACAGCAACATTTAAAATATTATTGCCAAATTGAATTATTCATAATTTTTTTCACGACTTTTAATACTTCACCAATAACGAGAATTAAAATTGTCTTTTGTTACATATTTAAAGAACTTTAATAATTTTTTTGACTTGTTAAAAAAAAAAAAAAAAAAAAAAAAAAAAAAAAACCTATGCTGTTTTATACTACGTCTCATCAACAGTGAATTTTCTCTGAAAATACTGATCACAATTTTCTAAAAGTAGAAAACTTACAGACCAACTTTGAAATTTGAGTTCAGTATCCAAACTGTCCATTTTTCTTTAATTTCGCCCCTACCTATAAAGATTTGAAAATTTAAGCAATCACTACTTAATAATTTTTAAATAATTTTTTTAACGCAATTCAAATTTAAAAAAAAATAATATGTAAAAACAATATAAAGTATTATTTTAAATTTTTATAGCTTCAATTAACCTCATGTTTGCATCGCATGTAAACATAATGAATAAAAACTATTAGTTAAACGTTCTAAAATATTTTAAAGACCACTACTAAAATTAAATTAATCATTTAAAATTACTATATATCAATAGTTTTCTTCAATATTTTACCGGGAAAGATACTTCTATTAAAGATATATTTCTGACAGTTAAATTTTTTAAAGAGTACAGGGATGCATCAAAAATATAAAAAATTTTATAAAAAGTTTATATGTTTCTCAGATATTATATTCTTATATTTTTGGAATTTATTTTATTAAATCGATGCTGAAATTTTAGGATGTTTTAATTTCTTTTTTTAAATCGTTCTTTTCTTTCTTTCTTTCTTTTCTTTTCTTTTTTCTTTCTTTTTCTTTCTTTTTTTTTTCCTCTTTAAAAAAATAAATGAATGTTGGAAGCTTTGCTGACAGCTAATTAAAAAAAAAAAATAATAATGCAATTTAGTATGCTTACTAATTTTATAAGAACAATAAAATAATGTCTCACAGCATGTAAAGGAATTTAATTTCATTTGCAAAGAAAGTGCAAATTTATTCTGTAACTACATTTTTCAGTAGATGACAGCTTTGACTTAAAACATAGTGTTGTTTTAGATATATTATGCCTCATATATCAGTATTTTATGAACGCATTATAGGTGATTGTTAAAAAACAAAATAATATTTAATATTTTATTATTGAAATAATGTTTGAATTCATTATAACGTAATTATTTTTATTTACATTTTACCGTTAAAATGTCACATAGTTCTGATACAACATTTTTCCTTTATTCATGGATAATCATCTTTTGTTCCTTTAATAATTATATATTTGTATTAAAATATCATAAGAAATCTTGCTTACACATGCTTCAAAATGGATATTATATATTTTTATTAAAATATCATAAGAAATCTTGCTTACACATGCTTCAAAGTGGATAAATAAAATAAAAAAATAAAAATAGTTATGAACTTAAAAAGAAAGACAATTGCGCATTATTAAATGAAAGGAAATTTTTATGAACTTAAAAATATCTATAAATTTGGCTTTTAAAGATTACAGTAAAGATTGTTATTTTGAGCGTCTAAAAATCTTCAAGAAGAAAAGGCTGATATTTTCTCGTATATTAAAGATCTACGTTACAAAGACAGCTTTCAGTCGTTTTGTCATACCGATATTTTAGCAGCAGGCATTCTCTTTATCCGATATGTCGATAAAGACATTTGTATGCGAATTGTAAAGGAATGATCTTTATTTTCCTTTACAAATCATACCCAATCGAAAATGACGGCTCTCACGTCATATTTAAATTTTAATGAAGGTGTATGCCCAAAATAAGAATGTTAATCAACGTGGGTGCAAATTTTAACGACAGACCGTTTATGATCGTTATGGAATTTCGATTAACACTTGTTTTTTGAGGCAGTAATGTTTAAAACGAATTATTGAAGGTTTCAGATTATATTTATTTCCCAGTACAAAGAAGAAACTATGTGATATTTTTACTGATTCTTAACATATAATATTTATATTATAACCAAAGGAATTTTTCATTGACACGAGTAGAAAATAACTGACTATCACTAAGATCTACTAATACATTTTTTTTTTTTTTTTTAAACAAAATAAATAAATAAATAAATAATACTAACAATAGATTAGTCTAAAGAAGTTTTTTATAACATGTATTTATAAACAAGTAAATTTCGAAATACAAACGAAAATAAAAAGCAATTGATAAATACTTTTATATGCATCAATGATATCATGAAGATTACGTAATTACATAAAATTTTGAAAATGTATAATAAAATGCAATAACCAAATTTTGTTCATATATACCGCGGGTAAATGTATAATTATATATATATATATTTTAAGTAAAATAAAAAAGAATTGTTATCTTTAAAAATGTACATCTAATTTTACCAAAAACATTTATATGACTAATGATGGTATTATTATTCTTATTATTACTATTATTCTTAAATTAACAAATAAGAAATAAGTAATTAATCTATTTTCATCATAAGGAAATATGAAAAGAAGCAACACCTTCTATTTCTATTTTTTAGCTAATGAATAATGATAGTGATCAACAAAATAAGGCGTATAAGTATGGCTCCAGTTACAGTGACCAAGAAAATTGACCGTATATATACGCTCCTGTGACAGGAAAATTGACTATTGAACAATTCACAGTTTAACCCATAGGTTAAACTGTTAATTGTTTATTTAGTTTACTGATATTAGTATTATACATAATTTTGGGACATACTGTATTACAAATAATAAAATACTAAAGGTGTCTATCGGAATAGCAGGAATTTAACTAAACTTCATTAAAAATAAAAAATAAAATATCTGTATCAATTTTCAAATTTGCAACATTTTTCTACTTGAAGTAGATCATTTATTTTAAATTACTTTTAATATATAGCATTTCATATTTTCTTATTATTTATTTATTTATTTATTTATTTAATTTATTTATTTATTTATTTATTTATTTTTTGTCTCAGTATTCTTATTTAATGTTTTCATTTTTATGAAAGTTTAAAACCAAATTTTAGAGATTTTATTGTTATTACAAAATATAAGATAACACTTTTAAATAATCAAGCAACTTTCTCTCTCTTCAGCCTCACCCCCCCCCCACACCCCCTCATATATATACATATATATATCCCGTAAAATGTCGATCACACCCTATATTATTATACTTAAAATAGCTGATATAGAGGGAATTTTTTCATTTTTATGCTCACGGAAGGGTCATTCCATATTAATTCAAGGAAGTGCTCGACTATTTTTGTTTCTTTTGCTACTTGTGCATATGAGAGATGTTTAAAACAAATTTAATTTTTTCTCTACTATTAACCTGAGATTTTATACAGGTCATCAAAAGTCGTTCTCCTGTAAAAAAAATGGGATTATTAGACCGTTATATTTTGACACAAATCTCTTTGAATTAGATTTATGAGTGCTAATTTTAAACATTAGTATCAAAGTACATAAGTTAAGGGTGTCACATGCTTAGAATATATAAATATTTTGATATTTCAAAATACAATTTTTATTTTATAAAACTGTGTGAAAATTCTAATATTTACAAAATGCCAAGCACTATTTATTCCCAAAAAAAAAGTGCAACACAAATATGTATTTAAAATGTATTATTTATTGCAGTAGAATTATGTATTTGAAACCGAGGGAAGTTTTTATTAACTTTCTCATAAAAGCGATTTTTGGACATTGTTATATGTTTGCTCATACTTTTATGCATACTTCGAACAAACTCTCTTACTTTTTTTTATAAAGACACATCCAAATTACTTAAATTGCATTTGAAACGTCACCATATAATGCAAATAGTTCAAAATGCAATTTAAAAAGAAATACTATTTAAACATTTAAAGTTTTAAAGTTTTACAAAAGCAAAAAGCTCGTCCAAGAAAAAATTATTTTCCTTTGGTTTAATTTTTTAATTGCAAGTTTAGAGGATAAATAATGATTCTGAATTTTTATTATATCAAAAATATTTCAAATAACTGTAACAGAAATTTTCTAAAAAGGATATTTTATTTATTTATTTGTTTATTAGTTATTATATTATTATTACTATTATTATTATTATTATTAGTTTTTATTCGATATGTTGGGATATTTAAAAATGGGATATGGGTTAATGCCGAATGTTTTTTTGGTAACGGGGAAAATATTGCTGTTGTTATTTATTTTATGAAATTAATTTATTGTGGTATTTTTTATCTTCAGAGTCCTTCTAAAATATCTTCTCGTGTGTTTTATATAAAAAAAAAGTGAAATAGAAATACATTGAAGATGACGAGCTTTAAAATTTATCAAAGCAAAATGTACGAAGCATTAATCTCTTAATCGTTGTCTAAATTAAGTCTTAATCGTTGAAAACATGTAAATATTAAAAATTTCAAATTATTAAACTTTTTCTTTTCAATAAAATATAAACACATTAGAAAAAAAAAATTAATTAAATTTACTTTAGAATAATTATCAAAACATAAAATTGTTGTGAAGATTCTGGAATTTATTCATAATTAAAAAATATAAATATATTTTTGAAAATATTGGAAATTTATTAATAAGCAGAAGGAATTTGCTTTCATTGTAAAATAACTAGAGAAAGACTTATACAATGTTTGTGAATATATAATAAAGAAAGCGGAGTGTTATTTATGTTGGATGTCTTTTGAAATATTCGGACACGGATTCTTGCTTTTAAAAAATATAAAATTTTAGAATCTTACAAGAACATCCTGCTTAGTCTATATAGAAGCTAAACAATTAACATTGAGTGATAGCTTTTCGTGTTTTTACTATTCGCTGGTGTGACCTTTTAATAAATAGGAATTAAGAAAACAAATCTTCCTGTGATTTGTTTAAATTTTTAATAGTAAAAAAGATAATAGTTTTAGAATTCAGGTATTTTTTCATACTGAAATTATAAGATAATAAAGAACTTATCATACTATATGATAAATATTTCAAATGTAATATGCTTTAAGAAAATTATTTTGAAACATTTCATCGACATTTATAAGTCACAGTTTCTGCGAAGTTGTTAGTTATGTATAAAACGAAAACTTAACAATTAAGATAATGTTAAATATTTTAAATATAACATATAAAACATTTACGCGATCTTTCGATATTAAGGGGAAAAAATGTTTGCGTTAAAATATGATAGATATTGCGTTTTTTCGCTTATATTTTGATAATAAAGTAAATATATCTTCTACTTACTTCTAATAAAATAAAACAAAAAACGGTACATCTCCCATTATTCTTTCTTTTTAAGTTATAAACTATATTTCTGGTATATTTCATTTAATTACAACTTTAAAAAAACCGTTTAAGGCAACTTTTTTCATGCCATACTTAGTTTAAAAAGTCTATTACTAATCATGTTCTTAATAAAAGCCTAAGCTTCCAGGGAATAACGCTGAAAATTGATGTCATAGCTACAACAATGCATTGGAATAAAGAAAGTAAAATTTGATCCACGGTTTTCCTTTTTCCATTCAAAATGAATAGAATAATAATAAAAGGACAATTTTACAGAAAAAAAATTGTATCACAATTGCAACAATGTTTTGAGGAAAAATATACAATAATGTTTTTTCCATGGTTTGCATATTGATTTATTGATTCAAGTTATAAATCAAACATACAAAATTCATTGGTTCATTTACAAACATACCTTATATGAAAAAAAAGTATTTGTGTACAGTGTAAAAATACAGTTGTTACCATCGCAGAAAACAAAGCTTGAATTATTGGTTAAGTTTCCAGAATTTATTCATTTACAAAACAAACCTTAAATTAAATAATAATAATAATAATAATAATAATAATAAAATATTTTTAGAATAAACTATTTTAGTTTTTATGCAAAATTTTTATACTTGTGGTGAAAATAATACTAATTAAGTAAATAAGTAGAATTCAGCTACATCACGAGAAATTAATAATTTAAATAAATAAATAAACATAATCACGGTGTTTTAAAAAATAAATTACAGGATTATGGTGTCATTTTTAATTTCTTAGAGCCATTTGGACTCTGAAACTTGTAAATATTGTAATGCAAAGGATGCCACTGACTATATATATATGGATATATCATTATTATTATTTTTTCCTTTTCAAAAAAGCTAAAAATCTTTAAAAAAAAAAAAAAAAAAAAAAAAAAAAAAAAAAAAAAACTTTACATACATTCAATTTTTGCATATCAAAGAATCGTGAAAAACTTGAATTCAATTTTGCATAATAATATATCTATTCTAAAAATATTCCTATAGCAGTTAGATTTAATTATTCAAACCTTTTACATTTTATACGAGATATTCTTCCTTTAATTTTCTTACACTTCATGCTTTCGAAAGATAAGCAAAAATAAAATAAGACAATGATTTTATTTATCTTTTTATTGATGGCATGATACCTATAATATATGTAACTATAAATTTGCATCATATTTGTGTTAAATATGAAAAATTGTTATTTCTTTTCCTTTGAAGTTATTACTAAAAATATTAAATTAAACCCAAGAGTAAGTCCCATACCGTCCCCAAATGCCCATACCGCAACACTAGTGCGACGTAAAATCCAACCAACCAACTGAAAAGTATGGTGTATTTTATACCTCATAATCAGAAAGATACGATTTAAAAACTGAAAATTTAAATAAAAAATATATAGTTAAAAATGAACAAAAAATCAATGATAAATGTGTATGAATTTTTTTTAGTACATTAAAAAAAAAAAAAAAAATCCTCTTTGGTTTAACTTCATTTCTTAAATAGTGCATAAAATTCTCCACAGAGTTACAAAAAGAATTTTGGAACAATTCCAAATTATAATCCCCTTTCTATTATCATACACAGCCAGTATATCTGTCCAAAATAATCGTTTACTTTAGTAGAATAACAAAGCCCTTGAAATGTACAATTATTTTCCTCTACACTCTTCCAAGAGTTGTTTGCCTATCATTTTTCCTGTCTCTTGTGAGATTTGGAATTTATGTCCATTGTTGCGCAAGTAGTACGGAAGGCCTATGGGCATTGTTTGGACGCCCTAATTGGTAGATATTCTCACAAACTGACGCCCTCAAGATGCATTCCTTAAAACTATCCACGCTTGACGTTCATCTGATGTTTTAGAGGCATACTATCAAATAACAGATTCATTCTAAAAATAGATGAGTACGTAGTTTTGTACTGATTCAAAAACTTTGGTAATAATAAAACCGCTTCATTTTTAAATAATTGCGACCAAACGTTTATTTCTTAAAATGAAGTTAATTCCAAATTTGAATGCAAAAATTTTATTAATAAAATAAAATCATTTAATATGAAAAATATTTTTTTTTTTTTAGATATAAACGTTAATACTCTATAATTTGAGGACTTAAACTTTAAATTTCTTATAATTTATTAGAAGATTGTTATTTTATGTATAAAAATAACAAGATAAATATTTTAAATGAATTAATAAGAAAACTTAAACATCGTCCAATAAGGATCACATCAATGAATGATTTCCTGATAGCACGATTTAATTTCTAATATGCAAAATATTTTGTACATAGAATGACAAATTAATAATTTATATGATTTGTTTCTGAGTTTTGCCAAAGAATTAATTTTATATCACCATAAAATAATAATGAGTACTTTTATTTATGCTGAACTAGCGTTACCTGACAGGAATCTAAAAAAAGAAAAAAACTTTATGTTTCTGAGCTGTCTTGTCAAATTTTATTGCAAAGTAATTAAAAGACTAAAATATCTACAAATAATAATAATAACAGCTTACGCAACAAATACATACATATAAATCATATTTCAACACAACAATACGTAGAAGCTACAAAACAAATCATGATATACATGTATAGATAACACACAAATGTATTTGTGCATATGCACATATATACATCTGTGCATATTTTATAGGATATTTGATTGTAATGTTACTTATTCAATTTACTTTAGATGTTATGAACAAAAATCACTTTTAAAATCATTGCATTGCAATAAAAATTAAATTATTACTATATTTCTAGTCAATTTTTTAAACTGAACTGAAGTGTTTGTAAATGTGTGCAATGTGCAAATGTTAAAATTGTTAATGTCAAATAAATAACAGAACCATAAATTTAAAAGCAAGTCGATAAACTAAATAACAGAAAATAATTCAGCAGAATGTAATGCAAATATGAGAATATAGAGAGAATTCATTCATCTATATTAAAATTGGCAAATACGGAGTAACCATTACAGCATTAAAAAAAAAAAAAAAAAAAAAAAACCTAGCATTTTTAAAAAATAACCACTACAGCATTTTTAAAAAAATGACTAATTTTATGTTGTAAATTTTAAAATAAATTAGAAAAAAGTTGAAAATAAATATAAAAGTTGGAAATAAAGTATAAAAATGCATATAATTATATACTTTATTAAAATACAAATGGTATAGGTGATATAGATAAATAATTAATAATAAATGAAAGCTCAAAACTATTTATGGTGTTTTCGCGTAGAATGCAATTCGGTATGGTACACAGAAGGTAAAAAATTAAAACAAAAGTATGCTACAAAATGTGTATCATAAAAAAAAAAAAAAAAAAAAAAAAATCAGTAGCCGATACACTTGAAAACCCAAATTTGCCACGTTCACGAGGAGTTTTGCCAACATGCGCCAGGTGATGCTCACCTTTATCCCCTTATATTTTTTTATGAGTTGAAGGAAGGGGAAGAAAATGTATGTCAAAGATAAGAAAAGAAAACTTAGGTGAAGGGGTGACTGATTCCAAATATGCGGAACTAGGTCTGAGAAAATTTTATTAAATATCTTTTTGTTAGAAACGTTAAAAAAAAAAAAAAAAAAAAAAAAGGTCAACCCTTTCCAGAAATGAATGGTTGCTCTTGTAGAATGTTGTAAATTTAAATAATTTTATTTCTACTTATATTTCTAATATGGATTAAAAATTAAAAGATACGGGTTGCATGTACGATTAAAAAGATGTGTTTTTTTCTAGAAACAAAATTCAAGATTATAAATGTTTATGGTATTTTACAATGCTAATATCCAATTGCACGTATCCAATTTCCACTTTTACTTATTTCTTTTATATATATATATAATTATTCGCTACACTAAATTAAAAACATATCCAGCAAGAAGTTTTCTTTATAATATGTTTAAAAAGTTTTTGTCAATAATAAAATTCTACAAAAGATTTTACAAGTTACTCATAAGGCTGTAAATAATGTCATTCTAATTTTTACATGTATATGGTTTAAGACGATATCTATTCAGAGTAAATTCTTAACAATTATTTATAAAATGTTTTAAAAATCTGACAAATATTATCTAAGAGTAAAGAAATAAAGGTGTGGAAAATAAATAATAACAGGTATCAAAATTCTCAAAACTAATACATGTCAATGAACACCTGTACAAAAAGATAAAACCATCTGCTTAGGTATTTAACTTATATATAAATAAGTAAGATAAAATATAATATTGATTCATAAATCATTCCTATCTTAATATTAGCGAAAAGCAGCAGTAACACTAAAAAATAAAGCAAAACACAAATTAATGCACATAATGAAACTACAAAAATGGTGTATTTTCTAACAAATTCTCTTCAATTTGTAAGAAAAACTAAAGGCATTCAGGGAGAAAAATAAGATATTATTTATTTTACAATATCTCTGCATTTGTATACACGCACGTGTTTATTTAAATAAAAGCAAGTCCAAGAGTGCATAGACGTCTCTCTCTCTCTCTCTCTCTCTCTCTCTCTCTTTTTTTTTTTTTTTTTTTTTTAACAAATGTTCCTTTTAATAAATATTATAATTTTTATCTATATATTTTCAATCTATATAATTTATGGTTTGTTTTGGACTAGCTTCAACAAACTAGGACTTTAATTTGCTCTCAAGAAGAATTCAAATCATAGTAGAAAATACTGAAAAAATATTTTTAACAAGCTTACTTTACATAAAAGAATATTTTTTGGTGTTTAAAAAAAGTTATTTTTGTTATTATTATTATTATTGTTTAACACGTTAAAAAGAATTTACGAATACTAAATTTTCTAAAGAACTTGTTACTCTTGCTCATTTTGAAATGAATAAAAATAACAAAGTGATATTCAAAGTGATATACTTCTCTTTATGAGGAATATGTGGTTCATTTCTGTATGCGGAATAATTTAAAAAGAACATTAAGAAATTTAATCCACAACTTATCTATACATTTTATTATGGTGGCAACGGGTTACAACACAGTGATATAAACAAGAATTACAAACCTTAAAAATAATGAAATGTAAAAAGTTTATTATTCTTATAACGCTTGAACGTATCAGAATTAACACGAGGTTAGCCCCAGGTGTCTATAACTATAGTAGATTTTGTATCAAAATCAGTATATCTGAATGACAACAGATCGAAAGCGGCAACTATCATGGTACAGAAATTTCGATCAGTAAAGCAACCATCTCTAACATATCCTTGCAATTCAGATTCCATATTAAGTTTTACATTCCTCCTTCATGGTACTGTGGAGACATCTGGCACATCCAGATTGGTCATTACATGGCTGAATCGCAGCAAAAGTAGATAAACGAAGGAATGTGTTCTATAAAGTCAAGGGAATAAAATGAAACGTGTATAATACTTACGCAAATGTCAAGAATAACGAGGTTTTGTATACAGCATTTTGGAATAAATAGGGAATATCAGGATGTGTTAAGTATCATGAAGCAAATAAAATTATCTAACCCTTTTATTTAGTTGTATTTGACAGTACGAAAGTGAACAAAATATTGAGAAAGTGTAAGTGTGTGCTTTTTTTTTTTTTTTTTATTTATTCGTTTAGCAGTAATTAAACAGTAATAAATAAAATAATAAACATCAATCAAGCTCAATAAATAAAAAAAGAACGCATCTTAAATAGTTTAAGTATAGAACATTTGAACATTTACATTGAACATTTGAACATTTTTTTATAGATTCCTATTAAAAGCAATAAAATTCTTACAGAAGGAGAAAGCAAGAAATTTGGTGACATTCCATTTTTATTTTGAATTTAAATCAAATATTTACAGAAGTTTTTTCGTAACAGTTTCGCTTCAGAAAAACATAGTTAAACACTTACTTTTGGAATAACCTTTCATACATATGTAATTATTTTAAATTTTCAAGATTAATTTTATTTTACTTTATTTTTATTTAAAGAAATAATCACAAAGATTGCAGAACAAAAGTTGTAGAGTTTAATGTTATTTTGGAAATTCTTTATACGAAACAGCAATTTAAAGAAGAAAAAAAAAACATCGTAATATCTTAGTACGTTTCTTAAAATACTTATAATTTTCTGTGTAAAAATTAAAATTTTGAACGTATTTTTTAATTAAAATAGAATAGTCAAAGTTATTTTTATTTTATATGCATCAAAATTAACTTCAGATATTTGTTTACTCAATCGAAATTTTTCATCTCCATAGGTTGCCTGAATAAAAAATATTCTCCTTATTTTAATGAAAAGGTAGTTAAACACAATGAAACACAGGATGGATGGATGGTTGGGTTTTACGCCGCACTAGTGATGCGCAGACATATATAAAAGATTAAAAAAAAAAGTTAAGGTTTAATTGTTATTCTCTTTGCTGAACTACTATGTGTGATGAGTGCAACGCATGTTTGAAAAAGCGGTTTTCATAAACTAATTACATAAACATATATATTTATAAAATTAAAAAAAAAAAAAAAAAAAAAAGGTTAAACTTATGTTATAGCTGCTAATATTAAAATTTTCTAAATAAAATATATTAGCTGTATTTTTAATAACAACATTTCATATTATGTTTCTAGCATTAAATGGTTTGAAAATATTTGTATTAAAATAGTGATATAAATTCTCCCGGAAACTTCGGAAGGTTTGGCAGCTATGTTATACATATCGTAGAAACATTAAAGAAAAAAAATCAATTATTTGCTGCATTTTGTATATAAATATGAAGCAAAAAATTTTCCATTTATCTATTTATAGATGTTAGTTTTTGTTTATTTGTTTACTTATTTGTGTAGCAGCTATAATTTTCTTCCTCTGAAATTTATTCTTCATTATTATTTGAATAAAATTGTAGTAGAGCTCGAAATGCATAAAATTACCCTTTCAAATGTTAAATGTCTTTTCTATCTCTTTTATTTCTGAATCATTTGTCTTAATGTATTTCAATTTTTTAAAAAATATGAAAAGATAAAAAAATAATAATAACAAATTTTGAATGTATTTTAACAATGATGTTTTCGTTATTTATAACGTAAAGTAAGTAAAGCAATATTATAAAAAAAAAAAAAAGGTACAATATTCTCCCGATTATCCACGAAATAGGGTGTTACAGGTTTCGCGGACAATGCAAATCGCTTATAAACCACCAAAAGGTGGAAATAAGGGAATTAATGAGATAAAAATTAATCTAGCTCAAAAATGTAAAAATTCACAGTGTCATAAAAATATTTGTATTTTATATACTAAAGTATGTAAAAATAAACATAAAAGCGTACTTACGATGGAGCCAAGGTACAATGTGTAAACTATTTTATGGACAGACAAAATGCCAACATTTTAATTTATTTCAGAGAAAAACACCTGCCATTTTTACTCATCACTTTATTTGTAGTGAAATTTTCTTCAATACGTAATTTCAATTAAATAAGAAGAAAAATTCCTTTGAAGAAAAATGTTGCAAAAAAAAAAAAAGCAGTAGTACCAATTCTCCGGAAATAATTGAAATATTGGGATGTCTGGTAGTGAACTGTATTGTACAAAAAATTAAACAAAAGTAGCGTAGTTCTTTATTTAAATTTTTTTCTTTAATAAAAACAATCATTTGTTTGTGTTTCTTGTTAAGTAAACCTTTCTGTAGATCCCGATCTTTTCCTGTGCCGGCGGATTATCCTCAACACGCATAATCCGTTCGCGGATAATCGGGTGTTAATTGTATTTCGTTCAATATCAGTAAACGTTTGTATAAATCTGCTGTTCTAAACCTTTTATAGAAGAAATAACACAAAACACATCGCCAAGCCATACTTTTATTTTAAAATGCAATATCTGTGTTGTATTTATATTTGAGAACTATTTTGAATCTTTCAACAATTTAATATTTGAAAAAATGTATGGAGCATTAATGTTTAATCCACCACTAAAGATGAAAATTAAAATTACTAGAGCAATAATCATGTAGTGTAGTATCTTTTTGTATCTTTTTGTGTTAGTTTTTGTGTTCAATTCATAGCAAATTAAAATGATATCTTTCCACAAAATTTTGCATCAATCTAGTAATTTAGCTTACATTTAATTCAGGATTATGAAATATCTTTAACTAATTACTAGAATTTTTTTTTGAAGAGTTGATACGTCTGGAAAATTTACGAAAAATTCCTGTATGTTTCTTTATTGTGAGTATTTAAGATATATGTCTGTAAGAATATAAAAATGGAAAGGTCATTGTATTTATTATGAATTATTTAGCAATAAGAAGTCGTAGAATAAAAAATAATTAGCTTATCGCACAAATAAAATGTGCCAATAAGAAAACTATTTTATTATCTTTCTTTGAAATGTAATTTTTTTGAAAGAGAAAATACTCATAATCTTTCATTATTTACGTGTTGATCAAATGTGTGAGTTTAAATATTATATCTCATCCATTTACGTTGTTGGAGGTCATTAACATTATAATATTAGGATTAACTTCAAGAAATCCCCCAAATAAAATTTCTCATTCTTTGTAAATGGATGAACTCGATTCGAGCTTCTCCATTCAAAAAATAGTTTGGGCATCAAAGAGAGAGTTTACCTTGCACTACATGTATTATCAAGTATATTTTTCAACAAAACCTATATTAAGTAAAATGCACCACTAAAAGTAATCAATGCGTTTGCAGAAAGAGAACATCCACATCTGTACAAATATTTGATTTTCAATAAATCCTTCATATTGCCAGGAAGACGAAATGGAAACTTGTAATCTTTTAATATATTATAGAATTGTCTACAACAGCATTGATAGAAATTTACTCACACTTTGTAAAATATTTAAACATTATCGAAAAATGTTGTAAGTTTTATTGTTCAAAAAGTGAAAAGATGCAAAATAGCTTGTTAAGATGATATTTCGGAACCAATAAAGGTTATTGAAAATATAAAAGCGTATTTTTTTCAATTTATCATAGATTGAAACTACAGAATATAAAAGCACTTTGTAAAAGTTTTAAGATAATATAAATATCTTACAATACTTGATATTTCTTACATTACATCAAGAGTGAATTGGATTTCAGATACTTAAATGATTAAAATGTTATTCCGTGTATATTTTGTTATTAAATAATTTTTCTCAGTCATTTGACGATAATAATAATAATAATCGCAAAGAAATACTGCAAAGTGGCAAACATGTATTTTATAGATTCAAGTACTTTTTTAAGGTAGTAAAATGCAATTGATCAATGAATAATTTCATAGAATTGAAAGTTTAATAATAATAATAATAATAATAATAATAATAATAATAATAAATAATAATAATAATATTTTTTTTAAATGTTTAATGTGAAATATGATAAACAAATGGAAAAATTATAACATTTCCATTGAACATTTTAAAGATATAAGAAGTACAACAATGAAAACACGGAAATTAATGTTATATTTTTAAATTTTAAAACAGATCAGTTATTTAAAAAAGAAATTTAAACTCCCGTTGTAATGAGCAAATGATACTTATAACTTTTTTAATTATACTTTTTATGGAGAATAAGAGATGTTTGAGCATGAAAATTTTAAATTCAGGTTTTTGTACAGTTTCTAAAATTTTAATATTCTGGGTGTTTTTATGATGAGAAATTAGAATCCAGTAAAATTACTTAGATAAATAGTATTATAGAATAGCATAATGGATAACTAAAAATCTTCTAGATTAGTCATTTATAATTAGTTACTTATATTGAAGTTTATATTGAACTTTAATTAAATGTACCATAAAATCAGGGGTTTTTTTAACCATAATTGTGGTTGCTTTTTAATGCATGCACTAACTCAGTATGTATGACAGCAAAGATAAAGTAATGCGAGAATTACAAAAGTGAATTATCTTTCTTAAGTTCTCTTTTAAGTTAACCTTAAAAGAAATTTATTAAGATAATGAATATTAAATTCCAGAATATAGTTAATAATTTTTGAACTATTGAATTTTAAATGAATGTCCATTTCTAAAAAAAAAAAAAAAAAAAAAAAAAAAAATCAATTTTTAGATTTTATCAGTTTTTTATGACTTTACATTCTTTTTCAAAAATCAGACTATCATTAACTTTTTGCTTAGTTCTATGTTAGTAAATCAACCAATTACGCATAAAAATATTTTTTAATAAACGTATAAAAGGATTTTGTAATTAGAGATTTTTCGGCAACGGATACATGTAATGAAACTTCATGGTTTATGTATGTTTTATGCGTGCTTCAGCAAGAGTCATTATGAAGTTTTATTGATAAGATAAATCGATGAGATTTCATTCTCGGTAAATTATGAAGTATCGGTATATATTATTGATTTCTTATAACCTCTGAAAATATAAAGCATCGATATTTTATACTTTTATAAAATGGAAATATTGATTAATTAATAAATCAATAATTCATTCTTCCTGACTAAATAAACAGTGAAAATTTTGTTGTTACAAAGCTTGAAATTTTAAATTCTTCTTCGCCGAAGTTTGCTAAATATTTTGTGATTAAATTTCTCCTACTTATGCATAAATATGTATGAATCAATACTAATTAAAAAGCTATTTGTCAAAATTTAAAGTTTTCCTTGAAAATATTAAAACAAAAGTAGACCAAATTAAAAAATGTATAATAAAATACATACTTAATGATACAGAACAATAATTCTTAATGGAAATTGAGAAAAAAGTTTGAAAATTTAGTTTAATGTACATATATTTAAAAAGAAAAGACCTGTTTTGTTCATAAATTACAGAAATTAAGAGAAAGTCTTAAAAGTTGCTAACTTTGAAATGCACATTGAAAGATTTAACGCAAATTAAAACAATACTGAGAAATTATTACACAAAAAATTGGTAAAAATAGCTAGATCAGTTTACATTACAGTGCGTATTCCCCTAAAAATATCTTTTTCATTTTTAAAACGTAAAAATGCAATTATCTCTGTGCATATAGATCCTTATGCAGTCATTCTAATGTAAAATGAAGAGAATTTGCAAAGAATAATATTGAAACGGTTAAGAACTGAATTAATATTTTGCTTTTCTCTGTAATTTTTGTATATCGAGCTAGTAAAGATTGTTGTTAGACAATAGTTTTCGAAGATAATTAGCTCAAGTTATCTATGTTCACATAAGTTGCTAGAACTTTTTTTGTTTATATATATACGCACATATATATATATATATATATATATATATATAAATCACCATTCGTTTTTAAAGTACATTCATTAGTCAATGTGTAAATTTTGTTTGTTTATGAAAGAAATTGCTTTCAAAGCTGTTTGATAAATTATGCTGTTTGGATAGAAAAATTACCTCAAATTGACTTTTTGGCATAATTATCTTAAAATATTTTTTTTATTTTACTTTATTTATTTTATTTTTATTTATTTATTTTGTTTATTTATTTATTTGTGTGTGTTTTATATAAAAATAGAAAACACTACTTAACTATGAAGCATACGAATTGAAATTCTTGCATATTCCTCATGGCAAAGTATGCATTAAAAATCGTGTTATAGAAAGTAAAATTTATCAAAGTATAGAAAAAAATTAGTAAATTAAATTTTCATCAGTGCAGGAGAGTACAAATATAGGTAAATAATTAATTATAATGAAA
This sequence comes from Salticus scenicus, assembly GCA_963930645.1. Classification (NCBI taxonomy): domain Eukaryota; kingdom Metazoa; phylum Arthropoda; class Arachnida; order Araneae; family Salticidae; genus Salticus; species Salticus scenicus. The sequence continues at coordinate 163,386,467 of OZ005651.1, forward strand.
ATGAATTATAAACTAATTTACAGTTTACTTCATTAGAACTTATCAAAGCTTATATAAATTACAAGCTTATATCAATTACTATTAATGAAAATTTAACATAAAACTGGTAAATTACTTATTTGAAATATCTAGCCAAATGCCATTAAATATTTTAATGAGAGCGAAAAGCCCTTTTTTTCCCCTACATTCAAACACTAGTTTTTATTGTTTAATTTTATGATTAACATTTGTGAATTCTTTTCAAGTTGTGCTTTTTAAAGCCAATTAGTTGTAGTTTATTCCTAAAAATTTCAGAAGTGTAAGTAAGCAAAATGAGATCAAACTCAGACTATGCCAAAACAGTTTTTACATTTACCCCATTTCACCCTATTATTAAATTACTAAAAGTAAAGGAGATACAAAGAGACCAATACATAATAAGCATTATTTGGAAGAAGAAATGCATAAATAAATAAAATAAAAATATGTTCTCAAACTCGAACAGGTTATATTGTTACATCGATTTAAGATTCTTAATTGTAAAAGAGAAGACTTACTAAAAAGAAATTAATTTACAACTTTCTTTAAGTGAATCCCTGCGAAAAGTATCTCTCTCAATTTTCAAAGACCACTTTTTTATATTAATTATATTCGTCTAAACCAAATGCAGGTTTTTTTGTTACTAAATAAAGCAAAAATATTAAATTGAAATAGTGGTGTTAAAAATCGGGTGGGTTGGCAACTAAGGAGAGGTTTTTAAATAGTAGGGAGATATTTCTCACTGATACAAATTATACCAGTTATGCAAAACACATATCGAATACTCATCATTCCCTTGTACATACTACTTCCAAACGTTTCAAGAAGTTCATTCGTAACAATAAATTTGGATATTCGAGTAATTTAACAGCTTCTTAATCAAATGGGTATAAATACGTGTGATTTATAAATATAAAAATATTCTAGCCTTTTATTTTCTAGACCAGCATTGTTAATTGAGTAATTAAATAAATTCTGTACTCGAAAAAATGGACTGTTATATTTTTGTTCTTGAAGTAATTCATTTTTATAATTACACATAAATATTTTAAAAATATTTGACTAATTATTTTAAAAATTATATTCTTAAATTTAAATTTTATTTCCCAAAAAACATTAGCACTTGGAGTAAATTATAATAAGCTAACGAGAAAGTTAGCGAAAACAATATTAAACCTCTATCTTCACTATTCTTTCAACTCTAGTTTAAAAAAATCCTCAAAATTTTTATTATTTATTTGTTCAACTAATACAAAATCTCTTTTGAAGATAATAAGAGTTGGTAATAAATTAATTTTATTTTCAAGTAAGTCATATTTCTAGAATTTCCATTTTTATTGCAGTCAATGTTTTTTTTTCTGTGTGCTAATTTTTAATATGATTTTTTTTTATCGTATTCGCACAATTTAAAATTAAATAGCAGAAAAATTTGAATAAATTGTTAATTAAAGCATGAAATTTGCTCTGGAGGATTTAAACTTATTTGTATTTACAACAAAAACCGTAAAATGAAAACAAAGTAACCACCCATGCATGATTTACAGAAATGAAATGGTATTAAGCAAAAAAATTAGTATTTATTCTCTAATTTGTTTTATAATTTTTTATTTTGAAATTAAAGCTACAGATCTGAACATTTTATCACTAACCAAATACCTTTATAAAAACTTTTAATCATTCTTAATTTTTTAAAGGCGTAGGCGCTAGTTGAAACTATATAAATAAGTTTTAATTGAGTTATTAGCTGAGTGAGTACAACATTACAAGCTACATTTAATTGGTTAAAATTTACATTTACTTGCATTTATTTTTAATTAAATGATTATCGCTTTAATTTACTTATCACAAGAATACATCATTAACATAATATAATACATGTTCATTGATCACACGTATAATTTTTTTCTGCAAACAACTTTTTTAAAATAATATTCGTCTTATTAAATAACAAAAAAAAATATTTGAAAAGTTTTCTCGTCGTTTAAATTGGTACAAAAAAGAAAAATCAAGCACTCGTGTTAAAATTGTTTCTCTGTATAAACAAGTAGAGTAAAAGTTGATATGAAACAAACAAATCAGTTACAAGAAAACTCTAATACAATAAAAAAAAAAAAAAAAACAATAAAGAATTTAAATATGACACACACATAGACATTGAAATAAACCCCTAAATAAATTAATGGTGATAAAATATTTATTCCGCATATAACTCACCGAGCAAGTAACGGAATTTCGCACATAAAGTGTGGTATTTAAAAGTTATTTTATATTGTTAAAGTTAAATTTATCACTTTTTTAAGAAAAGTCTCATTTAAAATGCGTTTTACTATTTTTTTTTTTTTTTTTTTTTTTTTTTTTTTTATGTTTAATATATTGTCACTTTTACCGTAATGATGTATAGTAGAAAAAGTATTGTTTTAAGGTCACATCTTCGAAACTGAGTTTTTGTTATAGTTATACGTTTTGATGCCTCCTGAACTCGAAAAACAAGTTTCCAGTGGTTGGTCTGTGTGTGTGTCTCCCCTCCTCTCTCTCTGTGTGTATGAGTGTGTGTGTGTGTGTTTGTTATCAGCATATCTGAAGAACAAAAAGCATTTTGAAGTCCAAATTCAGTATTATAAATTTGTATCATATAGGGATCCAACAAACTTCAGGTACTTACGTCTATGGACGAAATTTCTAGTAGGTTCAGTTTAACATCCATAGGCTGCACTAAATAAAATAAAATGAGCATATATTCTCTATATTTCAGAAAAGCATGTTTCATGTAGACTGTTGCATGGAAATTATTGATCATTTGTTTACAAGGCTACCTCCCAAAAATTGGATATATTAGGGCTATAATTGGAAAATGCTGGAAATGCAAACGCTCAGATTGTGTTATGCAGTGTTTTCTTATAGGGCTAAATTTAAGTACACAATGTGGTGTGTATATAACTTATAGACAATGTACAAGAATACTGAAAATTAGGTGAAAGAATTCTTTTGTATTAACTGTAATTGATGGAAGTGCTTCATTACATTTTACCATGTCCACGAAAACTGCTCAGTAATGAAAATTAATTTCTCACACTCATATGGTAGGCGAAATATTTTTTGAAGTTCAATTTCCAGCTATGTTTTTTCTTTCTTTCTTTCTTTTGTTTTTATAATACTTTATGTATGTAATTTGATATTGTACGTATATACGTTATCAGCCTAATTTATAAACAAATTTTTGCAGGCAATTCAAATGTTGTATTTTGATGTTCATATGAGGTTTCCACTTGAACAGTTTAATTAAGATTAGTAAGTTTCAATCAGTGTTGTGGGTGAAAGTTTTCTAAATAATTTGAAATAAACTTTAAAATTTACTAGCAACCTTCATTTCTTTATAAATGTAGGTACTATATTGAAACAAGATTTGGGGGGTGCGGTACACTGCCTCACACAGACTTTAATTTCAAATAAAACTGTTGCTAAACATATCTTAAATTGTTTTTTCATTAGGTTCATATGCAGCATTTGTTATCTTACCCCTTAATCCGGAAAATATTTATATATTATTGGTATGTAGGGTAAGAGAAATTCGTATGATTAACAAACCAGATTATTTCATTTTCTAAAAGAAAATAAAATTTAAATAACATGAATAATTCAAAAGAAACTTAATTTTTTTGCTTCAAAAACATCAATACGGAAACTACAATTTAAAGAAAAAAAATGTCAATTTAAAATCAAAATTTTACTATCATGGTAAGTTTTACAGTATTTTTCTCTGTATTTATTTGAACAATTCAGTAACTTTATGTTACAATTATTTATAAGTCACCGATTAAAAAAAAAAAAAAAAAAAAGTTATTTCATATGCTGACATTTTGGTAATAAAAAGTATTAAGTTTTTAAAAGAATTAATTTTAGGAAAATAACCATTACTCTTTTTGTTCTGAAGTTGTGTTGGAATTTAGATTTAACTCGTTTTGTTATACATAATTTTATTATAATTAACTTTTTGAATTAGAGGTAATTATTTCTGTAAATTAATATGAAACGTGTTAATGCTAAATTTGTCTGATATAATTAACTTTAATCCGTTTATTCTTACTAGATATATAACAAAACGTGTATGATACAAACCATAAATCCTTCAAAATTCAACAATAAAAAGTTTACTTAGATAGTACTCGGTAATAATTCTCCGGCTTATAATTAAATATTGAATTGTGGGAAAATTTTACCAAGCGATCATATTCGAAATTTTGGAACATAGCATCGTTTACAAAATATTTTTCCACATAAGAGGAAAGGCAGAAAGAGAGAGAGAATATGTGATTAAAAATCTCTCCTTATTTAAATAATTTTCTCAATAATTCTAACATTCAACTAAAATAAATAATAAATGTCCACAAATGCGAGGATTCATTGCATAAAATTAGTTCAGTAAATTAAAATTGGAATAAGTTTTTAATATTTTTGCTTTGTCAGTTTCAATTGAATTAGAACTAGATTAAATATAAAGCTGCTGAAAAATGAACACTTTTCATTGAAAATATTTTCTAATGTATGCCTGCAGTATTATACTCTAAAGTTAACTGTGCATTATAATAATGTTTATCTTATAACGAGAAATATTCTACCCAATCCTTTACATTTTATTTCTAATTCATTTCATGGGCAAATATCATTCTCTTTCTATTGACCTATGAAATGGCCAAGTCTTGAGTGAATATGCCTGATATTCTTTCTTTATTAATCGTAGCTCACCTAATGAAAAGCTGCTGAATAGAAGCCCGAAATTATTGAATGTATTGTGAGGGATAAGACAGCAAGTAAATAATTTTATTCGGAGCTGATTTCATGAAACAAAGCTGTTTTATATAAAATTTAGAAAGTCTGAAAACCGGGAGAAACATAAGTATCAGCTTTTACTGTTAAAAATATTGTGTGGTTTTGAAACAAATAAATCTTCTACCTAATGTTTTCTCAACTAAATTAGTTATGTTAGTTAACTTTTAAATTTGTTTTATATAGTTAATAAACGAATAATTATTTAATTTAACATAAATAAAAGACTTTCTGTTGTACTATGTATACTTATATGTATGTTATTTTCATATATATGTATATTTAAATAAAACTTTGATATTCTAACAAATTGTAAATTATTTCTTTTATACGAATGCACAAATATATAATTTTATGTTAACTCCTATGAGGATTTTACTTCTAATTTCAATAACAAGGTTTATAAAAACTTTTTTAGCGCCTTGTATTCTGAGTTGAACTCGGTGAGATTTTTAATGACTACGAATTATTTCTAAATATTATTTTCTGAAAATTTTGACACTGGTAAGAAAAAAAAAAAATTATTACTTTTTTTTTATAATTATTTTTGACTTTTTTAAATAAATATATTATATATCTCTATTTATAGATATATATATATTCCTGTAACCTTCTTAAAATCATAAAAATCTGCATTATTATTGTATTTTATTTCATATGCACTACATTTCTTAGGTACAATGCATCTTTTATAAATAGTAAGATTTTTGAAGTGAAAACGTGTTTAAAATCTCTACACACATTTTATTTTTATGTAGAGTGAATTCATCTGATCTTTTGTTAAGATAAACTTAAGTTTCGAGTCACGTTTATTTATGCAATAAAACCTGTAATGTGTTTCCTTTTTCTGACATAAAAATATTTATTTTCAGGTTACTAATGAAGTTGAAATAAGGCTTTATGAAAAATTATACTTACGTGCGAAGAAATTCTGGAAAAAAATATGACGTCAATTTTATTATTATTATTTGTATTCATACTCGTTTTTTAGTTTGTGGTACAACCAGAGAAAATTTTTTATGCATAGTTTTAAGCCGATATTATGTATTAATTATTACACAAGCATTGTCAATTTGAGTAATTTCATTTATTTAACAATTTCTTTAAAATGATAATGTAATTCCGACAATTATTGATGTGAAGACTTCTTTAGTCGCGCTGCACACATTTTTTTTTTTTTTTTTTCTTTAGAGTGAACTCATTTGACTTTTTTCTAAAATAAACACACGCGTTTTAGCAAGACGCATATTCATGCAATAAAATCCTCATTTTTTCTAAGCAAATAAATCTCTAACTAAGATTCAAAAGAAAATCTCACAAATCTGAGAAAAAAAAAATTAATAATTTTTGTGTTGGAATATACAAACCAATTCAGATACATTACTATCAGTGAAAATGTTTGAAAATGAATTTTGGGTTGTGTTATGCGACATTTTTTTTCTAAATTTCAGTGTATTGTATGGTGCTCATACAATTTATGAACAATATACAATGCTACTTAAAGGCAGTTGAATGCATAGCTTTGTATTTGAAGTATCAGATGAGAGTTATTTTTAAATTGCGTTACAAGAGTAACTGTAGAACTTTCCACTTCAGTATTACACTTATAAGCACACAGATTTCTTTTTCCTTAATTATCGAACATTTATATGTGTTTGTGTTTTGTAACTAATATTTAACGTTTTTTATAGTTTTAATATTTTTAAGACACAGTAACTTGAAATTGGTATTGCATTGCAAAGTATGTGCAAAAATAGACTAAATATTTTCAAACAAATTGTTAATTCCAGTATTGAAGATCCAAAAAAATTTAAAACGTTAAATGTCTTTGCATTAAATTATTAATTCTCTTCAATTTTTTTTTGTTTCTTTTATCTAACAATTTGGAAGTAATTACATCTATTTTTAAGTAATTGAAAATATGGCTTTTGAAGCTAAATAAACTGTAATATCTGTATTGAAGGTTATATATATTTTGTATATATATCAAATTATCTCTATAGATAGGTTGAGAGTAGAAGTTAGAAAGAGAAAGGGAACAAACAGAAGGAAAATATTTCTTGGTATAAATAAATAAATAAATAAGTCTGAGAGATTTCATAATTAAATACATTAAAACTAATATTTCAACTGAAATCTGTATTAGGAAGTGTTTCTTATTTCATTGAACATATCATACCATTATTTCAGAGGAATAAAAAGAAAATGAATAAAAGGCTATCATGAAATAAATCTTTATATAAATTCTTGTCAATTTGATAAAAACAATAGATAAAATGCTGATATGTCATCATTTCTAATTTATTCCGGAGCATTGTTAGTACATCCGTATTTATTTATTTATTTATTTATTACACCTCTTTATTTGAAGAGTTTTTTTTTTTTTTTCTTTTTTTAATCGTAAGTACATAATGGAAAAAGCTTCTCTACGAAAAAAGTGTTGTGAGAAAAAGACGGATAATGACAATGCTCCTGAATGAAAATGTGCTGTTCCTTTTACGAATGCCTATTATTTAAAACACATACATATATATATATATATATATACAGAGAGAGAGAGAGAATTTTTATTGCCCAATAAAGAGTATGGACTGATATGTTTTTTAATTTTCCTTTCCTTTTTTTTCTGTTTAGAAATAATAGAATTATGTGTTTTTTAAATTTGAAAGAAAATATATCCAGCATGTATTTGTTTTATATCAGTTTAATACCGCATAATTCTCACTTAAAGTTAAAATTTTTAAGAACAAGATTTTTTTTCATTGTTTTCTTTGTTATGCATATAGAATTTTTTTTTTCTTTAAAAATACTTCTAAAACATATTTGTAGAGAAAAATTGAATTGTCTAATGTTTTATATTTCTCTTTATTTTTTTGTTCCATATTGACACATTTCAATTTACTTATTGTGACAACGTACTTTGAAAATACATAGACAATATCGAGATACAATGCTATGGAAAAATACTTTCTAGTTATAAGAGAAACATTCATGCAATTATTGAATTCAAATTGAAGAAAGTTCATGAATAGTTAGTTCCTATAGAATGCACAAGATATTTTTTTCAAAAAATATTTCTTCTTCCTACTTGATTTTTAATATCCTGTCATTTAATATTTCTACTGAAAAACAGAGAAATAATCTCTGATATCAAACTTTTCAGTGGTTGACATCATGCGCACAGTTTTGAAATATATATATATATATATATATATATATATATACTGCAGAGTAAAAAGGTAAATTCTCATTAAAATGATAAAAGCAATGGTTAACATTTCAGAATAAGACATTTTTAACTGTAAATTTTAAATGTTGAAACGTGCGAAAATAGATTACTTCTGGAAACAGCTGAAGAAACAGAAACTGCTAACTGTTTACCAAACGTCCAGTTCAAGTTTCATAATTTCATATTGCCACTGCTACATCAGCGAATTTTTTTTTTTTTTATTATTATTATTATAAGACAGTGGCTTTTATATTTTACTACTTTTGTTTACGTCTGAAGAATAGAAAAATATCACAATATCAAATAACTTTGTTTTTAAAATCTCCAAATTTTAATTTTTGATTTACCAGATTCATTATTACAAAATTTCATTTATTTTAATTTTGATTTTTCAAAAAAAATTTAAAACTTTTTGTGTGCATCGTTTGAATTTAGTCGTGTTCAATTTCATAAATGGCCATTGAAAACATACTTCTTGAAATCAATTTTATGAAATGGTTTTTAGAATGTTTTGTATTTATTATTATGTAATTTTGTATGCATATATGAAAAAAAAAATTAAAAAAAAAAAAAAAAAAAAAAAAGGAAGAACAAAATGAAGTTATGTTTTCTAATGTATTTTCTAAAAATCTGATATATTATTATTGAAACATTTTTTTCGTGTCAAATCAAGCCAATTTTTTTTATTCCTTGCGCTCAGAGTTTTAGTAATATATAACAGTTATGATAAGTGCTCTTATATCTGATCAAAGCCGAAAATATTTACTTCATTACTATTACTATTTGTATTACTATTATTTATCAAATATATTTTTCCTTCCATAATAAAATATCTCGCATGTTCTGTCATTCTATCAAAATCGTTAATAGTGTAAAAGTTTCCAATGCTATAGTTGTTTACTATTATCATTATTATTATTATTGTTTTATTATTATTATTGTATTGAATAGAGATAAATAATCCTTCATGTCATTTCTTAAAAAAAAAAAAAAAAAAAAAAAAAAGTCTTAAGATTCAAAATATTAAATAACAAGTATAAAAAAGGAAAGAAAATAAAGAGAAAATGTAAAATAAGATATGAAGATAAAATGAAATATATAACAATGAGCAATTTCTTTTCCTTGATAACATGAGAAAGTTGGATTCTCGTCCATTACTAGAGAAAAAAGAAATGAATAATTATGATTTTACTCATAAAATTTTGAAATATAAATAACATTTTTAAATACAGTATTACTGTGCAAATTCAAATATAGAATTACACTTTAGAAAGGTGATATAAAACTGAGAAGAGCCATTGGGTCTCTGCAGAAGAGTCAAGCAACAAATCACTATGTTTCAAAATGATAATTGTAAACTATTCTTCATATGTACTTTATTACAAATGTCATTTTGTAATGTACATAGTATTTTTCATTTAATCTTTTAAAAAATAGTGCAAAATAAAATTATTTTTATTTTCTTAATAGGAAAAAAATTATACATATATTATTAAATTGTATAGTGGAAAAGCTGCTGTTGTTATTTTACAACCATGTAAGGAATAATAGAACGAACATAAACTATAGCTACAAATTATTTTTTCTTCAAGAAAATGTTTTCTCGTAAAATAGGAACATATGTTTATTATATAAAAGTTGAATTTAAGTTTAATAACTATTTGAAAACATTCATTTATACTTTAAGTGCATGTTTGTAAAGAGTTTTTGATTAAAAAAAAAAAAAAAAAAGAAAAAGAAAATCCTTCCGGATCATTTGGAAGAGAAGGTTGATTTCTTTTTTCTGATGAAGTAGCCGCCATTATAAAACAAAATGGCGGCTGAAAATTATTAATGGACTTGGTAGAAATAGTGGTTTGGGCTATGTACATATAGGGTTTTAAGCAAATCGGTTCATAAATACTTTTTATGTGAATTTGAAATTTTCAAAGGGCCGGCACTTGGAAACAAGATGGCGGATCAAGCTGACAAACAAATATACCAAATACATTTGCGAGATAGGTGTAATATACAAATTTAGTTCGAATTAATTCAGAATTTCAAAACTTATCGTGTTGACAAATTAAGTGGCCGCCACTTGGACGAAAAACGCGGAGCAACTTGTTCAGTGAATTAATCCAAGATACTTGAAAGAAAAGTCCACTGTCCAACTTTGGTTCGAAAAAATTCAGTATTTCAAAAGTTATCGCGATAACAAAATCTCAAGTGGTATCAAGTGGCCGCTACTTGGAAACAAAATTGCGGAGAAACTTGCCCGCCGAAATCATAGATATTTGAATGATAAATCCATTTTTCAACTTTGGTTTGAATTGATTAAGTATTTCAAAGTTTATCGTGATAACAAATTATCAAGTGGCTGCAACTTGGAAATATAATAATATGACGGAGCAAGTTGCCCAGCAAACTCATCCAAGATATTTGAAGCATAAATTCACTGTCAAACTTTGGTTCGAATCAGTGCATTATTTCAAAAGTTATTATTATGACAAATTTTCATGTGGTAGTCGTGGCTGCAACTTGGAAACAAAATGGCGGAGCAACATGCCTAGCGAAATCCTCCAAGATATTCATATGATAAGTTCACTGTCCAACTTTGGTTTAAATTAATTCAGCATTTCAAAAATCATCGTGATAAGAAATTTTCGAGTAGCACCGTAATTTCAAGTGGACACCACTTGGAAACAAAAAAGCTAGATGCCCAGCGAACTTATCTGAGACATTTAAATGATAAATCCACTACCCAAACTTGATACGAATTTATTCAGTATTACAAATGTTGTCCCAATGACAAATTTTCAACTTGCCGCCACTTGGAAATAAAATGCGAAACATGTTAACATGCGAACTTATCCAAGATATTTCAGCTGTAAGTTCACTATCCAACTTTGGTTTGAATCAAGTTAGTAGTTTAAAAGTTATCGTGATGATACATTTTTAAGCGGCAGCCTGATTTCAAGCAGCCGCAACATGGAAACAAAATATCGGAACAAGTTGTCCTGTGAACTCATCCAATATATTTATATGGTAAGTTCACTAATTAACTTTGGTTCGAATTGAATTAGAATTTAAAAAGTTATTATGATTATAAATTTTCAAGTTGGAGCTTGATTTCAAGTTGTCCAGCTTAGTTTATAACATCCGCACTTTGTTTAAAATAGTGGTTAAAGCTCATTAAATTAATAAACTTGGTTGAGACCCTTGTATGGTCTATGTATACATCAAAATTCAAGCAAGTCCGGTCTTAAATACGCTTTTTACATTGTGAATCTGAAATTTCAAGTGGTCTCCACTTGAAAACAAAATGGCGGAGCAACTTTGTTAACAATCTTATTCAAAATATTTATAAAATAAATTCACTTTCCAAATTTGATTCGACTTGGAGTATTATTTCGGAAGTTATAGTGATTTAAAATTTTCAAGTACTAGCTTGATTTCAAATGGCCCTGCTTAATTTAAGATATCCGTCACTTTGTTAGAAATATATTTACATCTATATTTACGTCAAAATTCAAGCAAATCCGGCCTTAAATAGGCTTTTTCGAATGTGGATTTGAAATTTTCAAGTGACCGTCACTTGAAAATAAAAAGGCAGAGCAATTTGGTTAACAAACTTATGCAAGATATTTGTAAGATAAGTTCGTTGCCCAACTTTGGTTCGATTTGGAGTATTATATCGGGAGTTATCGTGATGACAACATTTTCATTATATATAGATATGTAGATAAACAAAGTGATTGCAATAGTTCGATGTCTAAAGAAATGAACTTAAAAAATTATTAGTCTGTTGTTAATAAAATATGGAGAAATACAGATAAATGTATGTTATACACAAATTTAAAATTATAATAATATGTAAAAAAGAAATATTTTTATAATTTAATATGTATCCATGAATGCAAAAGATTTTAAAGTAATAAAGAAAACCAAGTGTATTTAATCCTTCTTTATATAAATGAATAATTTTAGCATTAAAACAATAATATTTGATTATTACTATTTAGATACTCTTTTACATTTATTTTATTAACACAAATTACAAACTATAATTTCTTAAGTTAGAATATATAGAAATATTGTTGAAGTTAGGAAAATTTTCACTTTTTTATTTCATTTGAAATTAATCTTATTTATTAAAAATTCGTCCAATAACATTATAAACTATTACAGAAGAGAGAACATTCTATACAAATTACTAAATGACATAAACATTTATTTAAAAAAGAAAATAGGTTTTTCATCTCACGTAGATTGTTCAAATGCAAGATTATCATTCATTGTCTGTTCAATAATTATTTAAATCATTTTAACAAAGTTCTCCCATACTATTCAACTTTTAATAAATGTAAATAAAAATATCAACATATCTCTCACTGATCAAAGCTAAAAAATAACTCAAATCTATTAAAATAAAAGTCATTTTACATAGAAATGATTAAATTTACAATATAATTCGAAATGTATATAACAATTCTTTCCTTTCAAAAATCTGTCCATATTTATCAAATGTTAAGTGGCAAAAATGATTTAAAGTGGTATAAATTATGAACTAATTCTGCTCTGCTACAATAAAATGATATTAAAATATTTAAAGATTCTAATACAATTTACTTAACAATTTCGGTCGTGGACACTAAACAATATCGAATAGCCAAAAGAATTATATAATATCCTCCAAAGGTCTGAATGTCCGTAAAATAAAAATACATTTCCCGATTGCCGACATTTTGCATAAGTTAATCATTAGATAATAGAACTTCGCGAATTATTAAACTTTTCAATATTTACTCGTCATAAACAGTCGAGTAATATAAATTAATGTGTAACTTTTTTAAGTTTCCTATATTTAGTCGAAGAGGTTGCAAAATATGTTTGTGAAAAAGGTCTTAACATTGCGATGTACGAAGCATTCAATAGTGAAATAATAAAAAAGAAAACAGAAGTAAATTCCTTTCATATGAGAAATTTAAAATAATCATAATGATTTTAGAAACAATTAAATATATTAATCCAAGTTTAAATTATTGTTTTAAAATCCATAACAGCAACATTATTAGAAAAAAATATAAAAAATAAAATAAAAATCGCTCTCTTCATACAGCGCGTGAGTTTAAGAGATCAGAAATTATTTGAAAGAAGTTTTAAAGACGAAAATTAAAATGCATAATATGTAGTTACAACAACAGGAACGACTACGATAATAATAATAATAATAAAAGAATTTTTATATTACAAAAGCACTAAAAATACCAATTAATTTACTTTATATTAAACAAAAACAATGAAAAATTTAACTAATATATATATATATATATATATATATATATATATATATGCTTATTATTTTCATAACATAAAATGATATATTATAAAAACATATCATTCTTGCAAATTTTTTCTAAAGTTGTTAAGAATTGTTTTGGAGAAGAGAAGCTATAAAGCAAAATACTCGAAGATTATTGTTGTAATCCTTAGAATAAGTCCAAAAGCTATTTTTAAGTGAATTATATCATGGCAGTTAAAGATATCGCATAAATATAGTTTTCAAAGAGCCTCTTCACAATGAAATTCAGTTGAAAAATTCTACATTTCACGGAATTACTTTAAATGATCGATTAAAATCTTAATGTATTTAAACATATTTGGTACTATTATGTTGTACATATAAAAAATATATATATTTGTTTTGATTTTTTTAAGTAATTTATTATCATAATTTAACTTTATTATTATTATTATTATTGGCATTTTTAAGGATTTAAAGTTGTTCAATTAATAAGAGTGTCTCTAAATGATTTTGAATGCACTACGTAAAATTTTTATTTCCAGTTTACGTTAAAAAATCAAATGAAGATAACATTTTTTTTTTTTTACGTTACTTAAAAAAAAAAAAAAAAAAAATCTAAAATTAAAATTATTTATCAGTAAATGAAAGAGTCATATCGCGTCAGGAATTCATTCTCAGGTATTTTAAGCAAATGTATAAAAACAGTCAACAGCTTCTAACTACGTGTAAATTCCGTTATTAGAAACAAATGATATTTAGTTACTGGGTAAAAAGGTGCTCTCTCAACCCCATGCTTGAATATTATAACTATATTCTTAATAATAATAATAATAATAATAAAGTACTTATTAAATGAAAAATATATATATATATTCTAAGATCTTTCGCCCATACCACTATTTGAATCGTATTCGGAAAAATGGCGGAATGCCCTGTATATTGACATGCAATGCCTGGGTAAGCTGAATGCCACAGCATTGTAGCGCTATTCTAAAGATCCAGCTTTGAGTCCTCACCTGTTCCTTTTTTCTCTTCTTTCTCATTTGATCTTAAAAACTCAATAAAAAGTATGATAGAATATATTGTATACATTCATATATGTGCATGTGATATTCGTTTGATATATTTGAATAAAAAACAATAGTTGCTAAACATTTTTGAATAAAAAAAATTATTAATACTCATTTCAAATTTTTTCTTTGGAAGAATCAAATTGAAAGAATAATAATAAAATGCTATATATATCTAAAAAGTTTGGATATTCACATTGACATGTTTTGTTAAGACGTTGTACATTGTTAATATTACAGTTGGCGTAACAGTAAAAAAATCTAGTGCATAAAAATATTAAACAATCAAATGATTGTTTGATTTAAAAATAAATCTTCTATAAAAAATATTAAAAGCATAAATAAAAGTATTTAAATATTGTAACCACGAATTATTGTTTCATCTAATACACAGAAATTTACTTAATCATTTTCGAGATTTTAATTATAAAACAAGGGAATGAAAGATGCATATATCAGTTCAGTATAAATAATAAGTAAAATGTGTTTACTTATACTATTAAAGGAATTATTGAAACGTTAATCAAAGAAATAACAAAATCTATTTTTATTTATTTTATTTTATTTTATTTTATTTTTTTATTTATTTTATTTTTATTTTGTTTTCAAATCATTTTATAAAACAACAATTCAAAATAAAAGTTATTCATATTTTATTTAAGCTAAAAACTACAGACTTCATTTAAAAACCAATTGTTATAATAATTAGATGAATGAAAGAAAAGATTAAAGAAAAAAAATACCTGGCATTGAAAGTTTTCGGGGAGTTCGAATGAAGTGCTATTACAATTTTTTTAATATGGAATGATCACAACATGAAAATAGTAGTGGTAAATATTTATATATTATTTGTATTTGATTTTGAAAAAAATCAATCATAGTTTTGAATGCAAAATTTTATGTAATATGGAATATTAAATTATCTGAAAAAAAAAATGGTGAAAGCATAAATAAAGGAATTGATACAGAGAAAAAGTATTTAAATGCGGTAACTACGAAACATTGATTCATCTAATACACTAAAATTCACTTAATCAATTTTGAAATTTTTAATCCTAATTTTAAAAGAAGGGAATAGAAGATGCATACATCAATACGGTATAAATAATAAATAAAATAATCTTGCTTTTGCGATTAACGGATTTATTGAAATGCTAATCAAAGAAATAACAGATTTTTTTTTTTCAAATCACTTTATAAAGTACTATTTTAAAATAATTGTGATTTACATTTCATTTAAGTTTCAAGCTACAGACCTGATTTTAAAAGTGATTGTTCTCATAGCTTGTTGAATGAAAGAAAAGATCAAACAAACCGAAACTTAGGAAGTATTTTCGATTAATTCGGATGAAGCATTTTTATCATTTTTTAAAATAGTTATAGAAAAGAAAAGAAGAAAAGAAAACGATGAGAGAGTTAATCTTTCATTTTATTCTAAATGCCTAATAATAGCGTATTTGGGTAATAAAAATAAAATTCCTTTTATTATTATATTCTGCTCTTAAAAATTCTCATATTTAAATGATGAAAATGACTTGTCATATTATTTAATATTTGATATCCAATATCGAATTTTCCTTTACATTTGAGATACATTATGGATATTTCAATGAGACTACTGAAAATTGGGGCTGTTATTAAATAGAGATATCAAGAAACACAAATTCTATAAACTGCAGCTGCAGAAGAATTTAATTTCCAATCGATTAATATCTTTGGCATTTATCTTTGACTGTGCAGATTATACTAGGAGAGTCATTTTTTTCCCCTCCCATCTTTGTATTAATATGAATAATCATACTAATATTGCTTGTATATGACTCTCAATATATGTGTAAATAGCATGAAAAATTGTTTACATTGCCGCATTCAAATTACATATTGTATTTTGAATATTCCGTGTCAATGAATGCAACTAATTAAGTTAAAGAATTAGAACAGAAGAGAGAAGATTTCGAATAATATACATTTCTTCAAGTACCTTATTCTGTATTATCGGAAAAAATCCATATTTGCTTAAAACTTTGGTGCTCCGAGTCTTCAATGCAGCGGTAATGAACCATCTTTAATTAATTATGATGAACAGGGAATTAGTATAATAGAGGGCTCCTTAATTACTGGTTTATTTTTACACATCTCATTATTTCTTAAATATGCAAATAATACCTCTGCAGTTGAAATGTTGATGTGTTTAAGAATTTTCTATTGATCTTTTACATTGTTATTATAATTAAAGGAAATTCTGAATATATATAGTTTTTCCCCTTCAGTCAATTCAAAATATTTGAAAATTATGTATGTGATTCCAATGTGCATTAAATAATTAAATTATTACATCGATTTTATTATAGTTCATTCATTAATCATTCTTTGATTTAACATTATAGAAATCTTGCATTGAGCATAAATATGTGTGTTTGTACATTTGCATATAAATAAGGGAAAAAAACTCGTATTATTTATTCTTGATCATATTATTAAAAAAATTCTTGAAAAAGTTCCTTTTCGTAGTTAAACAGCACTTAGTAAAAAATATTTATATTTCATGAAATATTTAATATTTTTATGTGTTTTACAGTGTAATGTGTTCAATGTAATCTGTCAAGCTGTTTTTCATTTGGTTAAAAATCCTTCACATTACAAACAAACAATGCACTATTTTTTATTTATTTATTTATTTATTTTATTATTATTTTTAAGAAGACTTTATATCCCTATGAATATGAGTGGTATTCTCATAACAATGTCTAAAAGTATTTAAAAGAAAAATGATATTCATATGATACGGCTAAAATGCTTTTCAAGCACCTATTATTATTATTATTATTTTACAGGGGATCCCAAACATTACTTTTTGACATTAACTTGTTTTCCGACCTCTATTTTCATTCGAGACAAAATCAAAACTGAAACCTATAAGGTATAACATGTTTTTCACACCCATCAAGCATCACTATAACTTTTTGATCTAGATACATCATCATCTTTTTTCAATACAATGGTTGGAACCGAAAGTATCTGTTTATTTTAGGAAAGTAAGACTAGAAGCTTAATACAAAATATTCAACATTTTGCACGTTAATCAAACCACAATTACCGTAACAATACTGTCAACATTTTGCACTGTAGAATTTTTAAACCATTCACAAACATTCTAAATATTTTTTCTTGAATATTTCCTAATACATGGATTATATGAATTCGTTGGATTGTTTAAATATCACGATGCTAAAATTATATTAATAAAATGTAAATAAATTGGTCTAAAAATATAGACTATCTATAATTCGTAGTTTAGTTAGATTATTATTTTTTATGAAAATATTAAATTGTCATGCGGTTTTTTCATATTTATATTCTGCTTAATTCAACAACGTTATCCAATTATACATAAACTCACAAAGAAAAAATAAATAATAAATAAATAAATAAATAAATAAATAAAAGAAAAAAAATATTACTATCATTTTTATGCAGGATGAATCATAATTTCTGAAAAATCTCTAGCTAAGTTTTGTTATATACTCCTACTCAAAAGTTTAGCAAGATTTGCAAACGATCAGATTTTTCCAATTTAAAAACTTATCTCTCGATGAAATATTTTGAAACACTAGGTATTGAAAGAATTGGGTCTTCCTCCTGTTTTTCAATGAAGATTGGTGTAAGACAACATTTAGAGGCCGATGACAAATTGAGCAAAAGCAATAATGTTTATGAACACCCTGTATCGTTAAGTAAACAAAATGATCTGTGACTTTAGGATATGTTCATATAAACCTAGTACAATTTGTGGATGAATTTGTGAAATGATGGCATATTGAATAGCGGAAATATAAGCATTTATTTTAAAACTCCAAAAAAAATCAGCATGTTTATTATTTATAATACACAGAGTTTTAAACAAAAATTATTCTCAATTTCAGGTAAATTGAAAAAACGCTTTTGAAATAATATACTGCAAACGGAATATAAATACCTTAAATATCTCATGCGAAAAACCCTTTTTGAAATTTCAACTCTTGGAAAATACCTAAAATCTAGCTTGTTCTTTTGCCGATAATTTGCTTAATTTTACTCTATTCAAATGAACTTTTGACGAAAGTTGCCCAATATATCCAGCTTTCTACCCTATGTAATAAAAAAAATTTGCGCATGCACAGTGAAAATATTTTTCATAAAAGTGCTCATATTTCTTGAGATATTTAAGATATTTATATTTCGATTGCAGTACAAAAGAGTTTTTTTTTTTTTTTTAAATTTATCTGAAAGTGAGAATAATTTTCGTTTAAGCCTTTGTATATTATAAATAAAAAACATGCTGCTTTATTTATTTATTTTCTTTTTTGTGAGTTACCTCCGTTATTTAACATGCTATCGTCACACAAATTCATCCACAAATTGTACTGGGTCTATATTAACACATCCTAAAGTTACAGATCATTTCGTTCACTTAACGATACAGGGTTATCAAAAACATTACTAATTTTGCTCAATTTGTTTCCGGTCCCCTGAACGTTGTATTAAACCAATCTTCCCTTAAAAACTTGAGAAAAACCAGATTCTTTAAATACCGAATGTTTGAAAACATTTCATCGAGAAATAAGTTTTTAAACTGGAAAAAAAAAAAAAAAAAAAAAAAAACTGATCGTTTGCAAATCTTAGTAAACTTTTGAGCACGAGTGTAGTTTAAGTAATATGAAACTTAAACTATAATTAAAAAAAATTAATTTCATCAATGAATAATCCTACAGATTTCTGAATTTGTACGCTGTAGAGCGCCTAGAGCAAGAGAAATCTTTGAAAACATGATTTTCCACTGACACCTAAATAGTTCGTAACGTAAGAGACACCAAACGTTTTATACTGCTATTTATTTTACAGTGCAATAAATAATTTTTCCCTATGCTTAATTTTAATTTTTTTTTTTTTAAATAGAGAAATAGAGTTATATGAATATTGAAGTACAAATATCAAATTAACTATTTCTTTTTCAACGAAGGAAAAAATAGAATGGCTTAGTGAAGAAAAGAAGAAAAAAAAATTCTCTCTTCATCACTCTATTCAGTTTAAAGAGTGTGTGCGCATTACTTAGTATATCGGCTTTAATCAGAATAGTTTATGCAATTATTTTTAATTGTTAATGAAATATTCAGTTATATATAATACTAGAAGCGGACAAAAAAAATTATTTATTTTTATGAAAGAATAGCAGAGAAAAAAGAATCGAAGTACTAAATAACAAATGAGCTTCTATTTTCTACTCTTTCTTTTCTAATCTTCACCGAAAAAAATTATAAAGGATAACATAAGTTATCGTTAATAGGAATTAAAATAAAATAAATAAATGAAATTTACTTGTTTATAATAAGATATTAAACACCCCTTAAAAAAATATATATTCAGATATATATATATATATATATATATATATATATATATATTTTTTTTTTTTTTTTTGGGGGGGGGGGCGCTTTTAATAAGTAACCTAAATAGCGTATTATAATTTCACTTAAAACAAAGAAAAAGGAGAAAAAGAAAAGAAAGACAGACAGACAGAAGAACTGCAGTCTTTATAATGCTGTTAAACATGAATTGTGTTTAAGCTTTTATGTATTCATAATGCTTTTTTATGTAAATTAAACTTGTTTTTCTTTCAAAGAAATATAAATTCCGCCAGTTGGTCAACAAATAAACATGCTAAATAATCATGCTATAAAATAATAAATGTTTTGAATCTATATAAGCAGAGCCTTATTAAGATCGGGGCACAGTCACTACTGTTATTAAACAACTGTTTTTGCCTCATAATAATAATAATAATAATAATAATAATATATTAATAATAATAATAATAATAATAAAACCAGAAATTCTTCGTTTTATAAGGAGATAATTATTCGTATAGAATGACGGTGATTATTTGTCAATGTGTAAATCCGTTTCTCAGACACAATTTATTTTAACCAAAAATAACTTTTTAGTGAATGCATGGAATTTTATCATAAATGTGCAAAAAATCATTGTTGAACAATAGTGGCGGAATTGTGCTATAGAATTCCTAAGGACCTGAAACTAAGTAGGTCAAATAATTAGAAATATAAACATTAAAAAAATAATTAAATAATTAAAGTTTTTCACTTTCTAAATACTTTACGAAATTCAAATCTAATATTTTTTTTATTAAATTCGAAGTTAGACTTTCCTTAACACAATTTGCTTGATATGTCAGTTGCTCATCATACTACAATTTACTAAAAATGACTTCCTTCTTCGCATGAAAACTAAACTTTTATTAAATAAAATAGGGTGGAAAATTATTGTATTATTATTCTAAAATAAAATAATCCGCATTACAGGATGCGTTAGTGCCTGCATTTTGCGCTAATCTAATTTTGAATGTCATTTCATAAAATGCAGTTTTCATTAATCAAACACTTCATTTAGAAAACTAAATTCCGGAAACCAAATAAATATGATTATAAATATGAACATAATGAAATGCATTTACTTCTTCTTCATTCTGTAGAATATAGCCAATTATATAATAAATTTATTTATTCAAAACATTTTTTTTTTTCATACTCATGCATAAGGAAACTTTATATTAAAGTAATTCTAAAAATATAAATATATAATTTTTATGTTAATTGCAAATTAATATTTTACTTATTTTTGCTATTAATATTCATGGTTGGTGTAATTTAATAAGTTGGGTTTTAATGAAGAAAGGAAGATGCAATATAATAATGCTTCCTGTTTTATAGATGTTTAGCATACTATATATAACTTCTGATGGAAAAGTCAAATTATTTTTTACCGAGTGAAAAGTGACCAAGATTCGAACCTAGGTCTTTAGCTTAATGTGTCAGCTCTTACTAGTTGAACTAACGAAGTTGATATCTGACTACTATGTTTCGCCTTTATGCAAATTAGAAACTTCAGTTTTAATTTCAATTTTGTGAATACAGAAACAGTTTTTGATGAATTTTTATATATTTATTTAACTCCGTAACTGCTGTATTGCAATGGATAATTAGTGTAAAAACGTAGACGATATATTGTTCAAAACACAGAAATATAATAATATAATACAATTTTAAAAGACTTTTTCATTTAACTTTGAACATCTAGGTTTATAACTTAACATTTATTATATAAAACGTTAAAATGTTTTAATTTGGAAAATTTACACGAGGTTATGTACAGGAAATTTACTTGCAGCTCCACATAAAATGTGCAATGGTATTGAAATAGCTCAAAAGGAAATTATTACATCATTTAAGTAATGCTTAAAACTTTTTGCACTAAAATAAATAATTTCCTGCACAAATGTAAACGAATTATTTAATAAATATTTTGTTTTAGGCTAGGTTGGATAAGTTAACGTTGCACTAGAGCTGCCATATGAGCTAATGACAAAGGTCTTAATTTATTGTGGAGTTTTTACTAATGCAAAGAAATTTTATTTATTATTACTATTATTATTATTATTATTATTATTTGTTATTGTTGCTACTGTTGTTTTAAAAACTACCGAAAAAACACTTTTACATGATAAATTTTATGCATAACAGACGATAAATAGACTATTAAAAATTACGAGATGGAACTTTTATAATTAGAGTTCTTCTCTCTAATATTCAATTTGCAACGAAATCTAAAAGAATTCTGTAATATTCTTTTTCTGCTAAAGTATATTTCAGTAAGGAGAGCAAAGAGCTTAATTAAAAAGAAAAAATGACATTAAATGAATAAAGGAATGATAAAAGAATACTTTAACCATGTGGAAATAGGAAATCCTATTTTATTAAGGGATGAAAATTGTGATGGCATGTCTCAGGACCATCCCTAGGAGTAAGCCTCAGAAAGTTGCCAATTGACTATAGCGCAGCACTAGTGCAACGTAAAACCCAGCGAACAAACATATTTTATTAAAATTAATAAAGTAAGTAGCAAATTTTCAATTTACAGCTAAAAGCTTCTTCTTCTCCTTTTTTTTTTTTTTTTTTTTTTTTCAAGTTTTTCTTGTAAACATCTAGAGATTATTTTTCTTTTTGTTGTTGCTTCAAAATTTTAATTAATCTTCTGAGTACTTTAATATTTTCGTTTATTTATTTATTTATTTATTTATTTTTAATTTTCGGATATCTTTGATTTTCCTTCTGCAATTATTTTCTATTCTTATCTAAATAATTTTAATAAGGAAAATCATCTTACAAAAAATAAAACCAATTCTACTGCTACAATTTCAAAATTTCAATTAAAAATTTTTTATAATTTTTTTAATTTATCTTCGTTTACAATTTTGAAAATTTTTGAAAAACATTCTTTGAATTTCTTTTTCTTTTCTTTTTTTTTTTAATTTTTTTTTTTTTTTTTTTTTTTTTTGGTTCAGTTATAAACGTAAAAACATTTTAATGTTTTTACGTTTGGAAGAAAAAAAATTAAATACCGATACCTACAGTTAAAATTTAATAAAATATTAAGTTTTTTGTATATTTATATTTTTTAAATACACTTTTGATTTAACTGTAAATCTGATGCATAGTTTTAAAAAATTCACTAGAAATAACAGCGAGAGAGAGGGGAAAAAAAAGTCAACAGAGAAATTAAATATTTATTTTTTAGCATTTAAACATATCTATAATCTTAAATACCCCCTCCTCCCCTAAAAGAAAAAATAGACATTTTAAGTAAGTAGTTTAGGTATTTGATTGTAATAAAAAGCTTTCTTAATATGTATATATATTTTTTATTTTTTATTTTCCCAAAACTTTTTCGAACTATACAAGGGATATCAAGATATATATATTCTTAAAAAAAAATAGAAAATCTGTATTTTTGTCGTTCTTCAACAAATGTAGGGAACTGAGTCCCATAAGAAAAATATTTTTAAACTATTTTTCGAAAAATTTACAAAATATGCTTTAAATGTACAAATATTTTATGGAATATAAATTAGAAAATAATCAAAAGTTTGCCGTCACTGTAATTACTTTTAAAATACTGATCGGAAAATGAACGTAGAAACAGTTTCTACCAATAGCAACCAAATATTGTAAAACTAGCAGAGTTTGCCCGCTTCGCTGGACACTATATTTAAATGATTTCTTTTTAATTGAATAATTGAAACCTTTAAATAAATATATTTCGATTGGTGACTACTTTCGTCGCAGCTTTAGCATGGGACCTCCTTGTCGATACCAAATATTTTTTTTTAATTTCTCGAATCTGTACAACAAAACTATTGTTAAAACGAATATTCTCGTTTTTTATACATTTGTTCTCATTTCGGCGTTGAATTAATATGGTTATCGCAATTGTGTAAGTAAATATCTTGACGAGAACGTCCAAGCTACTTCAGTGCCAAATTTCAAATTCCGGCAAGAGGTCCAAGCTGTTTCACTGCATTAGCATAATTTTATGGAAGAAAGCAATTTTTTGGAAGAAAGCAATTTAAAAAGAAAAGCAATTTTTTAAATTGATGTAATTATACAAAATTTCTCCATGTAAAATATTATGCGTTTTCCGTTCTTTTTATTAGAAAGAAAACGATTAATGTAGTTTTTCCTATATTATTGACATCTCTATAAATTAAATTGAATTAAATTATCCAGTACTGAGACGTTGCGGTGAGGAAATCTTTGCCGAAGACAGCAAGGGCCCGAAGCGAAGTTTTTAAGCAATTTCAGCGCATTTTCTTTTTAGTTTTATTTTGTAAAGCAGTGTATAAAAAATATTGATTTTATTATTATTATTATTAATTTAAATAGAGTGACCAGCGAAGTGGACAAAGCCAGCTAGTATATATATATATATATATATATATATATATATATATATATATATGTACTGATAAGTAAAAAGGATTTAAGTTCATACGTCAGGAGACGAAAAATAAAGATAAACTAACTAAAAACTAATCAGAAGAATAGATTAGGAAAAGGGATTAGGTGTATTTATACCCTTTATACCATTCGGTGATTGTCAATCTTCATTTAATAAAGGGAAAAAATTGAATTAAATATTTTATACTAAAGATTAATGCTAAATTTCTAACTTGAATCTTTTTTACCAATGGATTTTCTCAAGCACTAAATGACATGGATTTAAATCCTTTATATCAATCGATAGAGATTTTTTTTCTGAGTCTGACAATGTACTTAAGTCAAAATCGACATTTTTGGACTTAAATCCTTTATACTTATCAATACATATATATATATAATGAAATGAAATGTAGAATACAAGTGAAACATATTATCAAGGGCAATTTCATTCAAAATATTTATATAAATATAACCATGGATGGTTAAAATAAATATGAATTAGACCACAATACTCACGCTCTAATGAAAAATAAAACCCTTTAACACCAATAATAAATAGAAGAGAACTGTTAATATCAAAAATAAAGATTATTCATCAATCTCAAACCTTTAGCAAATAAGATAAACAATAACAAATTTAATATGAAGCGAAAAAATGCTAAAAAATATAAGAATTTCTCTTCCGGGATTGTACATTTTTATAGAGCAAAGAATCGCAATATTCCGAAGACTGCAGAGCCCTTTAAATCAAAAATTTACAGTCGTATACCTCGATCCTGTGACAAAACTTAATACGACAGAAATAAAGATAAACAAATAAAGAAAATGTAAACAGAAACAATCACAGAAAGCTATAAGCATGCTTAACATATTAGACATGCTTATATGCATTTTTTATATGTATATTTATTTTGCACACCCTTCCCTTTGTCTAAATGCTAAGTTTAAAGACCTCGGTTTATTAACTATTTTATAAAGATCTTTTTACGCTCTCTCTCCAAATTGAAATCAGAATTATTTAATCTACACCAGATAATCATAAAAATAAAAATTTCATTAATACACCGAACTACATTTGTAAAAACAATAGCAGAATTTTAAAAAATTATTGTATTTAAGGCAAAAATAAAGTACTGGTTATAAATTGAAATACATTTAATTATATCTAAATCAAAATTGTTGAATTTTAAGCTTTTACTTTATAGTAATAAATAGTCAAAGTTTCAGCAATTTTAATTCCAAAACAATTGTTCCAGATGACTTAAAATTTGATATCGTGTCTTAGAATTAAAAAAAAAATATTATAAAATCATTTGTCAAACTTCTGTTTTGTATAGAGATATTGAAATATTTGTTGACTTTATTTGTCAATGACTCTAAAAGAATAATTCATAATATCCATATAATTATTTAGACCATTTTTACGAATTTTTAAAATTATTTTAGAAAATCGTGATTTGCAATAGTATTAGTATAGAGGTTGTTTCTTTTTTTCGACAATTGTATTTCAGAAGAAATGATTAAACATTTAATGTAAAGAAAAATGTTGCAAAAAGCACTATTTTCTGAGTTCACACGGAGTAAGTCATAATTATATTCACATTTTTGTATGAATTTTACAATAAAATAAAGCCTTCTATACATAAACATTAACAACTAAAGCAGATCCCCCCCCCCCTAAATATACTATTTTTTCCTTCAGGTAACAAAAAAGCGATTTACCGCTATACAAAACATCTTCATTTGAGACTTTTGAGATATAATTGGTTTATTTCACTTTTTTTGCTGCATGTAAGAATTTTCTTTTAATTATATTGTGTTTTGTACAAAATGTTAAAACCATACATTACATGTAAAAAAAAAAAAACACTTTGCACACTAATTAAAAAAAAATAATAATAAAGATTGCACAGCACATAAATAAGAAATCTGATAAGTGAATGGTAACAGTTGTAAGCGAAAAGAAACTATCTTCAAACAAAATTTCTCTTTAAATAAGGACAAAATATGTGATGTTTAATAAGCGAAATGCGTATAAAATTCCTAGACAGAAACCATTATCGTACAAAGCAAATATGGAAGATTTATTAAAATGAAAAATACTAGGGAAAAAAAACTGGAATAATTATGTTAGAAGTTATTCGATTATTTAAAATCGAAGAAATTGTTTCATGTAAATCAAGAAACATAAATAGGAGATTTATCATCCAAATTCCAAATTAGCTTGATATACTACTAACGAACATGAAACATTGTTTTATTTCAGATTGAAATTTTATACTGATTTACAGATCACAGCCACTAAGACAGGTAAAGAAAATGTTAAATTACTGCAACTCCATAGAGTTTGCATTCATAAATGTATAAAGTGACAATGTTTAGTATGAAAAATTTATTCCTGCAATAGTGAAAATTCTGTCGACTTGATGGTAATACAAAATAATAAATAATAAGAATTCACGTTAGATACCAAGCTATTCGTGTTTAAATAATTTTGGATATAAAAATATAATTAATAAAAATGTGAACAATGTTTAAGGGAACTTGTCACCTTTGACTTGGCACCACGGAACGTTTTATATAAAAGCTTATATTTCCATTTAAAAGTTATAAATTAAAATTAAACTATGTTAGGTTTTCTCAATAAAATACATATTCAAGCAACAATTCTTTTGTGATAGATGTTTTACAGATTTCAAATCTATAAACTGCGTTTTTTCAGTTTGCATTCTTTCACGAATTCATGAGCTTTAACATGCTAAATCTTCTACAAATATTTAAGAAAATACATTTTTTTTTTTTTTTTTGGTGGGGGGGGGGGAGGGGGAGGGGTATGTTCAATAGAACCTACTTAAAAGAATTAAGGATGCAATTTGCAATATATTCAAAGAAAAAATATTAAAAATTAAAATATAACAAAAATCATGGTTTTTTTTACAAATATTTACACAGACATCTAATTTTTAAATTTCTGTTCCCATAAACTAATTAATAAATTTCAAATTGTTTTTAACTCTGTCATAACATTCCTTTGTAGAAAACATTGCCAGAAAATAAAGTACTCAGAGTGCAAATTAGGTATTTAGATTTAGATTTAGATTTTTCACTTCTTTTCAAAAATTAGATAGATTTATTAAAAATACGTTTCTTAGTCTTAAGGTTTTAAAGTAAAATATAAGCAAAATTATTGCACACAAATTTTCTCTATATAATTCAGTTCAACTGATGGATTGTGAATGTAAAAAACATTTGATGTGGAACATACTTTGTGTATTTAAGTATAGAAAAGCAACTTTTGAGTACATACAATCAACTTTAATAACATTACAAACAAAGCAAATATTAAAAATTTTACTACATATCTAAAAACACTGAATTCATAAAATTTAAATCATTCAAATATCTTAAACTAGATTATACAATACAGAACAACATCAACAACAAAATAGCAAAATTTCATCTAGATGATACTTTTCGGATCTTAATGTTTGCCATAGCAAATATTTTAAGAAAAATATAGAGAAAAATTACAGAATATTTAACTTTACTACATTATGAATGAAACTTGCAAAGTATCCTGAAAATAGTACCTATTTAATGAGTTAAAAATTGCATTTAATGTTTTTTATTCAAATTTGTAATAGTTATTCAATTATTATTTGTTGCATTGGATGGTTGGTTGATTGTGGGTCTTAAGGCCAATTGACTACACGAGGGTCCTAAGCCTATAGGCATGCCCTTCATGGAAGTCATTCTAAGGGGTCCTAGCCCGTATTTACACGAGTGTCGAAGAAAATCACGGAAATCTCCAAACGACTAGGTCAATGAGCGCGACCTGGAATCGAACCTGGCACTTTCCCATCTACCAGCTTTCAGTGCAGAAGTTATCGGCCACTAGTGGGGTTCTGTTGCATTGAAATGTATCAGAAGATCAATTCAACTATATATATTAAAAAACAAAAACATACGGTAATGAGCCACTGAAGGAAGCCTAATGGTAAATCTAAAAGTACAATCTACACCTTATCAAATAATCTTAAGAGACTAAAGAAATTTTTTATTATCTATATCATGATTTTACTACCAAGAACAAGAAGAGGAAAATTTTTCACAGTCATGTTGGAAATTAGACAAATTACTAGTTCATTATTTGTATATTTCTTCATTGTTAATTTTAAATGTTTAATGCTTGCAAGACACCTTTCTAAAACCTTTTTATTCTTAAAACTCAAAAACCATTCTCAGTAAATTTTAATTGTTTGATTATTAGTTTACATTTTATTTAAAAATAGCATAATGTATGATTTAGAGATTTAACCTGAATTTTTCATACACTGAGAAAAAATTCTGTAACTGACATTTAGAATCTAGTTTGTGATGGCTCCAGTAAAAATAGTTCCATGTCATCCTTAAAATTTTAGTCCCCTTTAAAAACGAGTTCTAGAAACCTCGATTAGAATTCTAGAGTGTTTGCCTATATTATAGAGGTTAAACTTATTTAAAAATCTCTGCAAATAAATGTGTATACAAGAGGTGAGTTTTAGCAACTGTAATCTTGTTTTATGACCCAATCCTAGAAAATAAAGCGAGAATTTCTCGCTATGCAAAAGATTCAGAATATTTAGAATATTCAGAATATTGTTTTACCATCTAGAAATGCATACACTAGAAATCCTCGATCATTTCGTCTATTCAGCTTATTAGCGTGCCTTATACGAATAGCTCGAAATCTATATTTCTAGTTTAGAGATTTAGAAAATGACCACTTATTCGTTCTAGATGAAAGCGGTATATATTTTTTCTCCGTGTATCAGTATTTCAGTAAAAGGCTAAAAAAGCACATACTTGAAAATTTATAGGAAAAATACAGTCAGTAACAAAAGTGTCCGAACAGTAGCAAAAATTCCTATGTAAAAAAAGCACACTTCATACGTTGTTAAATAAATCCTTGTTGAATCCTGTCCTTACTCAGTCTAAGAACATGACTCGATAAGGATTTATTTAACAAAACCGTATGAAGTGTACTTTTTATACATAGGAATTTTCGCTAGTGTTCAGACACTTTTGTTAACGACTGTATCTTTTAAAAATAAATTAAATTCAGCACAGTTTTAATAGGACAAATGTTTTCATAAATGTAAATAATCATTTAATAATTAATCCTTAAAATTTACGTTATTTAATAATCAATCATTAAAGTTTACATAAACTACAAACTTTATAAGATGTCACAGGCACTAAAATAGTTACTTAGAAACAGTACGGATGTAAATATTGTTTAACAATTATTTATGATTATAAAACTCTTTAGAATATAGAAATTAAAAATTTTGATTGATATAATTCTGGTTGCAGAATGCTGTGTCTAACGTAGTAAACCAAGTTTCCTAAAAATGGTTTTGCACTGGGTCTAATACATTACGTGTTATAATTAAAAAAGTAGCATTTTTTTAAGAAACCGTTATACCTGCATGAATATATGTGATAGCCACTTAAAAATTTATACAGATAATTAGAAGAAGCTTCATAATTCCATGCTTTAGCAAAAATGCATTTCAGGCTTTACTTTTTACAGGGTAATGCAAAACACTTTGATTTTTAATTTTATGTTAGTCCCCTTTACATCTTCGAGACAAAACTTTTGCTGAAACACATGACGTATAACATGTACTTTACACTCCGAAGTTGCAAGATAATTTGTCAAGAATTTTTCTAGACATTTGAAAAAGCTCCTAAATTTGATAATGTCCAAAAACTTATTGGTAGATAGTGTATTTTATTTAAAGTCGTATACAATTATTACTACAATGTTAATTCACGTGTTACATAAATTGCAGTATTAATTAATTTGACTGAACATAAACTATATTTCAGTAACAGTTAAATTCAGTACAAACCATTCCATTATTGTAAAGAATTGTATTGTACGTTTGACAATAAGAAAGTTTCCTTTTAATCTTGGACTGAAATTAATAATACAAAACATTATACTTTATTGTTTATAGTATTGTACTAGGAATAAAGAAGTTGAAAGTAACAAGACACATATTTTACTGACAGGTTAATTTCGCCTGAAAGTTGTAATACTAATTTAGAAAGATTGTTTTAAAGTTTCAACAATCAATTATTGTCTATTATTAAATTCTCTTTCCAGTATCTAATATAACAGCGGAAATCAAATGTTACATGTTGTTCAAATTAATAAGCCAGAATTTTATTATTAATTTTTAAATAGCTTCTGAACAATATAAAGTTGAACATAAAATATTATTTATAAAATAGAAAATTAAATAGTTCAAAACAAAAACTCCCTTTTTTTAATATTTAAAATATTTTTAGAAAGAAGAAGATATTTTCAAATATTTTCTATAGGAAAAAGAATAACTTTTTATTTTATATTATATTTTCATTGCGTTATGTATTATCGGATTATAATTATTGTTGTTCAATACAATGTAATTATACATTCAGTTTAGTTTTTCGTTTTTGTAGAAGTAGAATTTTAGTTAAGCCTATGCTGACCAATGTCTTTTTTTTTTTTTTTTTTTTTTTTAGAGGACAGCCCCTTTGGAGTACGTTTCTCTAAATTTTAAAAATTGTCACAAGGAAATTATATTTTAAAATTTAGCTCTTTGGTCCCAATTTACAACGAAAAAAAAACTATCTTCATAGGGAATTGTAATAATTATTAAAGCTTTTAATTTATATAGATACTCTAATCTGGTCATCATAGTTAAACATTGAATCCCGAACAATGCATTAAAAAAAATGTTGTGGGTATATATATATATATATATATATATATATATATATCCACACTTAATATATATATGCATTTCGATGCCATTCATATCAACATTAGCAACGTTAAATGTATCTAAAATTGCAAAATAATAAAAAGGAATTGTTCTTCGAATAAATTTTATATAACACAAAAGGTTTTGTTGATTAAATTAACGCTTTAGAAAATTCAGGTAATAATATATACTAAGTACTGTACTAGATATATTAGGTTATTGTGTATACTACGGTTTCGTTATTTAGCACATTACTTATCAAATCAAAGAAATCTTGAAGATGTCACAATATTTACCACACAAAAGCGTTAAATGTTAACTAATTGTAGTGTCAATTTTTATGACAAAACTATTTAAAGAAAAATGAATGAATACCGTAAGCTGTAATTATTTTAAGTAAATATATTAAATGAATAGAAGTTTTCATGAAAAAAAAATAATAATAATAACTATCCAATTCAACGAAAATATTAATAGCTATAATTTTATAATCATATTTTATTTACTTATTTATATATTTTTACGTCGTTCTATATGGCTTTTAATTTTAGAATAGTATAAAATTATTATTCAAAGATAAATAGGCCATAACTAAATTAAATAAATTTGAAAAAGAGATTAATTAATTTTTTAAAGGTTAGTTATTAAAGGTTATCATACTCCTAAAAACATATATATGTAACTGAATAGGAAATGCTACAATCTTCAACGAAGAAGATAAAAGCTTCCACTTTCAAACATTTTTTCATCGGTGAATAAATGTAGTTGTTACAGCGATAATACAAATTTAGAAACATACTTATTGGATTGGTGATAAATTTGTGAGTAAATATCTCCATGCGTTTACGTTGTAATAATGCTGCCCCCCCCCCCCCAGCACCTTTAGTACGATATAAAGAAGTAAAATATTTCTTTAAAAAAACATATTACTCAAAATTTTTTATTTAATTGACTTAAATTATGTGCATGTAATAATTTAATACATTTTTTAAGTTACATTTTTTGTTAAAGTGAAATAAAATTTGGATTTTGAAGTTGTTTAAATGTTGTTTGCTTATTTGTTTTAATAGTTAGGATTATCAAGTTAAATTTCTGAAATCGCGTCACCCTTCTCCTCCCTTTTGTAATTTTAGATATTTTAAAATTTTTAGAAGCTTTTACAATGTCCAGAGTGATTTAATGTATTTTTACGTTGTATTTGTCAGAGAATAACCATTCTTTAAAGAAAATTGAACCACTTGAGTGTTTTTATATTGGCTTTATTTTTTATTTTATTATTATTATTTTTTTTTTTGTAATTTTAAATTATTTATTTAATTCTTTACACACCTTGTGTGTAGCATTACGTTTTCCACTTAAAATACCAGGTATGTATTTCAAGTTGTATATTTTTACATATGTTCTGAATACAATATTCTAATAATCTTGCAAGTTGCTATTGGGACTTGTTTATTTACAGGTTTTTTAGCAATGATTATGCATAGATCATATTTTTTATTCCCGATGACTGTGTACTTGATTGTAAAGTTGCACCAATTTGAAGAACTTATAAACTACACATATGTAATATTTGTTCATTTTTATTTATGTAAATAAACAAACAGAAACTTTATTTCATCCTTTTAC
This sequence comes from Salticus scenicus, assembly GCA_963930645.1. Taxonomy (NCBI): domain Eukaryota; kingdom Metazoa; phylum Arthropoda; class Arachnida; order Araneae; family Salticidae; genus Salticus; species Salticus scenicus. The sequence goes on from OZ005651.1 coordinate 163,419,145, forward strand.
CTTCTATGTAATTTAATAAGTCACGTGTTAATAAAAATAAATACATAAACAAAATGTGGATAAAGGGTAAAATATCTTTTATTCAACATATTCTCAATAAATTTAAGATGATATTTGAGGGGGAAATCTTCCTCCAGAATTTTTTTTTTGCAATAGATTACATCTTATTCTAATATTAATAAATACTAAGAAGTGAAAAACAGAAATTCAGAATATAAATTTAAATATATGAAATGCATAAAAGCTCTAGATAACTAATAAATATGAAATAAAAAATCATATGAAGTAAAGATCAAACTAATATAATATACATAACATGTTTTAGACTGAAAAGTTCGCCGACTGCTTTTAAAGATAAATAAACATTGTGACACAAGGAATATGCGGGTTTCATTACTTTCTTGCTTTAAAATGTACAGTGTATATATTTGTTTGTGAAAAGTATTTGTAAACTAAGGATTCGAAACATTGTTTCTATATAAGATGGTTTCAGAACAAAAGTACTTTTACATTTTTGAATGAATAATGCTTAACGTTGCAAATTTGATTGTGAACCTTGGAGGGTGTGAGAGTTTTGAACAATTTTTCAAAAATATATTTTTTGAAAATTTTAAACAATTCTTTTGCTTGAATTTAAATAAATATTAGTTGATAATAGTATGGTGTTTCAAAATATTTGGAGTAAAAAATATAAAATATCATTTTTAATATTTCAAAAATGTTAACATGTGTTTTTTAATTATCCTCACGTTTATGTTTCCTTGCTTAGTTACATATGAAGACATGTATGGAATAGCAATATATTATTTAAAATAAGTAGAAGATGAATTAAAGTAAAATAATAATTACTATTATTATCACTATGCAAAGGTAATTTCGGTGTATTTAAATTAGTAGTGAAATATAACAATTTTATTGAATGAATGGGCATTTTTAAGCACAAAGCGATTCGCAGTTTTGTGACAAATTGATTGAAATATTTCATGAAACTTATTATTATTATTTAAATACTTGAATGTGATCTTAAGCTGAATTATATTAAAAAGTGATAGGATTTCATTTAGTTTTATATTTAGAGATAAATATTGTTTATATATTTTTGTTTTCTATTTTAATGTATTGGTTTTATAGGCCACATTATAAATCTCTAATTGTTGATTTCATTCTACGATTAATTCTTGATTTGAAGATTCAAAAGCTTCAACTTAGGATATTATCAGCATGTATTTACATTAAAAAAAAATTACTAAACAACTTCAGCAAAAAAATTGACAAGAAAATAAAGTAGTATATTGTAACCATTGAAAACATTTATCTAGTGATGGTTACAGAATACCGATGGTAACACCATATATTTTCGTTTATTAATCTAATATATTTTAATAGCCCTGTTTTCGTAAACTAGTTATTGTGTATCATACACAGGTACATTTATTCCAATTCTATTCACTAGAATACAAAAGCAGTTTTAAGATTTATCACAATAGCATGGAAAATAAAGGCTTCCTTAGTGCTATTTTATTCAATATATATATATATTGTACGTATAAAATTCTGGTATAATTCAATGATTTAGAGACTAAGATCTATGTATTAAAAATATTAAGCAAAGTGGAGCCTAGGAACTGTATTTCGAAGATAATATGAATCAAAATCGCTCTCAGCGTAGTTTTTTCCAGTAGATAACTTAAATATTGTGTTTGGTGTGACCCTGCATAATAGAGAATGAGGTATGTGTATCAAGCAAATTGGTAACTGTTTGATGTAAAACTGTTATTTATTAGAAAATATGCCTCTAAATCTAATCCATCAAAATTAGTATCACCATATAACTAAATATAGTTTTGTAGAACTGAATAATTTGTTTTTCTTGTTATGGGGCACAACAACATTTCTGATACTCGCAGACATACAGAGGCATTTTCAAAAAATGGCGTATAAATCCATCAAAAACTGAAAATATAAACTTTCATGAATCTAATACTTTGATTTATGGATATAAAAATAATTAAAATTGCTTCTTTGTTACTGATAAGTGAACTGAAATGTTACGGTTTTAATATTACATAACATATTATTGTTTAAACACATGCGAATGCAATGCATTCGTAGTGCTAAAAAGTTTAAAGAGTTTGAATAATAGTTAAAGCCTTTCGGAAGGAACTATCAAAGATATCGACTTTTTCTATTCGTAATCTAAGTATTTCCTAATAAATTGAAGTGAAATTTATGAACAGGTACGCTTTCGTTATTTTTTTTAAACGTGTAATAAAATGTGAAAAAAAAAAAAAAAAATGCATGCTGAAAAAAATGCATAAAGAAAAGATTGAGTTTTATCAAATAAAAATGTTTTAATAAAAAATTTTTACACGTGTAAATAGCAAAAACTCACTTTATGTTAATCTTCATTTTAATCTTTTAAATATTTTTCCTAATTCGCTCTGATGACACTATTAGGCAATACAGGCCTGAGTATTGCCTGAATGTTCCTAAATTTTACTTAATATAACTTTTACTATATAATCTAAATATAATCTTAAAAACACACACTTAATTGACAAACATTTAAACATAAACACCTAACTAAACGCATTATAGATTTATAAATCTCTTTTTGGATCCACGAGTCCTTATTTATGATAATTAAAAACAAAAACTATTTTAGACAAAACTTAAGTTAAAATACATTTAAAAACAAAATATACATATAAAAATAATTAAAATCTAGACGTTTCGAAACCCGTCCGGGTTTTCTCATCGGTATCAATTAAAACATAATATGCAAGCATTACATGAATACCCAAGGAATTTTAAGAAGTGCCGAATATTGAGGAGCCAGTTCGCATGCTTCATTGATAGTGTGGAGATGCCTGGCAGGGTATTCCTTGGGTATTCATGTAATGCTTGCATATTATGTTGTAATTGATACTGATGAGGAAACTCAGACGGGTTTCGAAACGTCTAGATTTTAATTATTTTTATATGTACATTTTGTTTTTAAATGTATTTTAACTTACGTTTTGTCTCGTAAATAAAATAGTTTTTGTTTTTAGTACATATAATTGAGACGGTTTGATGTTTGTGTACGTCACCTTATTTATGATTTTAATTAGATTTTGTGCCTTTCCATGAGGGCACCCTTTTAAAAGATCTAAAAGAAAACAATTCTGAGACTTAGCTGTTAACTGTGTATCCCAATAGGTTTTAATGCTTACATTTCTGGCCCTTTACGTATGTGTGATTGACATGCGAAACGCGATGTAAGGAAATATAATTACTTAAAAATTTTCTCACTTCTGTGTGTCATAAAAAGTAAAAACAAAAATAGTATATTGTTCAAAAGAGGAGAAAGAAAGGATTCGATTTATTAAAAAAATGTAAAAGATTTTTCTTTTATATTTTCGTTTTAAAATTTTCCTTAAAAAAGAGCATACATTAACAAAAATGCAGTCATAAGTTGTTTTAATATTTTTTTCTTAAGAAAAGCATGTAATAACAAGGAATATTTTATATCTAGTTTTTTGTCACATGCTCCACATTTTTTTTTTTTTTTTTTTTTTCGTTTTGAGAAAAATTTATTTAAATTTATATCAGTTGTTTAAAAAAATTAGATTTTGTTTCCTAAATAATTTTAATTAAATTATTTATACTGTTAAATTTAGATGACATGGGATCTCAAGTTCTTTCCAGTTTGAATTGACTGAATCCGAAGCGTAAACTATTCAATATACATAGACGCTCAATATTCGAGTATACTTATTAATTTCGTATCATTTAGTAATGCTTGTTAGTTCTTGATTGAAATATTAAATAAAGATATTTGTAAAGGTTAACATTTTCATATATTGATTAATATATAATTGTTAGAATTTTATGTTAAAATCACTTTTGAAGTATATCAGTAATGAAGAACAAAGAACAACACAAGTCTAAAAGGCCAAATATATATACAAATATTCTTTGCTCTCATTATTTTCTTTTTAATCAAACGAATTATACACACACACACACACATATATATATATATATTAACTATTCTAAATTGTAAAGAGTTAAAATTTATAAAAAAGGAACAATTACTTAATTTATTATCCTTCATAAAAGTATTAAATGACAATGCCTATTTTAGAGAAGATTTTGTATTGCATATTTGAATTAAAAAAAAAAAATAGTTGAAGTACTTACTATCTGGAATATAAGGTTAAAACATTTTATTTACTAATTTAGTATTTTTTGTTAATAAAAGTCTTATTACGTAAAATATGCTTCTTTTCGTAACAGAACAGATATAAAAACTCTGAATAAAATAATCGTTTTGAAAGTTGTTTATATTTTCATAACAGTTTTTATTCACCATAATGTAAAGTAAAGAAGTTCGACTTAATTCTTAATGATGTTTTGAAATAATTATTAATTTTCAGTTATACATATTTTTAAGATTTATTTAATAGAAAATTATAATATTTAAAATATCTTTTTATATTGTGATATTGATAAGATGATATTGATAACATGAATCAAAAAAATTAATTTTATGTTAATAACTATTTTAAATTAAACATCCCTAATTTCCTCAATTTAAAATGATTATTTTTTTAAAAATTGCTATACTGTCACTAAAAGTGTTTTTACTTTAAATTTCGTACAAAGTGAAATCATTCCTTAAATCAGGTAAATAACGCGCTAATCTTCCTTTCTTATTAGATACATATTTTCAAATTTGAAATAATCTGTAAAATATATTTTAAGGTTTGAATAAAATATTTTCGCAGGTAAAATTTTAGCGAGAAGTTTTGAAAAGACATTTATGTCGAACTGATAAGACTTCCATTTTTCTTCAAATATTTCATTTCATCTCTTTCCGCCATTCAGTTGAAAAGTCTCAGTTTAATTCAATTCAAATACGATATAAACAATTAGTGTATTTGAAATTTATTTTTACGATGTTAAAAAGGCTTTTGTTAATTTATTTAATTTTCAATATACCCCATTAAAAAAGAAAAATATGTATTTTTTTGTACCCGAGTAACTTTATATTTAACCATGCTTCTTTATAGATAGTATTAAGTTTTTTCTCTATTATTTGATAAGAGTACATATAGGTACTTATATTATCAATTAGATGTTCCATTTTAGTATTCATTTTGAAATAAAAACCACTCATAAAGTTGACCTTTTTTTCGTCCATTCACTGGTTTTTATTTTTAAGTGAGTGTAATTTATATATACATATATTTATGTGTGAACCCAGTTTACAGAAATATATGAGACAGTAGCAAAAGAGATTAGAGGTTAATGAGTCAGTGATTAATGACTTTTAGAGATTTGAACCTTTTATCTATCGCATTATGAAACAAACAAAAATTGTAGTTGAATCATATATTTTTAGCTACTTAAGAGTATTATTTAAAGATATATGCAATAAAAATTATGCATATCATCATTTTATAGAAATTAATAAGAATTTTGAGAGAAGGTACTTTGGTGCACCATTGATACGTTGAGGTCGAAAAATATATTTCGACCTTAAAAAAGTGGGAAAAAATATTTATGTTCCTTGCATTTTTATTAGATTGGTGGGGGATTCTTGAAGTAATGTAGGAATTAATTATAACACAAGTAGAGGCCTTGAAATATGCCAAACAAAAACAGCGAGAGCACTTTATAAAATCTTTTCTGGAACAAAATACGGTTACAGGTATCATCTAGTGCCCTGTAGTGAGATTCAAGTGAAGTATGTACATTCTATTCTTATAAATATCTTTGACATTTCTTACATAAATTCAATTTTATAAGCTTTTTAAACTAGTGGTGCTTTAAAGTACCATTGGTAGATAAAAGATTAAATTAAGGTCTCCAAAATTAATTATACACCCTTATAATCTTTTTTAAAATTATATTGTTACCCGTCTTTATTATGAAAATAAAAAATTGGTTATTTTTGGCAATGAGTCCGTACACAGAAAAAACTATTTTGTTAAAAATTTTTTATTGAAGCAACCAATTTTTTTTTTTTTCAAGCTATATCTACCAAAAATTTGGTTCATTTAAAAAATTGTTTTCCTGTGTAAAAAAAAAAAAAAAAAAAAAAAAAAAGGGTTGTTATTTAAACTTTTTTCTTAATAACAAAAATCTTGTTAAATTCACTAAATTTTTTGTTCATATAGCCTCAACAAAATTTTGTAGTTTCAACAAACATTTTGTCTGTGTATACGTATTCAAATTGTAACTTGAAGCTCAGTAATGTACTTAAAATTACAACATGAAACGACCTAGCATATCTCAAAATGGATCTATTATTTTTTTTAATGAATGCAAATGTTTAAAATTTTTTTAAAAAACATGTTTTTTACTGCATCATTGCATTGTAATAACTTTTCACTATCGTTTCCAAACTGTCAGTCAACCGTAATGATCAAGTAATTTTTTTTTCAGATTTATAACGCCACTCAGTGATTTTAAACTGCTTTTTAGGAAGGCTTCAAGCATGATTTTGTTTTCATTATGCTCACAAAGTTTTAATAACAGAACGCATAGAATTTTTGCAAAATCAATTTAACTGACAAATATGTAGCTACCTATCTCACAAGTACAAGTTGACAGTAATGCAAAAAATACTGTTATCTCTCAACGTTATGTGTACTCCTTACTAAACTGTATCACTTTTAAAAAAATAATGTATAATATGCTCTTATATATCATAAACGATTCTTGTTTTTTAAATTTGTAATAGGTTTCTGAGAACAATAGTTTTTTTTTTTTTTTTCATGCAACGTTCCTGATTTCACTAATTTAGTAGTTATGATATATTTGGTGATTACTAATGTATTCTAGAAACATTAATGTTAAGTGTATCATGGAACTGATAGCTTGCATTTCTTAAGAATGTTTCGTAATTTCTTTTTCTTTCTTTCTTTTTTTTTCTTTTTATCTTTTTTTTTTTTTTTTTTATTGTCAATAATCACCAATAATTTTTTTATTGTAACGTTTACCTAATCACTTCGAACATTGATAGTTTATTATGTATATCAAATATCATTTCTCAAAATTATTGGTGATAATCACCAATAATTTTTTATTGTAAGGTTTACCTAATCACTTCGAACATTGATAGCCTATTATGCATATAAAATATCATTTCTCAAAATTATTGGTGATTATTGAATAAAAAAATCCGCCAGATCTGGCATCGCTGGGCTTATATCAAACAGATTATTTTACTATATTTAAAATATATAATTTTTTGTTTAATATTTAGTCGATAGGCATTTTATTTGAAATTTTTGAGCATACATAAATATATTCTGACATAAATCTTTCTTAAATTGTTTGATAACTACTTAACTTAATAAAAGAACTACATCAGAATATGTTATGTGTTTAAAAAAAATACATACAAAAGAAATTTTCAAACTTCAAATATTTATGTCTATCACAAAAAAAAAAAAAAAAGAGATAACTAGAATTTCTAACGAGATAATTAAAAAGCAACCAAGATATTCATATAGAAATATAATTGTAAAATAAATTGTTTAAAAAAAAAATCATATTCCATATTCAACCAAATTTAAGCAGTTTCCTATTTTCTTTTATAAAAATCAGTTTCGATAATTTATATACTTTTAATTAAGTGAGTTCAATTTTTATCTAAATTTCACATTGAAAATTGGTCAGAGTCATTTAAATGTTTCAACAGCTGTGGTTATACTGAAATTGTCTAAAATATATTAAAAAACACAACTATTACCTGCATAGCATATGACGTACTAAAATAGATATGAGAAGTTAACTAATATCAGCATTTTTATCAATTTATTAAATATGCTTTATAATATTAAATATTTTCTTTTATATTATTCAATATAAAAGAAAAGATTATTTCCAATCGTTCAATGTGAACGTGTGTGTGTGTTTGTGCTTATTTATTTATTTTTTTCCCAACCACTCTCATAAGTATTAAAATGATAAAAACTAAAATGATAAAGTATTAAAATGATAAAAGAAAACACTCAGAATAATCTCTTAATTTTCATCAGAATTTTTCTTCTTGAGAATTTTTCTTTTTTAGAGACCTATTCTTGTTTCGAAAGTTTACTATAGATTTGTAATGTTTATTTTATCTGATAAAAAATATTATTACCTGTTTCAACGGTTCAGTGATAATTTTTAACAAACAAAAATTTATTTTTGGGTAAAAAAAAGTTTAGTTCTTTTAAAAGAAAAATAATAATAACCTAAAAATGTATACTAACCGCAAACTAGAACGTGTATTCTTCAAAACTGCCTAAAAAAAAAATCGACAAAATATAGGTGATTCTAACACTTGCTTCTCCTCAAAACGGAAATGCTACCATCTGGTGGTGATCTCCTGACTTACTTCTTCGCTCTTGTTTGAATCCCGCTAGAAATTCTTTCTCTTTCTAGCAAATAAAAAACGTCTGAGTAAATATTTAAAAAAAAGTGTCGTATGATCTGACTTAAACTGATTTATCGCAGTTATATTTTTAGGAAATTCGTTGTTTCAAAAAATCTGACAAAATAGCGAGTTCAAGAAAATCAATATGCATATAAGAAGAGTTTTTTTATAGTTTTTATTTTTATTTTTATTTTTATTTTAATATGATATATTTGAAAAAGTCAAACACATTTAAGGAAAGATATTTTTTATTAATGTTAAAAATGATTCATGGCAGGTTAAAAGAGTTTCTCTGATTTTTAGGGATATTGTAAATCAAAGTAAAATATACCTTGTTTGCATATAATAACAATAATAATAATTCATCATTATAATGATCAAACACTTTATATTATTACTTATGGATTAAAAGAGTTATTAGCATTTTTAGGCATATTATAGATTCAAAATATTTAATGAATATTTCATTAATTAAAATCATTAAATTTTATTTCGATTAATAAAATCAGTTTTAGAAAAATATTTAATATTTTGCTTAAATTACCTAATAACTTACAAAAAAAATTTTTTTATAAACAATTAAGTAAAAACAAAAGTAACTCATCCATCCAACTTCAAATATGTTACATGAAAAAAAAATACTACGTATCCCAACATTTATTCACACGGTTTACTTTTAAAGAATGGTACATAAAAATATTAAATAAGGGTATTTTTAATTGTCATATATATATTTATTTATATTTAACGTATGGCCTATTTATCCAAATGTAAATTTGATGGATTTGTGAGTCTCTCTATCCCCCCCCCCCCCTTCTAGGCAAGACGATTTCTGTAAAACAGTCATTTTTAACGCTTAATAACGGATATGTGTCTTTTCTCACTATAAATGTGTCCTCCTTCTAAATTGAAAACACGTTGCTGTATGTATTTTCGGTAATTTCTTTTTTCAAAAAAATTCAGCTTATTGTGAAAGAAAGCACGGTATTTGATTTTATAAATCAATAAATAGGTATTTCAAATTATAAAAATATAATCCAAATGCATAAATAGATAAATATAAAACAATGCTTTGTAATTCCAAAATTAATTACAATGTTTTATAAAAATTTAATCGGTGAAACACCATACTGTGTTATAAAATGAAACAGTCATCTTTTCAAGCAGAAGAAAAGATATTTTATCAGTGCATGTATATATATGTATATATATAATGTATAATATATAATATATATAAGTGCTAAATGTCTTGTATATATCTATATCTATATATATAAGTACCAAAAGGTTTTTTATGTAATTTAAGACAGAAATAATAAAATATTAAAACCAATATCCAATAATAAAAATGAGGCCAAAGCTGTACAATAGTCACTGCGTCTTTAAGGTACAAATTGAAATATTTTAAGCAAGTGATTTCTGTTACTCTGTAAGCTTAAAGACAATGTATATATTTATGTATAATTATATTTAATCACAATAATGGTCAAATCCAGGTTACAAAACTTAACACAAGCAGAATATAGAAATTTCAAACTAATAAATGAAAGAGAATCATATATTCTAAAATCATCATATTGCAAATGGAGAAAAAAAATATTCGTACAAAAAATATTATTATGAAAATAGATTTCAAAAGAATAATACACTTAGCTAAAGAATATAAGAAGCTTACATCTAAATATAAATACACACACACACACACACACACACACATATATATATATATATATATATATTACCATTATATATATATGAAAGAGACACAAAAGTAGTAATAAGCAATAAATTCATGAAATGAGTAAGCCTATAGAAATAAGCATAGCTATAAAAAATGTATATCTGAAATACATAGATTAAATAAATATAGATCACATTTGTCTTATTGTTGTGTTCATATGTACTGTTTTATTATTATTATTATTATTATTATTATTATCATTGTTATTTCAGTATTATTTTAAAATATTGAAAACAGTAAGCAAAAGATAAAAAAGAAAAGAGAGAAAGGTTAAAAAAGTTAAAAAAGCTTTTTACCTATTCAAAGAAAATGACATAAAATTAATCTAAAATAAATATAATAACTTCTCTTAAAACGATGCAATCAAACTTTCAATTAGAATTTTGACTTGACAAAGAAAACATATTAAATTCACTGGTCGAAATGTAAAATTATATTTTTCAGTAATTTCTTACATTTATTAAATTTTATTTGTTGGTATATAAACAGATTTCGAATTAATAAACTAAATATATAAGCAAATAAATAAGCAGTACTGTCTGAATTTCGCTGAAAAGTTATTATAATCTTTATGACATTTTAAAAATTCTTGTAAAATTCCATGTAACAAAAAAGTAAAGAAAGAAAGAAAGTTTTATTTGTTTTAAAAGAGAGGGAGAAGAATCCCCACAATGGAAAAGAAAAAGTACTTTAACTTAACAAAATAATTTTCCATTATGATAGTGTGCATTGTTTTAGCAGTTAGAAATAAGAAAAAACTTGCATATGCTATTAAATGTTTTTAAAGTCTTACAAAGAGAAAAATGAGTGAAAAAAAATTCTCGACAGCCATCGTTTTTTTCCTTTATGTTTTGCTAAGAAAAAATATAAGTCATAAATTCTTGTCATTTATTCATTGTTTTATTTATTTTATTTTATTTTATTTTATTTTATTTATTTATTTATTTATTTGATATAACACATGAAATTTATGTTTCTACTACCATTTTAAGAATAATTGCATCAAACATTTGATGATTAAAAGATCGATTTAGACAATGTATATCAAAATATTTGCTTGCAAAACATTAAAAAATAATGCACTAATGCAAAATACGAAAATAAGATTACGAAAATAAGATTGACATAAAAAATTTGCATGCGATAACAAAGGTAGTTTTCGGTTTTAGATGCATTGTTTCACGAGATAAATTGTTTGGCAGATTTATAACTAAACTATGAAACAGATTTACATTAAGTATATATTTAATGCTTTTTAAATACTCTTAAGAAATGACGTGATGAAGTGAATTTTTATCATTTTTATTGCATAACTTTCAACAGAATGTGCATGTAAACAGGCTTCGAATTTTTAAAAAAGAGAAATTAAAGCCATCGTATTTTTTTTGGAAATAATATTTCTTGAATTTGATATTTTCTAAATTAATGTTATAAAATATCCAAATACATAAACAGCCTTAAGAATGGTTCACAAAAGATACAAACAAGCGATTTTACACACCGCACCTTATTCTATAATCCGATAATTACATTATAATGTTAATTTCTTCATATGATATGACAGAATGCAAATACAGAAACTTATATGCCATCTTTTTAAAACTATTCCCAAATTTAAATATTACAAAAATAGATGTAAGTTAGTTTCTATTCTTTTTATACTCAACTTGAATAAAATTTTAAATTAAACATAATTTACACAAATTGATACGTTTCAAAACGAAAAATTCTTATTTAGGACTGTTGTTATAATGACAATTTTTGCTATAGCGTATGGGTGATATAATTATATTATAGATCGTGGACATAGTTAATTGCGCTAAACATAGGTAACAATGATCCCAATTCACCATCATACGCTTAGAAATCAATATTAAAGAATGCGCAAGTGACAGAGATAGAGGGAATTATTTTCTAAGTCTGCAATATTAATTTAATTAAAGATATTTGTGTATTAACGCAGGAAACAATTGCAAAAGATGTGATAGAATTAACAATGTTTTCGGCATAAATGAATTCTCAAAAGTCTAAACTAATGAAAAGGCAATTCTTTGCTACTCGCTTAGCTCAATTTAAGCGAAGCAACTAGACATCATGGACTTCAAGAATTAAAAGAAATAAAATGTTGGGAGAAAAGGAGATGAAACAGGAGGAAATGTTTATGATTTATACTTTGAAAAATAGACGAAATTTTCAAATTAAAATCTTTAAAAATGGACACATAAAATAAATTAAAATATTTCGACTGGAAAATATTTTCCTATAAGTATTGTAATGAAGTTTACAGCAAGCTCTGTTGCAAGATACACAATACACTTATTTTTATTTTATTTTATTTTTTTCTCTTTTGTCCTTTTTTCATCGTTCAAAGAAATAATTAGGAGAATAAATTTATTCATTTGCATTTTTAGTTGATTCTGATAAATTCTTTTCGCGAAATATTATACTTGTGAAATGACTTATAATAACGTATAATTTTTTTCAATTAAAATTCAACTAGGCTTTTCTCTTTGGTAATTCATTTGAACTGCAACCGTTAATGAAAATCTAATGAGATCTAAATAGAAGATTTTCACTGCAAGTCTAAATCTGTACTGATAAGTATAAAGGATTTAAGTCCATATTCTTGATTTTTTAGAAGACGAAAAATAAAGTTAAACTAACTAAAAACTAATGAGCAGAATCGATTAGGAAAAAAGGATTATGTTGGTTTATACGGTTTATACCATTCATTGATTGTCAATCTTCATTTAATAAAGGGAAAAATTGAATTAAATATTTTATACCAAAGATTAATGCTAAATTTCTGATTTGAATCTTTTTTTACCAATGGATTTTCTCAAAGACTAAATGACATGGATTTAAATCCTTTATACCAAGTGATAGAGAATTTTTTTATGTGTCTGACTATGTATTTAACTCAAAATCGACATTTTTGGACTTAAATCCTTTATACTTATCAGTACAGAAATATCTTTGAAAGTAAAAAAAAATTTCTTTAGACGCACTACACATATTTCTTCCTTTCAAATGAATTTATCTTTTTATTTATTTATTTATTTATTTTTTGTAAAATAATTTTACTTTAGGCGTCACGGTACGGTTATTCACACGACAAAACTTACAGACGAACAAAATTTTTTTAAATATATTTATTTAGAGATGAATAATGAAGTCAAAATCAAATGTTATCAAAAAGTAAACTTGCACATTATAAAACTTCTGGTAAAAAAAATGCCATTTATATCTATATCTATCTATCTATCTATATCTATCTCTCTCTCTATATATAATATATATATATATATATATATATATATATATATATATATATATATATATATTATCTAGTTAGTAATGTAATAGTTTATGGTACAACCATACATATTAGGAATTCCACTTCAATTGTATTACACGTATCATTGTAAAAGTTCACACTTCGATCATGTGGTCATACTCCAGGTATCGAAATTAACTATATAGATGTAGTCGTATATATGCAACTTCGATAAGATAATGTTCCAAAATGAGACACAACATCAGTTCATTGATCCACCATCCGATAGTCACGTCCTTTTATCATTGTCTACGACATAATGCAGCATTTTTTTATATTAATTAAATAAATCACCAGTTTTCGATGCTAGTTTGAGTGAATATTACAATCACATTGGATTTTAAAAGATCTTTTACGTTCTCCAATTATCAAAAGAAACAACGCAATTTTAAATTTTACCGTAACCGAACATCCGGTTGCGATACAGTCAACATATTTTTTCAGCCATGATTCTATAATATTCTTGTATTGTAGCTGGTAATTCATTTTATACAGAGAGGAGACCGAGCCGGCATTTCCAAAGTATGTTGTGTTCTTTGAATTAAAATGACTGATATAAATGTATGAGTTACTATATTTTATGATACCTTCGGCCGTCATAACTAACAGTCACACAAACACACATACATACATACACACACACACACATATATATATATATATAGTTACATTGATTGTATAATGCAAGAAAACAAAGTGAAATGTCATCTCTATCCACAAAAAACTAAAATATGGATCTATCGAGAAACAATTTTATTAAATATCGGAAAAAAAATCCACAATTCTCACATGATTATTATTCGCAAATTTACGTGTAAAATATAAGGAAGTGATTTAATTTAGAGTAATAAATTACAAATTGACAATAAATAAGAATTTCAATTCAAAAAGTAACAATGGTATATAAGTATGATAGCAAACAATATAACACACTTTTAGCAATAAAGCCTTTTAGGGCAGTTATCTATTTGGGTATTGCCCGACTGTATGTGGATTGTGGGTCATTCTAAAAGACTGCTAATAAATAAAATCTGAAACATCATTTAAAGAATATTAGAAAAAGTTATTGCAGCATGCATTGAAAAAATGAAAAAATGAGCTCTTTTTTTGTTCATTATTGTACAGCGGATAGGGAGGGCAACTTTAAAATTTCAAATGGGAAGGTATATCTTGTGATACATCCCTGGAAAACTCTTTTCAAGACAATGAATTTGATATAAATAGTTTTGCCAGACGATGATTATTAAAGGAGATACATATGATTTTGGACTTTTGAAATGTGGATTTTATACTTATGTATCCCCTTTAATAATGAATGCAGGACAAAACTATTTATACTAAATTCATTGTCTTGAAGAGACGTTTCCCGGGATGTATCACAAGACATACCTTTCCATTAGAAATTTTAAAAATGCATTCCCTAGTGGAAATCCTACCACCCCTTTGCCCAAACATCCTGAAAACGTCTCTTCAAGACAATGAATTTGGTATAAATAGTTTTGTCCTGCAGGGATTATTAAACGGAATATATAAGTATAAATTCCACATTTCAGAAGTCTAAAAACTCACGTATCCCCTTTAATAATTATCGTTGGGCGAAACTATTTATATCAAATTAATTGTCTTGAAGAGACGTTTCCAGGGATGTATCACAAGACATGCCTTTCCATTTGAAATTTTAAAGCTGCCCTCCCTAGCGGTCCCCCTAGCCCTTCCCCCCCCCCCTCCTGGACCCAAACTTTTTTCACCAAAAGAGGTGCCTCTCGAATTCATTAAATACGTGTTTCGCCATTTTTCAAAAGTCCGACTCATTTTCGAGTTAGGAGGGGGATGTTGAACTTTTGGAACACCCTGTATGTATATGTGCATATGAGTAATAATTAAAATTATTGAATATCATCCAGCAATAACTGAGCTAAATGAAAATTAATTTCACCTGTAGGACTGCATCTATATTTGCAGTATAGTTTTAAAAAATTCCATGTTTCATATGGATATTGGTTTATGGCAATTATAGATAACTCAATTGGTACCAGTCGGATAAATCATGGGACTCATTTTCAAGACCTGGCTTACTTCACTTTTGCTGTTAAAAAATAATTCTAATTTTCCTTTAAAAATGTGTGTACTCAAATGGCGTAGTACGTTTGGGGAATTATAAAAGATTTTAAAATTTGGAAATAGCTATATTTTCGTTCAAATTTTAATCCCACTCATTTTTTTAACACTGTAAACATTATTCACAAAAGATAAAGTAGGAAGGGACTTATTTTCTACAGCATATCTGCATATCTGCATATATACTTATGTTTTATATACATCAAGTATGTTCCATAGCAGTGAAATAAAATTTCACCAAGCTCTGTAGACTTTGTTACTGGAACTTAGGCTGTCCATACTATAAAATAAATGTATTGTCTTTTGGAAAATTGACAAGAACTATCAGTTCTGTGTGGTCATATATTATCGTCCATAGAAACTACCGTCCAGTATGGTCAAGAAGCTCTCCGTAGAATTCTTATATCAATCAAATTTAATAAGAAAGATACGTTCAGCTCTACAAATTGTTAGGTCACTGTCCTATTCTGTTGTATACCACTGTACCAAATTATATCAGCCCCAACAATTTCGTATTCCTATCACAGTAATTAATTATACTTGTTTCAGATGGATGGTAAAGCACCCCACGCTGCCGCTAGATAAAGTTTGAAAGTTTATATCATGGGATACGTTATAGTCGCAGCAACAAACAGTAAATTTATCATTTTCAAAGACCAAAAGCTCTCGCATGGGACGGCATAAAATTAGTGCTATACAAAGTACAATTTTTTTTCACGTGTACCCCATAAGAGCATAGTGCTGCTGTAGGAATGAGGTTCTTAATTTTCTGTGACGTTGTTTTACAGAACTGTTGGGCAAAATTTATTTTTATGGATGCTGTTGTGGAAAAATAAAGAGCTGAAAATTCCAGCACTATTTTCTCAACAGAAGTAGGTATATTCGAATTTTGACATGGTAAGGCAAACTATCATATATAAATCCTACAGACTTAGATAATGCATACGATACATAAATATTCATAAAATATTTTAAAGGGGAAAGAACTAAGATTTATTACCTGCCACTTACTCTTAACAACCTTATATATTTATAAATTATGCAACACAACACAGTCACATTCCTTAATAACCAAACCATATAAGGGTTGTGATTCACCCTGTTTTGACAATTTTAGTTTTATTGCGTGCGTAATAATGTACTCTTATTCTGTTACATATCGATTAGGTTCTTTATCACAGTCTTAAACATTCGTGTACTAAATACTTTTGTAAATATTTTTTGCTCAGATATGGTAACTGGTATTTATGTGATTGCTTTAAGACTTCTATTTACAAAGACTTTTGCCTCGACTGATCTTTATTCCATAAGCTCGCAATAAAAATTCACAATTTATTATATACATATGAGGACTTCACAAACATCAATGTCTTCTCCGGCCTTTTAACCCTAACCTTTCGTTCCAGAAGACAGCTTCCTTCCAACTGAACCATCAGGGTTGTATTCATGATCTTTACACAAAATTTTCATTGCAAAATTTATTTTATTATGTTGTTTGCATTATTATTTGTCAGGTTTCTATACAATTAATAAATTTTGTAAGAAAAATCTTATTTTTAACACTTTATTTTTAAAATATTTATTATTTTTAAAATCTTAACAATGAAAACATATATTTCTTATTTGTATCAGTTGAAAATAGTGTAGTATTTAATAATCATGTTTCAATTATTTTTTTCGCATAGATGTAGGATACCATTTTGATAATTTAGTAGTAGTAATAACTAATTAAAAGACCATGAATGTTTTTTGGTCTATACTATTATGGTAATAATGTTCATTTCTTACCATTTAAGGATTTTCTTTACAATCTTTCATCCTTATGTATTTAAGCATTTATCCTTAATAATTTATTATTTAATATGTGTTATTATTATTTAATACCTTTTTAAATGTAATGGAAGATATGGGGAATTGGTGATGGGTAGGAATTGCGATACAGAAATAAATATTGATTTTATTAATATATGAATGTGCGAACAAAAAAAATAAAATAAAATAAAATAAAATACTAATAAAATATGGAAAAATGGTATGATTTTTTTAAGACAATGCAGTATTTGTCTGCCCACTCAAAGAAATATTAAAAATATTTAGATGATATTTTAGTAATAATAAATATTATGTTTATCTTGTCTTAGATGAAAAACTTGTAAGTATAAATTTTTAAATACAATCGTAAGTATCGATTGTCTTTTGAAAAATATCTTGAATACGGAATACGTATTTATTTAAAAAAGAAAGAAAGAAAGAGAGAAGAAAAATATACGTTATTCTTTGTTGAATCTGTTTTTAATGGGAATTTTGTTCTCCTAAATAACTAAGAATAGGCAACAAAGATAATAAAGAGTTTTTTTTTTTTTTTTTTTTTTTTTTTTTTTTGACAGTGGAAAGGAACCTTGTAGTTTTATGCAATTTTATCTACATTTATGATAACATTTTTGTTCTTTTCGTTTGACAAGATGTATGTCCAACATTTAATTTTGCCTATTCCTGAATACAATATTATTTCTATACTATATATAAAACTAATTTCAAATGTACAACTATCATCACATATGCTTAGCAACTGGTTATAAAAACATATATATTATTGTTTCATTACAGCATACTGCTTTCTTAGAAAAATATCACAAGCTTATTTATTATGCCAACTCACATTTAATAAATTATTTTTTTTTAGATTTATGAATTTCATTTATATTTTTTATTACTTTAGATATAGTAAAAGTATTTTAGGATTGCGTTTAAATATAATTTGAACTCATGTAAAATCAATGACAAATTACAAAAAAAAAAAAAAAAAAGGGACGTAACAATTATATTAGTGGGTTTTTTATACTAATCAATTTCGGATTATTTCGTCAAAACAAAAGTTAGGAAAATATGTTTGCACCGTTTAAACACAAGTTACTATTTTAAAATTAGGTGTTTCCACAATTTAGAAGCGGATATCAAAAACTTTAATAAAGGATAAATTTGGTTATTGCATGTTCAGTGATATTTCAAACACGAAAAAGTTAAAAGAGTATTAAAATTTCCTAATTTTTTTATTGTTCAGTTTTGGAAAATAGTAAGTACTGATATGAGCCGAAAATATTTTCTTACTTTCATTATTTCAGTATTTATTTAAATGAAAATGCTACATATTGTAATGTGTTAAATTTATGCAGCGTTTGTGAAATAATAATTATTCTGCGCTTATGATTTGTGCTTCGTTCAGGAAGCACACATTTTTAAAAAACATCAATATTAATTTTCATATACAAATAATACTGAAATTTCCATATGATTTACCAAGTTTTACAATTGTATTTTTAACAGACCACACAATATAAAAACAATTGTACAAATTAAGAAACTTTGAAAAAAAAAAAATTCTTTCTTTATTTTGTTTTTCTTTGAAGCTATAGTAATTAATTTATATGAATTTAATCAACTTTGATAACTCTATGTATTTACAACAATGTTAAGAGCATAATTATGAAGTTTGTCTGCAATAAGGTAATATGATTGAAATCATTTATAAGCTTTGGCGATTTCAATTTTTCAATGAAAAAAGTTAAATGTTTTGATGTTAAAAATAGTACCATTTCTAACATACTCTCATTTACAAAACTGCATATTCTGTGTACACCAGAAGACTACGAACCTATCATTATGAAATATTTACCTTCGGGCTCTCCTAACATCCATTAATATATTTGATAAAAAGGAACTCATAAATAAATTTTATATTTAATTTAACATTTGGCGCATATTATTTTGGAAACGTTTACATATTTTACTGTAAATATTTCATTTTTCAAATGTATAGAAAAATAATTTGTTTTGTGATCAAAATCTTTCAACATTTTAAAAATTTCCAAGAATATAATGTGTTAAATTTGTGTCTATTGAAAATAAAAATATTTATATTTCAAAATCAGCATTAGTAAGGTTAAATATTATATCAGAACAACTGATAATTGAAAAGAAAAATTAGGAATAAAATTTTTATTGACGAAAAAAATAACATTTAGAATGCTAAAAAGCAAAAAAAAAAAAACTATAAATACTTAATGATTTTAGAGTAACATCATTGACTTTCAGTTATTAGGATAATAAGAGTTATAACAATTAATATGTACTTTCTATGTTTTTGTACCATTCTTATAAACATACCGATACAGCCTCAGTAAAAAAGATATTTTATAAAAGAAAACCCTGTTAATTACGTGTAATAATAAATACTAATGCGACTAATTAATATAACCTTTAAGAAGTTATTTTATAGATCAATTTTATTAATAATTTTTACGTACCTTAAAGTGTCTGTTGTTCCTTCGTAACAGGCATTTTAAAACGGGCTCCATATTGACATACAAATAGCATTATATACCGAATATGCTTACATACAACTTAAATATGATTCTACAAGCAATACATACATTCCCATACATCCATGCACACACTTATACATAGTATGTATGTATAATACACTCATACAATGCATGCAATAACGATTTTGTTGTAATAAAAAAAAAAAAAAAAAACTGTCTTGTTGTTAATAGTAAGTACATTGTAATAAAATGAATATAAAAGCCTGTTGTATTAAAAATAAATAAATAAATAAATATTTCATCCAAAAATAAATAAATAAATAAATTTCACTTCTAAAATTTATTAAAATATTGCAAAGATTTTTTTTTTTTTTAATGAACAGAACATATCCCCACTTTTCTCATTTTTTCGAAACACGTTGTATTACTTAATTTTGCAAATAAGTAAATTTCCTTATATTGCAGTCAATGTTACTATTTAGTTTAAAAAGCAGTTTTATGAAGTATACTTTTGATATTTTTCATTTAAAAAATCTTTATTTTTTCCATATTTTTTTCTTTAAATCATTATTTTGCATTTTTTTTTCTTTAAAATAACCTTTTATCTCTTATTGAACTTAATTTAAAATTATAATGTATAATAACCGTTTATTCCTTTTATTTAGCACATCTACAAGATGTCTAGCTTCACTAAATCTGGACTTAATATTATTCTACCAGTCAATTTGATCTAAAAATTATAGTGTAAAGTTGAATGTTAGGCTGTTCTCTAAAACGCTGTTATTACAGTGATTTTAACTGTCAACTACTTGACTGCATAAGTCACCTCGGTACCGATATTTAGTATTCTTTACTAATAACTTGAGTTTGACCTAACTTTTAGTTAGGACATTCACATTTGCATATTATGGGAAAATTTTGTTACAGTAGGTTATCGTTATTTTCCCTAAGAATACACTAAGCAAGAGTTAGCTCTGAAATATTTAGTCTTTTTTTACACGTTGGATGAAAATTTTTGCTAAATATACTTTTGAGAAAATATCCTTTAAATGTAATTACGTACTCTTGACAGATGATACTAATGTATTGTGATGTGTCAGTGACACACTAAATTTTAGTTAATTTTTATTAATCATTTATTTTAAAAAGTTTAAATTTTTTAGCCCTTTTTTTTTTGTTACACATGTGACTTATATAGAGATTTTTCCCTTGAAAAGCTTTACCACACAGAGACTCTTCAGAATTCTAGAGGACAATGTTTTAAATGTTAGGTATGATTTATCAATGATGAATACCGTAAATTTAAAAATTAAAAATTGGTTACATAGAAGAATACATTAGTTTGTCGACCCTTCCTGCCCTTTGAAAATTTTCTCACATTCTTTTTCTAATGCAGATACTTTTTAATTGATAAATTTTAATCCTAATTAAAATTTGTCAAACATAAATACATTTGTAGATATTGAAATCATAAATATTATCGTGCATTTTATAACTTTATGTCTAACTTTTTAATTATTTGAAGAAACGTCACTAAACTAAAATTTTAATCAAGGAAAAACAAATAATACATAAAAATATTCCTGTTTTCTTTCATATTACATTACACCCAGTAAAGTTAAATTTTTAATTAAGTCTTATTAAAAGGAATCATCAAGATAATTCCGAAGACATAAAACTCTTGTCAAAAACTCATAAATTCAACTTATATTGGAACCGTATTTATTGAATTACTGACGCTGCCTGTATAAATTTATTTGCTTTTTATAAAAGCCAGAGAAATTAGATAAAAACGTTTATTTTATTTTTGTTTCATTTTACTATATGAATTTTCAGTTCATTGCCCATTAAGAAGATTAGCAACGTAAAAGGCAGGCGATAAAACTAGAAATGATTCAATAGCAAAATGCTATTTTATTGTGGGGGAATAATTTATGATACAGCACAAAGAATTGAGTGCAGAACCAGTTCTGTGATAATTCTACATTTCGAGAGCTCAATGAGAAGAAATAACCACTAAGATTTTTTTTCTTCACCTATAGAGAAAATCATCCAGATGCTGCACTTGAGACGATATCTACGGAATCTTTATAATCAGCTATTTTCGCTATTGTTATAAGGTTGAAAACGTTCTTAATATCAGGTGATGAAAAAGAATTCCTTAGTGAGCAAATTTCAAGTTATACTTTTACATATGTGTGTGTATGATGGAAAAGACAAGAAGGGAATACTCGAAATCAAAAACTCAGAGTGGACTCCTTTTTGATATTACGACAATAATAAAGAGAATATCAAACGTTAGACTTAAATAGATAACATGAAAATTTTAAATGGATATTTATTCGTTTATTTCAATGTAAAAGCTGTACTTAAATTTTAATATCTACTTTCATTTGTAAAACTAAAATATAAATTGCATTATAGTATTTTCTCTATTACTATTAAATATATTTTACATTATTCTGTTAATGGTTTAAAAGAAATTGTAATAGGATTTTAAACAGGATTTTTAAACAGGATAATATTTAAATAAACTTCATTTTCAATTTATTTTTCGAGACTGAATTTTTTTTTTTTTTTAAATACGTGGACCTTATAGAAAATTATAATGTCACATTTCTAAAAATATTAATAAAAATTTTAAAAGCCTTAATTCTTACTGAATTGAGTTAGTCTGCCATTCCTATTCAATGCAGCGTATTCTAAGACTTTTTCTATTTTACTATTCATTCTTCTTTGTTCCCTGTTTTTAATTCTATACATAACGAAAATTATTAAATGAATGATTTTCCCTCATAATCAAGAAGGTTTTTGTGCATTTTTTCAACTTATAAAAACAACAATACATATTCCCGATATTAAAAATTAATATTTGGTGTTTATTGCATATATATTTATGTTATACCTTCTTTAAAGTAAAGAAAAAAAAAAGCTTTATAAAAAAGTTTGTTGATATTAATTTTTTAAGTCCCTTTTTCTATCGTAACAACTTTAAATATACAGCTCAGACTAACTAGTAATATTTACTTTCTTTGTTTACTATATTTTTATTGTTGTATCTGCAAAGACTTTTAAGTAAAAATATGACACAACTAAAAAAAAAAAAAAAAAAAAAAAAAATCGGTTTAATGAAAGGTTTTGCTATTTCCTGTGGTGTTTGATATTCCTTTCTATTTTTACTTCGTTTTTAGAAGAAGAATTAAACGATTTTAAAGAAAATAAAATAAAATTAACTACTATTTAAAAGAGACAGAAAACGAGAAAAGCCTAAATGTATTTTGATCAAGTTTCGCCTCATACAAAATGTTTATCCAGTAAACACCAATGACAACATAAACTATCACATTTTACATAATGTATATATATTACATTCAAGTCATATTAGTCAAATTTTGCACCAAACTAACTTATAATTTTCGTTATTTCAAAATAACTTGCTCGTTTATTTATTTATTTGTTTATTGGCTCATGGCTCCTTTTCTTAAAAGTTTAATAACCGATGGTATATGAATGGAAAGTAATTAATTGTATTAGACAATTAAGATTTTATTACAAATTCACAATTAGAAAAAGAGGAATCCTGGCTACTTCTTAGACCTAATTGGTGCAAGGAAACAAGTACCGATTTGGTCTGTGGCAAGCCTTTAAAAAGAAAAAAAGAAAGAAAAAAAGTGTATGGATTATATTTTGCCACAAACTGTCATCAAAACATACCAAAAATTAAATTAAATTTGCAATTCAAAAATAGTAACTTCATAATTTTACCGCATATTTACATTCAGTGTAAAAAATTAAGATAATGATTTTAACACATTTTTAATGTATAATATTTGATAATTTTTTGCATAGCCATTTGATAATAATTCCTAGAATGTATTGCAAAATTATTACAATTATATTACATGTATGTTGAGGAAATATAGTGGGCATAATAAAATTTGGTTATATTCTTATTTTCATTTATTTATTTATTTATTTATTTATTTATTTATTTTTTGAAAGATAATTTTGAGTTATGAAAAGTACTTCTAATGAAGTTTTAGGAAGTAGAAATGTCACTAATGTGTGGAAATTATCATCAATATGTTCCCTTCAAGACTTCTATTAACTTTTTTTTTTTTTTTTTTTTTTTTTTTGGAAAACTTTATTCTAGCTATTTTTCTCTTCAAATATTTTTTATTCGAATATTTTAGCTTCTTTTTTTTTACGGTGTGGTAAAATAATGGTACGAATGGTTTAGCTAAAATGTTGTAAAATATTCCTATTCTATCTGCATAAGTTTTTAAAACAAATATTTCCGTACTGCAATAATATTTTTACTTTCCGAACACTATAGTGAGGAAAGTATTGTAATCATGTCAAAAATCCGAATTCGAGATTTTGATGTTTCTATACGTTTTGAGGTCCCCTGAGTCCGTTTTCACTGTTTTTACGATGATGTATGTATGTGTGTGTGTATATGTGTATGTGTGTATGTGTGTATGTCTGTGAGTGAACACGCTAGCGTCTAAACGCTTTGTTCGATTAACCTGAAAGTTGGTGCGCATATTGTAAGTCACCATAGTACGAACCCTATAGATTTTGGTGAATCTAGCACTTATAGTTTTTTTACAGGGACACAAAGAAAAATTCTTTATCATTATGGCCTATGGGAGAAAACTCTTAAAAGTGCGATAGCATCTAAACGTCTTATTCAATTGAGCAAAAAATTTATACACATATTATAGGTCACAAATACTCAATCTGTATAGATTTTGGAGAATCTAGCACTTATAGTTTTTTTACAGGGACACAAAGAAAAATTCTTTATCATTATGCCTATGGGGCCAAATTTTTAAAAGTGTGATAGCGTCTAAACGCCTTATTAATCTGAGCAAAAAATTTGTACACATGTTATATATCACAGTTGAACTAACTGTATAGATTTTGGTGAATCTAGCACTTACAGTTTTTTCACAGGGACACAAAGAAAAATTCTTTATCATTATGGCCTATGGGACTAAATTTTTAAAAGTACGATAGCATCTAAACGCCTTATTCAATTGAGCTGAAAATTTATATGAGTATTATAAATCACTGTTGCACTAACTATAAGCATTTTGGTGAATCTAGCATTTATAGGTTTTTACAGGGACACAACGAAAAATTCTTTATCATTATGATCTATGGGCTCAAAGTTCAGTAGCGTTAAATAAAACATCGTGTAATAGATGGAGAAAAATACTCAAACACTCTATTATTGTTTTCTCTCTTTTGTTTGTTTAACAACTCCTCTTTCTTTACTTTATCTACAAAACTGTTAATTACTCAATGTTCGGAAAGTCGAGTGGAGTCACTCCAGATTTTTTTTAATACTATGCAGGCAATTGTAAAGTCAAAGAGAAGAAGAGTGAGAAGAAGAGTGGGAGGAAAATAATGAGATAGATCGGAAATAGAGTAACCAAGTTTTGACTCATTAAACTGTTTTGAAAATGTTAGCTATAAAATAAACTCTTTGTTAGATAAATATGAATAAAGCAAAGTAATTGAAAGTAAGAAGAAATAATTATAATAATAATAAAAACAATAAAAATTAAGGTAATACTAAAAAAATTGAAGGTAAAGAGATAAAAGAGGAAAAAGGAAGTAGTTAGAAAGAACAAAAGAATTAAAGTAATTATTGCTTTCTTCAAGTAATTCTTAAGTAGAAATGTACTATCGGTAGAAAATTCATTCTTCAAAGTGTAACGGTTACGTTGAATCAAGTAATAATTGTGATATTTTGAATTTGAAGATGATATTTCAAATTAAATATCTTTCAAAAAATGCAGCTAGATTTTATAACAGTGCTTAATAATATATCATAATGTGTATACTTTAATTTTTACTCGTTATTATCATGCTCCAATACAAGTACATACATAATTTACGAGTACCTTCTCTCCCACTAATACTGTGCGAACACTTTTGATATTTTTTAGGCTAATGCTAAATTCCCCAATCGCTATACAAGTCAAATGTACCTAATACGCATAAAAAATTTTCAAAGTATATTTAACAGTATGATTGGAGAGGCATAAATATTCCCTGATTTTACAATCATTTATCCTCATAAGAGGCTATTAATTATACTATTATATTATATATATGACGCATGATAAATTTTATATATTGCATACTTATACATATAAAATACTATAAAATATTATGAAATATATGTTAACATTTTCTCTCAAATTTCGACAAATGAAGCAGTAATGTCCTCTGTTTTTTAAAGGTTTTGATAATTACAATTTTATCCTTCTAAGAAAACAAATGAATATATTCACTGATTATTTCATAGTTCATTAACAGGCAATGTAAGTGTATAAAACTTTAATAAGCGACTTTGGAACTGGAATTATTACTAGTGCATGATTATTTTTCTTTTATTGTGTATTTTCAATATGTAGTGTGCTGTAAAATTTGCTTTACAAATCGGCATTTTTAAACACAGAGTGAAATTGTTAAATTCTTAGAGTAAAAGGAGTTTTTCAACAATGTATATATAACAACCAGTTACAAAGGATCGTTCTTCTGATAGAAACTCTCTTTTAATTTAACTTTAAAACAAATGTTCCCTAATACAGAATTTGCTACGTGAATTTGTTACTTAAATATTTAAAGAATACCAGCTTTTGATGCTTCAAAATACAACAAAAAGTTTGAAAATAGTTACAGAAGTTACTATTTTAAACAATTATTGAGTAATTTGTATTTTAAATAGTAAAATGCAGATATGGCTGTATAAACTGTAATATTATATTAGTTTTGAAGTTGACAAAGGTCTGTACCTCGTTAACATGATTTAAACACCTAACTTTAAAAGAAAAATCAAATAAAGTGATTAATGAGTTTTATAGTTTTATGTTTAAATAAAAATATTCATTACAATTGCTTATTTTCTTTTTCTTTTTCAGACTATTTTTTTTTTCTCACGTTATATTCTATTCAATTCAATTTAAATTGTATTCTTCTACTTTTGCATCTAAAATTTAGATAACTATTAAGTATTTGAATCAAGTATAATTTTTTTTAATTTCTTTTATTAATAATCCTTTTTTTATTTCATATAAAAAATTATTAGTAACAATTTTATGGTTATCATATAGTAAAAAATTTCTCTTACATTCTCTTACAATATAAAATAGTGGCTTTAGTCTGAAAAAATATTTTTTAATTCATAGAATCATTTTAAATTAGAGCGATGTTAATAAAGCTATTCAATTTATTCCAATACATCGTAAAATATCTACGGAATATACAAAAAGGTCTACTGAATACACACACAAAAATGGAGGGGTTATTTATAAATAATATAAGGATTTTTAATGGAACAGTTCAGTGTCAAACTACCTATTCAAATATATATATATATATATATATATATATATATATATGCTTTTAATTTTTTTCCAGTGAAATTTTAAAAAAGTATATATATATTTCCTTTATTTGGTAGCGTACCAGCTTTAAAGTATACATGTTTTTTAAAGTACATATCTTTTTATTTTATTAAATTCAGTAGGGGAGAGTGGGGATGAATGGGGACATTTTTTTTTTAATTGATAACGTTGGCCATATGTAATTCAAAATTTTGTAACATGACTCATAAGTACACTTCAGTAATCAGTTACATATAAACATACTAACTTTGAAAAAAATGTTATCATTTTTAATTAATAATAATTTTTTTTTACATGTATGTGCATTGTCTCATTCATCCCCACCTATGGGGATGAATGGGACAGGACTAGAATTAACAAAGAAAAGAAAGCAAAATGGAAAGTAAATAAATTTTTTAAGTTAAATTGGTTTATGTGACTTTATTACACACTATAAATTTACTGAAATATCCATAAACTGATGTATTGACTCAAATTAACATCAAAAAGCAAAAGTCCTTTGGTTCGCACAGTTCCTAATGCTCTAGGCTTTGGTAATTAAATCTAATAAGACCTAATCAAAAAATAAATAAACAAATAAAACACTAGAAAGAGATAAATCATCATAATAGAGTAGACATTATCCAGATAAATTTTTGTTTCCGACAGATCGGGAAAATCAGCATTCTATTCTGTATTACATTAATAATCACCAAGATTTATTTAATAAGCTTGAGTGAAATTGTGATTTTAATCAAATTATTATTAGTTTATTTATTTATTTATTTTTATTTATTTATTTTTATTTTTTAATTATTGATTTAAGTTACATTCAATATTCTAACTTACAAATTTTTTAATCATAATTATTATAAACAAAAATCAGAACAATTAATTTCAATTTTTTTTTTCTAAGTCCACAAAATTAAGAATCCAGATAATCAATATGGTTAATTTACGTTTTAATATAATTCTTGTGTAAAATTTTAAATTAGTACATAGTGGGGAATGTCCGATTCATCCTCATTTAAACTGTCCCATTCATCCCAACCATCACATGATCATACAAAACAGGAAATAGGCATAATGAACAAGCGTCAATATTTTTCTTGAATATCATAAACACAATAAAAGATTATGCCTTTTTACCATATAACAGTTATATTAACTTTAAGCAAATAGTAAATGTCTTAACTATTACCTAATTGAATCAGCAAAAACTTACTTTGCCAGCTGAAAAGAAGCTTTAATTTTTTTCTGCCCTTCTATGGATAGCACAATTCTGAAACTTGATGAATGATCTCAGTGCTGCCATATATCAGAAAAAATGTCAAGTTTCTCGTGCTTGCATATTGTAAAAGATAGGTTCTTAAAAATAGGTATGTATTATCTGAAAATAGCCCCGAAACAATATATACTTATATTTGAAAACCCATGTACTCATTTTTGAGTATATTGACATGCTCAAAAATGGGGTTGACCAATAAGAATTCGATTATTCCCATGTTTTTGACACGCCAATGTACTGAAAAATGAGTACATGGGTTTTCAAATTCAAGTATATATTGTTTCGGGGCTATTTTGAGACAGTATATACTTATTTTTAAGAGCCTATTTTTTACAGTGCAGAACATAAAAATCTAGCTACTGTCCCATTCATCCTGCGTACCATTCAACCCCACTCTCCCCTATATTTGTAAAAATATTAGTAAACTCGATTAATTGTTTCCTTCTTTTTTGAGTTTCAATAACGTTTTCTTTTAGTTTATAATTATAAAATTCAAGAAGCAACAAAATTTCCTTTATGTTATAATTCTTACAAGCAAAATATCAATTATTTTACTGCCTGATCCATATTTAAAACTTTTGGTTTTAAAGAAGTTATATTCATGTGATGACAATATAATAATAATAATAATAATAATAATAATATTGTTGCCACAGTTATTTTCATCTTTGATCTGGAATCATGTAAAAGTAATTCAAATTCATAAACTTACATTTAAAAAAATAAATAAAATAAAAATAAAAATAAAAATAGAATGCAAAATTTTTGGGACGTTAGAGAAGACTTTTTATGAAAACCAAATATCACCATTTGTAAAATTGCGATAATTTTTAAGGTGTTACATGGATTTCGAAGACTAAAAAGAAAAACTTATTTTCACTATTTTGTTTATTTACTAATAAATTTTCAGTCCAATTTTTAAGCATATAAAAGGGTAACATTTAAACTACATTTTATAAATATTTCATTAAAAATTTTGGAAAATTCAGCCAGTGGGTTCTGGTTTCAGGAGATCCTTCTTAATTTGGTGGAAAGGATATCTCAAAAACAAATGCCCCAATCTTATTGAAATTGTGCACACTTCTTTAAAATAGAATTTACTAGTGCTTGAACAAAGGGTTTATAAAAATTTGAAATTTGAACTTTTGGCAGAGTTGTACGCAAAAACAGTATAATTTTTTCCACGTGTATAGCTTTGCAAAATTAGTTGTAATCAAAAAGAGAATCTTTCGTTCGAGCACTAGTCGATTCTATTTTTAACAAGAAAGAAAAATCATGCAGTACGCATTGATTAGTAACACTTTCCAACTGCACGCAATTGTTGTATCGAATAACTATTAATAGTCTTTGCCTACGTTATCACACAACAGACAGAAGGACTGAAAAACATACAGATAGAATAATTGATTTTAAAATTACTCTTAGGCATTTTGGAAAGCGTTAAAAAGGCTTAACGCAAAAGTAAATGCAGCCGTTAGATTATAATTACAGATTTTAAACTCTCTGAATATTTTACTGTAACCCTGTAAATCTGAAAGTTAATCATGTCATATTCTATACAAAACAATATTTTAGAATATTAATAATACATGTCAATGTTTTAAAGATTTTCGTAGTAGAGAGTTTTTATTAATATAACTTTTAAAAAATTCCGTCCCAAAACGTAATACATTGGCTTTTTTTATTGTTGTTATTGTTGTCCCTGTAAAAGAACTAGATGTACAGGACCTATAAATGACATTTTAAATAGGGAATATTCCATAGGGAACATGAGTGTATCATTTTTAAAAAATTGTCAAAATATTCACGGATGAAAGGAGCCGGAGACAAACAGATAGAAAGGTAGACAATCGGAAGGAGAGATGCACAACTTGAAATCATATTCCCACTAAAATTATAAGAAAGTGTTAAAACGCTCATGTAAACAAAGGTGCAATTCCAGCAAATTTTTATTAATACCTCTTAATGTAACTGATTATTTTTGTGTGGCCCTGTAAATCTAATGCTAATCATACTATATTACATAGAAGGCACAGTCTTTTGTGCATAAGAATAATATATTTCAATTGCATTAAGCTTTGTGGAAGATAAAATTATTAAAATTTGGTTTATAAAAATAACTCTCATACAACACAATGCTTTGGAGTACTTTCAAGTGCCCCTGTACACAAACCAGATAGAAATGTACTCTACTTTACATAGGAAACATCCGATAGGGAATTGAATAACATATTAAAATTTCATTAAGGTTTCTATACATTAAATGTATTAAAATATGATTTATACGAACTTCTCTCACAGAACACAATGCTTTCGAATACTTTTGGGTGTCCCTGTACACAAACCAGAAGTGGTATCCATTCCATTTTCAATAGGGAACATCCGATAGTGAACTTCAATAAAATATATCGGTTTAAAGAAATTCCATAAATATTTACGGTAATTAGAGCGCAGAAAAACAGACAGAGAGACAGAGAGACAAACAGAGGGACAGTAGAACAATCAGACATATACACAAATTGAAATTATATTCACACTAAAAAATGATAGAAAGTGACAAAAACGCTTAATGTAAATGAAAGTACAATTCTAGCAAATTTTATTAATAGCTCTTAATATAACTGTATATTTTTGTGTCACACTGTAAATCTAATGATAACCATGCTATATTCTATGCACAGCATTCTTTTGTGCATATAAATCACATATTTCAATTTCCTAAAACTTCGTGGAACGTAAAGTTATTAAAATTTGATTTGTAGAAATATCTCACAAAGAACGCAATGCTTTGGAGTACTTTTGAGTGTCCCTGTACATAAAATAGTGGTGGTATGTAATCTATTTTATATAGTAAACATCGAATAGTGAACTTGAATAAAACATTTCAATTTCATGAAGATATTGTACAGTAAAGGTATGTAATTATGATTTATAGAAATACCTCTCATAGGACACAATGCTTTGAAATACTTTCGGGTGTCCCTGTATACAAACCAGTAGAGGTATAAACTCCATTTTCAATAGGAAACATCCGATAGTGAACTTGAATAACATATATCAGTTTCAAAAAATTCCATAAATATTTACGGGAGTTAGAGCGCGGACTGACAGACGGACAGACGGACAGATACAAAAATTGATATTATATTCACACCTAAAAAAATGTTAGAAAGTGTTAAAAACGCTTAATGTAAACGAAAGTAGAATTCTAGATATTTTTATTAATAGCTCTTAATATAACAGAATATTTTTGTGTCACCCTGTAAATCTAATGCTAATCATGCTATATTCTATATAAAGCATTCTTTTGTGCATATAAATCACATATTTCAATTTCCTAAAACTTCGTGGAACGTAAAGTTATTAAAATTTGATTTGTAGAAATATCTCACAAAGAACGCAATGCTTTGGAGTACTTTTGAGTGTCCCTGTACATAAAATAGTGGTGGTATGTAATCTATTTTATATAGTAAACATCGAATAGTGAACTTGAATAAAACATTTCAATTTCATGAAGATATTGTACAGTAAAGGTATGTAATTATGATTTATAGAAATACCTCTCATAGAACACAATTCTTTGAAATACTTTCGGTGTCCCTACCAGTAGAGGTATAAACTCCATTTTCAATAGGAAACATCTGATAGTGAACTTGAATAACATATATCGGTTTCAAAAAATTCCATAAATATTTACGGGAGTTAGAGCGCGGACTGACAGACGAACAGACGGACAGATACAAAAATTGATATTATATTCACACTTAAAAAAATGTTAGAAAGTGTTAAAAACGCTTAATGTAAACGAAAGTAGAATTCTAGATATTTTTATTAATAGCTCTTAATATAACAGAATATTTTTGTGTGTTTATAAAGCATTCTTTTGTGCATATAAATAATATATTTCAATTTCCTAAAACTTCGTGGAAAGTAAAGTTATTAAAATTTGATTTATAGAAATATCTCTCATAGAACGCAATGCTTTGGAATACTTTTGAGTGTCCCTGTACACAAATCAGTGGGGATATTTACACCATTTTATAAAGTAAACATCCGATAGTGAACTTGAATAACATATTTCAATATCATTAAGATATGTTTACAGTAAAGGTATGAAAATATGATTTATAGAAATACCTCTCATAGAACACAATGCTTTGAAATACTTTCGGGCGCCCCTGTACACAAACCAGTAGCGGTATAAACTCCATTTTCAACAGAGAACATCCGATAGTGAACAGGAATAACATATTTTAATTTCATTAAGATATGTGTACAGTAAACGTATGAAAATACGATTTATAGAAATACCTCTCATAGAACGCAATGCTTTTAACTACTTTCGGGTATCCCTGTATACAAACCAGTAAAGGTATAACCTCCATTTTCAAAAGGGAACATCCGATAGTGAACTTGAATAACATATATCCGTTTCAAGAAATTCCACAAATATTTACGGGAATTAGAGCGCGGAGAGCCAGACAGACGGACAGACAAACCGAAGTCATTAACAGTTTTCAACCTTGTTGGGAAGTGTTAAAATTGTTAGAAAGCGTTAAAAACGCTTAATGTAAACGAAAGTGCACTTTTAGCAAATATTTATTAATAGCTCTAAATATAATTAATACATCTGAATATTTTTGTGTCACCCTGTAAATCTAATGCTAATCATGCTATATTCTATGCAAACCTTTTTCTTTTGTGCTTATAAATAACACATCTTCGTGCAAAGTAAAGTTATTAAAATTTAGTTTATAGAAATATCTCTCATAAAACGCAATGCTTTGGAATACTTTTGTGTGTCCCTGTACACAAATCAGTGGTAGTATTTGCTCCATTTTATACAGGAAACATCCGATAGTGAACTTCAATAACATATTTCAATTTCATTAACATTTGTGTACAGTAAGGGTATGGAAATATGGTTTATAGAAATGCCTCTCATAGAACACAATGTTTTGAAATATTTTTGGGGGTCCCTGTACACAAACTAATAGAGGTATAAACTCCATTTTCAACAGGGAACATCCGATAGTGAATTTGTCTAACATATTTTAATTTCGTTAAGATTTTTGTACAGTAAGGGTATGAAAATATTGTTTATAGAAATGCCTCTCATAGAACACAATGCTTTGAAATATTTTAGGGGGTCCCTGTACACAAACTAATAGAGGTATAAACTCCATTTTCAACAGGGAACATCCGATAGTGAATTTGTATAACATATTTCAATTTCGTTAAGATTTTTGTACAGTAAGGGTATGAAAATACTGTTTATAGAAATGCCTCTCATAGAACACAATGCTTTGAAATATTTTAGGGGGTCCCTGTACACAAACTAATAGAGGTATAAACTCCATTTTCAACAGGGAACATCCGATAGTGAATTTGTATAACATATTTCAATTTCGTTAAGATTTTTGTACAGAAAGGGTATGAAAATATGGTTTATAGAAATGCCTCTCATAGAACACAGTGCTTTGAAATATTTTCGGGGGTCCCTGTACACAAACCAGTAGAGGTATAAACTCCATTTTCAATAGGGAACATCCGATAGTGAACTTGAATAACATATATCAGTTTCAAGAAATTCCATAAATGTTTACGGGAGTTAGAGCGCGGACGGACAGACAGACAGACAGACAGACGGACAGACAGACAGACAGACAAACCCATGTCATAAACACTTTTCAACCTTGTTGGAAAGTGTTAAAAAGTGTGCATAATTTCAATAAGATTGATGTATTAGTTTTGGCGAAAACGTTTTCACCGTTTTCCTGAAAAATCTCCGGAAACGTTTGAATTTTCCAAATTTTTTAATGAAAATTTTATAAAATGATGTTTATGTGTTGCTCTTTTATATGCTCAAAATTTTCAATAAAAAATTAATGCTT
Organism: Salticus scenicus; assembly: GCA_963930645.1. Lineage (NCBI taxonomy): Eukaryota > Metazoa > Arthropoda > Arachnida > Araneae > Salticidae > Salticus > Salticus scenicus. Next base: position 163,453,664 of record OZ005651.1, read on the forward strand.
TTTTTAGCATTCAAAATCCATTTCATCCCTTTTCAAAAGAAATATTTTTCTCAAACAATTTCTTCCTAATTTGAGTTCATTAATTTTTTAAATATTCGAAGTTGATAATACATATTCTTTTCTTCAAAATAAACTATCTACCAATTAGTATTTGGACACTTTCCAATTTAGACGTTTTGTCAAATACCTCGAAAAAATACTGACGAATCATCTTGAAACTTCAGGAGTATAAAGAACATGTTATACCTTATTTATTTAAGCAAAAGTTTTTCTCCAACTACGAAAGGGACACCAGTAAAAGTTAAACAAACAAAATGATTTCGATCACCCTGTAAAAAGTAACGCTTGAAATGCGCTTTGGCTGCAGCAATTTATTATGATGCTTCTTCTAATTATGTGCACAAATTTGTATGAGGATACTATATATATATATATATATATAGATATAGATATAACGATTTCTTTAAAAAATTCCAATAAAAATATTGGGCCTTTTAAAAATAAAACACGCAAGGTGTTAGACCCAGTGCAAAGCCATGTTTAAGAAACTTGTCTAATGAATTAGACACAAATTTTTAAATAACTAATGAAATCTGAACATTTTTACTAAAATAATTTTGACTACGCATGCGCCAGCTTTAAATAAATTCCATTTTCATAATTTAACTGTCAAAAGTATTCAACTACTTACATGAAAGCCTAAACAAATATTGTGTAAATACAAAAATATTTCGTCGATACAATGAACTGTTATTCAGTTCCTCTCAAAATAGAAGTTAAACCATAAGGGATTTTACTCACACTTGTATTTTGATATAATCGATGGTAATAATGTGTTTCCTGTTTGTAAACAAATATTAATAAAATTCCCTTTTTTTTTTTTTTTTTTTTTTTTTTTTTTTTTTTTTGAGGAACTGAAATTCTGTTCATTCTACCTCATGTAACTTTTTTTTTTTTTTTTTTTTTTTTATTTACGCAATATTTGTTTGGGGTTTTCCTATAAGTAGCTTTTGTATATACTTTTGGCTATTAAATTATACAATTGAAATTTCTTTAAAGTTTGCCCGTGCCTAGTTAAAAATTATTTAGTAAATATGTTCATATTTCATAAGATATTTAACATTTTTGCATTCTGATTACAGTATGCTGTGTCTAATGTATGCCGCCTAAGCAACGATAGGTGATCTTTCAAGCCAGTCAAATTTACATTTCCAAACTAAACTCTTTAGTCTAAAGCCCATAACGAAAAATCACACGGATTAAGATCGGAGAAACGGGCCGGCCAAGGGTAAAATGGACGGCTAATCACTCTGTCATCTGTAAATTTTTGACGCAAAAACCTTGCAAAAGCCAAAAATAACAATTTTAAATGTCGTAAGGCTTGAAAAATGTTAAAATAGACCACAGTTATTTATTACATATAATTCCTAACATTTTGTCTGTAATCCACCTTCTAGTGGAATTTTTTTTTAATTTTATTTATTTTTTTATTAATTTATATTTATTAATTAATTTATATTTAGATTTATTTGTTTTACTTTACTTATGTATTTATTTTATTTCATTTTATTTTATCTATTTATTTATTTTTATTATTATACACTATCTACCAATAAGTATTTGGACAATTTCGAATTTAGACGTTTTGTCAAATATCTAGAAAAGTTCTTTGGGAATCATCTTGAAACTTTGGAAGTGTAAATAACATATTATACCTCATATATTTCAGCAAAAGCTGTGTCCTGAAGAAGAAAAGTGGACCAGTAAAAATTAAATAAAAATAAAAAGTTTTGGATTACCCTGTAAAAAGTAATGCTTTAAATGCGTTTTGGCTACAGCATGTGATTATGAGAATTTTTCTTATTATCTGTGGGAATTTTCCTGAGTCTACCACATATATTCATGGCGATGTAGCGGTTTCTTTTTAATAAATAACAAAAAAAAAATCCACTTTTTAAATTATAAAATGTAGGGTATTAGACCCAGTGGAAAGACATTTTTAGAAAATTTGACGTACTACATTTACTTTAAATGCGTTTTGGCTACAGCATGTGATCATGAGAATTTTCCCTATTATCTGTAGGAATTTTCCTGAGTCTACCACATATATTCATGGCGATATAGCGGTTTCTTTTTAATAAATATTTTTAAAAAATCCACTTTTTCAATTATAAAATGTAGGGTATTAGACGCAGTGCAAAGACATTTTTAGAAAATTTGACATACTACATTACTTTAAATGCGTTTTGGCTACAGCATGTGATCATGAGAATTTTCCCCATTATCTGTAGGAATTTTCCTGAGTCTACCACATATATTCATGGCGATATAGCAGTTTCTTTTTAATAAATATTTAAATAAAATTCACTTTTTCAATTATAAAATGTAGGGTATTAGACCCAGTGCAAAGACATTTTTAGAAAATTTGACATTCTACATTACACGCAGCATACTGCATTCAGAATGCAAAAATGTTCAATATTTTACGAAATATGAGCATTTTTACTAAAGTATTTTTAACTACGCATGCGCCAGATTTAAATAAATTCTATTTTCATAATTTAACAGTCAAAAGTATTGAGCAACTTACATGAAAAGCCCAAACAAATATTTTGTAAATACAAAAATATTTTGTCCATACAATTTACTGTTATTCAGTTCCTCTCAAAATAAATGCTAAACCATAAGGGATTTTACTCACACTTGTATTTTGATTTAATCGATGGTAATACAGTGTTCCTTGTTTGTAAATAAATATTGATAAAACTCCCTATCATCTTCCTTTTATTTTTTTGAGAGAGAGAGGAGATGAAATTCTGTTCATTCTACCACATATAACTTTTTTGAAATTAGACAATATTTGCTTTGTGTTTTCATATAAGTAGCTTTTGTCTATACTTTTGTCTATTAAATTATACAATTAAAATTTTTTTAAAGCTTGCCCGTGCTTAACTAAAAATTATTTAGTAAATATGTTCATATTTCATAAGATATTTAACATCTTCGCATTCTGATTACAGTATGCTGTGTCTCTCTAATGTATTGTTGTATTCCAAATTTCCTAAAAAATGGCTTTACACCAGGTCTAATATCCTACACGTTATTTTTTTAAGTGTTTTTTTTTTTTTTTTTTTCTTTTAAGCAATCATATATCTCCATGAATATGTGTGGTAGCCTCATAAAAATTGGACAGATAACACTGCTCTACACAAAAATCGGCCCCAATACTATTCATTCAAATCCTTATGTAAAATGACCTCTAGAATCCGAATATGACGCCCATTTCGCCCCATCACCCACCGTTTTTCGGGTAAACCCCCTCCCCCTATTTTTGTCACTGTTCGGTAATTTTATGGCTATGAATTTGATTGGGGAGGGGGGGAGGATTATTTTAACTCTTAAATATCTTCTGATGTGTTACAGAGAAGAAAAATTGTAAAATATGAACATTTGTATCAAGGGGAAATTTAGGGGGGATTCGACACTGAAATTATAAGTTACATTTATTAATTTTATTAATCAATTATTATTATTATTATTATTATTATTTATTATATCTTGATTTTTTTCATGTTTTTAAGTGTCAATAATCCTTTTCCAACCTCCAAATCTATTTCATGGACAAAAAATTAACAAACAGTGATAAAAATTTTGGAGGAGGGGTGGTGTTCCATGAAAGCGGCGGGTGATTGTGCAAAATGAGGTTCATATTGGGAATCAGGAGGTCAAGAATAGTATGAGGGCTCGAAAAAAACATTTTTTTTTTCACTGCAGTGTAATTAGAAGTATCCGAATAATCAAATACTAACACACAACACATAATCGCAAAACCGCACTTGAAACATTACTTTTTGCAGGGTGATCCAAAACATTTTGATTTTTGTTTAATTTTTTACTCGTCCCTTTTTTCTTTTCGGGAGAAAACTTTTTCCGAAATATTGGGTGTAACATGTTCTTTATTCCTCAAGATTTAAGATAATTTTTAAAGAATTTTTATAGATGTTTGACAAAATGTCTAAATCCAAAAGTGTCCAAATACTTATTGGTAGATAGTGTAAAATTTTTTGGAGGTAAATTTGTTAATAAAGTTTTACTTGTATGACAAGAGAGATCCATTACTTAAATGTACCAATATTTAATTATTATTGAAACACATAACATTCAACTGTATTTTCAATAAAATAAAATAAACCATAATCTTATAAAACAACGCAAGGCTATATGATAGGGCAGCACATTTCTAGCAATCTCCATCCAAAAAATTCATTTTATAAATCACTGTATTTTTTTTTTTTTTTTTTTTTTTTAACAAAACTAAATCTTAACATGCAAACATGATTGCCTACTTTTTTATTTTCTTCGTAAGACTCCCTTAGAAAGACACCCACGTAGAGCATCTCACTCATCCCTAGGTCCCTAGTGTGAACAATTTAAGCAGATTTAACTCACTCCCCCCCCCCCACCCCCCACCCCCATAACATTCAAGATGCAAAGCTTTTTTTCTTTCGAATTATAAACGTTTTTAAAAAAATGAAAAGCAAGAAATTTTTCTTTCATTAATTTAACCGAGAGAGAAATTATATACTAACGAGAACGAAAAATCTTGCTGTACGTGTTGATTATTAACGCTTTCCATTTGTATGAACTACTTGTATCGTATAATCTTCAATGTTCTTTGCCTATGTTACCACTCAACGGACAGACAAATGGACTCAAATAGGCAGACAGATAGACTAACTGAATTTACAATCACTCTTAAACATTGCTGGAAAGTGTTAAAAATGTTAAACATAAACGGAAATGCAGCTCTTAATTTCCATTTGGAGCCCTCAATTTATTTGAGTATTTTTGTGTAGCTGTGTAAATCTCAAGGTTAATCTTATCATATTCTATACAAAACATTATTTTAGCATATGAAGAATAAATGTCAATTTCTTTATGATTTTTGCAGCAGAAAGTTATTTAAATGTGATTTATAAAAATGTCTTTCCTAATACGAAATGCATTGCCATTTTTGGGGTGTCCCTGTACACAAACATGTTGTACAGGACCTGTTAATGGCACTTTTAATAGGGAACATTCGATATTAAACTTTAATAACATGTAAAAAAAAAAAAAAAAAAAAAAAAAAAACTGAAAATATTTTCAGAAATTTTTGAAAATGGTATATGCTATTATGGAATGTTCACTATGGAATATTCACTATTTAAAATGCCATTAATATATCAAGTATAACTGGTTTGTGTACAGGGACACCCAAAAATGCAAGTGCATTGGTACATGGAAGTTGGAATATAGAGTTCAGTGTAGAAGAAGGAAGCCGGGCGGATGGACAGACGGACAATCGACAGACAGATGTACTTATTCAAATCATACTCACATTTAAAATTGTTAGAAAGTGTTAAAAATGCTTAATGTAAACGAAAATGCAATTCCAGCAAATGTGTAATAGTAACCATTAATGTAACTGAATATTTTTGTATGGCCCTGTAAACTTTAATAGGCCTACCATACTATATTCCATAGAAAGCATTCTTTTGTGCATATGAACAATATACTTCAATTTTATTAAAATGTGTGCAAAGTTATTAAAATATGGTTTATAGAAATATCTCTCAGAGAACACAATGCTTTGGAATACTTTTGAGTATCCCTGTACACAAACCACTGGTGGTATTCACACCATTTTTAATACGAAACATCCGATAATGAACTTGAATAACATATTTCAATTTTATTAAAATTTGTGTAAAAGTATTAAATATGGTTTATTGAAATACCTCTCACCTGCTTTGGAATACTTTCGAGTGTCCCTGTATACAAACCAAGAGTGCAATTTACTCCATTTTCAATAGGTAAGATCCAACAATGAATTTAAATAACATATATCAGTTTCAAGAAATTCCATGAATATTTACGGGAGTTGCAGTTGGGACTGACAGGCAGACGGACAGACAGACAAAAAGACAAACTGAAGTCATGAACACCATTTTCAATAGGTAAAATCCAAGAGTGAATTTGAATAACATATATCAGTTTAAAGAAATTCCATGAATATTTACAGGAGTTACAGTTGTGACAGACAGGCAGACGGAGAGACAGACAAAAAGACAAACTGAAATCATTAACACTTTTCAGTCTTTTTAGAAGCTGTTATAAAGGGAAGCAATTAATGATAAAATCTAAAGTAATTTATTTAGGCATCATTCCCCGAAAAATACATGCATTTCATTATTACTTTGATTTCGAAAGTAACAAAAAATTTATGTTGAATTTAAGTATTTTTGCACTAATTGTCTTCTAATAAAGGAGTTATTAAAATTTAAAAATTGATAATAATACTGTATTTTTAACCTCATAATCAGCATGGTCTAAAACACTCTAAAAAACGTCACTTTGTATATTGATTATTAATTATCATATTAAGAGCTAAAATGTAGAATCAGAATGGTGAAGACAGTCACATTTAAATTATAATTGCAAGTTCATTTTAAGGTATTTAATATATTATTATGGCAGACATCTACATGCATTTATAGATTTTTTATTATGAAACATTAATTTAGCAACAAAATTAATCAACATATCTTAATAATCATACTAAATTTTTTATCAAATTTTGAATATCATAATTTTTAAACTCCATTTCCCAATATTATCCATTCCATAAACGTATTTTAAATCATATAAAATGTAAGCTTTATAATAAAGGCAATAAAAAATATACAGGATACCAATGAATAGAGGAAAAAATTAAGAAGAGGTAGGGCATATCAAAACGAATGAGAAATGTGTTGCAAAACGTGACTAGACACTTCAAGTATGGTAGCAGAAATAGAAGAAATGACTGTTCATAAAACAGGAATTACCAAGAACATTCCTTTTAATGTTATCTTATTACATTAAAAAATTATATAAATGCAATAAATGCAGTTTAGATGTGTTGAATGTCAAAAACTACAATAATCTGCATTAATCTGTAAATTTTGGCAAAATTTGCTTTAATTTGTAGTTTGTCAAATCAGTCGTTTTAGGGTTTTTTATTTTATTTTATTTTATTTTATTTATTTATTTATTTATTTTTTATTTATTTATTTTATTTTTTATTTTTTGTCAAAACCACAATTTAATGATAGCTCCGCCCACCCCACCCCCGAAAAAAAGCAACATGAAAACAACACAAATAGCAACAAATGCAAGGAAAATATACTGAAGGGTACTTTTTGCAACCTTCTGTAGAGCTAGTATTTGTTTAGTTTTGTATTATTGACAAAAGATTTTATAATAATAGAGTTATAACATTCAATTGTTCAACTTAAGTATTGTGATATTGTTATTACAATAATTCTGAAAAATATATCAAGAGTTTACAATTAGCATTGCACTGTTAGTACAACTGAACTATTGTAAAATTTTTGTCAGTCATGCAAAACTAATAACTGCAGAGCATAATAACTAATAACTAATACATAACACTGCAGAGCATAGTAATTGTCATTTACAAAATTTCCACTGCATATGTTGCATTACAATGATTATTTCGAAAAAATAAAAATAGAAATAAATAAATAAATAAAACACCGCGAAATTGGGCTTTTCACACAAAATCCTTCAAAATATCCTGTATAAAGCATATACAAGAGCTTTAAAAAAATTTTCTTTGTTTTTTTCAAAATATACAAACGCGGCAGAACGCTGAAGTTGTTTACATTTAACACTTTTTCAATGCCTTTACTGCATTTTTATAGTTATTTTGTTATAAAATTTCTATCTTGTGTCTTTTTATTTATTGCACTTCTATTTTAATTGTTAAGTTTCCAGTTAAATAGTTCTCACTCTTTTTGATGTACCTTATCTCCACTGAAAGTTCGTACTGTGTTAATAAGACTTCTTGTATCAAGTTTAAATGAAGCCTGATTAATAAAATGAAAGCATGAAATCATAATATATTTGTACTAAATTTGAACACTAATTTATATATAGTAACCCCTTAGTAGAATATATTTCTATTAAGCAATAAAAGGATAGCCTCACCTATAAAAATATGTGCCAAAGCAGCAATATTCTTTGATTTTTAGAGAAATACAAAAATTTAATAAAATATATTTATTTTTCCCTTCAGTTGCAGCTTCTACACAAAATGACATTAAGTATAATAAAGCTATAAACAGTTTTTAATATTTTCAATTTCATTCATAAAAGTCATGTTTTAAATTCTTATAAAAACTAGTTTTGTTCCATTTCTGATCTAAAAAGCCGACATTTAAACTGTCCGTTATGGTAAAACCTTGACTATTTCTTCCCTACGAAGTATGATATATATATATTTTTTTTTTTTAAGTTTGGAAAGTGAAATTGCGAAGATAAATGTCAATTCCTACTCTCCTCTGTTTTTCAAAACTTCTGAATTAATACGAGTTTTGAAAACAGCAATGCAAACTTAAATAGAAAACAGTAATACGTTCTCTCTTTTACTGAAAACTGACATATAGCTGAAAGCATCAAGATATTAGTACTGAAAACATTCTTAATCTTAGATATGCTTTGCTTTCAAAGTTACAATTACTTCTAAAATACTATTTCTCCGGAAAATAAAAATTAAGATACAGAAACTTAATTTGTATCAGTATATTTGATTATTTATATATAAGAATAAAAGTTGACTATATATACAAAAATGGATATAAAACTGTACAATTTGGATTAAAAAATTGTTTTGTGCACTCTGTGTTTTTATATATATTCATGCATTATCAATAATATTTCATAAAAAAAAAAAAAAAAAAAAAAAAAAACGCCCAATTTTTATTTGTTTAGAATTGGATCATATTTTATAACAACAAAAATCATAAGTAACTTTTTTGCAAAAAACCGTGTGGTGTATAAAGAAATGAAAAAGCACAGTGTTGTTACATGTTTGTACAATAAATACAGGCTAGCCATTTTACATGAAACTGGACAAAGAGGTTAGTTTCTCAAATCTGCCATTATTATACGTCAAATTAAAGCTAATTTTATTATATATAACATGAATTTTATATGTATATATATTCTTTGTTACAATAATACAATTACATAAATTTAATATTCAATATTGAAAATTTTTATAAAATAGCCAAAACTGTAAATTGCTTTAAAATACATACATGCAAATGCCTTTTATTATTACTAGCCAGAAAAAGATGACATATCATATGAAAAAACAATCTATTGTCATCGAAAAAACACCACACCATTGCTTGTAATAATTACGGTATTAACCTTTTATTATTTTTGAAAAGTTGCAAATAAAGTTTATTTGCACAGCATTATCAATCAAAAATTTATTTATCACTTTTTAAACGCCCAATTTATACTTTAAAAAAATATCACGATGTCACACCCATCACAATTTCTGTCACACTCGTCACATGACAATTTATTTATTTATTTATTTATTTATTTAATAAATGAAATTCAACAGAAAAACAATAATAAATATTCACGAATTTATCACTATAAAATGCACAGGAATTTCAATATATATAGCTTCTAGTGAAAAGCAATTTTAGCAAAATGTTAAAAATATATTATGATACTTTTTATTATTTTTGTCACTACCGTCAAAAAAATATTAAAAATATATACATAATTTAGGAAGATTAAATTTTAGAATTGTTTTGGGAATGCTTTTGAGTATATTGTAAGAAACTAAAATATCGTAATGTTTTTTAAAAGTGATTATTTGACAAATTCTGCCTTTAAAAACATGTTATAATTCCTCAAAATCAATCAAAATGTCACACTTTTTACCATAGAATGATAGATATTCCTTTTAGGGGGAAGGGGGGGGGGGTTAGAATACTATTATATGTTTTATAAAGAATTTTTTTTTATGCTTGAAATCGTTTCAAATAACTATATTTTTACCATGTTTTTATTAACTCGATTTTTTGTTTATTTGTTTGTGCAGTACAAATCTTGCAATCGATTTTTAACTAACTTCCCGACTAGCTAGACATTTGAAACTTTTATAATAGTTCGGAACACGACGGCAATGCATTCTTTTAATACTTTTATTCAATTAATAAATGTTTGAAAATTTTTTATGATTGCTCTCTTTATTACGCATTTGATCATTTTCTTTTAAGTTGGTGGGATAATTCATCAAAAAAATTTTTTGTAAAGTATTTATTTATAGAATTGTCAAATTTATATGATTCAACAAAAAATTTAAAAACGTGGTATATAAAAAGTTCTTTTTATCTTGTAATTATTTGTTAATAAACTTTAAATTACTCATACAGAAACTTGTTATTCGTAAGTACCGATATATAAAAATTTAATTTTTAAAATCGAATTATAAAATCGATGTAATTTCTTTAAAATAAATGTTATCATGAATTCTTAAAATATAAATAAATAAATAATGAACATTATTGTACTCGATATTTTAAAAATGTATTCTGTATTTTTCTTAAATTTATTTTTCATTTTAAATCTTTCATTTTATTAATCTTTTTTCCCGGTTATTTAGCTAAAAAACTGCTTTAAAAAAATCTCTTAACATAATAATTATGTTAAATGTGAGTTCTCCATTGTATATGTTTTCTGCTGATGGTGATTTTATGCTATTTCAACTGGCCTCGCAGCGTTCCTAAAACTTTATTCGCATTTTATTACATGGTCACCCCTATCGTCAATAAGAAATTCTTCTGAAATATTTTTGAATGTTTCAATGCTAAAATATCATGAAAAAAAATGTTTTTTAAAATAGTAGTGATAATATAATAGAATGAGGTGAAAAATTTTAGTAAACACGTTGCAGCCATTTCTCGAATTAAAAGTAAAATATTTCAGATCTTATTTATTTTTATTTATTTATTTATTTTTATTTATTTATTTATTTATTTTTTTTTTGTATGAAAATTAATTGTGAATTATTTTGCATATTGTTGGATAGTTCATGATATATTTAGTTATATTACTTTGATTTCATATATTTAGATATATTTTATATATTATCACAATGTATATAATTTATCAGTATAGCGTCAGAAAAACATTCTTGCTCATACAGTGAAACCTCTCTAAGTTGGACACCTACGGTTCCATGAAAACGTGTCCAACTTATAGAGGTGTCTAACTTATAGGGGAGCTTACATTTTTCGATTTAATTAAATTCGATTTATCTGTGCATGCCTTTAAACTTTTAATCACATCTAAATATCAACCTATGGCGTTTGAAAGGCAGTTTCTTTTTCTTAGCGATGTTAAAAAGATGAAAGACTATGTGCAATAAAACCAAAATTGGTTATTTTACATTGAAGTTTGTGGTAATCATTCAAAAAAAAAAAAAAAAAAAATTCAATAATATTCCCTAAGCAGTTATTACGTACACATCGGTGAGAATCTTCAGTTAAAATTTACTTTCTTAATTACAAGTAACTTTCTTTGCTTATCCCAATACCTTTTTCCTTTTACTATCAGATACGGAATTGCTTATTTTAAACAATAAAAGAAAAAAATAAACATTTTGTTTTGTACAAAGCAAAAAGTTTCATGTCTAAATGTGTTTTATCAATTACTTCAGGTATAATTACATGCAATAAAAATCTCAAGTTTATTATTCTTTTAAAATTCAATTTCATAAAGCTAAATGGTTAAAATACCTTAAGTACCTATGTGAAATAATGTGAAATAATATCAAATTTTGTGAATATGAAAAGGAATTTAAACAATCATATGCTTAATGTTTAAATTGGATTACATGTGTAAATGTTTGCAAAGTGTTACTGACTGAAATTCTATGTGTTACAGCCCCCATAATTAAAAGGCCCTAACTGCATTTTTTTTCTAAATGTATTTTTGAAGCTTTTCCAAATCCCTCTAACATATACAATCTTTTATTACGTTAGAAAGCTCAAACCCAATACTGTAATAAGTTATATTAAAATTTATAACTGCCCTAATTCCAGTTTTTTTTTTTTTTTTTTTTTTTTTTTTTTTAATGCTGCAAAAAAGCATTTGGAAAAAAATTGTAGTTAGAGCCTTTTAATTTATGGCGGCAGTGTAATATATCTTAACCTAAAACGTATCAAATTTATTGAGACACTTATCTCAGATCCTTTATATAAACACACTGAAGTGTCTTAAATTCAGACAAATGTGTTGCTTAAAATTCCCATTACTTACGTGTTACAAACACTTTTAAGTCTGAACAGGTTTTCCAGACACATTTCTGTCTTTATTTAGACGCCTCTATTTTGAGCATAGGTAATTAAAGATTTTCTAAATTAGACGATGTGGAGAAAAACGGTCAGTATAGAAGCTGTAATCTAAACAGCCAGGTTTAAATGTAAAGGAAGCGCTGGATGGGAAAAGCCTTCTATTAAAACCCAGGGTACAGTACAAAATTTTGCTAAAGTTACTCTATTATATCGCAAAAGTTCTTGTATTTTTTTTTTTTTTTTTTTTCTTTATATAAGTTTGGAACAGGTTCCTCGGAATGACAGGTTTTCAACGTTTCGTGTTAAGGTATTTAGTAGCATTTTTATGATATTCTTGATAGTTACTGATACATCCTAGGACAATAATGGTAAATATTGGACTGCGAATTGCCCCAAATTTCATAGAATCGTCCGGGATATTTTTTTTTCTCCCAGTGCAGTAGAAAGTTGGAAAGTAGTGTGAGTACTTTCCCTGATTATTAGAATCAATAGATGAATAAAATTGTATCGGGATTTTCAACATAAAACTTAAAAAACTGAAAGCATATTTCTTAATCAATAAAAGTGTAATAAATTAAATATTTAAGTCGTGTCCATAAAACATGAAGATTAGTTAAATTTCTGATGAACATTTAGTGACAAAATTTAAAAAAAAAAGAATAAAAAATAGAAAGTAACTTATACTTCTGCCAAAACATTTAATTATGTGAAATTTACAAGTTACTTCTAGGCTAAAAGAATGCAGAAAGTGGTCTTCGTGGCTGAATGGTTATGTCGCTAATCTTCTTCAAGCGTAGGAGAGTGGGTTTGAGTCCAACGTTGGTCCAAGAAGAATGTCTTTTAGTTCGTCGCGATATATTTCTATTTTAATAATTCCAGATATGTGCATCCATAACTATATGCATCTAAAAGAAAGGAGATATTTTTTCAGTTATAAACCTCCAAAACGTTTAGGACATTACATTATTATTGTTTTAAAGAACTTTTTTTTTTTTTTTTTTTTTTTTTTTTTTTTATTCAATCATTTTCTACATTACCTAACGTAGTGTTGTCCTTTTTTTAAAAAAAAATCAACAATTTATAACTAGTATTTTTATAATTAAATTCATCAAATGCTTTTTTATAAATTTAAAATCCTCAGTTTATCAGTTTAGAACTCATAAAACTTTATGTTGCGAGTACACGCTTTTACGCAAATTTTCAGATTTCTTTTATATTCAAAAATTAGAGATATGATTCAATTTGTAGAGAAAATTTCTGCATCAATATTTTTTGTGACACTGTAACACATGCAAACAGTCACTTAATATCTTCTGTTTCTTTTTTAAATTTTATTTCCAGATTGAATTTTGGATTCCTAAATTTTAGTATAATTCAAAATTTCAAACTCTTAAATGAATTGAATTTCATTCTAAAGAAAAAGCAAAACGATAAGGGTTTTTATCCATATTTAGTTACAATCAGTGTTCACTGTATAGCCATTATTATTTTTTTTTTTTTTTTTTTTTTTTTTTTTAATAAAATATAATTTGTGTAAAATCATTATTTTTTTTTTCAGGGTGACTGAAATTTAGTTAATTCTATCGACCATAACATTTTGAATTTTCACGATATTTGTTTGGGATTTTTATATAAGGAAGCTAAATACATTTAGCTAATAAATTATGTAAAAGTAATTTTGTTGTGCAATTAAACATATTATTCAGTAAAAAGGCGCATATTTCATTTAATATTTAATATTTTTACATTCTGGATGCAGTTATGTTATGTCTAATGTAGTATGTCAAGTTTTCGTTCTTATGTAAGTGTTTGTAGATAAATTAAAAAAACACCATAATCATATTGTGCAGCTACAATGCATTTCAAGCATTATCTTTTACAGTTTTCTTCATTTACATTCATATAAATTTTCTTCAATTTGTTACTGGTCTCCTTTTTTTATTTTGGGACAAAATCATTGCTGAAATATATGAGGTGCAGCATATTCTTTCCATCAAAATATTTCCACTCTCTTAAAAATTTCAACAGAAAAGCCACTGGAAATCATTTATCTTAAGTCTTAGATAAAATCACAGAAAAAGTTAACAGATATGTTAAAAAAATATTTTATATATGCATTCAACTATTACTTACAAGTTTTGTAAGTAATTATTGAAAAACGCCAGTTCTGGGGTGCTTTCTTATTAATATGCATTCAATGACTAATATTAATATTAGCTGGTGTACATATGTTATTTATAATATTTTTTCCGTGGATTCATGTAAATTTAATTTTTATTAAGAAATTAAATAATTAAAAAAAAAAAAAAAAACTGAAATACAGATTACAAAGATTGTGACTCTCTATTACCTTCATTTTGTCACAGTATTATTGTAAATTTACAGAGACGCTGGATAAATATTTCAGTTAATTTACAGACTTTTTTTACAGTGAAAGAGAATCCGTAATGTATTTATTTAGACATTCAATAATTCGAAAGTGTTTAAATACCTTTGTCCACACAGTGTATAATATTACTTTAACAAGTCCCTTCCATAGTAAGTATCAAGCATCTTATTCACATGTTTTATTTATTTATCTTTGTTAATAATAAAAACTCACTATTTGTCATATTTCACCAAACATTTAAGTCATTTTACAAATGTAAACTTATCTAATACTTTTTCAAAGTATTTTTTAAATTCGAAACTATCAAACAAGATGCTAACATTTTTCTTATACACAGAGAAAAAAAAAAAACGTTGTTCATCATATATCATCATTCCTGGTTTATAAAAGTTTGGAATAGGTTCCTGAGAACAACGAGTTTTTCTCCACGAAACGTTCCTGATTTCAGGAATTGAACAGTATTTTTTATGATATATTTAATAGATACTGATGTATTCGCGAAACATTGCTGCTAAATATCGAGAAATTATTTCTTAGGAACATTCTGGATTTTTTTTTTCTTTTTTTTTTTTTTTTTGCAGACAAGACCTAAAAAATACAAATCACTAATTTTACTTTTTATACTCAATATGTAATAAGCACGTCAGAATAAAAGTGTCACTTATTTTCTATGTAACTATTACTTTGCATTTTTTTAATTATATTTTGTGAAAAAGAATTATAATTTTACAAGTAAATAAATTAGTAACGTATTGATTGAAAAAAATATTTATACCCCTTTTTTATATCTTTGTGACAGTTCTTTCTACACTATCTACCAATAAGTATTCGGACACTTTCGAATTTAGACGTTTTGTCAAATATCTAGAAATATTCTATAAGAATTATCTTGAAGCTTTGGGGATGTAAAGAACATGTCGTACCTCATATGTTCCACAAAAATTTTTTCCTGTAGAGGAAAAGTGGACCAGTAAAAAATTTAATAAAAAATAATGCCTGCAATGCATTCTCGCTATAGCATGTGTTTAGGAAGATTCCTTTTATTATCTGTATAACAAATTTTACGAGGCTCCCTCATATATTCATGGTTATATAACAATTTCTTTAAAAAAATTGCAAACAAACAAACAAAGAAACAAAAAAGCTTTTTTAATTATAACATCAACATTTAGGGTATTAAACCCAGTGCAAAGCCATTTTTAAGAAACTTGGCATACTACATGAGACATAGTATACTACAATCAGAATGCAAAAGTTTTAAATATGTTTTGAAATATGAACATTTTTGCTAAATAATTTTTAACTACTCATGCGCAAGCTTTAAAAAAAAATCATATGCCTAATTTAAGGGCCAAAAGTATTGAGTTACTTACATGAAAGCCCCAAATAATATCGTGTAAATTCAAAAAGTTATGAAAGATAGAATGAACAGAATTTCAGTTCCTCTCAAAATAAAAGGTAAACTATAAGGGGTTTTACTCACACTTTTATTTTGATTTAATCACTGCGCAATGGTAATACAGTGCTCGCTAATTGTAAATAAATAGTGATAAAAATGTCACAATCTTCTTCTTCTTTTTTTTTTCTTTCTTTCCTCTGAAAGTAACTGAAATTATGTTCATTCTATACCTCATAACTTTTTGAATTTACACGATATTTATTTGGAGTTTTCGTACTAGTATCTCAATACTTTTGGCTATTAAATTCTGCAAATGAATTTTTTTTAAAAGCTTCTGCATGCGTAGTTAAAAATTATTTAATAAAAATGCTCATATTTCGTAAGATATTTAAAATTTTTGCATTGTGATTGCAGTACGCTGTGTCTGATGTATACGGCAAGTGCGCTAAAAATGGCGTTGCACTGGATTTAATGCCCTACGTGTAATAATTTTTAAAAATGTTGCTGTTGTTTTACTTCATTTTTTTTTTTTTTTTTTACATTTTTTAAAGAAACCGTTATATCTCAATGAATATATGCTATAACCTCACCAAATTTTATACAGATATTTAGTAGAATTCTCATAATTACATACTACGGCAAAAAATGCATTTCAAGTATTAATTTTTACAGGATGATCAAAAATATTTTGATTTTTGTTTAATATTTCACTGGTCTCTTCCTATACAGAACAAAACTTTTGCTAAAATATATAAAGTATAACATGTTCTTTATACTTCCAAAGTTTCAAGATAATTCGTCAAGACCTTTTCTAGATATTTGACAAAACGTCTAAATTCGAAAGGGTCCAAATACATATTAGTAGACAGTGGGCAACTTAGAGTGATTAAAATATAAATATATGATAATAATGGGGGGTTAAACATTTATTTAGGACGAAGTGGGGTAAGTGTAACCTCGGCTTATAACTCAACTGGTAAAGTGAATTCGAATCTATAATTGCCATGGCATATGTTTATTTGAATCTTTGTTATTTTTAGCCTTAGGAAACCAAATCAAGTATGAAACAGTGATAGTTTTAGAAGTTTGGCAAAAATGTTTATAATTCCCTCTCCGACAGATGGTCCCTCTCAAAATTCAAAGTTTTGCCATTGTTGTAATTTTGAACTAAACTGTACAGTTCTGGATAAGTGAACAAATTTCTACATGTGTATATTTTAAATATAACTTTATTATTTAATTTGTCACCTTGGTTACATGTAATCTAGGAGTTTTATATGTCGGATATGTGTAATCATGGTGTTTACATTTATCCCAAGTACCTCAACTTCATCACTTACATTTGTTTACTTTCCGTTTTGTGTTTTGTGTTTCTACTTTCAATGAAATGTAATATCCTCAACTTTTTTTTTTTTTTTTTTTTTTAGGTTTTATTGGAGTATTAAAAAATTTAAAATTTTTGAAGTAGTAGTTTGTACGAAAAAGTTCGCTACGACGTAACAAGTTGAGAGACATTAAAATTTAAAAAAGTCCCAAATTGATAACAGTTTTAACTATGTGAAAATTCGACTTAAATAACTTCTAATGTACTGTATATGAGTATAGTAAGACGAGGTTACACTTGCCCCCCACTAAGGGAATGCAAAAACACGGGGCACAAAACTTTCAAAATTCTTTTCTTTAAGTGATACGTTGCTAAATTATAAAAATCTCATATTTTTTAAAATCAATTAATTGCAGTGTATGTCTAAAAAGTTTATGGAGTGTATATGTAACAGCAACTGAGGAAAATGTGGTCAAAGTTGAACTGTGCGAAAACATCGTTGCATTCAATCCACTTCCCTCTATATTTATATTTTGTTTTCTTAAACAGCTAAAATAGCACTTTTTAAAAACTTACACTTATTTAGTAAAACTTTTTGGTGAAAACTAAATAAATTTAAGGGATACATTTTTAAACATGTTAGTTTAACATGGAGCATTTTACAAAAAAATTGTCATTTCAATAAAATTTCGAATCTGGCGATATTGCGAAAATGAACACGTAAATAAGTAAAATAAAAAGAATTCACTATTAACATGTGACCATAAAAAATTAGTAGTAGTTTTCTGAAAACTCTGTATAAGAAAATTAATAGTTTCTAATAGAAAAAAAAATGGGTGATACAAAAAAAAAAAAAAAAAAAAAAAAAAAAAAGCGCAGCAATTGGAGTTATTAAGAAAAAAGGAAAAAAAAAAAAAAAAAAAACTATAAAATAGGAGAAGGAAAAGGAAAAAAAAGAACTACAATTCTCATTATTATATTAACTAAAGTTTAAAAGTAGAATAATTTACTGTAGAATCAACAGTAAAAATCCAAATTAAAACAACAATGACTGCTAAAAAAAAATAAAAAATAAAAAAATAAAAAAAATGCTTTCTTTATTTTGGAACTTCAGAATGTAAACAAACTTCTTTAGATTCTATTAAAAAAATCTCTATTAACAGCTTTTAAACATTATAAGCACTTTTCCATTATAATTAAAGGTTCGTTAAATTTTTCACTTTAAAGCCATCAACTATATATAAAAAAAGCTGTTTTTATAACCTCTAATTACCGGATTCATATAGCAATGCAACAATTCCTGTGCAGCATCTCTCGACTTTTTACAAATAAAATAAAGTGTTTATAAACTAAACCATAAAAAATGAAAATATGTTGAAATCTGATTTTGGGGATTTCACAGTTAATTAACCTGAAAGGCAATTTCACTGGGCATATCTATGTTTAAACATATTTGTAGCATATAAATATAAGCTTTTGCAGCTTTCATCTGAACAATCTTTTTGAAAGATGTAGTGTAAAAGAAAAACTTCCAAATTTCGATCAGATTTCCAAAATGGCATTTGTTCCTGTAACTTCTTTTGAATTGGAAATCGTTATTTCGAACCAAAATCTTAATTATAGAGAAACTTTGTCAGTTGCAGTCACAAGTACTGCTGTTAAAAATTGAAAAATCTACTCTTCAATATTTTACCTTTCATCTAGATTCTAAAATGAGTTTCGTTTACAATTTATCTCATTCCTATAAGAATAAATTGAGCCTACACATTTTGACTGAAAAAGTGTCTGGTAAATATCATAAACAGTAAATGGGTGAATATATTGCAGAAAATATTAATGAATGCTGTTTAACACATCAACTGATTTTAAGAAGTTAAACACGAACTCCAAGCGAAACTTTACTCTGCTTTATTAATTCAAAAAATGACGTGCAAATGCATTAACTGAGTATTAAAAGCAAGTCCCAGGCTGATGTCTTACTTTAAATACGTACGCTAAAGGCCGGCAAGAGTTTTCCGGAACTCAAGGGAAAGGAGAAAAGGCATAACGCCAGTCCTTACCATATGTTTATTTGCTCTTTAATGACCAGTGCGTTTTATGAAAACCATCTGTATGACCTAATCTAATTATCGGCGCGGGCGGCAAACATCGATTTTCTTCATGCCTGTGCAAAGGAAACTAAAATTCATTAACGTGGGGTCCCTAACGAGCCTGCTTCCGCCAACATCAAAGACGAACGTCTACGTGCACGTTCTCGCAAATTCAATAATGACCGCAAACGCGCTTGCCGGGAGGTGGTCTCCACGGGAGGTCCTGTCTCTGTGAATCGATGCGAAAAGTTTTGCCCCCCAACACCACATTTAAAACTCCACCCCAGCCTCGTTTTCCGGCATAAATCACACGCTCATCCTTTTAGGCCAGCGGCAAGGAAAACTGTCGATTGGTCAGTAACGTCCAGCTCCTTGACTAGAAATCTCCAGGAAAAGCCCCTCCCACATCATTGCCAGGTACCCAGGGGAAATTTTTATTTTACAAGAAAAGAATGAGAGCGAATCAGGACATTGGGGAGAATTGTTGCCTTAAAGGACAACACTTAATTCCATCTTCTTGAATTCCAAATTTATCTCGAAGACAAAATTAATTTTTAGTCAACTTCCTTTAGTCAGCAAAATATTCAGTTTATTTTTAATGCTCTGTAAGCTTTCAGTTTATTCAAATTAAACAATTCACTGATATACAGTTTTGCCTTCCTCCTTTTCCTTATGGAATTAGATAAAAGATTAGAAATGCTGATGGCATGAAGATCTAATGATTGGAAACAACTTTGCATGATGGTAATTTATAAAACAAAAGTTGTTTCAGGAGTGATTAATTTGGAAGACTGAAATGAATTGAGAGTAATTATAAAGAGAATCCGATATATGAGATTTTTCTTTAATTCTATAGATGCATGTGTCCTTAATCCTCTTTTACCTTTTTGAATATTCCATAGATGACTTTTCAAACAAAGCTGTATATTTTGAAAAGCATATTTAAGGTATAACTTATGAAAGAAGCAAAGTGCATTTTAAATTCTCTTTACATTATTTCCCATGTGAATCTATTTTTCAGTAAAAATTTTCTATATTTTCTTTAAAAGCATCATTTCAAGCTCTTTCTTGACAAAAGATGATGAAAATATTATGCTATTCACTTTTTCCTTAAACACCTAGAGAAAGGATTTGATTAAAACTACAAAATGTATTTTGTTGAGGCTATTTTGTTGTTTTAAAGCTAATTTTCCTTAGAAGTAAAAAATCAGTTTGTTATGACAACAAAAGTTATATTGTTAACAAATTTACAAAATTTCAACAAAACTTCTTTGCGTATTGGCTTGGCTTATATTGCATTAAATTTTGTATACATGAAAATAAAAATCAGTTTTCTGTAAGGAAAAAAAGTTAAAAATTGTAAAAAAAAAAAAAAAAAATCATTTTGTTAATCTAATTGAAATTTCTATTGGAATACTTTAAAAAAAATTTTTGTTTAGCATACCAAATTTTTTATGATTCAACAAAACTTTTCACTGAATACGCAAATACATCTTACGAAAATATATAAACATATATATGAAAAATTAATCACCCATATCATAACCACATTTAAAACATAACATTCAAAGTCGTGAACAAATGAAAAAAATGCGCATATTTTAGAAACACAATAAAATTTATGAGAACTGAATATTTGAAAAATATGAAAATTTAAAATAGCAAGTAAAATGTTAAGTCATTTAAAATAATGTTTAGGAGATCCCAGTAATAAAGACAACAACAACCACAATTAGTTAATACGAAAATCAACTAAGAACAAACTCTGTATATTATACCATTTATGTAGCAATTAATGAAAAATAAAACTTCCCATACAAGTACCATACTTATTAGAACTTATGTTAAGTTGAACTTATGTTCAACTGAGAAAAATTAAAAAGAAAGAAAGAAGAAACGAAAGAAAAAAGTTCCTAGTTATACTCTCTCTCTCTGTCTCTCTCCGCTTTCTCCTCTGTTTTCTCTCTCGCTTTCCTCTTTTTTCTCTTTCTCCCCCTCTCTCTTTTTCTTTCTTTCTCTCTGCTTTTCTTTCTGCATTAAAATTTTATGAGTAAGCTATATTATTGCAGCTAAATTAAGAAAGAGCCCATAAAAAATTAATAATGTAGTAGAAAAATAGAGAGTATGAAATTAAGCACATTTAAATTAATATAATTGACTAATAGGATGCAATTTTTCGCAAATTTTGCATTTTTCTACAATTTCTACATTTTTTATTTAAATATCTACCTTAAAATATTGGTCGAGTTTTAATCACTGGGGGATACTAGTATATATTCAAGTACTTAATCTGTATAAATAAATATATATATATATATATATGCTTTAATACTTTTCATTCTCTTTTTATAATAGGAAAAACTTCTTTGGAACATGCTTTGTAAAGACTATAATTAAAGAATTATTACGGTATGTGAGTAAATATATTTATGAAACTACAAACTGTGGTATATTATTGTTTATAATAATAGAAAAAGAAATAACATATTAAAAGAAGTTAATATATAAATATTTTTAATGCCAGTTTATTTATTAATTGTAAGTTCTTTAGGAAAAAATACAAGATTGTAAAGCGACTAGTTTACTACATTAACACACATTTCTAAATAGAAGGCAATAAAAATTATAAATTGCTGTATAAAACTGGTTTATTAGCGGGAAAATAAGATATTACTGTTCAACTAAATATTACTCCCAACAAATTGTCTAAATAGTCATTAAAAAATAAATTTCAGGATCGGTGTGCTTAAAATATACCCGGGGAGCCATTTCCCCAATAACCACTCTCGAACTTCGAAAATTTCCGTAAGAATGCATCAGTTTGAAGCCATAATCCTATTTTATGGGGGAAATTTAACTTCGGTTATCAAATTTCAAGACATTTAGATGAAGCATATCTGAATCATAGATATAAAACTTTGAGCTCTTAATGTTAAATACATTTCCCACACTTTATTCATATTCCATTATAAATTATTTCTTTTTAGATTTCTAAATATTTTCTAAACCATTTTTGAAAGTTAAAGTTAGACAACAGATTATAGTTACAAACATAAAGCAAAAAATATTTTCTTTGTTTTCGTAAAAAAAAAAAAAAAAAATGTAGGTTCACCAGAGATTGAAACAATTAATTGCAGTGTAAAATAATAAACAGGTATTATTTTATTTCATTTTATCTTGTTAGACAAGCAATACAAAACTCCACCTAATGTATGATTAATCATATATCCCAACAAAATCATAAATCATAAATAAACAATAAGTAAAATAAGTAAAAGTTGTCTTAAAGTATTCGGTTATCTGTAGTTTCAGATTAACTTTAGCAAGTTGTCTTAGAATAATATTTCACATGAAAGATGTAAAATGCAGTAAATAATAATATTATTAGATTTTTTTTTTTTTTTACAATTTTACAATTTTCTAGAAATATGCTGACGAAATGGCCATCATTCCAGATATGCAAAGATTATTCATATTCATACTTTCCAATCACGACTTAGTGATGAGTACAATTCAGAGACCACCAAGAAAATGGAAAAAAAAAAAAAAAAAAAAAAATACCCACTTTGCGGAAATATGAGTATTTGTAATAAACAGTTTCTATAATGCATGCTCTAAATACTATAACTTTTTGTTGTTGTTGTTGTTTTACATGTTGAAAGTTTGGTAATAGAGCAAGTTATGTCAAAGTTTCATTCGAATCGAATAAAAATTAAAAAAATTATCGTAAAAAGGATAAACTGAATTCTATGTTTTTCTGAAAATTGAGAGCTTATAAGGTATTTGATAAAAATAATTTTTTTTTTAAATGGGTAAAATAACAGGATCTGTAAATTAAACATCTGTAAATTAAACCCATTATGGACTTGTATCTCTAACGTAAATTTTTGATTTGTAAGATCAGAAGGGTTTTTTAAATAAAAAATAGTTTTCGCAACGTGGCGGAAATAATTGGATCCTTAAATTAAATAGTGTACGTGGCATGTAAAAAAAAATCCCTTATGAGCTTGTAACTCTGGGATATAATTTGTCCAATGCATCAAACTTTCAATATATGTAATAAAAAACGCTACCTTTCGCGCATGTGGAGCAAAAATTTATTTGCTACAAATATTCATATTTCGTCGAAAATTAAACGTTTGCATTTTATATTTCAGAATGTTTCTCTGATGTTTTGCAATATTTTATTTAAGTTTTGTAAAATTTTGTTGAAATACATTCTTGTTAATAAGCGAAAAACTTGCCAAAAAATTAATAATTTTAGAAAAAAAAATGTAGCTGTCTAAATATTTCTGGGATTCCTACAAAAGAGCATATAAATATTATAAATTGTATTAAGGGAATTCATGTGTTAAGGCTGCACATTGGTCGCATTGACTTTTTCATCATTCCCATGTCATCTTATGGAATTTTTGTTGGTTCGTATTATAATGTCTCATTCAAAAACGAAGTTTTTCGAATTTTGTTTTTTAATATTACTCTTTGAACATTTCACCTTTTAGTCTGACGAGTAATGTTTTGTTTTTTTATATATAAATTTACATATTTTATATTATTAAGTAATTTAGAACTCTAATTTTCAATCTCATAAAGTAATATTTATTTTATTTATTTATTTATTTATTTATTTGTTTTTTGTTATTTTTTTTTTAATGTTCACTAAGCTAAATTTGACATGTTCATTCAAAACACAGAATTTCAAAAACTTCACTCTTGAAGGAAATTGGGAAGTCTCCATTCCGACTTCTACTTGATTCATTATACACTCATGTTTGTGAAAATTGCAGCACCATGAAGGGATTATGCAAATTGAACCAAACATACAGGAAATCTAAAGTGAGGTAAGGCATACAAATAAGTAAAATTACAAAGCGATTGCGCATGCGTGGAACGAGAACCGACTCCTTATCAGTCGCTTGTTCTAGGTATATAAAGGACTGTAAAGACGCGTTGAAATATATTTAATGTCCCCTGTCTGCGGTAAACGTTTCACTTGTGGTCAATATGCCTCGTCAAAAGCGGAGGGTGCCATACAAACAACTAACGGAGTTCGTACGAGGCCGTATCGTTGGTATGCGAGAGAGGGGATTTTCGCATCGAGAAATCGCAGCTCGCACGCAGTGTAATCGTAATGCAACAACAGTGGTGTGTGTTTGGAAGAAATGGACAGAGGAGAACCAAACAAGCCGAAAGCCTCGCAGTGGGGCACGCAATAGAACAACGGCACGAGACAACAGACACCTCATCCGCATGGCTGTGACGGACCGTACAGCGTCCTCTCGTGTGTTAGCGCAACGTTGGAGCATGGCTACAGGTGTTTTGTTGTCTAGCTCTACGGTTCCTCGAAGTTTGGTGCAACATGAACTGCGTGCAAGGGTTCCTCTACGCAGGATTCTCCTCTCGCTGAATTACAGACGCCTCTAACTTCAATGGTCTCAGCAACACAGCACGTGGCGTGCCAAGTGGCAACAAATTGCTTTCTTCGATGAATCTCGCTACAATCCGGAGTAAAATGATGGAAGAATAAGCGTCAGACGTTACAGGTGGAACGTCTGCTCCCACAGTGTGTTATCCAACGTCATACTGCACAAACGCCTAGCATCATGGTGTGGGGAGCTATTGGGTATAATAGTCGATCCCATCTAGTGCACATTGCGGGCAACCTCAACAGTGATTGCTACATAAGGGAAATTTTGGAGCCAGAGGTCTTTCTCATTTTTCGACGCATTCCGGGTGCTGTATTTAAATAGGATAATGCCCGTGAACATGTTTCTCAAACTGCACAAGCCTTCTTCAGTGCACAACAGGTTTCGCTTCTTCCTTCGCCTGCTTATTCCCCAGATATGTCGCCAATCGAGCATATCTGGGATTTCATTGGCCGGCGACTCGCTCGTACAACTGGTGGGGCGCACAGTAAGATTGATCTTTGGCGTCAAGTCGAAGTCATCTGGAATGGCATTCCCCTGGATTACATTCAGAACCTGTATGATTCAATGCCACGGCGTGTACAGGCTCTCATCGCTCTGCGTGGCGGACACACAAAGTACTGATTTCAGAAGTTCTTTTTGTTTTTCTGTCTTGTACATGTGATCGTTTATTTGTACCACTATAAGTAATAAATGGAATAAATTTCATTAATTTCTGACAATTCTTTCATGGTGTTACAATTTTCAAAAACATGAGTGTACTTAACTTAGTGCAGGACACAATCAGGAGACTTAAATTAAAGAGACATATATCTTTATTATAACTTTAATGTGAAGAGGGGCGTAGAGATGTGAAAGAACTCACTAATAAACTTAAACTAAGTAATTTAAACTATCATAAAAAATAGCTCACAACTTGCAGCTTGCAAAGGTAATAGTCAAAAGGGCCGAGGACTTTTTTTAGAGAAAAGTAGTTTATATCACCAGCAATACAACTAGCAACTCACAATACTTCTATCTCCAATAACACAACTATCAACGCAACACTAAACCACCACCACCAACAAAACATCATCAACAACTACAACCGGGTTTTCATTAAGTGCTCTATTTAAATTCCTCCAAAATAGAAAATACGATTCACTTCATTTTACCAAACTAGTTTTTTTTAAAGACTATCCGCATTCAATTTTTAAACACCTTTCACAATCTACGTAGATCCTGTTTTCAAATTGTAAAACTAACTATCCAATAACTAGACACTCCATGCTAACCCAAATTCACCTCTTCTCGACACCTTCAACTAGCTATCTCACCCACAACATCACCAAAATATGCTGGATCCAGACAGAAACCTTCTCACTCTCATCCAAGCATATTATCCCAACTCGACGCTATCACTTTTCACTTCTTTTAATACTGAATTCCCTTGGCGACCTTTACTTCCTTAACTCGACGCCACTCCCACCTTACAAAATTTAATAGAAAGCAACAAAACCCCATATAATTGCATGAGAAAGGGAACAGCGAATCTGTCTCAAATGCAGCCTTAAATGTACAAATTATTTGTAACGTTTAAGATACTAAGTAATGCTAAATATTTTCATTTTCTTCTGTTTGTGTTTAACCGCTAATTGCAAGCGTGACTAAATTACTACTGGAAACTGTGAATTGTGATAATGTTCTTTGCATATTTAAAATTCAAGGCAATTTCATTCAGTAATTCTCTAGAAAAAAGAAATAATTTGATCACCCACTGTAAAATAAAAAGTAGTATGCTTAAATAGTTTTGGGCTAAAACGTTGTATGCGAGGCCAGTTTTATTATTATTATTATTATTTATTGGTGGCAACATTGTGCTTAATGTATAAATAATAAATATCGAGGTTTGGTATGCCTCGCTACCGTCATTTTTTGCACATTAATGCTGATTAGACTGGTACCTACGGCTTATAGTAAATTCCGAACCACAGTTAACATTCATGCTTCAATCGGGATTCGAACTCAGCATGTGGCAACAGAAAGCCAGGCATTAATCAGCCGGCTGCATAATGTGGAGATAAACATCAAGAAAGCATTGTTTCATCGTAATAACTATTTTTAATTGATTGGAAAAGCGTATCCGTAAATTTAGTTTGTAGATGCAAGCACACTTAAGTCTACACTGGAATTCAATCCTTCTACTTCCTAACTCCCACCAGTGGTCGAGATGTTCAGGTCTGGCCGAGGGGACTGCTCTGATTGGAAAACTGGTAGATGAAGATACTAGAATCGAACTCAGGTTACACGTGTTGTTTTAGCCATTCCGAACTTTTCGAAATTTGCATCATTACAGATTAGGACCGTTTAGAATCCCCAACACATCTACACCATTACGAAGGCATGCCCCAGGCCTGAGTCCACAGAGTAGATAATCAGGTTCAATCTCCAAACCAACCAAATCTTCTACGTTCTAATATATGACAATATATTGCTAATTCATTTAATCCGAAATATTTAAATGCAACGTCTGTGAAACCTATTGTATTTCAAATAACAAATCAAAATATACATAAAAAAAGATAATAATAGTGGGAAAAACAGCAGAATACCCTATAAACACCTCTCTCAGCATGCAAAACTGAAGAAATACCGCTATGGTGTCTTATTTATTATGAGGGATTCTTCGTTATACCTTCTTTGCTGGTTAGTATATTTAAATGATTTTTTTTTTTCTAATGAATAACAATTTTTTATATCACTTTATACATAAAAACTAAAAAAATCCATTGAAATTTCTTTGAACATTGTTTCGCGTACCCGCTGCTTTCAGCAGTGTTTTCCATATCAGGTCCAGTTCCAACTGCGAGAGGCAACGCCTTACCCAGACACTTCAATTAGGGTATTTATAAGACGACAGCTGGCGCTATTATTATTCGATAAGTATGATTTTACAGGTCGCTATATCTCAGCATCTAATAAACATTTTTCTTTGGAGATTTTCAGATCCTAGATTTATAACAATAAAATTCTAAGTTTAATACATTTATAATTTTGTTACTATTCATTATATTATAGAAACTATACATAACCTTAATTGTTGTAAATTTTAATAAATAAAAATTTAATTAGTTTAATCTTTCTGTTACGCTACCACTTGATTTCAATAAATACAATTATATATATATATATATATATATATATATATATATATATATATATATACATACCGTTTTTCTCAGAAGGTCTCATACAAGAAATTTAAAAAAAAAAATTTGTACTTTATTTAATTGTAGTAAAGCACGACAAGTTTCTTTTTGAAAATGGTGGTGTTAAGTCTGATTAAAAAAGAAATGTTGGCAACTATGATACACATATATTTCTCTTTCAAGAGAATTGATTAAATAAATAGTATAATAGCCGTTTACAAGGCATGCTGTCGATTGAAGTGAAAGAATAAATTTAAGAAAGGGAAACAGAATAATCAATGGAAAAAAGAAAAATATAAATTTTAAGAAAGAAATTGAAAATCGGAAATTGAAAAAAAAAAAAAAAAAAAAAAAAAAAAAGTGAGGTGCATCCCTGGAAGATATCAGCTACCCTTCTGCTAAGTTTTGTAGCTCTGCGATCAGTGGCCTGAGCACACACAGACAAACAGACACTTCTCTTTATTTATATAGATAATATTAGGCACCATCTATTGACCTCATCCCGAATGACACAAGGAGTGAGATTGTATGCCATACAATCTTGTTGTTTGATGTATGTAGGTGAGTCTCTGCAAATAGGCTATTTTCATATTAGTGATGAAGGGAAAAAATCATCTCAGAAGGTTATTTTTATTTTTATTTATTTTTTTATTTTTTTACTTAGATACAAAATAACACTTAATAATAATAATGATGATAATAATAATAGTAATAATAATTAGCCTTCATGCTTAATACTAAATATATATATATATATATATATATATATATATATATATATATATATATATATATATATATATATGTATGTATGTATGTATATACTGTACTGTTTTGATTTCCAAATTATCTGATTTCTTTTTTCTTTCTCTTTCTTTTTCTTCAACTACTTTTCAGATTTTTTCTAACATACTTTTTTTTTTTTATTGAAGCCTAATTGTTATTATTATTATTACTATTATTCTGATTTATTGATATTACCCAATTTTTTGTTTTTATTTCCTTTCTGTTTCATTTTTTGTCTTTTCGCTTTTTTCTTTACCATGTTCCATTTTTTTTTTTTTTTTTTTTTTTTTTTTTGTAGCAAAACTAATAAAATAATTCTCTCACAAAAGCATCGTTTCCTCAAGTGATTGAAAGATAGTGAGCGAATGATAAAATTAACATTATTAACTTCTAAAAATTTTAATTATCTTGAATCATAATGGGGGGGAAAGGACTGCAATTATCACTTTCCAACTTTTTTGCCAAATTAAAAATAATTACAAAAACAAAAATAAATAAATAAATAAAAGTAAAAGTAAAACACAAGAGTCAGATAAGAAAAGAAAAAATATTTCAGTAAGAAATTATATATATATCTATTATTCACAGGTGGTGCAGGTTTCGTGTGATCAAATTAAAAAAAAAAAAAAAAAAAAAAAAAAAAAAAGTTTCTTTCAATTAATGCTTCAGACTTATGAACGAATTTAGTAAAGTCATGTTTATATTATATGTTGAATATGTAATTTGATAACTTTACTGTTTAAAGATTAAAATATCTTTCTGTTTCATCAATGGGAATAATTCGTGTATTTAAATATATATATATATATATATATATATATATATATATATATATATATATAAACACCAACATAAATTGTATCTAACACATAAAGATCATTTCATCTATATAATGTGTAAAATCGTTAAAATTGCTATACAAATTACATTTTTAGTTTTTTATTCTTTCAAACTTCGCATATTAAAAGGTTCAAAACGTATAATAGTTGACTAAGAATTAAAATCAACAACTAGACGAACCATACACATACTGACTTTTAAAATGGTAGTCATTCCAGAAACTCTGCAGTGTAAAGAGCAAGAATTTGACATTTTTTCTAAATGTGTTAATTTCTACAGAATTCATTTTTAAGCTACATTAAAATCTGTACTTATCATAGGTATCATTTTCAAATATCTGTTTTGATGTTAAAGTAATATCACAGCCCTGCAATCAAAAAGCTGTATAGGTTTTTTTTTTTTTTACTATCTCTTATAGATCTTTACTCTCTATGAAAAAAAAAGTAAAAACATTTATATTTTTTATTTAATTTTGCGTGCAAACATGAAATCTGGTATCCAATTGTTGATTATAAAAATCATATTTAATGATTATTTCTTACTTGAAAACAATATTTATGTGTGACAATCTAAAAAATAATGCGAAATGCAAAATAGGACGAATAGGGTCAATGAAAAGGGGTGAAATCGAAAACTTGTTCAAAGGGTCGTTCAGAAAAAGTAGAAAAGATTTACCAGGCAAAAAGAGTGAATATGCAGAATGTTAATATATCCAAAAAGGATTGTTTCTTTAATTTTGAGAAAGAGTACGCTTAGTTCAATGTAATAAACTTAGTCATTTTTAATTGCACCCCCCCCCCCCCCAAAAAAAAAAAAAAAAAAAAAACGTACATTGTAAGAAGAAATAGAGGTCACTTTTGGAGGCAGCATTCTCAAAGATATAAATATTTAAAAAAAAAAAATCATGCTGCTGTTTTTTTTTATTTATTTATTTATTTATTTATTTATTTATTTTTATTAAAATTATTATTTTCAGACTTGTGTATTTTAAGATGGTTCGTTGAAGGCCCCTAATATTTTGGTTGAATAGATTAAAATTGATAAAGATTATAGTTCAATTTATTTGAAAAACTTTCAGAACTGTAAAGTAACTGCTTGATATGTGAATCAGTGTTACGGTGTTAAAATTTCTATGCCGTGCAAGCGGCCAGGATTCCATTCTCAACCAGTGCAAAATGTCATTTGCGTCTGCAAACAACTACATAGCATTGCTGTAAAGATACAGCAAAAAGAACTGGCAATTGGAACCAAATTATTACAATTTTATGTGCAAATTCACATTTCCTTCCTTTGCTGCATTCTTTTCAAATATAGGGATAATTGGGATAGTATTAATTTTTCAAAATCTTTTGTCAAATTATTATTTATAATAATTTGTTTGTTTACTATTGGAATCAGCTGTTTATTAAGATTAACAACTTTCAATTTTTTATGTAAAATTATCAAGATTTTTTTTTTCTTAATCACTAATTGAATTATAAAATCTTGCAATTATGTATCAATTAAACATTCAATAAGGGAATATTTTATTTCACCCATCAAAAGACAGAACATGCTTATCTACACAGAACATTATAAAAGCACGAGCAAAAAGAGACTTGGCTATGGGTCAATAAGTTTAATGCACGTTTCTTTAATTCTGAAACAGCTTAATAAAAAAAAAGATCCGCAGAGATTCTGGTTTAAATTTTAAGTATGCATTCGTTAACAAGTAAAATTATTAAAAACATAATTAGATTCTCAATACTATGTAAATATCCACGCTTTTCTATTTTAGAAGACTTTCATTCTTCCCTGTTTTTTGAAATATTCTTGATTATGTAATCGTTTGTAATGTATATATTTCTGCTATGTACAAGGGTTTTTTATTATTTCACATATTGACATGAAGAGTATATACTGAATTTCAAAGACCCGTTTAACCTGCACCTTTCGTGTTAATTTTCATTTTTAGTTTATGATAAATTAAAAAATATGTGATATAGTTCGTCCAACGTTTACATTTTGGAGCAATAAGCAACTAAAAATTAGTATTGACCGATGAATAGGAATAACTTTTTAAACAAATACTATAAAATACAGAAACAGGAAGCAATTGTTTTATTCATGAGAAAAGAAAATGAAGCATGAGCTACTTCCACGCAGCATCCGTATCTTTTTTTCTTTCTTTTTTTTTTTTTTTTTTTTAATCTTATGAAGTGTGGTATTTAATCATTTCGATCCGAAGCAATTGTTCAGTGTTTTTATATGTTTTATAATGTTTGTTTACAAAGTTTTTATTCGTACAGTGGATAAATGATTGACCATATATGTGTTCTAAAACGCATACTAAAGTCGTATTTTATAAATTGATTCCTGTGATACTTTTTTTTTTTCCCTGAAACGATTACTGCAGTCACTTGTGAATTACAGTTAAAAAATTGATTGAATACTAAATTTTAACCAAAATTGAAAAGAAGTTTACACTTCATAAAAACATTAGTCACAGACATTTTTGTTGGAAAAAATAAATAAATAAGAACTGGGCAGAATAATTGTATTAGTAACAGTAGAAAACACTTTTAAATTCCAAAAATAAATTTTAAATCATGCAAAAATTAGCCTAGCATTTAAACGTGGTGTTTCAACAGTCTAAAAATAATGTGTTAACTACGAATATATCAAATCATCAGCTCTAGAATGAGATAAATTTAAATGAATAAATACGATTTTTTTTTCATCGATTCGTTATATTTTTACTGTTTTTAATAAGGTAGGCCAACTTTTCTTTGCTTTACATATGCTTATTTCGAGCTAATTTCTTGTAATCTCTGCTTTCGCATAACTAGAATAAGTATGCAGAATTTATTTATTGCGTTATTATTATTATTATTATTTTATAGCATATAACATTTCTATGGATATCCACTACTGATACCAAAATTACCAAAATATGTCATTATTATTGCTAGTAGTGGCTAACCCTGTCTATCCACTACTAATAATGATGTGACTATTTAAATATATAAAAATATATGCGACTTAAAATCTGGTTTATACATTTTAGGGGAGAACTAACATTGGACACACAACCGAATTCTCTCAAAATGGGAATGTGGAACAAAATTTGATTTTTTTTTTTTTTTTTTAATTAGATTGAAGTGTTTCGAACATGTCAGATTTTTTTTTTTTTTTTTTTTTTTTTTTTTCATGATAATCAGAATCCCAGCAAACAGCTGAAAGCAAGATTATCTACCTTGGTATTTATGAAATTATCATACAAAAGGATGATTAAAACATTAATTACTAACAATTATTTAATTTACAGTCGGCAGCAAAAGTATCCGAGCACAAGCAAAAATTCCTATCTAAGAAAAGTACACTTAATACTGTTTTGTTAAATAAACACTTGTCGAATCATTTTCTTAGACCGACTAAGAACAGAATTCGAGAAGGATTTATTTAACAAAACTGTATTAAGTGTACTTTTTTTTAATATAAGAATTTTTGCTAGTGCTCGAGTACTTTTGCTGCCGACTGTAAATAAATCAGTTTCATTGAAACACTGAAACTAAATGCGCCAGCTGAATTCGTTAAATATTTCAGAGGTAATTTATTTTCAGTTTACTAATATATGCAAACTTTTCTACCCCTTAATGCAACAAAAAATACGTATACTTGTTTACTGTTGGTTCACATTTTCTTTCACGTTTTCTACAAAACTTCAAAGATAATCATTATTAGAACAGAAAAATGTCCACTACTGGCACATTTTAAGCTCTAAAAAAATTTTTAAAAAAAAAGGAGAGAAAGAAAAGAAAAGAAAAATGTATATAAAATGCTTTAATTAGCTTTGGAAGCACAATCATGTTAAGAAAGAATTAATTGTGGTATTGAATACTGGTTTTTGCCACAGTCTCTAAAATTAAGAACAATACACTAAAGAAAAAGCTGGATAATTTTCCTAAAGTGCCCACTATACATTAATTTCAATTTTATTAACCTGTATTTTTTTCCTTTAGTATTATAAATATTTTTAAAGCCACTGACTGTAATATTTACTAAAATAGTTCAATGTTATACGCATGCTACATCCAAATGTAATCAATAATCAATAATCAATAATAGTAATAATAATAATAATAATGAGTAAAATCACATAAAATATTTTATTTCAGCAAATAATTGTGGCATAAGATCCGTGTAGTAAGAAACAACATTAAAAATAATCCAAATAACTATTAAAGGTTTTCGGCAAGTTTTATTAATTTTATTTAGATTACATGTACTAGATAATTGCATGATAGATAATTAAATCCTACTTTCTATTCCCATTTCTAAGCTTTACATTACTACTATTTTAGGAAAATAACATATGATCCGCACTAGAAGAGTCACAAAATATCAAGCAAAATTTTTATGCAATCCTTTTTTTTTTTCTTCTTCTTCTTCTTCTTCTTCTTCTTCTTTACAGGCAACTAAAAAATGTTTCGGGTCAAACAGATCCGAACAGAGCAGCAGGGTTAAAAGAGGCCTTTACAGGTAAATATCTTTTTATCATATACATACATATATATACACACACACACATATATATATATATATATATATATATATAGTATGAATGGTTTTTAATGACTTTTCCATCAAATTACATCACATAAATTTTGAAATAATATTGGTCCCTAATACAATACGCTCCACCAGTGGCTGAGAGGTTCTGCTCTCGAAGCTGGTCGACAAGAAGTGCCGGGTTCAATCCCAGGTAACACTCGTCGGCGTATTCATTTCGAGTTTTTTGTGGTTTTTATCCGAAACTCGCGTAAATACGGGCTAAAACTCCTTTAAATGACCCCCACGAAGGACACACCACCCCAGGCCTAGGATTCTCATGTAGTCAATCGGCTTTAATCCCAAACACCAACACATGCACACCCTAATACTGTACGGGTCATTCTATATCAAATCAACATATGATCTTAGTCTCAGTATCTCAGAAATTGATGATATTCAGTGCAGTGATTGGATCTGTCACGCTATCAAGAAAAACCGAAAATTCTTATATTTTGGCTATTTAATTTTTGACCTATTGACTTCACAAAAATTTAAAATTAGACAATATTTCACAGATTATAGTTTTTGTGCTACAAATAAATATCAAAGCATAATCTAATAAGCAATATAATCTAAAAATTGTATGTTAATGAACGTTTTGTTTTGCATTTGGTGAAGAAGTAGGTATGGTCATAATGTTTTACTATATAGATAATGTAAATTTATTATGAATGCATGGTTATTTTTATATTTGATGAAAATGAAGTAGATACACTGAAACATAATACGGTTTAATTGAAATTAAACATTGAAGAAAATTAATTTACGAACTCTGTACAAAATCAACTTACCATAATCAATTTATAATACTATCCTCAGAGAAAAAGGATTTAGATTGTTTCTCTACGGTCACTTTTTACACATCAAAAAAGCTCGTTAGACCATTGCGTTACGGTTTAAAGCGGAATCCAAACCACTAGGTACATATAAGCCTAAACAGGACTCGAACCTGGAAACTGAGCTCTGAAGGACAGAGCTTTAACCATTCTGCCACCAGATGGGTGCTACACTAAGAATAGATTTGTTACTTATTACAGTCTGTCAAAAAGAACTTAGTATAATAGATGAATTTTGTAAATATTGACCTCCATGGCAACTGAACATAGATTTTTTGTATCGTAAAGTATATGTAATTCGCTGCTTGCATTAAAAACATATTTGTAAAATTCCTGAAATAAACTTTGAATTATGTACTGATGATTAATACAAAATTTATATATTGTAAATTTTGTAATAATTAAATATTTTTTAATAACAAGAACTTTTAGTGTACGGTTATTAATACCAAATCGTTCCTAGTTTAACTTTTGACATGTAGAACCTGCAAGTTAATTTTCTTTTGCAGTTATCGTCATTGTTTAATTTCAGATAGATATCATATTAGTATATCTACTTTATTGTCATTAAAAGCGTACAATACCTAATCTTGCCAACAGTTAAAGTCCATGTTATTCTGTGGGAAAATTTTTGTTACCACAACTATATATTATCCAGTTATTTTTTTTTTATATTCTGTTTTCATAATCAGAAAATTCCCAACCATCAAAATAGTACTAATTTTTCAAAAATTTATTTTTCACATTTTTAATATTTTACTTTTGAGTTAAAATATGACAAAGAGCATTTTTTGCATTTTTTACTTAGAAAGTAAAATAATCAATATGTGAAAAATCAAGTTTTTGAAAACGAGTACGAATTAAGCGATTGGGAATTTTCTGACTGGGAAAACGGAATTAAAGAAAATTATTAGGTAATGAGTAATTATGGAAACAAATCCCCCCATATAATAACACAGGCCTTGACTGTCGGCCAGATTAGGTATTGTCCACTCTTTAATTTAAAACTAAAAATTCATATATATTCTCATATTAAGACTATTCAGTAGTATATCTAGTTTGTAAAAAAAAAAAAAAAAAAAAAAGGAATGAATGAATGAAAGAATGAATGAATGAAAGAAAGAATGAATGAATGAAGAAAAAGAAAAAATGTAAAAATAAGCATACATTTTTTACTACCTGTTTTTGTTTAGTAAATTAAGTTTTCATATTTATTTTTTAAGTTTTCTTATTTCATATTTATTATTTTAATACAAAAACAACAAAATTGTTGTTAGTAAACCCATGGCTCAGTAATAGCGTGTTAACACATTCAAGAAGGGGATTACAGGTACACTTTTAATACGAACAGCAAATCTCGTATACATGATGAAAAAATAAATAAAAAAAAAGAAAATCCGTAAAATCCTATTCTTATTCCTCTACACAACTTAGTATATAAGTTGTTAAGTAATGTCTTTAAAAATTTTTTTTTAATTATTAAAAGGGATGTTTTTGAGATATTTAAATTTAAACTTTTGAATGCTATCGCTGCATTACACAACAATTCAAATAACATAAAAAGCTGCAGACAGACACATGAATCTGAGTTCTACATGTCGAGTAATTTTTAATCTTCAGCTATTTAAAGATTTCAAAGTGTTCTAAAATTTATATATTATTTACTTTTTTGAACGTTAGTAACTCATAAACTAATAGCCCTCAAAACTTTCAATTTTTGTCATATTATTAACTGAAATAAATATACAAATCTTTTCAAAATCTGACGGTGGTGGTGGTAGAGTGAGGCTGGTTGTTTACCCCAGCGACCGAGGGCAGGGGGAACATCATATGTTGCGGCATTTTTAAGGATCCAATCCCGTAATCAAGGGAGTTTAGAAGAAAACCACGGAGGATTTTGCAGATGAACCTCTCGGCTACTGATGTGTGTAAAAATTTTAATTCTAAAGGTTTAAACAGAATTTCTTTTCCTTGGTTTATTTGACAAGGAACAACCGAAATTTAAAATCGGAATAATTTTGCATTAGAATTCTGTACTTCTGTATGCTATTTAAAATGAATAACCAAATAAATAAATAGAGAAATGTTTAACGCAAATGGAAACTTCAAATGTTCAATTACAAAATGATAATTTAGAAATTGGAAGAGAATGCTGAAAGAATTTAAAATACTGAATTACATATAAAACAATATATTGCTTTTTTTTTTTTTTTTTTTTTTTTTCTATTCATCAGGATCTTTTTTTAATCTGTTGCTTTACATTTATCCAGAAATAGAACAAATCTGAAGTTATATTCAAAATCTACACTCAAAACTTAGTTTGCTTACACAAAACTGTAGTTTACTGTACAAATAGAGTAATGGTTGAATTCCAAAATTTAACATTCGATTCTGTCGAAGACTAGAAATGATGTAAGAAATTTTTCAAACTTTCACTGTTTCATATTTGATCTTATTTTCTAATGCTAAATATAACTAAGAAAAGTTCAAGCAAACAGATATGATGAATATTAGCTCCAAATTCAGCTCCTCATTTGAATTATAGGCCGAGGTTATACTTACCCCATGATTACGTTTACCCAACTTCACCCTATAAATTATTTTTTTTTCCTAAATTTTCAAATAAATTCATATAACTACAGGTAATTTCATTTTTTAATGATACAGGGTCGTTGCAAACACTTTATTTTTTACATTTTCTTATCGGTCCCTTAATTATCGTTGTAACCCAATCTTCACTATAAAAGTATTTCTCAAATATGAAACCATTTCAACAAATAAGCAATTTGTAAATTATAAATAAATAAATAAATAAAACATTCATTTGTAAATCTTGGTAAATTTTGATTAGTGTACTTGAAGAAAAAAAAAAAAAAAAAAGTTTTGATCCTACGACCAGCTTAGAATTATCTTAAATAGATTTTATTATCCCAATTTTTAATTGTATGTTACTGTGAATTAAAAATTCTGAATACTACTAATGTTCACTGTATATCAACGAATCCCAAATGATGCTTAAAATTTTCTCTTAACAGACCACGATACAGACCAGTAAAAAAAAATTTCAACTATACTGAGAAATGATGCGATATTTTTGTACCAATTGTGACACACATAAAATTATTTACGCTTTTACTAAATTAAAAATTTAAAACAGCAAATAAATTCTGAATACTTTATTTTAGTCATATGAGAGCATATGTTTCAAAAAATCAACACAAAAAAAAGACATCCAAACCAAACAAAATTTGGCTTACCTTATTTAAAACTATAAGAAATAGTGATAGGTTTACAAAAAGTTCTCACTGTTTCAGTTAAACTGGTCTCATTCTAAAACTGACGGCAGGAAATTTTTGTGTTTCAAGATATCATTTGGTGAATCTTTTAACAGCAACCATAAAATAATAATAATAATAATAATAAAATAAATAAATGCGCTGTGAAATTAGGCACGACCTAATACATTTATTCTTGGATTTTAAAATTAAATGTGTCTCTAACCAGTAGTGACACTTACTGATTGAGTGATCCTTCTTAGATAATGTGTTAGTTATTTTAAAAAAATTATATAAAAAAAAATAGTAAATTTTAATTCAAGCAATAATTAGTAACAAAGTCGCTTTCCTACCTTTTTTTTCCCTCGTTTTTTATTATCCTTTACCTTAGTTCTTTTCTGTTGTATACATGGAAATTCTTGGTTTTATTTAAATGTATAATATTGTTATAGTGTAAGAGTTTAGCAAAATTAAAACTTGTATAACATTATAGTTAATTAAAAATGTCAGTAAATCGTTTTCATTAAAATAAGAATTATATTTATAAATAAGCAAATACTCTTGAATTAAAATAAATGTAAAGCGAAAATATGAATACTATATGCGTTTTTAAACTCACTACTGAATATCATTTGATTTAAAAAATACAAAGTTTGTCACTTGAATGTCATTTATTATTATTTTTTTTAAACTCTCTTTATTTTCGGAAATAAAATCTATCTTCACGAATAACTTTATATGTTAAAGGATTTACTGAATAACTATTTTTTTAATTAGTGATTTTAAGTTTTATTTATTTTTCTTTCGTATTACATATGAAATTTCCAGAAGCTGACTCTCAAATGAGTTCATAAAATATTTTTTAAGAAATTTTATTATATATAAAAGTATGTGTGTGGTATAGTATTATACTGTGGAACACTGTAGGTATTAAGGATAAAATTTACTTCCACGAATCATACTTTCGTGAAAATATACCTCCTACATGCAATGAATTTATAGCTGTAATATAGTGAGGAGTTGCTCAAATAGCGAATATCTCCTTCTATTCAGCCATACCTGCGCGATACACTGCGGGATAACTATTACTGAAATTCGGACTCAGATGCGTCGCAAGGCCTACCTCTCAGTTTATACTTATCACAAACAGGTAAAAGAAAAGTTCATATTCGACATAAGATGGTAGGTATATTTTACTTTTTTGAAGTTTCTTTCTAAACGAAATCAATTAAAATATATTTAATTGACAATTTTTAAGTATTTTCTCAAGAAAATTTATGACTAACATTAAAAAATAACACAATAGATATTGACTGTTTTCTTATTAATGGATTGTAGCGATGACCATCGCCAGAAGGTAGTTCTAGTGTGACATTAATCAATTTAACTCAAGGAATTGAACAATTTCATGATCATTGTAATAGTCTTATTATTCAACAGTTATTTAATATTCCTCTTAAAATTGGAATTGAAAGTTTCAATTTTATGTTTTCGTGAAATCTCCTATCGTCTTATTGATATAGTTTTAATATATATTAGGAAAACATTTTCAAACATTGCACAAAATTAAACCATGTATCACATGAAGAACTGGGAAAAAAAAAAAAAAAAAAAAAAAGGAGAAGAAGAAGAAGAAGAAGAATCCTTTTAATGAAGGCAATGCAGCACACAATACTTTTTCAAGGACTCTGATTGTATGTTGTGAGCAAATAGGTGTTATCTCTGTCATACTATGTGCATTTTCCAAAAATTTACATATATATACATACACACACACACACGCACGCACATATATATATATTTGAAATGTTGTTAAATTTTATAGTTATATATGTTTCTGAAAATGCAAGTGATCTTGCATAGAAAAGAGACTAAACATGTATTACAATGATATAGAAACAATAATTAAATTCAGTTAGAGAAAATCTTAAACGATTAAGCAGGAAGAAAGTTTTGGGTCTACATTTTACGCTTTTGACATTTTTTACACGTG
Source organism: Salticus scenicus (assembly GCA_963930645.1). Lineage (NCBI taxonomy): Eukaryota > Metazoa > Arthropoda > Arachnida > Araneae > Salticidae > Salticus > Salticus scenicus. The sequence continues at coordinate 163,494,012 of OZ005651.1, forward strand.
TTCGTGTACCTATATTTTTGCCTACCAAAACAATAACAATGTAACACCACCACGAGAATTCAAATTTCTGTAAATGGTTTTACTTCTTATATTTATAACACTAATGTATATATATATATTGAAAAGTTTTTCAAACATTGCATTAGATGAAACCAAGTATCACATGAAGAACTAGAAAGAATATGAATAAAGATTTCTGTGTGTACTTATATATAGTTAAAGTTGTATAATGTAATATGTGTCATTTAAATCATTTGTATATAGGTTAGCCAAAATTTATTTGATTTCATTTATGACATTATAACTCGCATTATATTATGACTTGAATTTTGCTGTTAGAAAATTTGATTTATTAATTATTTTGTTAAACAATAATTTATGTATAGAATACTTTTTACACAGTATTTTGAGAAGGAAATAAATTAAGACTGTTTTAATAGTTGAAACTGATAAAAGAAATAAATGCATTATGTTCCTTATTCTATACAGATTATTTCTAATCTACTATTATAAAGATAAAAATTATAACGGCTGATTAAGTCTATAGGCTGAATTAATTAAAATTATTAGTAATGAGAAAGACATAAGCCAGCGAGATGATGAGTGATCAAATTTTTTACAGTACATTGCGTTGATTATTTACTCATTCAGCCAAACGTAATGTGTTTACTGAGTTATTGACTTAAAACACTGTAAGCATATTACAATGTTTATTTCAACAAAATTTATTTATTCTGTGTGAAATGGGATCGACACCATCCAAGAAAAAAAACGTCTGATACTTAGAAACGTTCAGACAGTTTAACATCTGACTGGCTGAATAACTATATTCAACAGAATTTTTCCTGGTTGTATCTTATTTTTTATAAAGTAAAGCATGTCTATATATTACTATTATAATATTTTCATAAATGTTAAATAGTTTAATGAAAATCGTGATAGGAGGGAGATACTTTGTTTTTATGACTAAATGACTAATTTGCTCATTTGACTCTATTCATTAGTTAAAATTCTCAAATGAAATGTTGTTTCTGCTAATATTGATGACGTATACAATGTAATTTTTTTCAAGCATATTTTGTGAGGAGAGTTTTAATTTATTTACTTTTACTTTTAAGTTACACCTTCTCAACACAAACCCAGTAGATTTATAATTTTATTCTATTTGCCGTGTTATTTTTGTTCTCATTATTTATTTCACCGCTGTCTTGAAAACTATAATGCTATAAAATATGCTTTAAAATGTGTTTTTAGTGCGTGCCATCATTAAAATATGGAACTTTCAAAGCTGACTGAAAACATTACTTCAATAGTTAAAAAGGGAAGTAATCCAATTTTTATTTCAAAACATGCCCTTTGCCCAGAAATTCATAAACATGGAGTACATTATTCTAATTCCCATAGACGAAGTGCTACAAAATGCATTTTCTTTTGTAATTTGAAATAGGAATTATTAACGTTTTTAACTGCATATTTTGCACGTTACTTGACCACCTATGTTATCAAGTCACGTGCAAAATATTGTTATTATTATTATTATTATTTTATTATATTTATTACTATTATTATTAATGGACCTTTTTAACTAAGCTGATACAATGGTAATCAATAAATATGTTTCAAATCATACTTTTGTTAAAAATTTCTTATGAAGAAATAGTCATCATAAAACAGTATAACTAAAAATATGCATATACGTTATATTTGATCGTTTTTAAATATCATAAAATAATAAATATAAAATACGATAACTATTCTTTTTAATTACAAACTTAATTAAATTTAATACTTAGTTTATATCTAAATAACTCGTATATCTCTCAAAGTTTAAATGTTTTAAATTATTTATTTCTCATCAACTATTCATTCAAACATATACATTTTTTTTTTCCTCTTCTTTTTTTTTTTTTTTTTTTTTTTTTTTTTTTTTTTTCGGCACCTTTATTTTCATTTTAATAAAATTAGAAAAAGAAAAAAAAAAAAAAAAAGAAAGAAAGAAAATGTTTATAGGCGAATTATTCTGTTCTAAAATTTGATTCTGTTTCAGCATCGACATCATTTTGCATGATCAAATTAAGTGAAGACATCATAAAAAAATTTTAACGAACCGAAACTGTACATTCGGTTTCTTCTTTTTCTATAATTTGTTCAAATTATAATTTTTATTTTGATTTTTTTTATAAAAGCATTAGATAGTTCTTACATAGGATAGGTTTCTAACTTCCCCCGCCTCCCATAAATCTTTTTTTTTTTTTTTTTTTTTTTTTTTTTCCACGAAGGTTGATGATTGATGTCTAATATATTACAGCTTAAAATAATACTGAATTTTCAAAAAAATATTTATGAATAAATAAAAATTTAAAAATATCACCTAAATTAACAAATCAACGCAATAATATTGATGATAAAAATAATTTTTGTCTCTTTTCTGCTTCCTTACTTGCTGATTTAAGTTTGCAAGAAAGCTTATGAGATATTTATGGCATTTTAAAACAGACTCCGTTTTAGTATACACATCATACTTTATGATTAAATGATGGCATTTTTAAAGAACATTTTACCACACGAAACATTATTTATGCCTTTTCTTATCAATTATCAGAATTATAATTATTGTTCTGTCTTTTTTTTGCTCATAAAGGTAGGGCTTTTAATCTCTTTCTAATTCTATATCCAATAATAATATTTATAAAATAAATTGATAATTTTCAAAATAAATTTAGACAAAAAATAAAATAAATAAATAAATAAACAAACTTAAAAAATATTAGCTGTCCTATAAAAAATTTGCCTTAAATTAAAATTTTGCAGTAAAAATGCACTAATACAAATTAATTACACTAGTACAAATAAAATAATTTTTTTTATCCCAATTTTACCCAAATAAAACAGAAATTTTATCAAGAAATGCACTACAAATATCAAATATATACATATATTAAACTTTTATACGTTTATATACATATATATATAAAACTATTCATATATACTATATATATATATATACATATAAATCATTTTTTTATAAATGTAAGTATTAAAGTTATGTTTTTAATAATTTAAGTGATGACACTAGCCTAAGATTTTTTTTTTTTTTTCTTTAATTTCTGACAATTGATTTTGATGCACTTTCTGGCGCTGAATCTGAAAATCTTTTTTTTTTTTTTTTTTTTTTTTTTTTTCCCCACTTTTGTATCACGTCAGGATTTTTTGCAAATCATAATTTCAAAAATTGTTAATATGTCCAAAAACAACGAAATTCACATACAGTAAAACTGATGTAAATTTTTTCTTTAAACTGAGAATACTTACAGCTAAACAGTTGAAGGTTCTGATAAGAAGAGGAGGAATAAAACTGTGAGTAAAATTTAAATACATAATATTTTACATTTTAATTGGAAGAGTGCCAAATAAATAAAGAAATAAAGAAATAAAAATAAAATACATTATTATTAAAAACACTTTTAAGTCCATTTTGTGGTATCCGATTATCGCAGTATTGCGACATTTAATTTTTTTTTTTTTTTTTTCATTTACGATTTGCAACAAATTTTGAAGTGGTAGTAAAAATTGAAGGTGATTTTTAGAATAAGGACTAAAAAAAAATACATATGAATCAATTATCAAAAGTTAAAAAACACGAAACAACCCAAATTTTGTATGCTAGTGTAACAGTACAAGTAAGTAAAAAATATATACATATTTAATAGAATGCGAATTTATCCCTAGTGTATCCTCCACCTATGAGGCCTAGAAAAGAAAATTTACTATGAACAATTACAAACAATGGATATATATATACTATATATAGGCGTATATAGATATAGATGTAGATATATGAAGAACATTCAACTTTCTGTTCTTCCTGAAAATTAGCGCATGCAGACTTGTATGAAAGTGAAACAAAGGCAAGAAGTTTTCAGTTACATGTCCTTTTATCTATATAATCAGTTAAAATATTCAGTTTATAAATTTCGGATACTTAGAACTGCCATTCTGTGTAAAAATTGTCATTTCTCTCCGATCGTTACCTCTACACATAAATACAAATCTAAATTATAAAAGTAAAGTTAAAAATAGTATCTGTGATATGTGGGGCTTAAATTATTAAAAGCTATAATATAAACCTTGGAAATCATTAATTTAAGAAATACCACTTTTTTTTTAATTTATTTATATATATATATATATATATTATATAAATTACAAAAGAAGATTTATTTGCTTGTCATTCCTTGCCGTAAAGGAAAAATCATTATAATTGTACATGGTAGCACTTCTACTTCTATTAGCACATATCACCACATGTTGAACAGTTGTGTCGCCGTAAAACCATTTTTTATTATTTTTGTAAACAGAGGCAAGCATGAATCTATAAAGATTGATGATTCTTGTTTTATTTTTGCAGGCTTTTTTATTCACAGTCATTACGCTGTATCAGTTTTCACCTTAGTATTATTATAAAATCACAAGCTAAGAACACTGTAAAAAAAATTTTCAGTATTTTACAACAAAAGGTGCTGGCACCGCGGCTGCCAGCACAGTTGCTGTAAAATTTACAAACTGCTGTTTTTTATGGTGCTGTAAAATTTACTGCACTTTGCTGTGAATTTTACAAGATGCTGTTTTTAGTAGTGCTGTAAAATTAACTGCATTTTGCTGTGAATTTTACAAGATGCTGTTTTAAAAAGTGTTGTAAAATTTACAACAAAGTGTAGTTAATTTTACAACACTTTTTAAAACAGCATCTTGTGAAATTCACAGCAAAGTGCAGTTAATTTTACAGCACTACTAAAAACAACATCTTGAAAAATTCACAGCAAAGTGCAGTAAATTTTACAGCACCGTAAAAGCAGCAGCTTGTAAATTTTACAGCAACTGTGTTGGCAGCCGCGGTGCCAGCACCTTTTGTTGTAAAATAATGTTTTTTTTTTTTTTTTTTTTTTTTCTTACAGTGTAGACAGTGATGTCAGATTGGGGATTTTCGAGGCTTCTGGGGAGAATTTCGGGGACCAAATGTTTGTGGGGACTATTTTGGGGAGTTCTTCAACTTTCTGTCAATGTTGGCAACATAATGATTTATCCCTACGACTAGAGACTTTCAATAGCTTTATTGTTATTTGGGGATCTTTTCAAAAATTGCCTTCATTTGGGGAACAATCTGAGCTTAAATCATAGAAAAATCTGCTTGATTTTTTTTTTTTTTTTTTTTTTTTTTTTTTGAAGAAATTTTTATTTTTCCTCTTTAGTAGAAATCAAGCTGGGGATTTTTTCGAAAAAAAAAAAAACACCCTGATTTGGGAAAATTTGAAGACCTGTTTGGGGAAATAATTTTCGACCATCTGGCATCACTGAGTGTAGGCGGTAGAGATGGGAATAATCGAATGATTTTGATAATCGAGTGATTTGCTTTCGAATGATTTTAATAATCGAATGATTTTACAATCGATTATTGATGACGTAAGCGTAGAATAAGCGTTTTGTAATTAGTTTCGGTTTCTTCGTAGCTATCAGGTTGCTTTCTGTTTATACTTTGTCTTTTCACTCATTGCTATGAAATTTTAAGGTTTAACCTAGAGTCCTGCACACCCGACCCGAACCCGACAGATGAATTTTATATCAACCCGAAACCCGACCCGAACCCACAGTAGAGAAACTTTTACGACCCGGACCCGACCCAAACCCGCTGTCTTTAGACCCGAAAACCCGAAAATTAAATTATAATTACTTATTCATCTAAAAATCATACAAAACTTTTTTAAATTATAAAATAAGGTAAATTTTCACTGTCATACAGTTGGTAAATTATTTAAAAAATAATTTGAAATGTAATCACTAATTGTTTAGTTTAAAAATTAAAAAATCTGAAAAATAGATCAATGATAATTTTTAACGATTTATGTAAATTGTTAACTTCAAGAGTAAACTAGTATGTTGTGGCCACTACAAGACTTTCTTTTATACTTTCATTTATTTTACTAAGTGCAAATATTTTATTTATTTATTTATTTTTATTATTATTATCTAGCAGGATGAATGCAAACGATTTGCATCTTAAGAGACAACTAACACTAAATATCCAAAGTATGCATTTTTATTGCCTATAAATAGCATCTTAAAAAGTACATTTTTATAACCCGATAAGAATTCAAATTGGATCATCATAATGTCTCGTAATAGCCTTTTCACATTTCAAGCTTTGTTTGATTATACTCAATAGAACCTGAGATATAGCCTTCTCCTAAATCTCGAAAATTGCTGATAGCAGCGCCACCTGTTGATCGGTTGACAAAAATTGATGGGCACTAATTTAGGTCAAGGTGCCTCTACATATAAATTCATATATAATTCTGAACAGTAGTTCCGGAGATACAGTCGCCACAAAATTTTTGACATTTTCTATAAATGATAAAATCGTGTTCTAGACCTCTCAAAACGTGTAAATCCGTCGAAAACTGGAAGTCGAAAATTTTTATGAATCCAATTCTTTTATCGAATATAGAAGAAAGTAAAAAATGCACTTCAATTTAAATGTTCGTAATTTATTGTTTAATACTTATAGTCTGGGGAAAAAATGATGTATTATTCTTTATTGCTTTTTTCCAATGTGGATGTTTAACTTTACTATAATAATTTGTGTTGCATGTATGTGATTCACAGTTAAACATCTGCTATTTAAGGGTCATTGATCACTTTAAATTCCCATAATCAGCAACTTAGCTTCCTCCGGTGACAGTTTTGCTTGGTGCATTATTTATTTGTTCTAGAGAAGGCGATAAAGATCTGCCTTGATGGCATTCGTTTTCTTTATGTGTTTATTTTACATTACTTTTTTTAATTAAATTACAACAAGTATTCCCTGTATATTTTCTGCATATACAAATGTAAATGGAAGAAAATTCAAAATTTCATTAACATAAAAGCGAGGATTAAAATTCATTGAAAATAAAGATATCTTACAAAAAAAAAAAAAAAAAAAAAAAAAAAAATGTAAATTCAGAAATAATTTAAATTCTCAAAACGTAAAAGCAAGGTTATGTTGTATTTCTTATATGCGTATATATATATATATATACATATATTAACAATAGTAAATAAAAATTTTAATACAGTACTTTAAAATTTTCATACAATTTCTATAGATGATTAGTTTTCGATTTGTTGAAGAAAAGAAAACGCATACGGATATTTTTTTGTCATGCTTACACGGATTTTTTTTTTTTTTTTTTTTTTTTTTTTTTTTCAGGTGGGTATCCGCGTATAGGAAAACGGAGCTCCGACACGTGTCTAAAATCAGTTAAAGAGCTATAATTATGTCTACAAATTTATGCTTTCAATTGTAAATTTTTTTTGGAATGATGTTCTCAAGTCGACCCGACTCGTAGAAAGCTAGTTCAAAACCAGGTCATGTCCATTCGCACAGCCGTACGGAATTTTCTGTGTTTTTTCTCCAAAACTCACAGGAAAACTGCTATTGAGTGTACTCCCCTCGAACCTAGGTCCCAAGGGCAGACAAACACCTTCAATTCTCACATTATAACCGAAATGTTTAAATTAGTCCACAAATAGACACTGAATAAAATATTGGAAATTTTTATTAGGTTCATTTCGTTATTATTTATACTCAGAATTCCTTTTATAGAATATATATATATATATATATATATATATATATATATATATACTAAGGCTAGGCCATTATGAAACCTGAATCCGTTACTTTTTGACATGCTTGAAAAAAAAAAAAATAATAATAAAAATCCTTTTTATTATTTCTTATTCATGCACTAAAATATCTCACAGCATTTTTTTTTTTTTTATAAAAGTGTGTGAAACTGTTTAACCCATATTTCACCCTCGTCCTAAAATAGGACACCATGCATAAGTGATGTTTATATAAATTCTTTTGAATATTTTAATTCAAATTAAAGACGATATATTATTTAAAAGTCCAATAAATACCTATGTGTCTTTATCGTTAGTTTAAATTAACGTTTAATATCTGTTTTTTAATTTTTAAAATGACGATTTTTAAAGATTTATTCATTACATTTTCAACATATTATTACTTAAAAGGTTTTACATTCAAGAATAATGGATATACAAATTTATTGAAGTAATATTCTACACTTTGTACTGGTAAAACAAGTATATAAGTATATATATAGAGAGAGAGAAAGAGAGATATATGTTAAAACCCGAATAAACTACTACGTCAGAAACGCCAAAGAAAAATATTGGAAATGCATACAGCTGTTTCGGTAGCCTATACCGTACCGTCTTCAGTGCAAAAAGGATTCTGAATCAGGAGAAGTGCTCGTATACGAGCACTTCTCCTGAACGAGCACTATACGAGCACTATACGAGCACTTCTCCTGATTCAGAATCCTTTTTGCACTGAAGACGGTACGCTATAGGCTACCGAAACAGCTGTGTGCATTTCCAGTATTTTTCTTTGGCGTTTCTGACGTAGTAGTTTATTCGGGTTTTAATATTCCAACGCCAAGTCTCCTGTTATTATTATATATATAGATGGTCTGTTTTCCTTATATTTCCAAATGTCCTACATTATTGTCCTACTTTTAGGACAGCCTGTACCGATTAAACTAATGAAAAGTTGGTAAGTTTTTTGATATTGTGTGTATACACAGACATTGAAAAACATTTTTTCAATGCTTGGTAGGATATGGGTTAAACGGGAAAAAAAGGAGGGGGGGGGGAGATTTCTTTGTGTCAGCCATAATACTCTTAAAAACGATTACAGAAATTCTAAATGATTTTGAAGGGTTGATATTTAATTGCAGTTTTATTTTTAAACGTAGCTATGACTGCTAAAAATGCCATATTGTTTATTAACTAATGCTTAGAACAAGAAAATGCTATACCTTTTTTTTTTTTTTTTCTTTTAAAATATATAATGTTATTACTGCGTAAAAATAAATAAATAAACAAGGGAATAAATTAAAAGAAAAAAATGAAAAGAAAGGAAGAAATAATATTTAAAGTTGTAGCGCTAAATTCAAACTCTTACGAATATATTAAATAGCCTATCGATATTGAGCCGTCTTCCCTATCATTTAAAAGAATATAGACGGCGCTGTCGCCATTCTCGGCAAAATATCTTTAGATATTTTGCCGATCATTAAAATGAAGTGAAAACATTTTGTTTTCAGAAGTCAGAAGCTCTCGCTGAGAGATGTAGCTGTTTTCGTGTAAGACGCCCCTGTGGCCATGGGCCGCAGGCTGCGGCCTGTAAGAATATTCGTTCTTATGTATCCTAATGTTCTGTTTACTGCGCGCGATGTATATAGTTATTGTGATTGTGCTTTATTATAATTAAAATATTAAATAATGGAATGCCAGAGCTCGTTCTTTCAATGTTCTAAGGTGTCATTCCGTTAAAAAGTTAAGATTTTTTTTTTTTTTTTAATCTTAAAACGTAAAAAAAATTAAAAATGTAAAAATCTCTAACACCAAGTTTATATGTGTCTCCTATTAAACATACACTAACACGCATTAAAATTAATGATAGACAGTTAGTTATAAATTTATAGTAATTCGCTTGCACTTTGAGACAGAGGAAAAAAATAAAAAGCAAGACTTTCATTCAATATCTACAGTATATATAAAAGTCATAGTTGTGGTCATAGTATGGTCATAGTATTGAACATACATGTATATAGATACAGCATAATTGATTATCCGCAAAATTGAGAGCCATGGGTTTCGTACATAAACCGCAAAAAGGCTGAACATGAAATTGAAATGACATAAAATGCATTCTAGCTTAAAAACTTGAATGTATCGTATATAAAACATAATACAAACAATTAAAATATTTATAAAAAGTAAAATTATTTGTACAGTCGAACCTCATTAACTTGAATCTCATGGGGGATAAAAAATTTGTTCATGTTATCAGTAGTTCATGTTATCAGTAACTAATCTTCTATTTGACGGGGATTGTGAAAACAGTTCATGTTAAAAGTAATTCACGTCAACGAGGTTTGACTGTTCTTCATATACTATAGGATGTAAAAAACATAAAGAAAAAAAGTGAACTTAAGATGAAGCCATGGTTCAATTTGTAATCTAATTTATGCTCTAAATTAAACAGTACCGCAGACATGCAAACATTTAGTTTATTCCACAGAATTGTGAATAACCGCCACATTTTCACACCACTTTATTTGTAGAAAAATATTCTCCAATATTTAATTACGATTGAATATTAAAGAAAGTACCCGCCAGGTAAACTGGTGTGAAAGAAAAAAAAAAAAAAAAAAAAAAAAAAAAAGAAAAAAAAAACGGTCACATCAATATTTTGAGATAAATTGAAATCTTGACGTGTTTGGTAGCGTATTCTACTGGAGATCAAATAAAGCTAAAACCACATAATTCTTTATATTTACTTTAAATCTATCTATTACTTTAAATCTATTTTTTTAAATCTATCATTTGTATCTGTTTATTGTTGATGATTAGAAAAAAAAAAAACTTTCTTCTGATTTCGCCCATTTTCCGCTCAACGAATTATCCACAACGTGTGTAATCCGTTTGCGGATAATCGAGAGTTTACCGTATATATATATACAGATTATTACGGGTAAATCGAATTGCAGTAGTCGGTCGATACAGGTTTTGGGTTTTTTTTTTGAGCGCATTTTAAACGCAAATTATTTTGTATGGGGTGGAGGTGGGGGGAGAAAAGTAAATCTTTTTCTTTAGCAATTTTTCTAAAAGTTAACTAATCGTGTTCAGGACATCCGAAAACGTTTAAATCCATCGAAAAACGGAGATCGAAAATTTTTACAAATCCAATATATGTATTTTTTTCTCGTTTATATTGATTTTTTTAAAAAAACGAGAAAAATAAAATAAAATCCTTATTTATTTATTTATTTATTTATTTATTATTATTATTATTTCATTTGGTCAAAATATTTAAAAAGCGCAATAAATAAATCAATAAAAATAAAAATAGCACATTCTTTTCCTTAAAATATGAAATTGCGTTCTTTAGCAGCAGTTACATATATATTAATGTTTTAAAATTTCTTTTATGCTATTTCTATTTGGTGCCAAAGGGAAAAAGAAAAAAATTGTTTTCATTTACTCTACTTTGTCCGAAAGAAATAGATCTCTCGTTCTAATAGCTTATTTCATGACAAAAGTTCAGGGCTGGAAGTTTCCGTCTTTCTTCAAGATATTTTCAAAATCTGAATGGCAATTTTTATCATAAAATAAACCAAAAAATTATCGTTACTGAATAATGGCTGGAAAATGTCCTGAAAAAAAAGGAGGGTGTTTCGAATTCTACAGAAATTAAAAATTCTGAAAACAGTAAACGTAAGATTATTTAAAAAAGCAGATAAATATAGTATAAAATCTAATTTCAATAGGTATATCTGTTATAGCAGATATCGATTTTGAAAATAAATAAATAAATACACAAAATAAAATAAATTCAATAAATAAAAAAGAGAGAAAAATCTTCCGGGATTCAAAAACCCCACTATCGGATCACAGTTAATTAACAGCAGCGCTACCTGTCGGCCGATATACACATAAATTTAAACTAGCGTAGTTGTCTGGCCAAATTTTTCAAAGGTCGTTTGGATGGTGAGCAAACATCCAGGTTCAGATTATAAAACGGGCATAGAATGCAACTGGCGCCAAATTTCGGCTGATTGTCGAAATTTGCTACAGGCAGGTGTTTGCAGGGTGAGTGAACAGGCGGTCGTAGATTTTGAAACAGGAAAACAACGTCGAAGACGTCACCGAGCAGAAGTTTAATACGGTGAGTTTTCTGAAGGATCGCAAACCCACTGGTCGCCGAAGGCGAATTTGTAAGCTATACTGAAACAAAAGAACTTTCATCCTGATTTAGTTAAATTAATTATTTAATTTTTTTTTTTTATAATTCTACCTCTATTTAAATTGGTATTAAAATTCTTAAAATAAAGAAAATTGGAATGTAAAATTAGAATTTCGTTTAAAATGACCTAATGAAATCTTCAAATTAAGCTCTATGGATCTCTACACAAATTAAGTTTAATATGAAATTGAATATGACAAGGAACATTCAAGGTCAAAGTCATTGAATATGACCCTAAAGCGCTCCCAATTTTTGCACTGATTCGGCCCCAGAAATATACCTCTTTTAATTTTTAAAATAAACTATGTGCATCATACTGTCATGTGAACATTCTTTGCTATTTAAAAAAAAAAAAAAAAAGTCAAATAATATCTTAAGAACTATGTTTTTATACTTGTTACATTATTTATCTTGAAGTCAAAGGGAATAGATTTCAAGTTCAAGTTAAGAAAATCTTCTTTTAACCCTAGAACACTAGCGTGTTCATAAATACTCTATCACTAGAGATACCTAAAATTGACGCGCTCATATAAAAGTCGTTTTATTTCCTTATATTACATTAATATTGTTTTTAAATATGTTTAATTATTTGCTGTTTTACCCAATGTTACTAATTTTTCATTATCTGAATAATTATTTCGAAGCACTCAAACTCAAACAAGTGTATCGATAGTAGGGAAAGTGCAGAAAAAAACCATTAAATGAAGGCCGCACGTAAAATTTACGTACCACTAGTGTTCTAGGGTTAAAACTTAATTTGTAATCATAAACATATTCAATTTGTTATGATAAATTGCTTAATAAATAATTAATATTTTTTGTTGAATTTCATGAGTGCAAGTTTATACACGTTAACATAAATCTGTTCATATAAAAATGTGCATTTAGCACTTTCTTGGCCAGCATATAACTTGATAAATGTAATTGTATGAAAAACCTTTAAAATGACTATTCTGAATGATTAATAAGAAACATTTTTTTTTTAATTAATTGTAAATCGTTAAGAGAAAAGTTATTGGTGTCATGAACTAGACATGCTACAATATGTTTACAACTAATGCGTTTTAACGAAATTTTAATTAATCAATACAAAATGTTAATATAAAAATTAAAAACTAACCTTTCTGATGAATGGACATTCTTCATTCCATGCTCTTCACGTTGTTCATTCCTCGTTCATGGTTCATCTGCATCTGAGTTCAGAGACGCAGATGTTATGCTTCCACAAGCAGATGTTCCTGTCTAAAGTCCACAGGAAGTCGATTTTACAGCATTTAGTGCTTGAATTTATTTCACAGCATAAATACTTGAAAATATACCGCAGAAAGTGCAGGAAAAATTACAACATTTTTTTACAGTGAAATAAATCTTTAAATTCCGTATTCTAAACTTATTTTACAAGTAGATAGTTTTGGCACATGTGGTTACGGTAGTAGACAAGCTAGTCGTACTTTTCTTGACATTCTTCAGTTGTCATTCTCTTTTCTTGTGCACAACAGAATTTAGGTCATACAGAATTTAGGCCTTACATAAAATATATATATATATTTCCTCTGACTATATATCGTTGCTTATAGAGATAATCTAAATGCTATAGAATCACCTTTTAAAAGGAAAAATAATAAATTTAAAAAAATGTGTGAATATTGTTCAATTTAGAGAGAGGGATTTATGAAGCATTTTTCCGTAGTAATTAATATTTTATTATAGTAATTATGATCAGAAAAAGCACAACAAATATTCATTTCATTTTTTGTCCTTAAAAATGTTTCAATAAATTAATTTCTTTCGGAATTTTTGCAATATTTAATGCAGTGTTCCGTTTTTTTAAACCAGTGTGCCCTGTAGCATACGCAATTAGTATGAAATAATAGAACATTGTTAAATAAGTAAATAAGTAAATAAATAACTTTTAAGGGATAAACCTAAATATGGAGAATTGTATGCAATTTATAAATATTTTAAGTTAAAAACACGAAACAGATAATAGGTTCGAAAGAGTTCTCGAAACAAATTTTGAAAGTTTATGTAAGGCGTTGAAACGTTGTATTACTCATATTTTCTTGTATATAAAAACATGGTAAGGAATGAAAAAAAATTTTCAACATATTTATTACTCATTTTAATAATAAACATATCCACACTCATATAAATAGTTGCAGCCTTCTCATCGATATTTAATATATATATATATATATTTAATTTGCTGAAAGGAAATGCACTGTTCATTTCCTCCATGGATTTTTAGCATATTTTGTCTTAAAATTCTATAAACTTTCAGAATTTTTGATAAGTACGAAAACATGGCAAAATTAAATGGTTAAATTACAATTTTTATTAAAAATTATAATGCAACCATTATAATTATACTTTTTATCAAAACTTATAACGTAAATACGTCAAGAAAAATATACAATTAATTTTTTTAATATTCCAAACATGTTAAACAACTTTAAAATCTATTAAGTATTGTATCTCTAAAATATAATTTACAAAATACAGTAATATTTACTTAAAAAAAAAAAAAAAACTGCATTAGTAAAATTAATAAATAAATAAAAATAAAAGTATTATTTTTTATGCTTAACTTTGATTATGTTTTTTATAACTGAGTTTTTTTCTCTATTTACATGTTTTTGAGCTCCCCTGAAATCAAAAATCGAGTTTTTAATGGTTATTCTGAGTTTATATCCGTGTGTCTACTATGATGGTAAAAAACAAACATAAATAAAAAAACAAAAATTAACTTTAAATCCAAATTCGGTATTCTAAATCTTCATCATATCGGGATGTTACTTGAAAATGTTTATTGAAATCGGAAAAATAGTTCATGTACAGGGACGTACTAAAGTATTCAATTGCATTACGTTTATGGGCGAAATTTCTTGTTGGTACATTTTAATAACTTAAATCTACACTAAAAAAAATCAAATTAGCACTTATTTTTTATATGTATAAAAGCAGTTTCATTTAGTGTATGATATGCAAAGCATCCATCTGTTGTTTACAGGGCCATACAAAATAATTCTGACATATTAGGGCTATAATATTGTAAATGGCTCGAAGTGTATTTCAGGTTGTGTTACTTTTTTTTTCTGTGCTGAATTTAAGTATAGTGTTTGTTTGTATGTATTTATAGTTTATAGTAAATATACAGAGCTACTACAAATTAGTCATATAAGTTTTGATGAGTGGTGTAGGTGGAAGTTCTCTGAAAAGTTTAAGAAATTTTTTAATTTAATAAGTTTAAATTTTTTTCTGAGTGTAGCTGCAATAATTGAACGGAGAGTTGCCAGACGCCAGGAAAGTTCAAATACCGTATTACACTTATCTTCCACATTAAACTTTAACAATACTGGAGTACCACATCACATTATTATTTAAGCTTTAAATCAAATCCTGATTAGATTTTTGGAAGTTAATCTTTACTTAAATATATATGTACATATAGCTTTTTTACATAAATAAGATGCATACAATTTAAGTGTTTGCCAAAGGGAATAACAGAATAACAACAGCGTGCCAACTTTTTTAGCTGCAAATGAAACTTCCACATTAAATCTTTTTTTTTTTTTTTTTTCTGTAATTATATAAGTAATTCAATGTGTAGTATATTTTCTTATGCATCATAAGTATTTGTTTCAAGTACTAGTAGCTTTGTTTTTCGTAGAAGAAAATATATTTTCTAAAAATAAGCAGCTCAGCATATTTGTAGATAAGGCTTTGTGATACATTAACCCTTAATTCTGAAAGTCACATCAACTGTCCAGAACCTGCAACGAAAAAAAAAAAATAAAAATAAAATAAAATAAAGCAGTTTACATAACTTGCAATAACCTTCATATAAAGTTTAACATGTCTTTATTAAAAATTACAGCATTAAAATTTATTTTAAACTACAGAGAAATGTAAAAGGAAAAACATCCAACGTTAATTTTTATTTAGAAATAAAACAATAAAAAAAAAATATGTAAGTTTACGATAAATACTAAGAATCTCGATTATTTATTTTTAACTGAAAACTATCGTAAATTTATAGATGCTCTGAATGAATATTGCGCTATATCTATAGTAATATTTCACAGTGTGGAGACAAAATTGAAAAAAAAAAAAGTTAAATGAATTTCTAGTTATGTTTATAAAATGAATTAAAATTAGAAATTGAAAATAAATCATGTATGTCTAAAATGATACTGTAACTTAAGAAAACAGTTTCTATCTTTTAGTAACAGTTAAGGCAATTTACAGTTTTCTATTGACATTTCATCTTAAAATCAGGGGATATTTCATTAAAATGAGCACAAAGATAATATTCAAATCTTTAAAATATATACATATCTGTTTAAAAACATTTAATAAAGTGCAAATTTAATAATTTGTTGAAAATTAAACGCAAGTTTTTCAGCTGCATTAAAAAGGTTTTTTAGTTATTTTGTTGTTATATTTTGACAAGTCAAAAACCTAAAGCAGTTCATTTATCTGTAGTTTAAAATGTTACCTTTTACCATAATAAACAAATCATACGAATGGTAATATTTTACATATATGCGTTTATATATGTATATATTTATATATATTATTTATTATGTAATTATATATATATATATATATATATATATTTCATTTATTTATTTATTTATTTATTTTTACTCTTAAAAGCATTTATTTTAAAAGTAATGTTTCTTGTTTAATCTCAAAATTATTAATTAAATATATATATACATATATTTTGTGAATTTCAGAATATTGTTGTATTGGGTTCTTCGGAAAGTAATTTCAATTTTCTCAGCAGATGACTTAATTGTACTTCTTTTACACCATCTTCACACTTAAGCTGCATTACCATTATATATTGTGACAACTGATATAGCAAGCTTGAGAAAAAGTTCGTTTTATTCTGCTCAAGAGGTTTTGATTGGTGCCCTGTGAAATAAAGAAAATCGGAAGCGACATTTTCCATATATTTTGTTTTTGCTATGAAAAAGGCGAAAATACTGTTCAAACAAGGAAAAAAGTATGCGATGTGCATACACAAAATTTATTTAAAGAACGCCAGTGTCAAAACTGGTTTATGAAATTTTGTTCCGGCAATTTTGACATTGAAGATGCATTACGTTCTGGAAAACCAGTTTATGCTAATGAAGGCAAAATAAAGCATTGATTTATGAAAATTGCCAAATAACAACTCGTGAGATCGCTAAGAAACCGACCAAAGTGGAGAATATATAATTCAATAAAATATTTATACAATATAAAAAAATTGTCTTTTATTTTCAAAGGAAAAAACGAAATTATTATTCGAACAACCCAATATATATTTTATAAACACTAAAAATATATTTTTCACAAAAGAAGGTTCGGTTAGTAAGGAAGGAATATCCAGTTACTTTGACTCAGCATCATAGAACTAGAATGCTATTTATTCTAATTTATCTATAGAATTTATTGTAAAGAGAAATTTCAGAAGAGCAACACTATTCTCTTTTCGTTCTTTCAAACTCCTTTTCCGCTATTTCAATAGATTTTGCTCTTTTGTAAGTGTAGGGCATCAGAAAAATTAATAAGTAAGGCATTCAAATTATATAATCTGCGATTCTTATTATGAATTGTATTATGCAAAAGGAAAATGAATTATAACGCAATGTTAATGGTCTTTAAACTTCAGTTGTAAATAGAATGAATAAAAAAAATTTAAATTCAAAATTTCTTCTTAAATTCTTCTGAAATTATATATGCTTCAATTACTTTTTATTCGTTTAACATATTTATTGTATTCGTGTAACATATTTATTGTATTTCATTCGATTTAATTTTCTAACCTTTAATTTGTTATAAGGAATACATATTTGAATAATATCCTTCCCACTCAGCACACAATAAGTACAATTGGCTTAAACTTTTAAATGTCTTCGACCATTTAACTTCAGTTACTGAAACAATAAATTTTATTTTATTTTTACTATATATATGAGCATTTGCGTGCGTTAAGGGCGTGCATCCGGAAATGAAGATTTCTATTCAACATGGCCGCCCAGGTTCTAAGAAAAAATTGGGGTTGGCCTAACTTTAAAAACTGACAGCCATTAGCTCCAATCAGTGAATAGTAGAATTCCCCTATTAGTTGAAAAATTATCTCTTCTTGACTACCTAATTATTTTGACACTTCCTCTCCTAGCTGTGGGGTGACAGAGGTGATAAGAGACAGTCTCCCACCTGTATTCAATTATCTACAAGAACGCCGCTAAAAAAAAAAAAAAAAAAAAAAAAAAAAACTATCGCATCGCTCAGTGAAATATTTTGTGAAACGTAAATCACTAAAATAAATAGATTTAAGATTTAAATTCTAATGTCAAGAAATTTAATCTTAATGAATAAATGAGAATTCTTTACACAAAATGTTTCAGAACAGAAGAAAATATTTTTTTAATTATAAATACATGCATAAAATATATGAATATTATAAAAAAATGTTTATTGAATTATTTATACTACATATATAGTTTCAAACAGTACATAAAATAGCTCTCTCTCTTGTCGAAAGATTCAAACCCACGGTAGTGTGTTTTAAAAAATAGTGGTTGATTTTTTTTTTTTTTTTTTTTTTTTTTTTTTAAGTTTTAATAGGAAATATGTTTACTCAAAAGTTTTTTTTTTAATTCTAACTAAAAAAAAAAAATTGATAACTTTGTTTTAAATTATCACAGATTTACAGTTCAACCATTCGTTTAAAAGGTATTGACGAGATCTTTCGAAAGATATCCATCTTGAAAATTTACTCTTTCAAGTACTTTCATGTACTTTCCCCCCAGGGGGGGAACCGGTGCCCCCACATGCACAAAATTGTTTTCGTAGTTAACTACTGCTATTATCAATAATTCATATTAATTTTACAATCACAAGTTTAAAATAACGCTCATTATGTACATTTATACGAAATTTTGTCCTATATTGCCATGTTAAAAATTTAGAAAAAATGCGATCACAGCGCCACCTGTTGAGCTACTGATCCCTAAATGTAATCAGCACCAGTTTATGTCGGGGACCAACTAAATACCAAGTTTAGTTAAGTTTCGTTAAAAAAAAAAAAAAAAAAAAAAAAAAAAAAAAAATTTCCTGTTTTTTTTTTGTTAAAAGTAAAAAAATCGATAACTTTGTTTCAAATTGTCACAGATTTATAGTTCAACCATTCGTTTAAAAGGTATTGACGAGATCTTTCGAAAGATACCCATCTTGAAAATTTACCCCCCCCCGGGGGGTACTTTCCCCCCAGGGGGGGAACCGGTGCCCCCACATGCACAAAATTGTTTTCGTAGTTAACTACTGCTATTATCAATAATTCATATTAATTTTATAATCACAAGTTTAAAATAACGCTCATTATGTACATTTATACGAAATTTTGTCCTATATTGCCATGTTAAAAATTTAGAAAAAATGCGATCACAGCGCCACCTGTTGAGCTACTGATCCCTAAATGTAATCAGCACCAGTTTATGTCGGGGACCAACTAAATACCAAGTTTAGTTAAGTTTCGTTTAAAAAAAAAAAAAAAAAAAAAAAAAAATTCTAAGTTTTTTTTTTTGTTAAAAGTAAAAAAATCGATAACTTTGTTTCAAATTGTCACAGATTTATAGTTCAACCATTCGTTTTAAAGGTATTGACGAGATCTTTCGAAAGATACCCATCTTGAAAAATTTTCCCCCCCAGGGGAGGAACCGGTGCCCCCACATGCACAAAATTTTTTTCGTAGTTAACTACTACTATTATCAATAATTCATATTAATTTTACAATCACAAGTTTAAAATAACGCTCATTATGTACATTTATACGAAATTTTGTCCTATGCTGCCATGTTAAAAGTTTACATAAAATGCGATCACAGCGCCATCTGCTGGGCGATTCATCCCAAAATCTAATCAGACCATTTCCATGTCAGGGTCCAACTACACCAAGTTTGGTTCTATTTCATTCATCGGTTCGTGAGATACGGTGTGACATACGAAATTTTGCGATCACAGCGCCACCTGCTGGACGATTGATCCCCAAATCTAATCAGCACCATGCCCCGTTAGGTTCCAACTATATACCAAGTTTGGTTGAATTTAATTCATTGGTTCGTGAGATACGGTGAAAAATACGAAAATTTGTCCTATACTGCCATGTTAAAAATTTACATAATATGCGATCACAGCGCCACCTGAAGGGCTATTGATCCCCAAATCTAATCAGCACAATGCCCCGCCAGGGTCCAACTGTATACCAAGTTTGGTTGAATTTCATTCATTGGTTCGTGAGATACGGTGAAAACACTAAACCACAGACAGACAGACAGACACACAGACAGACATTTTTTAAAAACTATCAATTCGTGTTCAGGACATCCCAAAACGTGTAGATCCGTCAAAAAACGGAGGTCGAAAATTTTCGCGAATCCAATACTTTTTCTATATTACATATAGAAGAAAGTAATAATAGCAGAAAGTCCAAATTTGGTATTTTAAATGGGTTTCATATAAATATGCTACAATAAATTTTTTCCTTGAGACAAAGCAAATGGTTCACGTACAGGAATATCCGAGAGAATTCAAATACATGATGTTTATGGGGTTCAAAGTTCAAATAAATTATGTTCTGATAAGTACAATTTAACAGTGTTTGGATATATTGAGGCTATACTTGGAAATTGCTGGAATTATAACTAATTTTGTGTTAGAAGTTTTTCAAGTAAGAATAAATTTAAATACACAACATTGTTTATCGACAATATGCAGAGCTACCCAAAAGTTATCATAATATCACATTTTGAGGTTCCCTGGTTATAAAAGTCCATTATTTAGCGGTTGATCTGTATATATATCTGTTATCAGAATAACATAAAAACAGATAACCGCAGGAAATTCAAAAGTGGTATTTTGAAGTTCGTATTAGGTTGCCACTTAAAATTTTGAGCAAGGTTGTCAAGTTTGAAGTCAAATTAGTAACAGCCTTGATTATTATTCATTTGTTTATTTTTACAATTACGCATTATAAATAAGTGGGTTTGATGGAGGAGGGGAATATCCCTCTTACAAAGAAATACATGTGAAATAAAACTGTTCCATATGTTCTAAAAATGTTCCGCAATTTTAGATTTTTTTTAAGTACATTATTTTTATTATCGTATGCTATTGATCTTAAAACTTAATATGCAATATATATATATATATATATATAATGAAAACCTTTTTAAAATTTTCAGTAAATATTCAATATAATTTTCTTTCATTAATTTATTACAATATGACATTTTCCTGTTCCTCCCTTAAAATTTTAGTCTTGAGTCTAAACAGTTTTAAGATTTAATTAAGTAGAATTACAGTTCAAGGAAAAATTTTATTTATTTATTTATTTATTTTTGGGTCTAATTTTAATGTAATTTTCGAATTTTGATGGAATATAATCCGACACACGCAGAGCTGCAAATACTTTAATTAAGAAAACGTTAAAAATTAAAAATTAAAATAATACGTTCATTTCCTGATATTTTAACTGTGGATCTATGATAAATAACACCCGTGAAGTGTGAATATTTACAAGGCTTTTAGTTTAGAACCTCATCCCCCACCGCCCTTATTATTTCCCAAAATAATTTACATCTCTGCAGAAAAGAAAAGCAATAAATTATAAAACATTTAGGATAACAAAATTAATAATTTCAATAATTTTCTACTTGCAACTTTAAGTAAAATCAATCCTATGCAGGATAAAGGTCCCCTCCTAGGTGATTCTAAACTGCCCTGTTTTCTGCAATTCTAAATTCTGCTCTTCCAAACTTCACAATTTCATCGCTCCAACGGCACTATTATATATTTCCTAACCCATAGTTTTATTTTTCATTCCTTTATTTAATTATTTTTAACAAATTATTATTATTTTAAAGTTATGTCCAGACATTACAATTTACAATTTTTTAAAGTTATAAAATTAGTTAAAAAAAAAAAAAAAAAAAAAAAAAAAAAAAAAGATCTTTATGATATTAAAGAAAAAACTTCAAATCAGACTCTTTCTACCGTCTATGTCTCTATGATGGGTTGGTTTGTCTGCTGTTTGACACTGATATAACAAACAAAATCAAATTTGTCAAATCAAATCAAATATATTTTATCAATTTCACCCACGATAGCTAATTCTTTTAGCACAAAAATGCTGGAAAATCTTTCTTTATCTATGCATATTTTTAATTTATTTTAGTAACTTCCTTTTATATAAAAATCAACCTCTGACTCTTTTTTTTTTACAATATATATAAATGTCATAGTAATGGGGAAAATGTTTTATAAATTATGAGTGATGCATGGGTTCTGAAACAGAATTTTTTTTGTTTAATCTGTCTCTCTTCCCCCCCCCCTCCCCTTCCCCTCGTAAAAACAAAAATTTTTTGCTGTTGTTCGTATTTAGAAGTATTTTACAAGAAACATTTAAGAAAAGTGCCCTTTCTTCCGGTATCTTTTTTTCCGCGATCCGGAAAAAAGGGCACTTTTCTTAATTTGCGAATCGAAAAAGTGCCCTTTTTTTTCCCCAGGTGCCCCTTTTTCCGGGATCCGCATAAACTTGCACCCATTTGGCGCAACTTTCGTGATTACGATTTATACATACGACATAACAGCATACTGCGAATATCCCATTCGAAGCACAGTATAAATATACAAAGAAAAAATTCGCTTATTCGATTTTCATTGAATTACTAATTTAATTAACACATTTTCTTGAATAGCAACCCTACCACTAACCAAAGGATTTTACTCTCTAAGCTATGAGAAGTGTTTGGTTCGATTCAAGGCAGCACTCGTTAGCCTAGCACTAGGAGTTTTCCATCGTTTTCTCCAAAACACACGTTAATATGGATTAGGAACCCTTAAAAAGATTCTCACAGAATCCATTCCACCTAGACTTTTTCTAAATTTAATAATAATAATAATAATGAATACGAATTATAATAGCTTTAATTATAATAGCTTTAATTTTACAGCAAATGCAATACAGGTTTCAGATTCTCTGTTTTAGGTTGGGACGTCATTATTACAACACTATACTACAATAAAAAATTTAATAAAAATTAATATCCATAATTTGAAATGGACACAAAATGAAAAATAAGATAATTATTTCGTTAGAATTTTATGCTTTTGTATTGTTATTATTATTATTTTGCCGGAGATTTGCGTTATTTATATCATTTTTAATAGAAAACGTGCCATAGCTACCTTGAATATCATATATCAGTTTCAAAGCATTCTACAAAAAAAAAAAAAAATAAATAAATAAATAAATAAATAAATAAAATAAAATAAATAAATAAATAAAATAAAATAAAATAAATAAATAAATAAATAAAAATAACGGAATGTTGAAAAAAAAGAAAAAAAATAACCTGGTGTGTCACTCACGCGACTTTCTCTTACCCTGAACTTTAATACTATAAATACAGGTTAGAGATTAAGAGGTAAGATAACGATGTTATGTAAACCTATGTTAAACAATTCAAATTAGGCTTCGAAAGAGTTTTGCATGATAATTAATTCTGTGTGAGGGGGGCTATGGCGCCCCTCAACCCCCCGTTTCATTAACGCACCCACTTTTATATAGAATTTAATTCGGTTATTAAAACATAATTTATTAAAATTATTATTTAAAAAAATTATCTTTTATAATAATGCAGACGATTTCCATATTAGAGAAGTAGTATGACACTAAATATCCAAAAAAAGTCCATTTTATTCTCAATATATATATATATATATATATATATATATATATATATATATATATATAAACGATTTTTTTTTTCTAAGTTTTTTTTTTTTTTTTTTTTCGTTAAAGTGAAAAAAATCGATAACTTTGTTTTAAATTATCGCAAATCGATAGTTCAACCATTCGTTTTAAAGGTATTGGCGAGCTCTTTTGAAAGATACCCATCATGAAAATCTACTCCCCTCGAGGGTGGACTTCCCCCCCCCCCAGGGGGGGAGGCGAGGCTCCTACATACACAAAATTTTTTTCCCAGTTGACTATCTCTATTACAAAATATATATATTCGTTTCATTTGGTTTAGTGCAGTCTATAGACGTTAAACTCTACTTACCTGCAATTTCCCCCATAGACGTAATGTATTAGAATTCTCTTGATTGTCCCTGTAAAAATCGAGTAGGTTTTATCCTTTGTTATTTTAAGAAGTAGATAGAAAATTAAAACTTCAAGCTTTAGGCACGGAAAATTGAAGGAGATTTTCCCAAATTAAAGTAATAATAATAATAATAATAATAATAAACTTTTTACTTTCATTATCCGACTACCGTAGGTAATGAAAGTATTGTATTCGGTTCAAAAATTTCATGTGGAGTTTTAACTGGTCTCCTGAGTCCAAAAAAGCAGTTTTTGGCAATTGGTCAGTGTGTGTGTGCATGTATGGGGTGAATCTTTTGACTGTCATATCTGTGAAACCAATAAAGGTAGAACAATAAAACTTCAGAATTGAGTTAGGTCTGATGTGCCGATGAATTTTAACTTTTGGTTAAAATTTGGAAAGCCGGAAGTAGGACCCTAAGTCCGTATCGCAAAAACGACTCTAACGATTTTCTTCAAAGCTGCTATATAAACACCATATAAGATTTCCTTTCGTATGTAATAGTTGGTTAGTTCATGAAAATGAATTTGAGGTCTCGCAAGTGCATTTCTTTAAAAACGGCTGTAGGAATTTTTGTACAAACTCGCCATAATAAATCTCTTTTAGATACCCTTTCGTATGTAACTGTTGTCAATAATTGAGTTTGAAAAACTTTGGTGGATGTCGATGTCTCAAAAACGGTTCTTACGATTTTCTTGAAAATTGCTACATAAATATCATTTTAGATATCCTTTCGCATATATTACGTGGCTATTACAGGAAAATTGACAATCATCCTCATTAGGTAGGTCAGTTTTAGATCTCGGAAATCAGTACTTTTTAAAAGCGGCTCTACCTTTTTTTTTTTTTTTTAACTTGGTATGTAAATTCTGTTTGTATAACTTTACACATGTATCAGTTTTCTTTCGCTGGAAAATTGTTAAGTGTCTAATTTGTTAGGCTAATTTTACGTTTTTTGACCTTACATTATGTCAAAAAAGTGCATATAATAAATGTAATAGTAGGTAATGGGCTTTTTTTTTTTTTTTTCACCAGATGTTTTCGAAATGGTAAAATTATCTAACTGTACATTAAAAATATATAGAAAGCATTATATACCGTCCCAAATTAACTAAAAGATTATTAGTAAAAAGTATAGGCATTAGAAAAAGTAGGTATCCTAGATTTTTTTTTTTTTTTTTTTTTTTTTTTTTTTTTAAATAAGAGAGAGAGAGAAAGAGAGAGAGAGAGAGAGAGAGAGAGAGAGAGAAAGATAAGAAGAACAATTACACGAAAAAAATCATCTCTAAATAGAAACAAAAATTTAAAAGTTGCCAATGGGGTCGTATACTAAAGATGTAACACAAAATGGTCTAGATATTACGATTATTTTTTTATTTTTTTTCTATTCTAAATATATATATCTATATATAAATATATACTTACTGATTTTTAGAATAATATTTCGTAATAAAAAGTTTTAAATAGTACTTATATATTTCAATTAGACAATAAATATGAAGATTTCTTGAATTTCATTTTTCTACTTTTGGTTTATGTTATGCACTAGTAATATCCCTATTCAGTGAAAGGTAAAGCGGCGAATGGACGTGCAGAGTGCCGCAGGGGTAAATAAGTGAAGCGAGTAAGGGGCAGAGCACCCTAGTAATAAAAAAAAAAAAAATCTAACGATTGCTCTGCTTAGGAAAGCTATCACCAAATTGGGAAAAATTTCACAATCAAATCTTAACGGTACATATATATATGTATATATATATATGTTTGTATGTATTATCATTACTATTATTATTATTTTATTATTTTTCGCGTGTAAATGAATTTATGCCAAGGACAAAATAAATTAATTAAATTAATTAATAAACTCATAAGTTCATTTAATTATTTATTATTATTATTTATTTATTTATTTTTATATTTTTAATTAAATATTTAATAATTCTAAAACTATTACAGGGATTTTATTTAATGTCTTTTAATTAATTGAAATAATTTTATTTAAATGCTCAATTCTGAGTCCTTGAGTTATTTCGCATCTTTTTGCGTTCAGATTACGTAAAGAGGTAGTCGGAGACACAAACATTTTTTTTTTTTTTTTTTTTTTTTTTTTAAATATTAGATTTTTAAGCAAAGAGTTCTTTCTCTCTCTCTCTCTTTTTTTTTTCTTTAATGCATTTGGACTCTGAAAAAGAAAAATTCTGTGTGGACCCAGAAAGTATGTTTTAACGACACCATTATCCCCCTTCCCCTTTCGACATGAACGATATCATCAATCAATCTTAATGACTTCCCGTAAGTTTCGCGGGGCGTTTCCGATGGGAGGCGGAGAAATCTGCTGAAATTGAGGTTTTTCAATTTAAAAATTAAAGTTTCTTATATTCTCATTAATAAAGATTTAAATAAAACAATTTATAAAAACATTAATAAAAAGCTTGGTTTTCTTGAGAAAGAGACACGCTATACAGATTTCAGATATTGCAATTTGTTGATAAGTTAGAGGCTAGTAAAGCAACACAAGTGTATTTTTCGCATTTTACAGCTTTAAAATAAAGGGTTAAAAATTAAATATAACAGTTTTTGTTTCACGGGTCTTCAGTGTATGGTTGTGAATTTTCTGATTGTGAAAACAGAATTAAAAAAAATTGATTAGGTAATGTGTAATTCTATAAACAAATTTCGCCATAGAATAACGTAGGCTTTGGATGACCTTGACGATCCGTGATGCACCCCCTTAATCTTTAAAGAGAGTACGATTTCCTCCTACAATGACCATCGGAGCATTTCTACTCTACATACTCTACCAAAACCATTTTCAAAAATTAGTGGACCAAAACTTTTTATGCAAATATTTATTTTTTTTTAAATGCTATAACACTATATACAGTAGTGGACAAAATTGTGGAAACCCTTTGAAAAACATTGATTTTAGTGGTTTCATGTCTAATAACACCACTTCTTTTGTACCAATACTATAACATTATATATCATTGGAAAGGTAATTTAATCCAGATTGTAAAGCAATAATATTTGTTCAATTATCTGTATTATATCAAAAGTTATAGACAAATAACCAGAAAAAAGAAGCACAGCTTGTTTGCGTTTATAGGAAGTAGCTGTCCTTCATTTGAATGTAGCCAATGAGCATGAGTGTTAACAGAGCCAATCAGATGTCATCTTGTTCTGGCAATTTTTTGGCAATAAGCCAACAGGTCACAGGACATTTATCAGCGTGTATTGTATTTGCTATCAAGTTGTTTTTTCGTTTTGTGTTTTTTGATTTACTAGTGAGCTTGTGAAACGTAATAAAAAAAAATATTCAATATAAAATTAAAGAAATGGCGCAAAGAGTTGACTGGTCACCTAGGAAGCGATGTAAAATAGCAACATTAAGTGAACAAGGCTACAGTTATGAAGAAATTAGAAGAAATATTGGGGGAAACTTAACCAAAAGTGGCATTTCTAAATTTTTGAAGAGGTACAAGGAGACTCAGTCATTAGAAAAACAGACTGGTAAAGGTAGAAAAAGGTGCACAACAGCAAGTGGTGATAGAAGAATTAAAAGACTGTGCCTAGGTGACAGAAAAAAAATCATCTCGGTGTATTTTAGGGGAAATGTTACAATGTAATGTGACGATAAGTGCAAGGACTGTTCGGCGCAGACTGCATGAATTTGGTCTAAACGCTAGAATTCCACGAAAAAAGCCATTTTTGTCTCTGAAACAAAGGTTGAAAAGATTAAACTGGGCTATAGGTCATGTTAGCTGGACAACAGAACAATGGTATAGTGTAATTCGGAGTGATGAGACCAAAATCTGCATGTTTGGCAGTGATGGCATAAAATACGTATGGAGAAGAATTGGAGAAGATGTCCATCCTGAGTGCATTACACCTACCGTGAAACACCCAGTTAGTATTATGATTTGGAGTTGTATGACATCAAGAAGTGTGGGTAGAATTGGCGTGATCGATGGGAATATAAATGCCCAAAGATACATAAATGAAATACTTGGGCCCAAGCTGCCTTCTGCACGTGATCTTTTCCAAGATAATGAAGCATTTATATTTCAACAGGATTCAGCTCCATGTCATGTTGCTGGTGTGTGCAAGAAGTGGTTTCAAGATAATCATATTCAACTGCTGGAATGGCCTGGAAATAGCCCAGACCTTAACCCAATCGAAAATCTATGGAGCCGGCTAAAGGAACTTGTTAGACAAAAGCAACCCAGCAATAAAACCCAATTAACAGAAGCAATAATTTAATCTTGGTTTCATGTTATAATAGCAGCAGAACTAAAGAAGTTGGTTCACTCCATGGGAAATCGCTGTAAGGCCTTAATTAAGGCTAAAGGTTACTCAAATTAGTATTAACTGGTATGGTGAAAATTTTTGTATATCTCATTTTTTTATGCATGTCAACTTTCTTCTTTATAAATGCTGTTCTATTAAAAAACTATTCTTAAATATTATTGCTTTACAATCTTGATTAAATTACCTTTCGAATGATATATAATTTTGTAGTATTGGTACAAAATAAAGTGGTGTTATTAGACATCAAACCTCTAAAATCAACTTTTTTCAAAAGGTTTCCACAATTTTGTCCACTACTGTACATATATATATTTTAAATAAATAGAACGACAACAAAATATGAATGAAAGGATAAACATGTAAACTGTTCATTTTAATTATTTTATTTCAATAAATTGTTTAAATTAAAGTAAGTTTTATAATATGCATGAGAAAATAGTTTTCAATAGAACTAACACAAAACTCTTAAAAAAAAAAAAAAAAAAAAAAAAAAAAAAATCAGTTATAATTGTGGAAAACCAAGTCTAAACTCTAAAATCTGCAAGAGAATGTTGTCCTTGCAAGCGAATATTAATTCAGAGCAATTAATTCAGAGTTGAAGGGATTGGACAACACACGATTTCTTTTAATAAAAACGTTTACGGAATAAGTTTTAAATCGGTATTTGTTTCCAACTATTTCATTTCTTTATACGCGTGTAATTTTGTATCACTTCACTGCATTTTCATTTTAACTCTTATGATCTATATAAAGTTAAAAAGAAACATAAACAAATATCAATAATATGTTATGACTTTTTAGCAAAATAACTACTATAACTTTCGAAATAATGCAGTAACAGTGCTATATTTATCAGACAATACCAAATACAAGTATGAAAGTGTTTCATTTTTAAGACAAATTATGCAATCTTTTATGCATATTTTTTTTTTTTTTTTTTTTAAGTTATAAAATGAATTTACTGCGGTACTAAAAAATATCGAAATGTGTTAAATTTTAAGGACTTTTTAATGATGTTTTATTGTGTTTGTTTAGACATTTTTTATTCTTTAAGATTTTGCAAAATTATTTCATAATGCATAAATAGTCGTCACTTTAAAATTAAAAGTTTTATGTCAATCAATCTTTGTCTTTTAAAGTTACAAATTATTTACGCGTTCTAGCACTATTTTTAAAAAATACATATAGAACAATTCGTTTTACACTT
Source organism: Salticus scenicus (assembly GCA_963930645.1). Classification (NCBI taxonomy): domain Eukaryota; kingdom Metazoa; phylum Arthropoda; class Arachnida; order Araneae; family Salticidae; genus Salticus; species Salticus scenicus. The sequence continues at coordinate 163,523,566 of OZ005651.1, forward strand.
GCTTCAAATAAAACAGAAATAAAGCGTCCGATAAGAAAATTTTGTATACAGGTTGTAGAACTTTACCAGGATAACAAAATATAAAGATAATCTTCTAAATTAACCTTCTTTTTATATTACTTTTAAAGCATTTAAATCATTATCAACAGAAATTTTCATACCAATAAGTAAAAACAGAAGAATAACACTTCTCGATTTGATGGTTAAATATAGCATTCCAAATTCATGTTCTTACGCCTATGTATCTTAATTGTACAGTTTTTTTTTTTTTTTTTTTTTTTTTTTTTTTAAGTACTTGTTAATTTTCAATGTAATAAAAGCATAAAAAAAAAAAACTTTCTTTTCAATAATGTGCAAATATGTGTGTGAAATATATGCGTGTATAATAACCGTGTGTGAAGGAGTTTTACTCTTTCTCGCGTATTTTTTTTTATGTAAAAATAAATTATAGTCCCTCTCTACTGTTTTGTGTGAACACAATTTTATATCATACACATTAAAATACTAAATTTGATCTGACTTTATGTTTTACGTTTAAGCATTTCTTTTATTCAAATGAAAATAATTATTTCCTTTCTTATCTAAGAAATAAACAATACAATCTCAGAAAAAACTTTTCCTGCGTATATTTGTTAAACAATTTTAGTATATAAACAGTGATTAAAAAAACAAAAAAATGAGAATTGTAAGATTTCTACAAAAAAAAAGATGTAAACATGAAAATCTCAAACAAAAAAATCCGCTTATTATGCTTATTAATTTCTCATTACATTGATGACTTTTCACATCATATTCATGATTTTGCTTATCATTTAAGGGTATAGAGGACTTACAAAACTAACTCTTTAAAATATTCATGGATTCTTTGATAATTTCAACATTAATTAATTCGAAATTTAAATAGATATTTATGTATAAAAATTAATGAATTATATATTTCTTTTTATATTTTAGATAATGTTATTTTATTTTTGATATCTTTTGAGCAAAGCAAAATCTAAAATTTTTAAATAACGAAGAAGAGTTAGCATATTTAAATGTGATCCAAAAGGAAGTTTGTTTTAAAATATATACAATTACATTATTCTTCTATAAAAACCATTTCGTACATAAAAATAAAAGTTACTATGAATTTTTAACATATTATATTAAAAAGTTAAAACACTGGATTTAGATTTTGCATTAAAATATAATTAAAAATCTACAATAAAAATTTTAAAATTTAATGACCTAAAAAAATACTAGTAGTAAATACACTTTTAAAAATTTCTATAAATTTAATGTAAATATTTATCCAGATTCTCTGTAAATTTACAATAATTCTTAGTTAAAAGTGAATAATCGAGATTCTCAATCTTTATTCTGTATTTTGCCTAATTTTATTATTTAATTTTATAATAAAAATTAAAAATGACTGTTTCTACTTTAGAAAAAGCATTCTAAGTCCGAAATATATTCTCAATAATAATTAATTTAATTAATATTAGTTATTAAAATGAATATGTATAATAAATTTTTTAACATCTCAGTTTAATTTTCTCTGCAATTTTACTTAAGACTTAAGATAATAGATTACACAGAGTTTTTTGTTGAAATTTTTAACAGTGTAACATATGAAAACATATGGATAATTCCATGCAAATGTAGTGTTAGTCGCATGCAGAGATATTTCTTATTATACCAGTATTTTCTAACAATAAGTACTATCGTGTTTAATGGCAAAAATGTTCTAGAAATACGATAAAGATTTCTGTATGATAATAGTGCGGTAGAAAATCTCATCCTTCTCTGTGACTGACAATACCACCTTCCACCAAATTATTCATATATAAATTTTTTTTTCATATATAAAGGAATTTCAATAAAACTGAACATAATGATTTTCGCATGAAGCATTTCTAACTCCTGAAAAACACGTTAAAATTTCATTTCTAAAAAAGTTAATTTTTATGTACATAATAAGTGTAAATGCAATATTACTGCATATTGAAATATCTTCAAACATAAATTAATGATGTAACATTATTTGCAGCTCAAGTAGCTCTATATGTAATGTTTATGCTGACAATTGATAATATACTTTCTGTTGGATTTTAGTAAATGTAAAAATTCATTGTACCTTTAATCCTCATATCGAATTCTTTACTGCAACAAACTAATAATTTATATTATAGTGTATGGTGTACTTATAGGAAAGGCAATGTAAATCGATTGCAAACGTTAGATTAGTGAAAACAGCATTAAACTTTCAGTCTATAGAGGTAAGTGCGTGAATGCAATATACATATATATATATATTCCTTCTAAAACTGAAGCTCTTCTCGGTACTTTAACTTTGAAACTTTTTACATCGGAAAATATTTAAATCGAAAAAAAATATATAACAAGGAAATATAAATATATTTCATAAATAAAAACAACTTTCAAGATTACAGTACCTGACATAAATAAATACTTTCTTCTTATGCATTTAATATTAAATTCGCACAAGAATTCTGGAAAAAAAAAAGGGTACTACAGAAGCGATTATATTTCCCAATTCAGTAAGTTCCATATCTCTATTAGACTATTCCATGCAGATATGTAGGCTTTATATAAAGAAAAAAAAACCTAATCAACTTGTGTAATCAAAATTGTTTCAATTTACAAAACTTGGCACTACTACAATAACTGACTGGACAATGTCCAGTTGGTAATAATTAATATCCCTGCCCAATGGCGAAGAAGGGCAGTGGGAGCCAGGGGCGGGACAAATTCGATTATTACTGTACCTGGGCAGAGGAGGAGACTGCATCTTGTAAATCATCTCTTAATGTCACAAAACTAGCCTTCTAAAATATACTAAACTAGTTGAAACTAATTCCAAACTACTACATGTTGTCAGAAATGTTTCCTTGATTTAATGGAGATACAAGAAATATTTCGCAAAAACAGAAAATTAACGGACTTAAAATAAATAAATAAATAACAAATACCGTGTTACAGTAGATTAAATAAATCATATATAGTATTTGCCTTTTGCTCTACAAAGTTTACATTTTACAAGATTGTCGATAAACTGTATACTAAAAAAATATAACTTTAAGCTGAATGAGGTAGTTTCCTCTGGTATTAACTTCCACACATGAATTTATTATATTATTATTAAACATACCTCATTTATTAAACAAGAAATGCAAGAATACCAAGCAGATTGGATGTAGCTCGTCTGTAATATTTTCGTGCACTTATTCAAGAATTCGGATATTAACCCAGTCATGAAATTTCCAACAAGCATTAACACCTTATATCTATCTAAAACTAGACATAATACATATTTCAAACAAAATTTAACTTTATGGTTTCTGATTTTAAACCTATTGACAAATTTTCCCGAATTCTGTGTACGAAAGTTTCCTAATATTATTATCGTTAAACTCTTTCTTCAAACTTCAACTAATTACCAATAGTATTTATTTATTTGTTTACTCTATCTATTTTTGGTATTCTGTATAAAATATTTGCGTCAGTTATGAAATTAAAATAATAATAATAATAATCGAAAAAATTTATTTAAAATATTGATACATGAATATGTGGGTATGCAAAGTATTTATTATTATTATTATTATTTTTTTTTTTAATTAAGGTATCTAAATAATGTTCATAATACCGGTGCAAAAAAAAAAAAAAAAAAAAAAAAAAAACTTTAAATAAAATATCAAATGGTAATCTCTATTAACTAAATAATAGAGTTAGCATTAAAATTATCAAAACATTTATTCTGTTAAAATTTAAATTTGCTTCTAGTAGCTTGCATAAATAAATTTTATTCAGCATTTGTTTATTAAGAATTTTTAAATGTAATTCCTTTTTCTTAATATTCTTATAATTCGGCTTTCGACAAATCCTCATTTTAATTACTAAAAAACTTACTTCTTGATCTAATACTATATTTTCAAAAACTTTCAAAATTCTTTCAATATTATGTCTCGATTAAAGCGAAAACATTTTCCTTATAAGTGTGTTAACTTTCTCTATAAATCCAGTATTATATTGTCTAAATTAACTATAGTTTTAAATTTTTAATGAAATTTTAGTTCAAACATACAACTAATAGGGCCAGAATAAATGAAAAATGAAATTTATTTCAAACAAAAGTTTATGTATTCATCTGACCATAAATTTTAAAATATTTTTCTCTGAAAATTTTCATTAGGTGTTTGGCATTAAAAATTTCGACATTTTAAAATTTCATATCTCATTATAATCTCTAACGACAAATATTTACAGATTTATCTTTAAGAATTATGATAAATTAATCAAAAATTTGCTTGAACGATGGTCACTAAGGAACCAACAAATATTTTATAAATTCATAAAGCTATAGTTATCAGATCATCTTTCTATTTCAAGACCTGATTACTAAAATTAAGACATAAAAGGGAAGCCAGATACAAAAGCTCCTGAAGTTTCACCTCTTCAGAGCATTACGGTTCACGATTTGGAACACCTGTTCTATGATGACCACACTTAAGCCGATGTCCTTCAATTATCTAGAATTAATTCAGGATAGGGGAAATATGTTAATCATCTAAGCAGGGTAGATTTTGAATTAAAAATAAGTGAAAAGTTGTTCAAGAAATTTAAAATATATAAGCAGGGGAAGGCCTGTTTAATTATTAAATGCATATGTAGGACTTTTTTTTTTATTGTCTAATTCATGAAGCTTTCAGAAATATGAGTTTAATTACACATCTTGTATTCATATTCGTTATAATCCAGGTAAACTTTCACAGGAATAACTATCCTTTCGCAATAAATCTTCTAGAGATTACGATGAATATGCAGGCTGAGAAAGTTCCCAATTACGAACAAGATTTTACTGCGCGCTTATACTTTGCTTTACAGTAAACATGAAGTTGTATACAGAGTAATTGGAATCACATACTTTATAATTGGCTTTTTATCATTTCGAAGAAGTTACTGCTTTATTAAGAGCAATACGGGGGACGTGTAATTTGTTGGACATGACTAGTAATTTCACAGCATTTTAAATTATTGCTCATACACCCTGTCAGTAGTTTATAAGGCCAATCTATATTTTTATAATTTTTCTAGTGTAACACATTTTTCAACCGAGAAAATTTTAATGAAATTCTTTGATCTAATATTCCTATTAATCAGTACAAACTATTTCATTTTAAATATAGGCTTTCAAGTATAAAAATGTGTTTTGAAAAAATTATTAAAAATAGTAATTTCTTATTATATACTATTTAAGGGACAGTATAATGTTTATCAGATAATACATTTTTTTAATGCTAATATACAGACTATACATTTCCTTCAGTATTTTGAACCAAAAAAGGAAAGGAAGAAAAAGAAGAATTTTGCACTTTGTTATTTATTTATTTATTTTTTCTATATTTATAAATATTCAAATAGATTTTTTATGCTGCATGTAATTTCTTAAGATTTAAAAAGATATAGTAAATCAGATATGTTACTATGCTGGTGCTAAACTGTTTCTTTGAAATCGTCTCTTTGATTATATTACATGGGTGTTTATGGTGTTTATATTCCAAGTATTTTTATACCAAAAGCTGCAAATTGAAATATTCATCACAAATAATTACTGAAAATTACTAGAGAACTATAAAAAATGTTACTTTTAAAATATTGTGGTTAAAAGAATCCTAAACACACACATACAAAATAAATAAATAAATAAAGCTACGTTTTTTTTTTCTTTATTTATTTTTTTTTTTTTTTTATTGTAGATAAAAAGAGAAGTCTGTATATCTTAGGCACTAATTACCTAATAAGCACCAAAAGCAAGTTCTCCCATTGAAACAGTTACATAATAGAGCCCCCATCTAAAATACACCCTCTAAATTAAACCAGAAAGAGACCGTCTAGATTGAACAGACCTCATAGACATCAATTTTTCTTTCATTTGTTTAATTCTTTTTTATTTTAGCTATGTATGTATTATATTCAATAAACTCCTGAGCATATAAGAATCACAGAGCTAAGAGTATGTTGTATAACTTGGAAGATTTCATCAGATGCATATTCTAATTATACAAAGGTGAAAAATTTGTCCTTTTCTAATTATCAAACACGTCACAATGCACCCTATTACACAACAATCACTATACACTCTAGATTAAATTAAGTCAATTAATGTAGGGCCTCGTGTGATAGAGAATCTTATTTTTTTAAATCAACTATTTTGATAAGAGTTTAAGCATGTGTTACACTGAATTTACATAAACGTTTATATTAGGATTTTAAATAACTTTCACAATTCAGATATTCAGTTTTATACTTTATATGACATGCACGTACATGTTATTTAAAAGGCTGAATAAAAGGCTAAATAATAAAAAATAAATAAAAAATAAATAAATAAAAATAATAAATCAGACTTCACCTTGATGTAAATTCTAGATAATGTTCTTGTGCGTTTTTTTTTTTTTTTTTTTTTCCCATAATTCTATTTAACTACGTTTTATAAAAATGATAATTCATAAAGATCAAACGCCCAATGAGAGCTTTAACTAGGTTTCTGCTTCCCACACTTAGAAAATTAATCAGGCACTTGAGAAATACAGAAATACCTTTTAGAATTTCAAGCTTCGTTTCCCTTTCCTTCTTTTTCTAACACTATTAAGAATACCATTACAAAATCCGACAAAAATTATTGCACAGTAATGGCGCTTTAAAATTCGTCATGTATTTAAAACATTTGCACTGTACTACAGTTTTTTGAAACTTCAGAATTAATTTACTTACTAGCAGGTTTTGTCTGCATCTCTAGTCACTATAATTTTCAAAAACATTAAGCACTAAATTTTAAATCACTTTATAAATAAAAACTAAATAATAATAATAATAATAATAATTCCATTGACATCGCTTAAAACCTCGCTTAAATCCCCACTTTCTTCCCCAGCGTTTTCCTACGATATATTCGTTCCAGATCCGTAATGCTTGCATTTGCACTTTAACTGTACATTTCAATTTAGGTGCTAACTGGATGATAAGTGACGTTGCTATAATTCAAGAACTTCGTTTTTGGCCAGATATTTCTCGAACAGATTATTCCCCTCACTCTATAACAATAGATGGCAAAAACAAGACAATGTACCCAGCTGCAAAAAAATTAATTAATTTTATAAGGGAAAAAAAACAAACAAAAAAAACAAACAAAAAAAACAAACAAACAAACAAACAAACAAAAAAAAAAAAAACTAATTGAAATTCAAAAATTGGACTTCAGTGTGCATCAGAAAAGATCAAAATGGACCTCCAATGCAAAATTCCGAAGCCCTACGATCAGCCATTTACCAACAAAGCAAACAACACACCTTTGAATTAATTAGGTTTTTTTTTTTTTTTTTTTTTTTTTTTTTTACAACTTTCTCGTCATTTATACGGTTTAGGATACTTTGAGCACTGAAAGATTTTCTTTTATCAATTGAAATAATTTATTTTATCCCTTTCTATTAATTATCTGCGAAAAGTACCACATTGCCTCTTGGAGGATCGAACTCATGACCTTCACGTTATTAGCAAGACGCTCTAAACAAATGAGCTAATGTGCCGCGTAAAGACTTTTTGCATTTACGTTTCAATCTCCAGAGTCGATAATTTCAGAAATTTATATATTTTAAATTATTTTTTAAAAAATTACTTAAAAATTTGGAAATCAGGATGTGAGGTGCATCAGGAGAGGTCAAAACGGAGCTCCTATCTAATATTCTGTCATTTGCTTACAAAACGACGGGTACCCACTCTCTCTCTCTCTCTCACACACAAACACATCTTCTTTTGTTATATGTAGAGATTACTTATTTACAAGCCAAGCAAGAAAAAAAAAAAAAAGTTGATCTAATCCAAATTTTTGTAAGTATTTGTAACCTTCTTATTAAAACATTATTTTTAAATATGTACAAAAACATTTTTTAGCTATAAACTACCTCTGTAATTAGGATTTCATTTTATTCCCAAGTGTTCTATGGTGCTGAAAATTTTTATGAAACATATTAAATGATGTCGAAATATAAATATCCTAGTCTTGTTCATTCCATTTACATTCAAAAGCACCACCTGTACATGTATATAAAGTTTAAATTTTCCAAAAGTAGCTTTTCAGTTATCTTACAGTATGATATACAAAACAGTTCGAAATTAAATTATTAAAAAATAAAATGAAAGCTATAACAATCCATCAGTATTTTATCTTTCAATCACTGATTATAGACCTATTATTATTATTATTATTATTATTATTATTATTATTTCAAAACAATTTTTAAAAAATCAGATTTTTTTTTCTTTAAATCAAAAATATCTTTAACTTATTCAGTATATTTATCCAGTGCTTGAATTGTTCATCAGTCTCTACTTACCTTTAAATTTCAGTTACTCTTTCTTGCAAGAAAAGGTTTATATTATTTTTAGTAACAAATGTGTAACAATTAAAAAAAATAAACAAATCTGTAGATGATTTTGTGTAAAAGGTGATTAATTAAACAATAAAATGGGAGTAAATCAATTCTATGATAAACATCACATATAAATTTCCATAAGAAGTTAAAGGACGATAAGTGTGAGCCAGTAAAATTTGTAAAGAGTTCTTGAGATCTTAAAAAGCCAGTAGATTGTATTTTGAATATAGAGACAGTTTTTTTAATATAGAGACAGTATTTTGAATTTTATATAGCCAGTATTTTGAACATAGAGACATGGTTAGAATTTTTAAGAGTTTCTTTCTTTCTATCTCTCATTAAAAAAAATACTTATGTATAAAGTTTAATTACTAGTTCATTGTTAAATAGAAACCTCTGCAAACTTTTGATAGGATATCAAAAGATTTTAAAGAACTTTGAAAAAAAACACAGATTCCATGATACTGGAAGGATGTAAATATTCTCTCTCTCTTTCACTATCTATCTATCTGTCTCTATCTTTCTATGTCGTCTTTTCCATCTTTCTACCTCGTCTTTTCAATCTTTCTCTCTCTTTCCTTACTCTCTTTCTAAGATTCACTTTAAACATCAAGTTATTCCTAAATTTTTCGAAAATAAGACTTTCATGATAAAGTAAATGTTCAGATTTCTGTAAAATCATTTATTGCACCAACTATTCAATCGTCGCCAGGGTTCTTGTACCCTAGGTTTTATTGTACCATAATCTGGTAGCTTTTTAAGATGCAGATAATTAAGAAAGTTAATATCTCAGTTACATACATGTTTAAGAAAATGCTCCCCCTATCGTTATCGCCAATCAAATACCCTATTATTCTTTGGGGGAATTCGTTAAAGAATTACTAATTACCTAACATTTTTTTTTTTTTTTCCCTCTGTTTTCACATACAAACAATTCGCAGTCGTTAAATTAGTTCTCGTTTTCCAAATAATTTTAAATTTCTTATATTTATTTTTTAAGTTATAAAGTGCAGATAATCTGCAACTTAATACAATTTTTTTCTCTTTATGAAATTCTGAGCCGTTGTTATTGATTTATAGTCCCCGCAATTTATTTTTGTCACACATACAGAGACTCTGAAACAGACAAACATTTTCTAAAAATTCTCAAATTGTATTCTGGGCTATACAAAACGTGTAAATCCATAAAAAACTGAAAGTCGATATTTTTTACAAATTCAGTATATATATATATATATATATATTTTATAATGAAAATAAAACAATTAAAAAACTAATAAAATTAATTATTTAATGCAAAATATAAAATAAAATAATCTGAAATACTATTATATTTTTTCAGGAATATTTATTTTTATTTTTATTTATTTATTTATTTATTTGGTTGAGTGTTGAAGTTTATCTTCCGAAAAAATAATGTATTGGGCGCGCATAGGAGAAGATAAAATTGTGACCTTAAGTCCTATATTTAAAATTGGAAATTCTACAAGTCCTCTAAGCAGGCGCACAGCAACAGATTGTAAATCTCATATGATGATATTCTGCATGTAAATGCATTTAATGATAATACTATAAATGTTACAGCTAAAATACATAAGTACAATTTAATTAAATTGTACATAGTTGAATACTCTTTTCGTTAAGCTATAACAAACAGGGACAAAGAACATTTTTTCTGATCATCGAGTTTTTTTTTTTTTTTTTTTTTGTAAAATATTGTCTTTGAGTTATTGAAATTGGCAAATGAATTGAAATATACCTATCAATATTAAACATATTAAAATTTCTCAAAAACTATTTAAATTTAATATATATATATATAACTTTTAAAATGCTCGCTTCTAACTAATTCGTAATTCATTTTCTCGATTTCACATTATAACAGTATAATAATATATTTCAAACAGATTCAGGGATGTTACTTTGTCGATTGATATATATATATACATATATATATATATATATATATATATATATATATATATATTATTCTCTCTTTGACTGCTAAAAATTTGAATTAAATTTAGCATTCAAATATATATATTTAATTTTATCAATAAATGCACAAAGTAATGTTTGGTAAATGCCCAAAATAATATTATTAAACTATAATAAAGAAAAAAAAATGGTGACAAAAATGAAAAATTAATTAACAACTTATATATATATATATATTCTTGAGAAATTTTAATATTCTTAATATCGATATATGTCAATGCATAGGCGGGCGAATTTTCATAATTCTAAAACAGTAATTTAGAAAAAAGATTTATAATATTCAATATCTCCGGGAAAAATACTTAAATATTAGTTTCTGTTCAAACAGCATTGCATCATAAGGCCAGAAAACATTTCTACTATTTTATATCTTTACAGAACAAGCAAAGCAACAAGAGCAGTGTCATAATAATTATTTTGACAGAAATTAAACTTCGGCAATAACTTCGTGTCGAATATTGCATATTTTTCAATAAATTGAACATAAATTAAACACTTAAGTGAAATTTAGACACGAGTAATGATGGATGCGTTTATGGTTGATAATAATTTAGGATTTTATGTAAAAGTCTAATACTTTATGCTACTAAATGTTTTGAAGTATTATCAGTGGAAAATGAAAGAGTTTAAGCTTAAAATCAGCGCTGAAAATCTAAATTTTCCAGAACTATTATGGTGCTTATATTAAATGAACTTTCTGAGACAAATTTCGGTTAATGTTTTAAGTATTGTTCAATCATTATTATTTATCATTATTTTACCATATTTTATTCTAAAACAACTAAATTTAGTGATTTTAAATTTTAAATTTTAAATATCATTTCTTCGGGTTGAGTTTTCTATATCAACATTGTTACTTTACCGAAACTCTTTGCTTAGTATATCATTACACTGGGGGAAAAAAAATCTGTGAATTTTCTGCAGAAATTCCTGTTTTCTAAAACTACGGAATTTTTTTACTGAAATTACAGAAGTAGTGTAAAAAGGACAGTTCTACGCCACGGTGGTGGGACGGTGGGACGATGAGGGTCAGGGTGGAGGCGCGCCTCCACCCTAGACCTACCGTCCCACCACCCTGGCTTAGAACGTGTCCTTTTTACACTACTTAGTCATCATCTTGGACGAGGGGTGTTGCCACCGGAAGAATAGAAACTTTTAACCGTTGCCACCGGAAGACTTGAAACTTTGACTATCATCTTGGATGAGGTTTGATGGTGTCATCTATCGGGGAGAAGAGGAATTTTTTCCTGAATTTACGGACTTAGTATTTTTTTCATAATTTCGGGGACTTCAAAATTTTTGCAGGAGGGTTAGATGACGTCACGATCTTTTGGGACTTAGCCTGAAAAGAGATACAGTTTAAGAAATGAGAGTTAGAAAAATGTATAGAAAAAAAGTTAGAAAGAGAATACAAAATTTAAGAAATGAGAGTTAGAAAGAATAAAGTTAGAAAAAAGAGAAAGAGAAAGAAAGAGTTCACCTTGAGCGCCTGGGAGACTGCCCTCCCGAGGCCCTGCGGTGCCCCTTTTCGTTCCGTAGAACAAGGCGGGAGTTAGTTCCTTTAAAAAAATAAAAAAATAAATAAAATAAAAAATATCAACCTGATGAACTCATCACATAGTTTTCTGGGGATGTCTTCAAAGCATGGGTTCAGACAATCTTCATAGGTGCGAAACAATTTAAAATATATACAGGGTGCAGGAACAATCTTCATAGGTGCGAAACACTTGGTATATACAGGGTGCAGGAACAATCTTCATAGGTGCGAAACAATTTAAAAATATATACAGGGATGCAGGAACAATCTTCACAGGTGCGAAACACTTGATATATACAGGATGCAGGAACAATCTTCATAGGTGCGAAACAATTTAAAATATATACAGGATGCAGGAACAATCTTCATAGGTGCGAAACACTTGATATATACAGGGTGCAGGAACAATCTTCATAGGTGCGAAACACTTGATATATACAGGGTGCAGGAACAATCTTCATGGATGCAGAAACAATTGATATATACAGGGTGCAGGAACAATCTTCATAGGTGCGAAACAATTTAAAAATATATACAGGGTGCAGGAACAATCTTCATAGGTGTGAAACAATTTAAAAATATATACAGGATGCAGGAACAATCTTCATAGGTGCGAAACAATTTAAAATATATACAGGGTGCAGGAACAATCTTCATAGGTGCGAAACACTTGATATATACAGGGTGCAGGAACAATCTTCATAGGTGCGAAACAATTTAAAAATATATACAGGGTGCAGGAACAATCTTCATAGGTGTGAAACAATTTAAAAATATATACAGGATGCAGGAACAATCTTCATAGGTGCGAAACAATTTAAAATATATACAGGGTGCAGGAACAATCTTCATAGGTGCGAAACACTTGATATATACAGGGTGCAGGAACAATCTTCATAGGTGCGAAACAATTTAAAAATATATACAGGGTGCAGGAACAATCTTCATGGATGCAGAAACAATTGATATATGCACGGTGCCGGAACAATCTTCATGGATGCAGAAACAATTGATATAAACAGGGTGCAGGAACAATTTAAAAAATATATACAGGAACAATCTTCAGGGATGAAACAATATATACAAAAATTTTCACTATGGATGCTGCGGTATTCTGTAATGGCCATAAGCCAGACTGGTGATTCCATCATCTAGCAGATACCTCTTGTCATCAAAAGGAGATAAACACTTTTTGTTTTGATTAACTGTGTAGAGCTGATGACATTCTTGTAGGATTCTGGTTTGTTGCTCATAAGTGGCTATCTCCTTTTGCAGGCACTCTTGGTAGTCTTGAACACTTAATTTTTTTCTAACAATGGAGGTTGATATGCCTTTTGCTGTCTTCTTTTCACCACCAGCTGACTGTATGGCATACATTTTTGGCTTTAATCCAATGAATTTGTAGGCAGCTTGACTGTGGAGTTCGTCTTTAAACTTTCCAAGGACCTTTTTATTTACATTAGAATGCAGCGGGTGATTTTCTGGATACTCTGAGAAGTCAAAGTGATGCTGATCTTCCTTCATATCTTCGTACATGTCGGCTGTCTGGATACAGTACGTTAAGGAGTCTGTATCCGTGAACAACAAAGTTGCACGACTTTCATACTTTTTCATAACGAAATTGTAATGAAAGTCGTACATGAGCAACTTTGCTAATTCAAGGATACAGAAACCCACGTATATCGGTCTATTCATCAGGATGGTAGGTTTTGATCTCTCCACAGCTACGAGGTTGTTGCAAAATTCTTTAAAAGTTGTAAAATTCGGTGATGCAACTAATTTTTGGGCTCTGACTTCATTGTTGCATAGTTCGATATTTCGACGCTTTCTCAAATTTTCGATGGTCTTTCCATAGACGCTATTGTTCAACAGTTTAAAGAAATCTTTCTCAAAACTGTTCTTTGCAGATTTTCGTTTATCTGTGTTGAAGTCCACATACTTTTTAAGCCAGGGTGCTTGGTGAAATTTCAAAACCTTGTTCACTTTTAATAGCTTCATTCCGAGTTTTAGATATAACTGTAGATTTCTGTAATGTACAACATATTCATATTTATTGCAGAGGTTTGGAATCAGTTTGGGTGTTCCTGCATATTTTTGGTTCTGTAACAAGGACTTGGCATAGGAGGAGAGCATTTCTTCTGTCACGGTCATTCTTTCTGGTGCAAGTGGGTAGTTATTGTGCAGATCATGAAGATGAGACGGGTACTCCAAATCGACTTCAAAAATGAAGCCTTCCGCTGCATCTTCGGGTATGTTCATGATGAATTCTTCAGTAATGTGAGAGGGATCCATCCATTGAAACTTGCCGTAAGGCATGTACTGGGACATAGCCCAACCGTAAAGGTTGTTCGCATCCCAGTACATGATATAACTAGAAGGTTTACGTGAGTCGTAGTGAGGAGTGTGCGGGTTGTTTGCAACAGCGAAACGGTGTGAAATTTGCGACACACCCCCGCGCACCCCTTTTTCAATAAACAGCAGCATGTTGATATCCGTGAGCAACTCTAACTTCACGTCGGTCATCTTCAGACAGGCTTGCCAGGACAGTCCAGGAGAGGTGTATAAATGGGCAGCATCGATGTTATAGTAGTGAAGGCAAAGACTTCTGAAATTTTGGAACACATCGGCAAGAAGCAAAACATCTGTCTTCACATACAGGTCATGATATTCGCCGAGGTTGCTTATCTTGAAGACTTCCCATATGTTTTTCGCATGTTGATAATCAGCCTCTTCAACGGCTTCATTCGTAAGTGAGTTGAAAAACGCTGAAGGAGGCGGCAACACTGTTTCTTGGAATTTGTCAAATCCGGTGATGTAGTCATAGGGATATACGCCTTTTCTGGTGAGGAGACTTAGATCGGTACTTGATTCAAACTGGTCTTTTAGAATTTTAAACTGACTAATATCCAAATTCTTCACCAACTTTTCTAACGAAGCAGGCAAAAATTGAAACGAGTCAAGAAAGACGAGTTGTACAGGACTGTCTGGTTTCTTTAAAGTGAATGATATATATTTTTCTAATGTTGTTGCGATGACTTGTATCTGTTGATCTTGAAAATGGCCTAATTCTGTCATAATATGGTGGGCATCATAGTTCTTCAAGTTGTGGAAAACCACGGGAATCTTCTTTGGCTGCTTAAAATTGAGATTGCAGCTAGCATGGGCGGCACCTCTAAAAACTCCAGTTTCGTGATTGTGATCCCGAACTTTAATGCATGCGGGTAACAGGGGTTGACGACATATGCAACACCTTGTTGCATTTTGGAAGGCCTCCTCTTCTTGGGCAGAGAGGTTCATTGGTTTAATTTCTTGCAGTTTTTCTTCAAGGATATCTTTTTCCATGAGGATATTTTCCAAAAAATGCTTGACAGCGTTGTCTCCTCGATAGCTAAAGATAGGCTTCACGGCTTTGCCATCAGACCCTACGATTACATAAGCGTAACCGCAGGCTGTATGGCGGGCTGTATGTTGCAAGTAAGAGTTGGATGAGGATGGAACAGCTGATGCAATAGGCTCGAGCAAACTTTCAAAATCTGCGTAGATGATATAGCTGATGGGATGTTGAAGATGGGTTCCTGTGAACTCTAGTATATTTTTATCCTTGCTGGGCATCTCAATGGCTTGAGCAGTGTGTTTTTTGCAGTTTATGACATGGTCTTTTAACAAAAGTTCTGTCGAAAAACCATGCAAGCACCTGTAACAATAATACTGTTTACCGTCATGTTTTGTTCGACCACCCATCAATCTGGAAAAGTCCCGGATTAAACAGTAGTGGTGGGCACCCTCTTCGTTCGTAATGAGTAATAAATTGATAGCTTCAACATCTTCTACTTCTGAAATTCTTAAAATGGTCACTTTTGAGTTTTCGTAGCCAAAGACGTTGATTCTAAGATTGTTCAGTTTTTCTATGAGACCTATTTTCGAGATGGGAACAGGGTACTGAACATTACCCATCTTGATTTCGTCTTCATGAGGTAAGTAGTGGGAGACTCGATAAGGATGTCTTGTGTAATCCAAATTCAGTTTGTGTGCTAGCAGGCACCATAGGAAGCACTTGTTATCCCTGTTCTGTATATTTAAGATGGCTTTCTTGGCATGCAGTTTCGCTGGTAATTCTTGATAGCTGCTCGCTCTCAAGGGGTTATATTTAGCAGACTTGAATTCTAGGTAGTAGATGTTTCTCAGCACCCAGCCGGAACCTCTCTCTAAAAACTCTTCGTAGTTTTGAATGATCTTCATGAATCCTACACTTATTTGATCATCAATCAAGTCAGGAGTGTGTTGCTGGTAGCAGGGTGTTCTGAAGTACGCATCCATAATTTCCAGTTCTCCTTCGGCTGTCTCTCTTTCAAAGCAGACTTTTATTACCAGATACCATTTGATGGAATCTTTCTCATACAATTCCTGTAGGATGTTTTCATGTATCTCGGCACGAATAGAGTCTAAAAAGATTTTCACATCGTACCGAGTAGCTTCAGTAGGTTCGATGAGCACCGTCTTGAATGTATTCAAGGCCTGTGTATAGGGTCGTCTTCGAGAGAGTGGTGGAGGAGTCGTTTTCGGTTTCTTCCGGCTCTCACTTAGGCTATCCGAATGCTGAACTCGCATATGGTTCATCAATGAAGACTTAGAGGAGAAGGTGGACTGGCACTCTTTGCAGGGGTAGTTATGACTCTTTAGATGAGCGTTGTAGTCGTCCAGGCGACTAAACTTTCGTTGGCATGTAGCACATTGATAGGTGGAATTGTCTGCATCATGTAACTTCTTATGTCGGTTTAAGGCATTCTTTCTGGAGAACTCCTTCAAACACACAGAACAGGAGAAACCCTATAAAAGAATAAAAAACGATTTTTAATTAAAGTATTACAATTTTTAATCAACGTGTTACAATTTTTCGAAATATCACAAAAACTTTAAGAAATAATACATACCTTAGAAGGACCGGGCTGAGGGTCTACAGATTCTTGCCATTCACTTGTGGATTGGTGCGATTTTTTATGTCTATTCAAAGCATCCTTTCTAGTGTACTCTTTATGGCAAATCAGACACACGAACATTTTTTCAGTGTTATGCGTTGTCATGTGCCGATTCAGTTTTGATCTATCCACAAACGATTTCCCACAAGTAGGGCACACAGGTCGAACCTATAATAAGAAAGGCAATTTTATAAACTTTTGTAAAAGGGACAATTTTTAAAAACTTTTGTAAAAGGAAACACTTTCACCAAATTTTTAATGCAAAACAATACATACCTTAGAAGGTTCAGGCTGGGCTTCAGGTTGGGTCTCAGGTTGGGCTTCAGGTTGGGCCTCAGGTTGGGCCTCAGGGTCGGCTTCAGGTTGGGTGACGTCGTCCCATTGGGGGTTTCGCCACTCCTCATCATTTATTTCCCCAACAGTACAAAGCATATGAAGTTCGTCATCGGGTATACCGAAGGAAATACCCAACTGAAAATAAACGAATAGGATGCAACTTTAAAAAATTTTAGAAAAATAAATTCTTCTAGTTAAAGATTTGATATACAAAAGGTTATACAAATCTAACTTTTATACAACATAAATAAATTTAATCTATTCGATGAGTCATTAAATAAACGAATCATTTTATAAACATAGGATGCAACTTAAAAAAATTTTAGAAAAATAAATTCTTCTAGTTAAAGGTTATACAAATCTAACTTTTATACACCATAAATTTAATAAGTATAAGCTATTCGATGACTCAGCAACCGATGAGTCATCAAGCGATGAGTCATCCTAAACATGTCTGAACATGAATCTACTTCATTGAAAGAGGAGTTTTCTACACGCTAGCATTTTAATAAACCAATACACTATTTTATCTAAACATAGGATTAGGTATGTAACTTTTAAAAATTTTAGAAAAATAAATTCTCCTAGTTAAAGATTGAATGAACAAAAGGTTATGCAAATCTAACTTTTATACAACATAAATTTAATAAGTATAATCTATTCAATGACTCATCAACCGATGAGTCATCCTAAACATGTTTGAACATGATTCTACTTCATTGAAATACACGCTAGCATTTTAATAAACCAATACACTATTTTATCTAAACATAGGATTAGGTATGTAACTTTAAAAAATTTTAGAAAAATAAATTCTCCTAGTTAAAGATTTAATATGCAAATCTAACTTTTATACAACATAAATTTAATAAGTATAAGCTATTCAATGACTCGTTTTAAACATGAATCTACTTCATTGAAAGAGGAGTTTTATATGCGTTAGCATTTTAATAAACCAATACACTATTTTATCTAAACATAGGATTAGGAATGCAACTTTAAAAATTTTTAGAAAAATAAATTCTTCTAGTTAAAGATTTAATTAATCTAACTTTTATACATACACGCTACCATTTTAATAATCCAAATACACTATTTTATCTAAACATAGGATTAGGTATGCGACTTTAAAAAATTTTAGAAAAATAAATTCTCCTAGTTAAAGATTTAATAAATCTAACTTTTATACATACACGCTACTATTTTAATAAACCAATACACTATTTTAACTAAACATACTATTAGGTATGCAAATTTTAGAAAAATAAATTCTCCTAGTTAAAGATTTAATAAACAAAAGGTTATGCAAATCTAACTTTTATACAACATAAATAAATTGAATAAGTATAATCTAATTGATAGCTTATCAAACGATGAGTCATCCTAAACATGTCTGAACACTAACATTTTATTGTATAAGCTATGCGATGACTCATCAAACGATGAGTCATCCTAAACATGACTGAACATGAATCTACTTGAACACTAACATTTTATTGTATAAGCGATAATTACTATATAAATCACAAAGTATAGGATGTTGGAAATTAAATAAACAACACTAGTTGATGAAAATTATAAGTAAACTGATTTTCTAGTTAATAATTAAATTTTTTATTTATAATGAATGCAAATTAAGTTTCTCATAAGTAAACAATAATAATAATAACTTTTTGATTTGAATAATATAAAAAGCACCTTTAAACGAAGTATGAGTCATAAATTTTGTAAGGAAATAAATTATTAGAATAATAAATTTTTAGTTTAAACTTATGAGAATAAGTTTTAATTAAATCTTCTAATTAAAAAGTTTTTCACTTATAAAATAATTTCTATGTCATATGATTGTAAAAAAATAAATAAACTTATTAAAATTTCTATACAAAGTTTTTCACTTATAAAATAAATAATTTCTAAGCATAAACAGATTTTACACATACTTAAATTTCACTTTATATAGTTTATCAAAATAAAGATTTGAAATTCGATTTATTTTAAACACATATTATAAATAGATTTTCACTTATAGAATAAATAATTTCTAAGCATAAACAGATTTTACACATACTTAAATTTCACTTTATATAGTTTATTGAATGAAATAAAATAGATTTCTCATTTATCAAAATAAAGATTCGAAATCAAATTTATGTTTAACGCATAATAAATAAAATAGATTTTCACTTATAGAATAATTTCTATGTCATATGATTGTAAAAAATAAAAAATAAATAAATAAACTTATTAAAATTTCTATACAAAGTTTTTCACTTATAAAATAAATAATTTCTAAGCATAAACAAGTTTTACACATACTTAAATTTCACTTTATGTAGTTTATTGAATGAAATAAAATAGATTTCGCATTTATCAAAATAAAGATTCGAAATTCAATTTATTTTAAACACATTATAAATAAAAATAGATTTTAGCATAGTGTAAATCAAATTTATTTTTAACACACATTATAAATAGATTTGAAACTCATTCTATTTTGCATAGTGTAAATCAAATTTATTTTTTAACATATCGTAAAAAGTAATAATAAATTAAAGAATTCTTATTACAATTTATAATCTCATATTTCACTAAAAATGATTAAACACAGTTATAAAATCAATGATTACTAGATAAATATACTTACTGCATTTTCAACATCCATAGCTTGATTGTCGTTGGTGTATCCTTCCATTATAGAGGTACGGGAAAAGCACAATATACGATGCGGTAAAAACACAGTAAATGTACGGGAAGAAAACTTCGCGAACGTCGGTAAAGGAGAGAACACAAAGTACGTCTTGCCTAGGTAGTAGATAATCTACGAATGACCCGAGAATTGAGTTGCAGCGGCTTATCTAGATAAGGGGGTTTCCCCCATGCGTCACCCTGACTCACCTCTGTAGATCTTACGAGAAACTTCTCGAATTCTGATTCATCGTAGAGGTTGATTCATTTGCATATTTCCCCTCGTTTATTTTCCAAGGTGAGTCACCCCCTCCGTGTTCGTACAGGTATAATATCTTACGAGAGATATGAAACATACTCATTTGCATATTTCTAATGAAGAGATAATGTCTACACTTTTAATTAATGGAAAATAACAATTATTATTTCAATTTCATTATTAAAAAATATTTTTTCAAGTGGATTGTTTCATGAATAAATGGTTTTATTATATGTTTTACGAAATAAAATATATCTTTTCGAAACAATATTTTTCCCGAATATAAGTTATTAAATGCATAGGAAATGGTTTTATTATATGATTTAATAAATATATCTTTAAAATAAATTATTGAATCCCTAGAAAGTGAATCTTTTAAAAATATGTTGTTTTATGAAATAAAATAGTCATTTCAAACTTATAAATTCATTGAATCTTTTATGAAATAAAATATTTCTAATTAAATCTTTTAAGAAATAAAATCAATAAAATATTTCAAAGACAGACAGACACAGATATTCAGTTTCAATCTATTTATTGAAATTCCATAAAAATATATACACACACATTACTTATTGGATACAATTGTTTAAAGAAGTCGTTTTCATAAACACACATTACTTTTTGGATAAAGAATCTTCAATATATTTTTCATACAAGGTCATATTTAATTGTTTAAAGAAACCGTCATTGTAATGACAGGAACAATTAATTTTTTTAACAATAGCATGCATATTTAATTTTAAAAGTATTTCTTGACGATATAATTGATATTTTTCAAACATAGATTTCATTAAACACTCGTGTGAATTTTGATCGTTTGAATTAAAAACACATCCGTCACATTGAAATAAATTTTCAATTCCTAACTGAATTTCATACACGATAAAATCGAGTAAGATTTCCTTAGCACTTTGCTCATTTTCATGAGAAATACACACAAGGGGTTTATTTAGAATTAACATAGGAAGTTGAACGGTGAATATTGCATCAATAATAAAATGAGTTATTCTCATTTTGAGTTCTCTAAGCCTAAAAATTTGATCCTTGGACAATTTAATGACATTCGGTTTTAAATAAAAGCCAGAAGGATTTAAAGAAAACATTTGCTGTAAAGTACAATAATCCTCATCTATGTAAGCCATTATTAATTGATTGTTAGAAATAAAACTATCATTTACTGATTCAAAATTAAAATTTTCAATCTTACTTTGAAAATAATACCATGTCTGAGCTGTCATTACAACACCTTCTTTAGTAGGTATCCATTGACCTGTATGTAATTCTTTAAAATTACGAATGTGGATTCTCACATTAAAATTCTTTTCTATTACAATTTGTAAAAAACTGCTAAAGTTTAAATTAAATTCACCTCGTATAGGATCCCAAGATTGTTCACGTACCCATTGGTTTAACCAATCATTCACATTCAATTCTTCACACATGTCTTGAGAACAGTTTTTAACAGAAGTATCACAATGAGAGTTTTTCGAAGTATCACAATCAGAGTTTTTCAAAGTATCGCATGCACTGGATGAAGCATCACTTATATCAAGTCTTGGTTTCTTTAAAGGTGGCATGATAGGGTTGGGTATTAAGTGACGAAAAGTCAGGCTGATTCTCATATCTTTGATGATAGGATTCGGTGCAATGCCGTGGGTAAACAGTTCGTTCGTAGGCTTTAACATACTGTAGAGAGAACCATGTTCTAATGAAATCAAAGTAGAAGGTGTTTTAGGCTTCTTGAATTCAATTGTTCGTTCGGCACCAAAGCTGAGGACTACGATGGGGAAAGTTGCATCGAATCCACTTTCGTTGTCTTTATGTTGAGGTATGTAGCTGTATCCATTGCTGTAGAGGTTTAGCAGAACATAGTTGAAGGTAGAAGCCGTCCATTTTTCCACTCGATCCCGCAGCTCCAATACCAGACGTGTCCAAGGGTTAGCAGGCACATGAGTTCCGTTGAAGGCATAACTCAAAGTTGAATCGCCGTATCCCAGAACTTGTCTTTTAGGCTTAAAACTTTTTCCATGAATTCTAAAGGTTGGCGTGTAGAAAGGTAAAGTTTTTAACTCGGCAAAATACCGATCTGCTTGTTCCTTTTCGATGAAGTTTGAAACATACTGGACATTCAGTCCGTTTTCCGTGAAACTCACTGCAGACATGACGAGACAACCAACACGCACGAAATCAAATGGTAGACTGAGCCGTGATCGCTGATAAGCAATCTCTGATAAGATAAGACTCTCATCACGTGACCAGAGGTAGCCAATCAGATAACTCGTGACGTCACTCACCACGTGACTAAGCATAGCCAATCACATCACTCGTGACGTCACCCTAATCACGTGACCTCGCGTCGCTGATAAGAAGTCTCCTTATCATTCATTTCTCTCAAGGCAGCCGTTGGAGTAGGACGTGTTTTCAGGTAAGTGTATTTTATTCTATAAATAATCACACGTATGGATAGATACAAATTCATTTTATTTAGTATGTTTCCCAGGTTACAGGGTTGAGTTTAACAACAGGTTTTTTTACAATAAGTTTCTTTTTCGGTTTGACAATGTTTTTTCTTGAAGACAAATATCGATTCTTAATAATACTTTGGGGTACTCCCATATCTTTCAAGGCTTGCAAAAATTCACTTTGTCCTGTAATAGGTGGTTTTTTATTCACAGAAAAGATGAAATGAAAGAGTTCCGCTAAATTAGAATGTTCCATGGTCCTTCCGTTGTAAGTAATCTCTCCTTTCGGGTTCCACTTAAACTTGTTTGAATGAGACTTGAGAAAATTTAATAAGGCTTCGGCTTGTTTCTTCATGGGTTTAGCTACAGATGATAACACAAAGGTTTCATAGTCTTCTTGGGGTTCTTGTTTTATAGACTCCACTTGTTTAGGTTCCACTTTTTCAGGTTCTTCTTCGAGTTGTTTAGACATCCAAGGCAAATTATATTCTTGCAAATCCATTTTTCTTTTTAAGAGTTCGTAGTAGTGCTGAATTTTTTCGTGATCCGGTAGAGAACTATTTAATATTTTAGCCATAGCTAAATCAAATTCCGTCATTTGCTTTTTAGAAGGCGTATGCTTAGAAAATTCTTCTTCCGGTACCAACGCATACTTAGCTGCGAATTCCATTGATGATGCCGGTTAAAACAGACAATGCAGCCGGGATTAAAATATTTAAAAATCCACCGTGTTGAACAATCAATTTTTTCTTGTTGAATAAACTTCCTTTCTTGGTACCAATTTTTCGAAGAGTCGTCTTATATTTCCTTAAAGACCTTTTCTGATGAGAGGAGAGAGGCACGTTTCCTTTTAATACGTTCAGGGTACATTCGCAAATAGCCTTCACAGATCGAGTCGGTAATTTTTTTAACAAATGCTTGCGTAAGGTTTGAGGACAAGACTTTATAAGCTCCAAGTCTCGAAGTTGTTTCCTCGTTAACGTCATGATCCCAAATGAATTAAAATCGGTAGGGCTTTCCTTTTAAACCTTTTTTGGGCTCGTACACAAATTGGGTTTCCCCCGGTAATATACGCGTTCTGAGTCGCATTCCTTCGGGGGTTTCATTCCTTAAATCCACCAACAAATAAGAGAAGGGCTGTTTGGTAGCATCCTCGAACACTTCTTGAAAAAACTGAGTTGATCTCGGGTATAATTGTCTGCCCAAGTGCGTAATTTGCCTCATGTCCCGACGATTTTTAAAAAGTACTAAGTATTGACTGTTTAAGGAAATACCTCTCATTTCTTTACCTTTATGAAAAAGGTTTTGAGTAATAAAAATAATACTTAAATTTAAATGGTGACTTCCTTTGGTAAAGAGGTGGGTTAATCGTTCATCACCCCCACATTCCACCATTAAATCATCTAAAATCATTAAAGAATGGGTACCTAAATATTCCCGATAATTAGAAGGAAACCCTTCCACGAATGTCACGTCGGGAATTTCCTCGTAAAGCTTTTGAGAGATGCCGTAAAACCAAACGACTTTATCGGGAGGAGGGTTAAACATACGCCGTCGTTCTGCCAGTAAATCCCGCAGAAACCAACTCTTACCGACCCCCGTGGGGCCTGCTAAGAGCATTGTAAAAGGGTGTTGAAAGCGTGGAAACTCCATTCTAAATAAACACAGACACATAGGTTTACATTATAAATAGTTTTTTATTGATAAAAAGGAGCACGTGTGCGAAATCGTTTGGATACAAAATTATAGACTCTATGGTCGTTACATATATTTTCAGTTACAAACTGCTTTAAAAAATCTTTCAAAGTTTTGCCACGACATCGGCAATAAATATAATACACACAAAATTGACCACAAACAGCTGTCACATGACTTTGCAGCGGAAGTGGATTAAACACCACTCGTGAAAATTGAGATACATAGTTCGATATAGGTCCTTTAAAAAAGTTTGGCTTGTTTCCATAGGAATCAAAGAATTCCGCTTCTGTAGGGGAGGATAGGTAGAATGCCACCCAGTGGCTTCCGGCTTCTGTAGACTTGTCCACGTTGCATACAAAACATGCAGGATAACGCTCGATCTTCTTGGGTAATTGATCACTGGGGAAAACACCGGAAAAGTATTTCTTGGTCACTGGATCGTGTGATAAAATAGTCTCGATTTCTATAGAATTCATTTTCAGTTGGGGAAGTCACACAACACATGTCGTGTTTTACTAATTTCTATAATGTTTTCAAATTCCGCATACACCAATACAGTCGTGGTTCTTTCTAAGGAGTCTGCAAACTTGATTTCAATTCGTAAATTTCCTTGTTGCTGTAGATTCAAATGGGGTCCGTCACACATGTCAGGACTCAAGTCGAAAGCATACAAAGTATGCCCGTTCGCAAAGTCCTCTCGGGTTAGATAAATGCCGCTATCTCGATTAAATCCCGAAAACAAACGATGATACGCTCTTATATAGTTATTTTCTTCGAAATCCAATTCCAAGGGTTTGCTGGGTACGGGTTGTCCATCCACGTAAACACTTAAAAAGTTTACCTTGTGATGATAGAAATAAAAGGGATTTAAATCATATTGACCAGTGTAGGCACTATTTTCTAAAAGTCCAATAATAATTCTTTTCGGCATGGCTCCTAAAAACACATTGTCTTGCATAAAGGATTTACTTCCGGTTGAGATCGAATAGGTCTTGCATAACACTCGATCGATGGGATACTTTGCTGTACTTTTCTCTAAGGCCTTGGCATGACCCAGTAATACACCTGGGCTCACTTTCACTTTACGTATGAAAATAGAAGCATGTTCCAAAATCACTTTGTAGTTGGGAATGGGTTTCGCCGCATCGATTTTACACATTAAGGAAAATTCGGGCTTGCTTCGGGTCATCTTAATTTTCAAGTCAACCATATTCAATAGCAATCGATTTTGTTGAAAAATATCACAATGCAAAGGTCCAATCATATCTAACGTTTTGCTTTTATTCGTGAGTGCGTAACGTATCTTCAATCCGGGGTTGTCTCCAGCAGGATCTGTAGCAGCCAAATTCTCATCTTTGTAAAAACATTCGCAGGTCAATAAACTTTTCTTGGCATCTTCTCCATAATTCAACAGCGTTTCAATATAGGCGCGGTAGGGGTAGGTGTTACTCGACGAGGAGATCACTCTTTCGTTCAGGCTAATATCCACTTGAGAAAACAAAGCGTGTAAAAATAAATTCACGGGGGCAACTGCATCTGTTTCCGCTAAGGGTGATCCATCAAACTTGGTAATTTTAACTTTCACATGCAGGTAGGAAGCCGATAAATCAATATAGTCTTCACCATTTCCGGAAATATTAAATTCCACAGGTCCTCCGTCTCGAATATTCGCAAGAGGGTGGTATTCAACAAAGTATCCTTTTTCAATAGCCGTTTGCGTGGGTGGTATCAAAAATAAATCCAATTCGGATTTCGCACAGGCAGCAGAATCTTTATGGATGAGTCCAGACATCTTTAAGCGAAAATATCTTGTACCTTCACTTTCTTGGCTTTACGTCGAATGACTGCTTTGGTAGAACGCTTCCTCTTTTTATACCGACGGCCCGATCCAATCATCGTCTTCACTTTAGTAGCGGCTTTGTCGGTTAACGTCTGTCCAGCTTCTTTTAATCTTCGCTTGGCGGCCATTTTAATGTCTTCTCCGCGAGACAGGTCACTTAACACGTTCACACCTGAATGAAACAACTGCTTGCCGACCGCTTTCGCTCCCGATTTGAAGAGGGGTACTGCTGCACGAAAAAGGGATCGAAACAGTCCACCGAATCCATATCCCTTTTGTAAAGTAGTGCCTTGATAATAATTTAGACCACTACCCGACTGACGGGAATAGTAATCTTCAAAAGATTTCGCACAACACTGGTAAGGAACAAACATCACGAGAGGTATTTTTGACGAAAGTGAAGCTTCACGTACGAGCGCCCACGTTCAAATGGCGTGAGTTCGCCGAGGTGGTTCCTTATAACAATTTCCAAAGAGTCGAACGATTTTCGGCTGACAGGTAAATAGTGCGGTCGGTCGAATGTCTCACAAATCATTTCTCCATCTTTTCCTCTCACATTAACAATTCGTAAAAGGGGTGCTAACACATCTCCGATAATTTGGGGTTCGACAATATCCGAATAAACCAGCAACACTCTATAATGCGCACAGGGATCTGCGACATAGGTACTAAAAATAGTTTGCTCGATATTTATATCCGGCGAGGCGATTTCACCTGGTTCGAATCCTAACATCTGCGCTATCCCCTCATACAATATCAGTTTTGTTTTATCTTTCACGTTAATACACACCTTTTTCGTGTGCGGATCATAAGTGAAAGAAATTTTATTTTTAATCTCTTCAATAGACATCGCTTTTAAAATGTCATCGACCGATTCGTAAAAGCCAGGGGGAATTCTTCTACCAAACGGGGATTTCTGATCATTCAAATCGAAACCAAATAAATTATTATTTTTATTCACATTATACCAGGTGTGAGGGTATATAAATTCGACAAGGCCTACTTCCCATTCCCCTTTCAATTCAACAGGGGCGGGTAATCGTGTAATAAAATGAGAAATTTTATTCTCAGGAAAATAATTCCGGGAACTGTCCGAAGGTAACGTCACGTAGAACGACATTCTTTCAAATGATCTTTCAACAATCCAAACACTTGTTTTATAAGGCGAATAAATCAGAGGATGGAATCCATTGGTCAAATTTGCTAGGATAACCTTTAAATTTCACTTTGTATTCCACACGCTTTTTCCGTATCCGCTTATCTAAAATCTTTTCAATCGTATAATTCTCTTTTGGTTTCACTTTCTGAAGTTCTTGAGGGTAAAAGGTTCCTTTAATGGGTTCTTCTAACAGGTCCTTGATTCGGTAGACGGGAGGGTCTCTTCTCACACATTCAGTCACCACAAACACTTCTTCCGTCCAGTTCGTTTCATATCCTTTTTCGAAGGTTAATTTCTGCTTGGAAACTCGTTCCACATCTCCCGGTTGAAACATGCAGGGTTTTCTTTTCGCATTTTGCATCTCACCGTATAAAGTATCCCATACATCGCTTTCATTTTCAGCGGTTACTTCAACTGGAGCTCTCTTGATACTTGAATGGTAAGTATGATTATAACTGTGTAACAACTGATCCAACACGTCTAAATAGCGGTAGGTATGATTATGGGTAAAATATTTCCACATTTTCGTTTTCAAAGTTCGGTTAAATCGCTCCACGACAGATGCTTTCGTATTGTTATTCGTCGTAAAAAACCGCACGCCTTCTTCTTTCAAAAATTTTTGAAAAAGTCTGTTTTGATACTCTTTTCCGTCATCCGATTGCAGGGACTTGGGTTTCCTCGTTGCAAAAATAGACCGGAACGCCTTTACAATATCTTCACCCCGTTTTTGCTTCAAAGGTACCGCCCACGCAAATTTAGACAGAATGTCTATACAAGTCAGGATGTAGCGGTACCCTTGATTGAACTTTTGCAAACTGCCGAGATCCACTAAGTCGGTCTGCCACTGTTGATCGATTGAATACACTATCACTCGATTGGTCGGGAACTTTCTTCGAACAGGTTTGTGCAACGTGTATGCATCGACTCCGCTCAGCCAGTCCTGAATCTTCTTCTTCGAGGTTTTGCCTTTGGCAGCACGATATAAGGCATTTACACCACCAAAACTTCCTGCGTGACTTGGATTCTGATACACCTCCATCGTTACAACACAAAATTTTATTATGACTCACATTCACACGAAAGCGCATCATACCTTCCTCGTACGAAGATACGTTTTACAATGACTCACTAACGCAACGTCTCTCTTTATATACCTTATATGTGCACTCACAAGCATAGCTTCATGGCTTGATAAATAAAACCCTTATCCACTTATCAAGCCGTGAAACTATTTTACCTTCGGTTCGAATCTAACCCTTGCAAAAATTCGAAAAAATTTTGAAGTCTCCAAAATTGTAAAAAATACTAAGTCCGAAATTTATGAAAATAATTCTAACTCCTCAAAATTCCCCCTTCTCCCCGATAGATGACACCATCAAACCTCATCCAAGATGATAGTCAAAGTTTCAAGTCTTCCGGTGGCAACACACAGTTTCTATTCTTCCGGTGGCAACACCCCTCGTCCAAGATGATGACTAAGTAGTGTAAAAAGGACACGTTCTAAGCCAGGGTGGTGGGACGGTAGGTCTAGGGTGGAGGCGCGCCTCCACCCTGACCCTCATCGTCCCACCGTCCCACCACCGTGGCGTAGAACTGTCCTTTTTACACTACTTACAGACATAGTTTCGCAAAAACATAAAATTTATAATAATGGATACAGAATTTATTTCATCATATTTTTTCCTATTTGGTATAAGGAAAACTTAGTATCAAAGTAGAGTACATTAATAGAACATCTCATTCATCAATTATAATGACGCATTTCTTTTGTGCATACTAAATAAATAATAATAAATAATATGTCTCTTATTGTTGAGAAATGTGATTTTTTAAAGTAAATATGACACATGTCTGTTGAGGAAAAAGTTACCTGTAGTGTTTCATTAATATAATAAAAATTTGGAATTAGAATACCTTAGCCCCCTATCCCCCCACCCCACCCCACCCTCAAAAAAAAAAAAAAAAAAAAAAAAAAAAAAAAATGCTGCTTTTATTTCTGAGAATTATTGAAGACAACTGTAAATAGCATTTGAAACTAATTTAAAATCTCACAAATGAATTATTTTTTAAATATCTATTTTTATTTAAAAATAATATTAATATTTTATAGTTCACTGGAGTCTCACACTATATTTTATCGCTTAAAGAGGGAAAAAATAAAAATAAATATGATAACCATTGATCAAGAATGATCTAGAATGATTAAGAGATGCTAAGTTACAGCATAAA
This sequence comes from Salticus scenicus, assembly GCA_963930645.1. Taxonomy (NCBI): domain Eukaryota; kingdom Metazoa; phylum Arthropoda; class Arachnida; order Araneae; family Salticidae; genus Salticus; species Salticus scenicus. Next base: position 163,553,186 of record OZ005651.1, read on the forward strand.
ATGTAGTTCTCTGGCTGACAAGTAACATAATCGCCTATTAAGCGATGGCCCTTGGTTCAATCCTGGCGGATCGAATTGGATTGGCTGTGGGAATTAAGGCCGATTGAATGCACTAGGGTCCTAGGTCTCAGTGGGAGTGTCCTCCATGGGGGTCTTTCTAAGAGGTCCTAGCCTGTATTTATGCAAATTCGGAGGAAGCCACAGAAAATTCCGAACGTCTAGGACGACGAGCGCGACTTGGGACCGAACACGGCCCCTCACGTCTACCAGCTTTGAGCGCAGGCGGGTCGAATTGGAAAACTTTCTTTAATGCGAGTCTTCTTAGTTATTGGCATCAGCTTTATTATGCTAAAATACCAATTTTCTTATTATTAAGATGTTTTGGTAATTTATGAATAGTAGTCTTTGATTTTCCTTTAAACATATAACAATAATATGTATTTTAAAGAACTTTTTGAATTTAATTAAAAAGCGTTTAATCTGAATTCTTATAAGACAGCACCACAGAGCTGGTGTTTAAAAGTAATTGGTACAAAACTTTGAACAAACACCATAAAATATAAGAACTCGCAACAATTGTTCCGTTTCGAAAAAAAAAAAATGACTATTCGTCAGACGAATAAAGTAGGCACGAGGGCTGCACACAAAGTGGCAACGCAAGAAACGCGTTAAAAACGAAGATTGCGCGATTTTTTTAAATACCTGTTGTCTCATTTATTATTTTGAAATTGGAGACACCGCGATAATTTGTACGCAACAAAAACTTTATTAAAAAAACAGCGCCGCATTATCCTAGCGGTAAATTTCGGAATTTATTTATTTATTTTAATTATTATTTATTTATTTTTGGAATTCTTCGTCCCCGTCTTGTCTAATATTCTGACAAAGTTTGAGGCTGTTCTTGCAATTAGATCGAGCAACCCGAATAGCTTAAGCACTGCCAGTTTAATTATGCCCTGCAAATATATTTATATACTGTTTAAAATGATAATAATCCAACATTTGACAAAAAAAAAAAAAAAAAAAGTAAAGTAAAAATAAGATTTCAATTAAGCAAGTTTAGCTGTAATCAATACTTTGTTGATACTTGATACATGGTTCCCTTTTAGTGGTGCTTATTACTAAAATGGTCAAACATAATGCAACAATTTTTTAAAAATATTGATTTCAGCAAGACCGACTTTTCTAATGAAACATAGGATTTTGTTTTAGTAGTGCAAACTGTTAAAAAAAGAAAAAAAAAAAAAAAAAAAAAAAAGAGTTCAGTGCTTAAAAAAATAAATAAATAAATAATAAAATAAAATAAAATAAATGTGCCAATTAGGGTTATTTAAGTGTAACTAATATTTTTAGATATTTTGTGCTAAGCTTCCCTATTTTTATAGTTCTTAGTATTAAAATGAAGAAACTTATCACAAAATTTCTAAAAATATTTGTGACAACTAAATTGACCTAAATTGGCATTGACCTAAAATGCATTTTAACATGTAGATGGGGAAATTGTATTTGAAGTTCCTGCAATGTTTCTATAAATAAATGTAATTAAATTAAATTTTAAAATATATATTACACAGGTCTACAAAAGTAAAGTTGGCAAAATTTTATTTCTTAATTTTGGCTGATTTTTGTGTTTTTTAGTGTGCTGAAACCGAAAATGATGTCAGTTTTTCTCTATCAAGGATAGATTTTTGTCAATACAGGGTATCTGACGACACAATTTCTTCATTTTCGGTAGTTTCTAGTATGTTTCCATAATTAATTATAATTAATCAAGGTAGCATATTGTAAAAGTTATCATGTAATTATATTGGTGGAAGAGTCATGGAAGAAATTGTGTTGGTAAACACCCTCTATTGAAAAAAAAAAAAAAAAACATACATGATAGAGAAAAACACTATCTTTAGTTTCGGTTTCAGCACACCAGAAAATATGAAGATCAGACAAAATTATCAAAACAAATTTTTTTCAAGTAGAACTGTGTTATTAGTAAAATACATCTTGTTTTAAATTACATAATTAATGATTAAGAAAGAAGACACTTTTATTGTGAATATTTATCGATTTTCCTTTACTTTTAAATAAAAGATATTTCTAATTATAGGGATGTACATTTAATTAGACATTCACCTATACGGACTCGTACGTATGTACAGGTATACAGGGTGATCAATTTAAAAGAGTACCCGTTGGTTTTTCTTATTACCCTTAAATATGACGGATGTGGCAACTATTCTAACACTGAACTATAATTGTTTGAACCTTGTTGAAGTGTGGGAGACAATTTTCAACACTGTTGGATTGTTACAACTTTATTTGTGAGGTAAAACAGAAATGCATACGCACATTATTTTTTTAATCTGTAATAATTTAATTTATGAAAAACAAAATTTAAGTTAATTTTTTTACATTATCATTCCTACATTACATTTGCATTATCATTATCATTTTTACATTATCATTTTATAGGCTTTTCTAGAGAAGTCCTGCAAACATCGATGAATTAAAACAGACCATAACTGAAGAAATCTCGTCAATAACATCAACAATGCTGCGAAGAGTGTCAAAAACCTGGTTCGACGTGTTGATGTTAGCATTCAAAATGGTGACGAACATTTTCAAAATTTTCTGTGAGGAATGATAATGTAAAAAAACTTAATTAAATTATGTTTTTCAAAAATAAAATTATTACAGGATTAAAAAAATTGTACGTCTCCATTTCTGTTTTACCTCACAAGTAAAGTTATAACAGTTCAACAGTGTTAGAAATTGTCTCACAAACTAAAAAAAGGTTCAAACAATCATACTTCAATGTTAGAATAGTTGTCACATTCGTCAGATTTAAGGGTTATAAGAAAAACCCACGGGTACCTTTTTAAATTCATCACCTATATGCATATACGTGATATGCTTATGATATATATGATGTAATGTGATAAGTATAAGGCTTATAAATAACGAACAAATATAGTCAATGGAAATAAATTATATCATTTATCTGAAATTAAATAAGTAAGAAGTAAGAAAAAATTTAACTGTTTCACCACTATATGAAATCTATTGCTCTAACAATGGAATTTTCTGAAGTTTTTGACGCGCATATTAATTACTTTATAATCTTAATTTCAGCTTTTTAAGGGAAAATGGTACTTCTTGTAAATTATTTTCTATGAAAATTACCTATGCATTGAAATATAATAATACACTGTTTAAGATAAAATCCTATTTTTACAAGTGAAATGATTCTAATTTATGTGCAACCAATATCTTAAGAAATATACTGTGCTAATTTTAGCCATTTTAGCAGAGTTATTTTAGTAGTAAGCGAGACTAAAATAATGAAACTCAGATCCAAGATATCTGTTGCAGCTACTTTTATCTAATTTGCGCTATTTTTGGTAAATCGTTGGTCTATTGTTTTTAACAAAGTATTAAACATACTAAAACTTCTCAAAAACTATTTAAATTCAAAATTTTTATACTTTTTAGTTTTTTTTAAATGCTGCATATTAAATAAGTTTTTAATGTTTACCTAGATTTTGCATTAGTATAGTTTAACAAGATATTCTAAATATGTTTGGGTATTAATTTGGAATTTTTACCATTCAAACTAAAAAATATTTTTCAAATTAATTTATTTACGAATATTAAACCCATAAAGTAATATCCAAATTATATTTCGAATATATTAAACTATTATAATGTAAAATCGAGAAGGGGGAGGATAAAAATTAGTTAGCACACATGGAACATTTTTTTTTTTTTTCAAACTTTCAAAATTTAACTCTTTGTTTATTTAAACACTTTTCGGAAAATTTAAATAACTTAATATTGTCATATTTCAATGCATATGAATGTAAATTTTAAAAATTCTAAAAATAATTTAGAAAAATAGATTTAAAAACGCCCACCATACCCTTAAGAAAAAATAAATCTAAATTTCGTTTTAATATCTTTAGCAGCATAAATGCTTACATTTTTAGAAAAAAAAAAAAAAAAAAAAAAAAAAAAATTCAATGAATGTATTACTTTTTTATCTAACCTTAACGTTGGGACTTTCGGTTGTATACTGTTAAAAATAAATTCCAGTGTTTTTATTTCATTTTATTTATTTATTTTTTTTTTTTTTTTTATTTATTTATTTATTATTTTTTTTTGAGGGGGGAGGGGATGGATAATTTAGCTACAATCAATATTTTTTAAAATTTGGTGCTAAGTTTCACAAATTTAAATGTTCTATTTTAGTAGTAAGTGCTAAAAAAAGATGAAACATTGGGTGAAATTTCTAATGATATTGGTTTCAGCTACATCAGCCTAAATCGTCAGTTTTTATTTCTTTAATTCTTTATTTCTGTATTTATTTCTGTATTTAAGGGAACTTGGCACCTTAGCCAGCACCACTGCGAAGGTTTTATATAGAAGCTTATATTTCCACTCAATATTTATAAATTAAACTATGTTAGGTTTGTTCAGTAAAATATACATTCAGGCACCAATTCTTATCGCTTTTGATATATTTTGTACTGATTTGAAATTTTTAAATTGCGTTTTCTCAGTCTGCAATTTTTCCTGAATTCGTCATATCCAAACTGCTAAAACTTCTACAAATATATAAAAAAGACTTTTTTTTTTTTTTGGATGTTTAATGGAATCTAGTTAAAAGAACTAGGGATGGATTTTGAAATTTATTAGTTAGTTTTTGAGAAAAAGAATTAAAAAGCGTTTGTCTAGGTAAAAGTTCGGGAGGGGGGGGGGTATATTTTAATTTTATTTATTTATTTAGATATTGCAAAACCCATCCCTAATTCTTTTAAATACGTTCTACAAAATATACAAAAAATAAAATAAAATAAAATATAAATAAATAAATAAATAAATAAGTCTTTTCTTAGGTATCAGTAGAAGTTTTAGCATTTTGAATATCATGAATTTATGAAAAAATACAAAATAAGAAAACGCAATTTAGAGATTTCAAATATGTAAAAAAATATTTATCAAAAACCATAAGAATTGTTGCCTGTAAATATATATTTTACTGAATAAACCAAACATAGTTCAATATATAATTATTAAATGGAAATATAAGCTTTCATATGAAACCTACTTCAGTGGTGCCATCAACTGTGCCACGTGGCCTTAATTTAATTTTATTTATTTATGAACTTTTTGTGAAAAATTAACTTTATTTTTAAGAATTTACAACTTCATTTACAATTATTTCTCTCGCTACATCTATATAAGTGTACGAAGAGGTAAGTGCACGAAAATATGCAAATAACTATCTAAAAATGTACATATAGAATAAATAATCTCGAAATATATATATTTTTTAAGTTATTAAAGCGCTATTCAATGCATACATATACCATTCATAGAACACGTAAAAAAAACAGTTTGAAATTAAGATAAATAATTAAAATATGGTGCGTACATTTCTGTTTTAGCATTATCAGCTATAATAAAGCAATCCTTTATTTAAACAGAATAATTCATTTTCTTTTAACTTTTCTGTTAATTTCTAGATTTAACAGTAATAGTAACTCGAGAAAACTAAATTTTTATTTCATAATACAATTTAATGTGTATTCCTTTAAAGCTACTATATGAGTGGGAAACGTAGTATCTTTTTAAAAGCTATTTTACTTAAAAAAAAAAAAAAAAAAAAAAAAAAAAATCATAGACATGCTTTATCAAAATTCTTTGTCCCAATTGCCCATAGCGCAGCACTAGTGCACTGTAAAACTCAACCAACCAATCAACCAAATACAATTACTTTTACAATCACTTATATATAAAGTTTTCATATAATAAATATATTTTTTTATCTATTACAATGTATGGCCCTTTTCATAGCTCTCTTCTTAAGATTAGTACAAATATTCAGTTTTATCATGAAAAACGGCAGTTTTTCGAGTGACGCAAGCGGAAGGTTTTATTTATACCAGGTGATTCAAAATAGATGATACAGCGATTATCTCATAAACTAAGAAAGGTAGAAACATATTTCCAATTACAAAATTGGTGCAAATTAAAAGTAGATGTCAGGTATGACATTTTTGTGTACAAGAGGCTGTATACATATCAAAATACGAAAATTAATTTTTTTATGGCCCCTTCTATCCTATGACTTATATTTAAAAAAATATTCTCCTCAGTCTAAGAAGAAGAAGAAAAAAAAATCATCTTTCTAAGTGAAAATTTTGCTGAGTTATTGCAATTTGAAAATTCTAGCATTTTTCGCAAAGTTTTAAGGGGTTGTATCAAAACTGAGAAATTGTAATTACTGTAGATTTTGTAATAAGTCATAGAATGATCAGCGAAAGGGAAAAAAATATTTTTTTCATTCAGGTAAAGACGACTATTTTAACCTGTAATGCCCGCCTTTTCCCGAGTGAATACACACGAGAATACTCATTGATGATTTAACAAATAAAACTTAGGAATAATTTATGCACTAAGAGTGAATTTTCAAATTAATTTTTCTTTCTTTTTCTTTTTCATTATACTTTATCCTACCCATATACATGATATAGAGAAAGTATTGTTTTTGAGTCAAATTTCCGAAACTTATCTTTTGTGATATTTACACGTTTTGAGATATCCTGAATTCAAAAATCACGAAATCATGTTTTTAGCGGTTGGTCTCTCTCTCTCTCTCTATCTGTGTGTGTGTTATATTAGCATATCTCAAGAATAAAGGGTAACAGGAAGTCCAAATTCAGTATTCTAAATCCGTATCATATAGTGATGCTACACTAAACTATTCATTGAGATCAGACAAAGGGATTGTCTACAGGGCATCCAAGAGAATTCAAATACATTATATCTATGAGCGAAGTTTCTGATAAATACAGTGTGACATCTATAGGCTGCCCTAAACAAAATGAAATGAACATATTTTTTATATGCATAAAAGCATGTTTTGTGTAGATTGTGGTATGGCAATCATTCATCATTCATTTACAGGGCTACCCAGAGTATTTGAATGTATTGGAGCTATACTTGGGAATTGCTGGAAGTGTATTTCATTTTGTGCTACTTTGTCTTACATATAACACTAAATTTACGTATGCAATGTCACGTGTGTATAGTTTATAGACAATATACGGGGCTACCCAAAATTAAGCTATTCATTTTTTTCTATTAAATGTAATTGACTTAAGTGCTTTGCTGCATTTTTTTATGTCGAAGAACACTGCTGACACAGGACGGAAAATTAATTTATTATACCCATACTGTAAACAAAGTAGATTTTGGAGATCATTTTTTTTTTCTGAATAATATCACGTTTTGAGGCCTCCTGAATACAAAAGTCAAATTTTCAGTGGTTAATCTGTATATATATGAATTATCAGCATAATTTAACAACAAAGAACTGCAGGACATTGAAATTTGTACTTTGGATTTCATATCTAGTTGCCACTTGAAAAGTTGATCAATATTTGCATGTTCCAAGGAAATTAATAACAGACTTGATTTTTGTTTTAATAAATGTAGGCACTATAATTAAACGGGGATTAAGGAAGGCGGTAACCACCTGACATAGAATTATATATCAAATAAAAATATTCCTAAACCTGTTTTAAATTATTTAAAACTAAATTGAACTTTATTATCTTATCTTATTGATCTTACGACTCAATCTTGCAGTCTTTCTTTATAGTATTAAAATGCAGGGTAAGAGAAAGCCGTATGGGTGACTCAAAAAATAATTTTTCTTTTCTCCTTTTTTTTTTCCTTTGAATAAGTAACGACATTTAAAGAATTTTATCGTTTCCATGTACTGTTTCTTTTTTGATAAAATTTAAGCGCATCTATTTTGTTTTTAACACTTACCTACAAATTTGAAAAGTGTTGATGACTTCGGTCTGCCTGTCTGCCCGTGCTCTAACTCCCGTAAATATTTATGGAATCCCTTAAAACTGATTTTTGTTTAGGTTTATTCCCTATTGAAAACTGTGAAAATACCGCTATTAGTATGGACATCAAAAATATTAAATTATATTTTAAAATATTAAAATATTTTTTAAAAAAATTTAAATAAAATTCATTAAGTATCATAACAGTATTTATATCATAATAATAACAAAGCAACTGATTATAAAAATTATATTTTTTATAAATTAGTCAAATATAAGGTACTGGTGGAAACTTATCCCATTCCCTTTCATATATTTATTAGAACAATTAAAACCCACGCAATATTCCGGCATTTTCAAAATTCTTGAACATTCTATTTTATTACTATTGCCGAGTTTCAATACCCGGTAATGGCTGATGCCAAAATTTTTTTTTCGGCATCAAAAATCTATTGTCGATAACATGGGAATGATAGATCTATATAATATACAATACCTGTGGTAATTACAATACATCTTAATCTTCATTTAAATTTGCTATGTATCATAGCTATCATTCGTCCGTTTTAAGATTTCTTTTTAGATAAAATTGCATTTATAATGCATATTTAACAGTGTATGATAAAAGTAATGGCAGTGTTTCATTCTGAATCGTATTGAAAGTTGTGGTTAGTTTTTTTTGTGGTTGTAAGAGTTAAAGGCGATAGAATATGCTATGATCTAGGCTTGGAAGAAAAGCTCTCCATGTAGACTTTCTAATGATTCCTAGCGACTATACCGACGCACTTTACCTGGAATCAAACATGGCACTTTTCTTCATCCAGCTTTGAGAGCAGAACCTCTGGGCATTTAATTTATTCGTGCTCTGATTTTCGAAAATATTTTTAGCATCAATTGAAACAGATATATGTATTTAGGTTCACTAAGGCAAATTTCCTGTTCAAAATAGTATAAATAGCGTTAGTTGTTCATCTACAGTAACTCATAAAAGGCTATTAAAAGTGTGATGAGATCATTTTACAGAAAAATTTATTTTTAAAAGTTGCATCTTTAAAACCTTTCCAAGCGTTATTTTAAACCTAACAATACTTTAAAGATATAAACAAAATATGAACTTTTGTCATAAATTGACTAAAGAAACACAACAATAATAAGTATAATCAAAATAGGCACATTAAGTTTTTTTTAACAAAGAAACATGCCAAAATGAGTAAATAATGAAATAAATTAAAAGGCATCGTCAACAAGTCACAAATATTTAAAAAGTTGTCATAGGGGTCCTACACTAAAACTGTCCAGCCTGGGGAAGAACAGGGTCGTTAAACATGAATTTTATTTTGAGACATTTTTTTGAATGATTCGGTTCAACTATCATAAGCGTTTCATCCCACAAAAACTAATCATAATTTGGCTTCTGCGGAATTAAAATTCAAATTGGTGGGGAAATTGGAATAAGACTTAATTTCAAATTGTAGAGGTAAATAAAAAAAGAACGAAAAATCATCCAGTACGCATTGATTATTAACACTTTCCAACTATACGTACTTGTTTCATCGTATAAATTTCAATGATCCTCGCCTACGTTATCACACAACGGACAGGCAGAAAGGACTGAAAGACATACAGATACACTATTTGAATTCATAATCACTCTTAAACTTTTTGGAAAGTTTTAAAAATGCATAACGCAAAAGAAAATGCAGACCTCAGATTCTAACTGCAGCCCTTAATGTATCTGAATATTTTAGTGTAACCCTATAAATCTGAAAGTTAACCATATCATATTCTATAAAAAACATTATTTTAGAATATTAACAATAAATGTGAACTTCTTCATGACTTATACAGTAGAAAGTTATTTAAATGTGATTTATAAGAATGTCTGTCCCAAACCGCAATGCAATGGCATTTCTTAGGTGTTCCTGAATACAAACCAGTTGTAGAGAACCTATTAATGTCATTTTAAATAGGGAAAATTCCACAGTAAACCAGAATTCCATATATTATTTTCTAAAATTTCTGAAACTACTTACGGACACTGAAGGCAAGCAGACAGACAATGTCATAGTCACAATTAAAAATTTTAGAAAGTATTAAAAACGCTTAATGTAAACGGAAATGCAAATCCAGCAAATTTCCAAAAATAACCCATAACGGTAAATGAATATTTTTGTGTGCCCTGTAAATCTAATGCTAATCGTACTGTACGATATAGAAAGCATTCTTTTGTGCATATGAATACCATATTTCAATTTCATTAAGATTTATACAAAGTAATTAAAATTTGGTTTATGGAAATATCTCTCAAAGAACGCAATGCTTTGGAACAATTTCGGGTGTCCCTGTATACAAACCAGTGGTGGTATTTACTCCATTTTCTATATTAAATATCCGATAGTGAACTTGAACAACATATTTCAATTTTATTAATATTTATGCAAATTAAAGGTATTAAAACATGGTTTATAGAAATACTTTTCATGGAACACAATGCTTTGGAATACTTTCGGGTGTCCCTGTACACAAGCTAGCAGAGGTATTCGCATATCAGTTTCAAGAAATTCAATGAATACTCACAGGAGTTAAAGCGCGGACAGACAGACAGACAGAAAGGCGAATGGATAGACAGACAAACCGATGTCATTAACACTTTTCAACCTTGTTGGGAAGTGTTAAACAGCCGAAGTCATTAAAACTTTACAACCATGTTTAATATTTTTCCTTTCTTAACGTGTTTTAATTTTCAGGTGACCCCTAAGAAATTCAACTATTAATTTTTTTAACAATACAGAATAATATAAATTTCCATTAAGTTCTTAAAACTGTTGATTTATCGTGTTTGAATGATTTTAGTTGCTATTTCAAAATAAATGATCTTTTTTTAAAATTTTTATCGTCTCATAGATAACCCCCTAAAGTGAGCCCTTTGGTGTCGAAAAATAGATGCCAAAATTGAAAATAAAGTTGTATAAGTCATAATTTTCAAACTGAAATAACTCAGCGAGATTTTCTTCTAGAAAGATTTTTTTTCCCTTCGAGCGAGGAGAATATTTTTCTAAATATAAGTCATATGATAGGAGAGACCGTATAAAAATTAAATTTCGTATTTTAGTATGTATACAGCCCCTTGTATAAAACAAATGCCATACTTGAAATCTACTTATAATTTCCACTAATTTTGTAATTGGAAGTATGTTTATATCTTTATTAGTTTGCGAGAGAATCGCGGTATTATCTAATTTGATTCCCCCGGTATATTTCTTCATTATCTAAGGTATCTTCGACCAAATAATGCTAAAATTTTTCGAAAAATTATTAAAAGATACATGCCCGTTGTATTATCAATGATATTCATTTTCAGTCCGTTATGCTGCAATAGAAAAAATCTGGAGTGACTCCACTCAACTTTCCGAACATTGAGTAATTAACGGTTTTGTAGATAAAGTAAAGCAAGAGGAGTTGTTAACTAAACAAAAAAGAAAATTATGATAGGGGGTTTGAGTATTTTTCTCCGTAGAGTACACGATGTTTAATTTAACGCTATTGTTCTTTGAGCCCATATATCATAATGATAACGAATTTTTCGTTGTGTCTATGTAAAAACCTATAAATGCTAGATTCACCAAAATGCATATAGTTAGGGCAACAATGACGTATAATATTTATATAAATTTTCAGCTCCATCGGATAAGGCACTTAGACGCTATCGCATTTTAAATGTTTGAGCCCATATGTCACAATGATAAAGAAATTTGCATTGTGTCCCTGATCCCTGTAAAAAGAACCATAAGTGCTAGATTTTCTAAAGTTCATAAAGTATTTCACCCCATAGGTCATGAATTTTTTGTTGTGTCCCTGTAAAAAAAAAAAAAAAAAAAAAAAACTATAAGTAAACTATTCACCAGTTCGTGCAACTGTGACCTATGATATGTGTATACATTTTTTGCTCCCATTGAAAAAGGCGTTTAGACGCTTTTGCACTTTTAAAAATTTGGTCCCATAGGCCATAATGATACAGAATTTTTCCTTGTGTCCCTGTAAAAAAACTATATGTGCTAGATTCACCAAAATCTATAGAGTTCGTGAAACAGTGACTTATAACATGCGTATAAATTTTCAGCTCAGACGAAGGCGTTCAGTCGCTATCGCATTTTAAATAATTTGGTCCTATAGACCATTATGGTAAATAATTTGTCTTTGTATCCCTGTAAAAGAACTATAAGTGCTAGATTCACCAAAATCTATACAGTTTGTGAAACAGTGACTTATAACATGTGTATAATTTTGAGCACAGACGATTAGATGATATCGCGTTTTGAAAAATTTAATCCCATAGGTCATAATGATAAAGAATTTTCCTTTGTGCCCCTGTAAAAAAGTATAAGTCTCAGATTCACCAAACTAAATAGGATCATACACACAACATACACACACACACACACACACACACACACATACATACATCATCGTAAAAATAGCGTAAACGGACTCATGGGACTTCAAAATGTAAAGAAACACAAAAATCTCAAAATCCGATTTTTGAGATGATTACAATACTTTCCTTACATATGTATCTTCGGAAAGTAACAACAAAAAAAGCATTTATTAATATTGCTGTTATACTATTGGTATTGTGTTATTAACAAAGTATAATAACACAGGAATACAAGTTATAATTACAATTTCTAAATTTAAAAGCAGGGCACAAAAAATATCCTAAAATATATCCTCAGCGAGTCTATTGTTTGGAATGTAGAAAATCCTGGCTTTGAAGAATAGTTTTATTCCAATTATGTATTTTCTGTACAAAGAATGGTTTAATTCCAATTGTGTATTTTTTGTTCAGCATGACTATAATGAAAATCTCAACTGCATTTTACAATCCAAACCAAAATTATTATTTACAGAATATCGTGTAGGGATTTATGTACTAATGCTTATTACTCTCAGGTAAAATATTATGATTTTCATAAATTTTATGTCCTTTTATTATGCATATATGATTCTTTATGGTAAAGTATGTTATGGATGGACATCTTTATTTGTTTTAAGGGATTTTAAGGAAATATTCCAGTGAATATTTTAAGTTTTTTTCATATCTTTATTAAAATTATTACTGGATTTTAGTAATGTACAAAGAGCATTCCATAAAAACTGAGAGTTATTTTTTTACGTAGTATCAACACCGCAAAATTAAACAATAGAAGTGCAGGCGATTTTTTTCAGACTGTTAACTGTACGTTTATACAAAATTCTAAACGAAGCAGACGATTTTATTTTCCTATTTTCGTGCTTGTTTAAAGAACTGTTTTATTTGCCCTACAGAAATGGAGATTAGTGATTCAGAGTTAAAAAACGAAATGCGTTGTGCCATAAAATTTTGCTACCGTTTAAGCAAAACAGCTCCAGAAACAGTTAAGTTAATGAAAGAAGTTTACAAAGACAAATGTCTTGGTGAGTCTACGATTTTTAGATGGCATGATGATTTAAAGGAAGGCCGTTTGTCTACAAAACTGGCTCCTAGGACTGGGCGACCAAAAAGTGTTGTAAATGATCGAAATGTTAACACTGTGTGGGTAGTCCTTCAAGAAAATCGGCGAATGACATGTGAGGAGATAGCGGCATCAACAAACATTTCGAAAACGTCGATATTTCGCATTCTACGCAACAATTTACAGCTTCGCTATGTTTGTTCCAGATGGGTCCCAATTCACCAATGTTGTGAATGGAAACAGATTCTTCAAAATGATCCAAATCTCCTAAAGACTGTAATAACAGGTGAAACTTGGGTGCATCCTTATGATCCCCTTACCAAGTCCGCAACAAGTGTATGGAAACATACTGATTCTCCGCCTTCGAAAAAAATCCGACAAACCAAATCTGCTGGAAAGGTCATGATGATAATTTTCTTTGATCAAAAAGGTGTAATCTATCAGCGTGCTGTGCCTCCAAAAACTACTGTGAATGGTGAATATTATGTTTCAGTTTTGAAAATTTTGCGACAACACATATCGAGAAAGCGTCATGAATTGGTAGGGAGTTGGACATTACATCACGATAATGCTCGCTCGCATGTCGCTACTTCTGTTCAGCAATATCTTAGTAAATGCAATAATAAAATCATGCCACATCCCCCTTACAGTCCAGATCTCGCACCATGCGATTTCTGGCTGTTTCCGACGTTGAAGGAGAAACTCCGTGGCAGAAAATTTAATAGAGATTCTGAAGTTATTTCATCAGTGGAGAGTTCTTTGAAGCAGCTTCCAGAAGAGGGCTTCTCTACTTGTTTTGAAAAGTGGGTTGAACGATGGGACCGATGCATATCATCTGACGGAAGGTATTTTGAAAAAGAATGATGTATTTTTTGCTGTAAATATATTTCTTGATTTTTTATGATTTTACTCTCAGTTTTTATGGAATGCCCTTTGTATATGTGTATATATATATTCTTTACGAACTCTTAAAAAAACTGTCATTCAGAGTTTTTCACTGACGAAATAAATGCCTAATAATGCCTTTCCTTCATACAATGTGTGGAAATTCCTACCCGCAGTATTGCTACAGCATTGTTACAATCTGTCAGTTTTAAAGCCCTTTTTTAACACATCTTTAAAAGAGAAAAGTAAAGAACAAATGTTAAAATAGAAGTCTTTAGTGCAAAGGAAATACCCATCCCTTCCTCACGCCTATAGATTTAGAATTTCAATACAAAATTAAATAAAAATTATAAAACGGTATAAAAAATGTATTATAAAGTAATAAAAGACTAAAAAAAATAAATATTACTATCCAGTCGAAAAAAAATAAGAAAGGAAGGGGAGACATTTGTTTTGGTAATTATCGAAAAAGAAATGCGTTTAAATTCTAAGCAAACTTAGATTGTTAGATCTAAAAATGTTCTTGAAATTTATTTAGACAAAGAATTCTCTAAAAACCTTTTATTACTTTACACGTTTTATCCAAACAAAATCTAACAATTCCTTTACATAAAAAATAAATAAATAAATAACAGCAGCTTCTTTTTTTTTTTTCCTAGCTTTAAACTTTAAATTCTTTAAAATCCCCGGTTCTAAACATTAAATCACTCAATATTTTCTCATTCTTGAAAACAATAACAACTATTTCTTTTCTGTGGGGGAGGACAGGAGAGTATCTAGAACGGGAGTTAGCATCTTTGAAGTATCTGACAACTGCAACCATCCCCATATGGTACTAACCAATGTCTCTATAACCGGTTTGCACTTTTCCATCCTTACATAAAAAGGTCTCCCTTTTCCAGTATTGTATCCTGAGCATCCCATGTATATCCTGAATATCCCATGTATATTGCGATGATCAACGTCCGAGAGTTAAATAGAAAACTTTCCAATCAAGAGCTCGAGAATCTAACGAGGTCATTATTTTTCAGGATATCACATAGCTTAACGACTGGCGATATATGCATAATGAAACAGTAATTTAATTTGAGGTCTGATGATGAAGTGACCACAGTTCGATTTTCCTATTGATTAAAATAATTTCACATGCGCCACAGAAGTTGTGCTTCTTATTGAAAATAAACATTTCAAATAAGAGAGTTGAAACTTTGTTTATGATTGAAAAGATAAAAACAATCAACAAATGCTTTTGCAAAAGCATTTACAGAAAGCAAATAGGACGGAAAATTCCTATTTCTCTCATCACACACTGTCACTTTTATTCAGGATTTAGATAATTTCCTGAAGGCTAGCAATTAAAATTTATGGTGGGGAACAAACATTCGATAAAATAGACCGTTACGTAAATATTTAATTATAATGGTAATTTAAATAATAACTTCGGACTTCTAGCTAATTTTGAATTTAGATAATTTAAATGCTTTCAAATTCTAAATGTACTATCCCTATTTCTAATTAATCAACATAAATGAAACCAGTGAGGCAAGAATTTTAAATTTCAATTTATGAAACTATGTCTTTTTCTTCCTTCTTCTTCCCAAATTTGTATTCATTGAATTAGAGTATTTAAAAAAATATAATACTCATAAAAAATGTTCGTGACTGATGAATGTTTAAGCTAAGCAGGTAAATTAAAATACTTCTATTCTTACATATATTATTTTAGCTAAAATGAAATGAAAACAATTTTTTTTTTTTTAGTTACATTGCTTTAACACATTGCTTTAACAAATGTTATGTTTATCTGCGAATTAAAAAAAAAAAATAATAATAAAATGAAATAAAAATAAAAATAAACTAATAACAATAAAACTTACAATATAGATATTAATTATTATAAAATATTTTAAATACTTTAATAAATTTGGCGTTTAATGTAAACTGATATCAACAGAGTTACCTTTGCATGCAGCATTCACTACTATTTTTACAAACTTTTTTAAAAATATTTTTTATCAAATAAAAATATTATTAAAAAAAATTGCTATTTATAAGAAGTATTGAGAAACGAAACGAGCAACTGCGACTGTTTATCGAAGACCATGGTTTAAAAATTATGTATATACAGGGTGATTATAATTAAAGCTACGATTTCAAAACGCTATAATTTTAAAACTACCCATCAGAGCAATTTGATATTTTACCAGAGCAATCGTGAGGTAATGAAATTTTGTTTGGGGATAGAAAAAAGTAGTTCCAACATATTCCTGCAGAGGGCGCTGTCATGGTAATGTCAGTGGAAACGCCTAAATGGACTCATTAAACACAGCAGTGTTGTTAGCAACACAATGGAATGGCGGTAAACAATAGACTTCAAGGGCTTACTACAATTTTTTTAGCAAAAAGACAAGTATAGGTGTTTTCAGCGGAAACAGTCATAGTGAAAAGAGAAAAATTGGAGCTTCATGAAACAAATACTTTACGGATAATTAACGGCATATTTTGGAACTTTTTTTTTTTTTTTTTTTTTTTTTTTTTAACCAAACAAAGTTTTATTGCCTCACGATTGCTCTGTTAAAATACCAAATCGCTCTAATGGGTAGTTTTAAAATTATAGCATTTTGAGATCGTAACTTTAATTATAATCACCCTGTATATTCCGTAAAATATTGCTTTTTTTATGTTGATATTGTATTAAATACAACTTTTTTTTTAATTGCGAATTTGCAATATTAAAGCTAACTTAATGAAATTTTACAATTAAAAATTTGTGTATAGGATTTTTATGCAAATGCTTGTATTTTCAATAAACAATAAAAATCCTTTTTTCTCTCTCTCTTTCTCTCTCTCTCTCTTCTTAAAAAACTGTTTTTAAGATATCTTAATATTTTTGTAACTGCTTTATATTTAAAGAATACTTTAGCATACTTCTACAGTACTTTTGTAATGTACATTCCACGTCATGTTTTCCTTAACAGTGAATTTTGAAGATGAAGATTTCTTTCTTTCTTTCTTTTTTTTTTTCTTTTTTTTTTTTTTTTTTAATGAAATGTTTATATATATATATATATATATATATATATATATATATATACATATTCTCTCATTGATAGGCTTAGTGTTATGGTTATAGAAGTTCACTTCTGTGTAAGTAATTTAAAATGGTTTAACTAATAATTGGTATTGTAATTAAATTATAAAAATTCTCTGAAAACATTCAAAATGAACTGCAATCTATTTTAATTTTATAATGTTGGTATTTTCATTTATCTTTTGATTGCTGAGTATTATAATGGTATTAAATTATTCAATATATGTAATAAAATGAATGAATGTTTTATTTAATAACTGCAGAAAAGGGAAACTCTGATTAAATTATGCAGTTAAGCAAATGTTAATATAAAATTCAACTTTTAAAATTTGAAGATAATATATAAAAAGATCGAGGAACGGTCGAGAACACGGAATAATCGGGTAAAATGTAATATCGTTTTATCTCACCCGCACGGCGTTGCAAACTATCAAAAAACACGTTAAACTGGGTCGCAAATATTAACAGTAGTCCACCTTGTGTCAGTGAGAAAGCAATTTTTGTGTTATAAAACTTCTTTGGTTTATCAAAATTCAGAATTTTTTGGAGGTAAATATTATGAATTCTATAATCTATTTATGAAGCAATAAAATGAGAGAAAACCTAGTGTCATTTTCAGTATGGAAGTTGAGTTAGTTAATTGTCGCATTCCCATGAACGTATTTCTACCAAAAGGTGATACAGCTTGATTTATTCTCCAAGGCAGCGATTCGAGCGATATGGAATACCAACTATTCCATACTATTTGCCATTTTTAAAAAACTTAAATTTGATTTTTTTTTTTTTTCTATACTGTTTATTTTCAATAATAAATTCAAAATAAAATGTTTACATTGCAATTATTAATGATTTTCTGCAAGAATACTACCCTATTCCATATTATCCTTTAAGGAAATGAGTATTTCATATTTCCCTTCATAACTATTCATATTACCTGCTTTGCCTACATTACCCGAAAATAGCTTTTATTATTATTATTTTTTTTTTTTTAATAAAACCATCAAAACACATTAACAACACTTGAAATTTTACAACTGTAGGATCCACAATGGTCCATAATACTTAGTTTATTATAACAAGTTCAAATAGAAATGGTATATTCACATATTTTCTTCTAACTTTTTTATTTCTTTGTTGCAATTCTACTTTTGAAAAAAAAAAAAAAAAAAAAGTTATTTCCCACATTTTGAATTGAAATGGTTTTTGAGACTATGATTTTCTATTTTAAGAGTTATTATACAGTTTGTCCCAAAAATATAGTAATGCGATTACCCCTTTAGACAAATTTGGTCAATTAGAAAGTTTTTGCTTTAAATGCAACAATATCACAAAAAAAAAAAAAAAAAAAAAAAAAAAAGCATATCAATGTCTTTAAAACTTTTTGATTTATACTTATTTGAAAATTGAATGCTGTGCATAGAGACAAAATACCTGTAAATTTGTGATATACTATAAGCGATAAAATGCCTGATATTTACCATAAAAACACTTTTACATGTTCAGGAAGATGTAATTACCCTGATTGTAATTAGCCCTCTAGTGGAAATTTTTTAAATTTTATTTATTTACTTAATTATTTAATTATTATTATTTATTTATTTTTATTTATTTATTTTACTTATTTATTTCCTTTTTTTTTTATTATTATTCACTATCTACCAATAAGTATTTGGACACTTTCGAATTTAGACGTTTTGTTAAATATCTAGAAAAGTTCTTTGGAAATCACATCTTGAAAATTTAGACGTGTAAAGAACATGTTATATCTCATGCATTTCAGCAAAAGTTATGTCTTGAAGAAGAAAAGGGGACCTGTAAAAAAATCAATAAACGTCAAAATCTTTTGGATCACCCTGTAAAAAATTGATGCTTTAAATGCGTTTTGGCTGCAGCATGTGATTATGAGATTTTTTTTTTTCATTATCTGTATAAATTTTCATGAGTCTACCACATACATTCATGGAGATATAACACTTTTTTTTTTTTTAATGCCAAAAAAAATTTCCACTTTTTTAATTATAAAACGTATTGTATTAGACCCAGTGCAAAGACATTTTTAGAAAATATGGAATACTACAATATGCATAGCATACTCAATCAGAATTAAAAAATGTTAAATATTTTACGAAATATAAGCATTTTACTGGATAATTTTTAACTACGCATGCGCTAGCTTTTATAAAATTTCATTTGCATAATTTAATAGCCAAAAGTATTGAGCAACTAATATGAAAACCCCAAACAAATATAGTGTAAATTCCAAAAGTTATGAGAGATGGAATAACAGAATTTCAGTTCTCTCAGCAAAACTATAAGGGGTTTTACTCACATTTTTATTTTTATTTAATCAATGGTAATACAGTGTTCTCTGATTGTAAATAAATAATGATAAAATCCCTTATCATCTTCGTTTTTTTTCGAGAAGAACTGAAATTTTAATTATTCTATCTCTGATAATTTTTTGAATTTACACGATATTTGTTTGGGGTTTTCACATAAGATGTTCAATACTTTTGGTTATTAAATTATGCAAATATGTATATATATATATATATTTTTTTTTTTTTTTTTTTTTTTTTTTTTTTTTTTTTGAGCTAACGCAAGCGTAGATAAAAATTATTTAGTAAAAATGCTCATAATTTGCAAGATATTTAACATTTGTACATTATGATAGCAGTATGCTGTGTCTAATGTAATATGCTAAATTTCCTAAAAATAGCTTTGTACTGGGTCTAATACCCTACGTATAATTGAAAAAGTTGATTTTTTTATAATAATGTTACATTAAATTTATAATAATGTTATAATTAATTATAATGGAAATGCAAATAATAATAATAAATCCCAAATTTTACGCAGTTACTTCAATATAATTTTTTAATGTTATTATTAATTGTGATAAAAATACATGTAATAATAATAAATCCCAAATTCTACACAGTTACTTCAGAATAATTTTTTAATGTGGTACCAAACTACTATTTAGATAAAATAGAATTTAAAAAGAATAATACACTATGAGAGGAAGCGCAAATGCAGTTGAATCCAAAGCGTACAATACATTAAAAGGTTGAAGAGCTTTTAACAGCTAATTCAATGAATATATAAATGAGCAATCATTTATACATGGCACCAATAGATATAAATGAGTTGGATAATAAAACAAACGAATTTAATGCGCAGATGCAGCATATTGAATTTGAATGTCAATATTTGATAAAAAATGAATATATATAATATAAAAACAGAAAACTATGTGAGACTATATCCATCATATATATTATGCTCTAAAATACGTACACATATTTATAACTCAATTTTATATAAACTAAATCAAACATATACATCATATTTTTAAAATATTATTCACTTTGTACAGTTATACTTAATTTATCAACAAAGAGGTCATCAATTGGCTTAATATAGCTACTACACCTATATAAATCTTTCGATATTTTTGCTCAATGAAGATTGCACGGTTCCTAATGCGTGAATAGATTACCATCACTAATGCGGACATCATGTGATGAGCATTTTTTCTTTTTTTTTTTTCTTTTTTCTTTTTTTTTTTATTGCTGATTACACAGGCCTGAAAAATTTGAGTCATGAAAAATTGTTTTCAATGTAATGACTAATGTTATTTGGTGCGCTGATTTCAAATATGGCATCCATTTTTCTCAGACACGTAAGGATTTTTCACAAAATTGATATAAATATATGGGCAAAAAAGCCTAGTCTACATATTCTGGAGAAAAGAAGGTCTTTTCAAAATATTTTTAAATGTTTTATTTACAAATTAATTAATATACGAAACAGTTGGAAATGATTTGCTAAATGTATATTGGTATTACATTAACTGGTTTTATATTAATATATCCTAAATTCATATATTCTTAATTCTTTCTTTTCCTTTTGCCCTGAAAGTTATATTGGTACTTAGTCCATATTAGGCAATACGGGGGACTTCTCTCTGTGTGTAGCATCCAACAGCAGTCCGCCATCATACTGACGCACCATTTACTTTGGTAACTACTCTTCATCTTTTTTTATTTTTCAATTTTTGAAAAACTGGTACGTCATAGAGTTTTTTGACTATTTTTCATGAAACCAGCGTCAAAAAATCTATCAGGATCAGCTATTGGTTTCAAAACACTTTTTTGGTAGCAGGCCCGTGTTATTTTTGTTAAAGTTTTCGCTATGTTTGGACATTCCATTTTGTTGCCAGTTTGGTTTTCGTTCTATTCTTTATTGGTGAATACGGGTACTTCTAGTTCATTATGGCGTGAGTATTTCGAATGATTTCATATTTCTTTTAAATATTCCTGGTTATATCTATTTTGGTTTTCATGGAAAACTTTTGCATTTGGCATTATGTTTCTACTGCAATATACAATCTTATAACATTATATATATATATATTAAATTAAGACTGTTTTTTTAAGTATGTAATTAATTTTGAAATCGCCATACATCTCAAAACGAATTTCTAGCAAATTATTTCCCAAACAAGGCATTTTTTAAGATTTCATCTGTTTTATGATATCTAGATTTAACTTTTATTATTTGCTAATATTGTTGAAAAAAAAAAAAAGTTTAAAAGTATTTTCTGCATAATTGTCTTTTTAAATTTTCACTGAATCAGATTTTAAAAGCAATCGACAATTTTATATAGAGAGAGATTACATTTCCTAAAAAATCTATTTATATGCAAACTTTTTTTAAATATGTGCCCCGACGGCCAAAACATATGAAACGAAATCGAAGGCAACATGAGACACACGGATGGTGGATCGCATACGCACTGCTTAACTATGTGTATTAAGACTTTATTTAAGTACATTTGAGATTTTTTTCGGCACACGTGATCGTATTTTTTATTGAAAAATTTCCCTTAATTATTTACATATGTTTACTGTTTTCACCGTTGAAAAAGCATTTTAAGAGGTATGGAAAAGTGGCATAAGTCACATTTTTTTTTTTTTCCTGTATCATAATACAGTTGTTATTGAAGATACAATAATGGTTTTTTTCTAATCACCTCCTTTCTTAATAGAAAATAAAAACTTTTTAACTAAACAGATTTGAATATGGGAGTCGTATATATATTTTAAATAATCTGGTGTGTCACTCATACGACTTTCTCTTAACATGCATCTCAATACTATAATGATAGATTGCATATTATGTCTTAAGACCAGTAGTGTAAGATAATAAAGCTCAATGTACTTTTTAAATAATCTAAAATAGGTTTAGGAACAGTTTTATTTGATACATAATTCTATGTGAGGGGGACTATCGCCCCCTTCAACCACAGTTCAATTACAGTGCACAAAATTATTAAAAAAAGAAAAAAGAAAAATCCATGCTGTTTTTAATTTGCCTTCAAAATTGTCAGCCAATTAAATTTTGAAGTGGCAACCTAATACGAATTTCGAAATGCCAAATTCGAATTTCCTGCAGTTATTTGTTTTTAAATTATGCTGATAACTGATATACAACCAATCAACCGCTAAAAATTGGACTTTCGAAATCAGGGCACATCAACTTATCAACGTGATTATCAACTTGATGTTACACCTTTAAAAAAAAAAAAGAAAGTTGAAAATAAAACTCAAATAATACTTTTACAGTATGGTATGAAAAATTAATTTTGCAGCATTCGTCGACATAGTAAAATGTGCAAGGCACTTCCATCAATTACATTCAATAGAAAAGAACGTTTTGCTTAATTCTGGGTAGCCCTGTATATTGTCTATAATCGATATGCACTAAACAATGTTGTGCATTTAAAATTAGTCTTGCTTGAAAAACATCTAACATCAAATGAATTACGGTTCCTGCAATTTCTAAGTACAGTCCTAATAAATCCAAATACTTTGGGCAGCCCTGTAAACGAATGATAAATCATTTCCATACCACAATCTACGCAAAATATGCTTTTATGAATAAAATAAATTTTGTTCATTCCGTTTCGTTTAAGTCAGCCTACAGATGTTACACTATACTTACCAGAAATTTTCCCATAGATATAATGTATTGGAATTCTCTTAGATGGCCCTGTACACGAACCATTTGCTTGAATTCAACGAAATGTTTAGTGTAGCATCATTATATGATACGCATTTAGACTACCAAGTTTGTACTTTCTGCTATTATTTCTTCTTGAAATATGCTGATAACAGACAGACACACACACATAGACCAACCGCTAAAACATGATTTTTGGATTCAGGGCACCTCAAAACGTATAAATATAACAAAAACTCAATTTAGAAAATTTGACTCAAAAACAGTTTTTTCTCTACCAGAGAAAGTAAAATTTAACTTTTTGAAAATTAACGAGCAGATTGTCTTGTTATTTTATTTTTACATTGTTTAACATTGTCCACTTACCTCTAACAGATCAATACTTAAACCGTGTTTGAAAATTTTTGTGACATTATGTATATTTTATAAAACATTTGTATATCAATTTTTCGATGAAAAATTTCTTGTGGTATTATATTTAAAAATGTATTTTTAAAACTGAAACTTTATTTCTTTTATTTTCAATAAAATATATTTACTTTACAATAAATTATATGAATGATTTTATTATTATTTAATATACAGTTTAAAAATGAAAATTTATTGAAAATATGCAATTAAAAAATGTAAAAAAGAAGTCTTATGTTTACAATTGCAAGGGGAAAAAATTAAATAGCATTTTAAAACCTTTGTAAAATACCTCCTTTGAAAGACAACATATAAGAATTTTTGGTATATTCAAGATGTTTTTGAAACTCTATGCTGGCATTTATCATCAATAGTATTGTAATGTGTATTTCTTAGAAAACTTTTTTATTTTACAAAAATCGATATTATATAAATAATAATAATAATAAGTATCTTCTTTTCTGTTAATTAGCAGAAAAGAAAATATCTTATCACTAAATAATGAGATTCACGCAAGCAATAAAAATTTAGTGATCTAAAAATCCCCCTAGTTTATGATTTAGCGGTCCAAAAATGTAATATGACGGACAAACATATACAAAATTACACTTTTTAATTATTTTTTTAACTACCTACAACAAGACTTTAATCCAATAACAGTACAAACACTCTAAGTTATTTTAAATGCAAACTGTCAACAAACTTTTATTTCATTAACATTATTATCCTCAAAGACAGAAAAGTTTAATTTTAGTAAGCAATTTAAACATATAAATTATAAAAGTCTCCTTTTTTATCAAATTTCAGTAAAATGTGTCAAACATTTCAGGGATAAAGGTTGATAATAAACTCCATATGTTATATAAACATACAACAATTGCTGTAGGTTTAAAAAGTATGACTTTTTATCAGGCACAAAACGGAGACACGAGTGCAGCGTAAAAGCAACAATGAACATAGTAACCTCAAAGTAATATTGGTACAAGATTTAAAAAAAAAAAAATGTTGAATTTGATTTCTCAGCTATGAATGATGTTTACCAAATAATTTGCCATAAAAGCTGCTGACAAAAATTGGGCTTAGAAGCTTAAAGAAGAAGAAAATGAACTTTTAAAAATGTGACTGTTAATGTTTAAAAGAATTTTCTTTTTTTTTTTTTTTTTAAATCGGCGTTTTGTAAATATATATATATAGAGAGAGATAGATAGGTTAAGTTATAAAGTCAAATAAATTAACTCTTTTTATTAAATTATTATTGTAGTTTTCAAGAAATTTAATTTTCTTTAAATAATAAAAATAAAAAATCCCTAACTGATATTACGGATTCTTGTGGCATTTAATCGTTTGTTATTCTTTATTCTAGTGCGCTTAAAAAAAAAAAAAAAAAAAAAACTATCATTTTGACTATCTATTTTCGAAGATGCTTATTAGTTTACATCGTACAATGATTTTAAAGATGATTGAATAAAGTGAATGTATTTATAAGTGTACCTATGAGGTATAGGCCACCATGTACATTTTGTAAAAAGAGTTAGCACTATGTTTTTGATGTGCATATTTTGTGGTATATAAAGGCATTAAGTACTATGTCGAATTACTACAGGAGATAGGACAGTGGAAAATAAAACCATGTCCATTTTCTTTATTCAGGAGAAATATATTTCATTACAACATCATTAATATCATTCCTAAAAAATTACCATTTTGTGACATGGTGTCCTTTACCTCCAGGGTACAGATTTTTATATACATATATATATATTAGTTATCTTACTTAAAAACATGAAAATGAAGAAAAAGGTTTGGCTCTAAATCGATTGATTTAACCACGAAAGCATTTTTTCCACAGTTTTCCTAAAGGGCCCTTCCGTGGAGGATCAAAATTGTGATGGCATGTCTCCGGACCACCCCTAGGGGTGTGTCCCAGACCGTCGCCAATTGCCCATCTGCGCAGCACTAGTGCGACGTTAAATCCAACCATCCATCCTAAAGGAACGTTTAGATGTGAAAAAGTAAAATAATAAAATGACTTGTTATAAAATTGATGACTTCCTCAAAATAGTAGGAAAAATAGTGATTATATAATGAAATTCAAAGTAAATTTTGATCAGTTTCACTATGGAATAGTAATTCAGTAAATGGATTTCTAAATATACATTATTAAAAATATTTAATCAATTTGTATATCTTTCACACAATCTTAGATCATTGATAAGTTCATGGATGCTGTACTTTGTTCTTTTAACGATCTGTACTGTATTCGACGTATATAGCCATTTGCATAAAAAATCTTTTAATTGAACGATATAGTAATCAAGTACATTTCAAAATTATTTATCTTTAACAATGTAGATTCCCAAAATTATTCCGTTAAAAAAAGTATATAAAATACACAATATAAAATAAATAAATAAATACATAAATACTGATTTCTTTTCAGAATATCAATCTTTAAATAAGTTTAAAAAAAAAAAATAAGAAATTTGAAGGTTATACATACTTACCAACATTTTTAAACCAGATTTGTTACCGATATTTTTTAACAGAAGTATTTACTATAATTTTTTTTACGGTTAAATAAATTGAAAATTATTGTAGAAGATTTTTGGTATGAAGTCTCCCACTGAAATCGGGAGACTTGGTAACTTTGATTATAGAACTGATCAATAAAACTTTGACAAAGTTTTTTAAAATGACCAATTAGGAGCAAACTATTGTCTCCAAAACAATCACGAAAAAAAAAAAGAAAGTTTTTAAAATGAAAATAATCAATTCTCTAATTTTTTTAATATTCATATAGAAACAATATGTGATTATTATGGACAGTTAATTTTATGATTGTTTTCATAGGAATAGTTCAGTGTCATTCATATGGTTTAATCTCTGCCTAATGTCAGGATGACAGGGAAATGACAACGACGCCTAATAGGGTCACATAATTAGCGCTATAATCTAGAGGAGTAGTGACTTATATATTTTGCATGTATTGTCATTTAATCATTGCTAAAAACTGTACTTAACAGATTATCTGTCAGAGATTTTAGAATTGCATTTAAAATTTCCTGCAACTGCATGTATTTTAAAATCTAAATACCCCCTCTGAAAAACACCCTGAAAAATGTGTGAGAAAATTAACTAAAGACATCATCAGTGACTTACTGAAATTAATCATGTATTTTACTTTAGGGAATTAAAAGAAAAATACACAATTTTAGTTTGTTTACCTTTGATAGATGTCAATAACATTAAAGCATTTATTTATTAATTGGATGCAATGTAATTTTTTGAAGTGTATTCTTTGCAGCTTAATTTATTTATTAATTAATTTATTTTTTATTTATTTAAATGTGCTCACATGTCTATATACGTATGCCATTTTCTTACATTTAATTCACATTTAAAGCTAATATTACGAATATTTTTTTAATCGTGAAATTTTTGGTAATTTTGTGTATTATTTTTCTTTATTCAAAAATAAGTAAGCTGTTTTGAAATGCAAAATACATATAAATGTCGAAAAAATTCCTTCAAATATTTTTATCTGTTGATTACCAAAATAGTGTTTAAAAATACATTATTAAAAACAAACAGTTTTCTCTTATTTGTAAGAGTTTTAAAAATGGTATCAACTTTATTTACTTCTTAATCTTTTTATTCTTTCAGGGAAATTAAAGAAAGGATTAACTTTAGTTTAATATATTTGTTTTGTTTTATAGTTATGTGTGATTGGTTTTATATACTTTAATTCGGAGCATAAGATATGTTAAACTTAATCTAATTTATTTTCTCTCACACCTTTAGTTGAAAATCAAAAATGAATTTTAAATTTTAATTCGATATTTACATTTGAAGACGACATATCTGATTCTAGACACAAGCACTTATTCCAGTTTTCCTTATAAGGTTAATGTATGGTGACCAGATTAGTGTACCTTTATAAATTAAAAGCGTTAATAATTAATTCCCTAATTAGGAATATAATTTTATGTTCTTTATAAATGAGGACCAAAATGCTAATAATTATGATGAAAAATTTCCCTGTAAAAATTTTTAGAAACGGTTTATAAAAACGGACTGTCCTCTAAAAAAGAGGACATCTGGTCAGCATAGGATAAGGCATCACTAATTTTTAATCCTTTTTAATAGAATTAATGAATTATCGTTCATTAGGCATTAGAGATTAAATTTACATTGATATACCCACCCACCCCTTTTTTTTATGAATAATGGAAAATAATCTTTAGTGATATATATATGATACTTATGATTTTAGCTTAAAGTATTATATTCAAATAATTTGAAATCATCTTAATTTTCTTAGAATTTATGTATCGACTAAATTTTGAATGTCGACATTTTTGCAGTAGACATTCATTTTTGAAATTACTCCAAGCTTCTTCTAATTTTTCTAAACTGCTAGTTTCTAAATACTTTCGTGATATTAAACAATGAATCTTAAAAATTTATATGACACTGAAGCATGGGTACTTTTGAAATTAATAGCGTTCGAACATGTTGACACATAAATAAAAATATTCAAGATTTATTTTTAATTCAACCCTTTAAAATATTAATGCAAATAATTATAGAAAAGAATTTTACTGTTTTTTAATGAGATGATTCAGAAGAGAGAAATTATGTCTTTCGAAAAAATTCAATCATTGCAAAACTTATATAAAATGTAATATGTAATAAACCATGTACCAAATATATATTTTAAAAAAGAAATAATATTCTCAAATGTCTCCAAAAGGTAAAATGGTAGCTGATGTAATTATGATCGGACCTTAATATTTATAATATTTAATACTATCAGAAAAGAGCATAAGTCCACTACATTTCTTTCTTTAATTCTTTATTTTTTTTTAAGTTAAGGTTGGTTGGTTGATTAGGTTTAACGCCGCAGTAGTACTGCATTTTAGTTAAGGGTTTAAATGCCTTTCTCGTGTTAGATTCAAACGAAAATTTTAAAGCTTGTTTGTTAATTTGAATTTATTAGATTCGTTCGCATGAAATTTTACAGGAATTTTGAAGTAATCATGTTTCGTCGATTTTAAATTCAATAAATTAAAGGACTTAATAAAATAAAATAAAGCATATTTTCTAGTATTTAATGAATTTAGTTCGAGTTAACATTCCAATTTTCACTTAATTTTCTATGCTTTCTATTAATATTATTTAAATTTTTCTTACTAGTGCTTAAATAAAATGATGTCTTATTGAAACAAAGCATTCATTATTACATTAAAGAGACCTAGCATCTTTGGCTTAGCACCATGAAGTAGGTTTTATATAAAAGTTTAAATTTTCATTTAATATTTAGAAATAGAACTATATTACGTCTGTTCAAAAAAATATATATTCAGGCAAAATTCTTATGGTTTTTGATACATATTTTAACACATATGAAATCTTTAAATTCCGTTTTCTCTCTTTTCTTTTCATTTTCTTCTTTTTTTTTTTTTTTTTTCATGAATTCATGAACTTTAAAATAATAAACTTCTACAGAAATTTAAGAAAAGACTTAATGTATATATATATAAATATAAATATAAATATATATATATATATATATATATATATATATATTTATGTTTAATAGAACCTACAAAAAAGAATTATGGGTGGATATTATAATATCTTAAATATGTATATAAATAAAAATATTAAAAAAAATCAGGGTTTTTCTTCAAATTTTTACATAGACATGCCCTTTTTCTCAAAAAATACCTAATAAATTTCAAAATTTCTCCTTAATTCTTTTAAGTAGGTTATATTAAACATAAATAATAATAACAAGTGTTTTCTTAAATATATGTAGAAGTTTTAGCATTTTATGCATAAAAAACCATAAGAAATGTTGCCTGAATATGTATTTTATTGAACAAACCTAACATAATTCATTTTATAAATATTAAATGAAAAAAAAAAAAAAAAACTTTATACGGTGGTCAAATCAAAGGTACCATGTTCCCTTAAAGATAAATAATATTTCCGAAATTATGAAATTCAGTACTTTCTCTTGAAAAAAAATTATCAAAAAATTTTCTGAATACTCATTGAATACGGATATATTCAATTTTTTGCCCATTTCATACCGAATACTTATTTTTTATTTCCTAGAAGTTCCATACAGATTTAAAAGAATAATAATAAATAAATAAAAATGAAAAATAAATATATAAAACAGAATAAATTTAATGGTCTAGAAAAACAAAAATATTTACTGAATACTCATTGAATACTGATACATGTATTTTTTAGCTCTTTCTGTATCCAAGGGCTAGAATCTCTTAAAAAGACCCCTGCGGTGGTTATTCTATCCAGGCCTAGACTCACATGTAGTCAGTTGGCCTTAACCCTTATACCATCATCTTTCATGTTTAAATATTAAATGTTATTTTCTAGAAATTTCGTGCAGGTTAATAAATAATTAACAAAATATATTTAACAGTCTACAGTATGTCAGAAATAATTAACATCAGCAAAATTCATATTTTTAACATTAAAAGCAATTACTGGATTTGAATATTTAAATAATTTATACACATTTGCATAAACAAATAAATTTTTACGCTATGTATAAATTGGGAACATTCATGATATTGTAATTAATATAAATCTTCATCCAGTGCATTAAAAATAAATACACAAATAAAAACAAAATAAAATAATTAATCTGCAGTGATAAATAATACAGTGTTAATTATTTTACTGTAAGAAGTACCTTATAAAGTCGAAAGTTTACACTGTGTGTTCATCCATATTAAACATTTTTTTCTGTTTTAAGATACTATTGTTCTTGCTCATTTTTAACACTTTCTAACAAGGTTGAAAAGTATTAATGACTTCGGTTTGTCAGACCGTCTGTCTGTCCGCGCTAGAACTTCGGTAAATATTCATGGAATTTCTTGAAACTGATATATTTTATTCAAGTTCACTATTGGAGGTTTTCTATAGAAAATAGAATAAATACCAACACTGGTTTGTGTACAGGGTCATCCGAAAGTATATCAAAGCATTGTGAGGGGTATTTCAATAAACCAAATTTTAATAACTTTAATTTCCACAAATATTAATGAAATTGAAATAAGTTATCTATATGCACAAAATAATGCGTTCTAGAGAATGTAGTATGATTAGCATTAGATATACAGGGCCACACAAAAATATTCAGTTATATTGAAGGCTATTTCTGGAAATTTGCTGGAATTTCATTTTCGTTTACATTAAGCATTTTTAACACTTTCTAAAGATTTTTAAGAGTGAATATGATTCCATTTGTGTATCTGTCTGCCGAACTGCCCATCTGCCTATCTGTACATCTGTCTTCCCCCAGTGTCCATAAGTACTTTCACAATTATTTTAAAATGATATATGTTATTCAATTTCACCATGTAATGGTTAAAAGGGCATTAATATGTCCTGTACAACTGGTTTGTGTACAGGGACACCGAAAAAATACCAGTGCATTGCGTTTTAGGATAGACATTTTTAGAAATTATATTTAAATAACTTCCTGCCACAAAAATCATAAAAGTATCACATTTAATGTGAATATACTAAAATGTTGTTTTGTATAGAATATGATATGGTTAACCTGCAGATTTACAAGGCTACACTATAATATTCAGATACATTAAGGGCTATATTTTCTTTTGCGATAAGCATTTTTAACACTGCTCAACACTGATTAAGATTGTTTATGAATTCATTTAGTCTATTTATTAGTTTGCCTTTAATTCCTACTGACTGTCTGTTGTATGTTAACATAGACAAAGAACATTGACAATTATACGATGCAACATGTATGTACAGTTGGAAAGTGTTAATAATCAATGCATACCGCATGATTTCCGTTCTTTTTTTTTTTTTTTTTTTTTTTTTTTAATCTAGAATTAAAGAAAAAATAACCATTTGTTAAACATTTACTGTGAGATGTTTTTTTCATACTAAAGCATAAATTGGCCAAATTGTTTATATTCGATATTTCATTATAACGAAAAATATTTCAGTAAAATTCAGAAATTTGGCCGTTAAATTTTACGGTCAGCTGCCTTCTTTGGGGGAAAAGTCCAATACCCGTTTTTGTAAGAAAGTCCTGTAAAATTCAGTGTGTTGACCGCTTATTAAAGGTCACTTCTCTTCTTCGAGAAAACAATTATGGAACATTTACGGGCATAACTCTATTTTTAGGGACAGTGACTATAAAAATTTTAACAGTCACTGATCGGCAAGATGTATTCAAATTTTTTACAGTGTACATAGTGAAAATTTATGGATTTATGACAATGAAAAGAACATTTGCCTTAGAAGAAATGGTATTTCTGTATCATAGTAATGTAGTTATGTTTACTTATTCTAATTTTAGTGTTTTGAAATTGCCCTTTTTACAAAGAATTCATAGCTATAGCTTTCACATGAAAGAATTTTTTTACAAAAGTAACAAAAAATAACAATGGGTATATTTTTCATTTATGTGTGGGAGTGGAGTACATATTATAATGGTTTATGTACTGTTATATTATTATGGTGGGAGAATGTCAAATTATAATGGTTTATGTACTGTGCGTTTAATTAGTTAAAAACGAAAAATGTTATTCCTTTTCGCTTATATTCTTCGTTAAGGAAATTTGTAGGTTATGGTTAATGTAAAAATACTAGCAATAAAGCAAAATTCGTAATGAATATTTATGCAAATACTTCCAATATTTTATTAATCTAATCATTTTACTGCATTTATTTATTTTTTACAAACTGCATAATTAAGTATTCTGATGTAAAAAGAGATTATTTTTCATATGCTGTTTGATTTCAACAATATTATTGCGAAAATAGAATATTCTAAAACAGCAAAGAAGTGCAAAATTAGTTTTCATTAATCTGATTAGTTAAAAAAATCTTTTGATACTTTAGCAGAGGCCTACTTTCTTCATGTTCCAATTTAACAATAGAAATCTCATAAATTTTCAGTGTTGAATCTTTAATAGGAAATTAAAGGTTTTACTGCCAGAGTGAACCGAATTTTGCTTTTTTGGAAGCTCAAAGGTGGATCTTTTATTGTGATCTTTTATTGTTTTACTGTGTATGCTTCAAAGTGCCAAAGCAAAGTAAGGTGTAAAATATTCCCATGTTTATTGTTACTATAGCATCAAAATTTAGTTAATGTAGTACTAATTATTTAACAGTGTGTGACTTTTATGAATTGGAGGGCAACGATAAGAAAGAAAAAGTAAATTAAATTGAACAAAAGCATCAGAAAGTTTTAGTTAGTCTCTACACAGAGACAGAATAACATAATAGTAACAAAATTAAAAAAAAAAAAATAATAATAATAATTATAATAATAATAATAATTTCTTATGATAACCACTTTTTCAGCAACTAAAAGAAACGCTTTCGTATTTATAGTCTTTTATGTTTCTTTAATAAAATTCCGTTCATATGACCGACGTAATGTATAATTCATAACATCATGACCGCCTATTCTATGGATTTGAACCAAATTTTAAAACTATACAAATAATTTTTATTTATATTTATGTATTTTGAACAGAGCAAGTGCTGTTATTCTTAAGTTGGTATGACCTACTTTTAAACCAGCAGTATCCTCGAATTCCCATAAAAATGTATTACACATATAATTTTTTTTTTCAATCATGTCAATACGAAAAGGGTTACGGCTGAATGGGTAAATGCTGTAATGTCTCCGTCTCCCAGATAAATTTCCGATGAGAGATATACTCCTTTCTTCACTACCATGCCTATGTATAATAAAGAACAGGAACAAGATTCCTTTCCTGTAGAGTTCTATTTGTCTGGATGGTAGAAGGAAGTTAAAGGGGTTGGGGAAAAAATGCGGAACGGTAGTGGGGTAGTAGCAAAATGGGTCACCAGGTGATAGTTGTATGGAAATAATTCAGCAATAATAAAAATTTCCCGGATACTGAGAAAAGCAGACAGTCGAAAGTAGTGCAGTTTAGAAAACTGATATAACATACGAAATTACATTATAGTTAAAGAGGATGGTGTTAATTGTATGTTCAGAAAATGGAAAATTTTAAATGTGTCTTTTAGATAAAACATGGTGGATATGTGTGAGAATTTACAAATTAGTTATGAAACAAATATAAAGCAAATTTTTACAACTTCTGTCAAAAACTGTTAAATTTAGGAATTAATGTTGATAGAATTTTCTGGTATCACTATAATTAGTAGTTCGGAGAAAAAAAAAATGCGCTTTTGTGAATGAAAAAAAAAAAAAAAAAATCTTTAGCGTTTTATTGAGAAGAGACTAT
Source organism: Salticus scenicus (assembly GCA_963930645.1). Classification (NCBI taxonomy): domain Eukaryota; kingdom Metazoa; phylum Arthropoda; class Arachnida; order Araneae; family Salticidae; genus Salticus; species Salticus scenicus. The sequence continues at coordinate 163,587,243 of OZ005651.1, forward strand.
CTTCTTTAGCATATTATTTTTAAGTTAATCATTTTGTTTTTAAAATCTCGATTATAATGAAACTTTATTTTATAAGGATATTAAGAGACAATAGTGAATACCTCTCTTTCTTTCTCTCCCATGATAAAGTTCTACATTGTGATATTGTAAAACAAGAGACTTTTTATACAAGTAAAAGCTCTATTTAAAATAATTAAAGTTTATAAAATGAATTTATAAAGATAAAAACAAAAGTCAAATAATTTATCAAAATGAAAAAGAAAAATCCTCCAATTCAATACCGAAGCAAAATTCCAAGAAGAGTTTTTTTTTTTTTTTTTTTTCCTTTAACTTAAGAGACGAATTAATTTACATACTTGTTTTATTGCGTGTACGTTGGCGCTTTCATCCCGTTCTCGCGCTTCTTTTTCCAGTCGAATGTAAAACAGTTACTTCGAACCGAAACAACTGTTGCAAACTTCTGCCATTTACTTCTGTGTTTCCAAGAAAAGCCTGTATTCATTGTCTTTCAACATTAATATTTTGTTGCGTTTTAGTGAAGAAATTCACTCTCTGCTTGTGAATGTTTGAACAGGATTGAGAGCCTTAAATTTTTCAGGCTGTTCATTTTTTTTTATAAAGCAAATGCAAGCTTTGTGTATGTTTCATATTGATGTATATTATATGTTATAAGAAAAGTTCAAATACAGATTTAAAAATGTTGTAGTTATATATTTTAAATAATTTTAGTTTAAAATAGATGCTATATTTTGATTGAAAGAATGAAAAATCAATAATTAGAAAATATTTAAAAAATAATTAAAAAATAGTAAATGAAATATATTTTTATATATACATGTTTAATGCATTCATTTATTTATAAACAAATTTTAAGCGTTTATATTGTGCCAACATTTATCTAATAACTAACTAACAACTGTTTTCTAACAGGATATTATTTCAGAACTCTAGAACTGATTTTTATATCTGAGCAACTTTTTTTGTAACATTCATTAGATCAGTATGAGGAAGTTAATACTATTCTTAAATTCTAAATTAATGAAAATGGAAATAGGATTGTTTTTTCATATTTAATACTTCATATTTCAACCAAAAGTGCTTAAAACTATTTTTTAAGAGTTAATATATAAAAATATTCACAATCTTAGCTCTTCAAAATCTAACAAAATGAGTATAAGGATTTATTTATTTATTTATCAAGGGTAAAAAAAAAAAAAAATTGCTCATATTATTTTTTCTTCGTTTTCTATGGACAATTTATCAGTAAGAGAATATATTTTCTATGAAAGAGGTTATTATTTTACCGTAATATACTTTTGATTGAAAAAAGAATAAAAATAAACTATACTCGATATTTTCATTCGTCGGTATTAAGGGTATTTATAATTTGTTAAGTCAATTTACCACTGAGAAGATAACTTATTTGAAAGAACTGTTGTATCAAAAATTAACTAGAGTTTCTTTTTCTTTAAAATAAAAAATATTATTTGTACATTTGAGAATTACAGTGATAATTTCAAAAAGGAATATCAGTTTGTTTATTTTTTCCCTCTTTAATAAACAAAATATCCAATACATATATTTTTCTGTTAAATTGAGTTTTAATACTGTCATTTATATTTAAATTTTAATATTTTCAATCATATTTTTACATGATGATGTGCTGTGCTACATAAGTAAGATTGAGAGCTTATAAATTTAACTGTACGTATTTTCCTTCTTTCTATAAGATATATTTATTTATTTATTTATTTATACTTTCATGCGACGTTTAATAGCATGGTCTTTTAAACTAAAGTCTTTCTTTAAGGAATTGTTTTGATCTCATAATGTCGACTTATTTATGTTTTAAGTTTTATTTATTTATTTATTTATTTATTTTTTAATTTTTGGGGGCTATTGGTACTGGTATGTAATTTAATGAACTTCTTACGTTAAAGCTTGTATAGATTTATATACTATTCGAAAACAGATAAATAAACCCTCGAGACGAAATTTTGCAGCACTGAGTCACTGGCTTTTTTTGTGTCTCACCTCTAAACAGAAAATTCTAAACCTGATGGGTGGAAGGGGTGGGGGAGACTTTGATGTCTTGAAAGTAATGTGTCCTAATTTCCTCCCTTCTGGGTTCATCAGTGGCAGCTTGAGGCATAGTCAGTGTTTAAGGTTGAGTTGAATTGAGTGGGTTTAATGTCGCACTATAGTTACGCAATGAGCAATTGGTGACAGTCTGGAGCTTACTAGTATGGAAAGGGAGGGGTCCGGAGACATGTCATTGCAATTTTCATTCTCTGTGGAGGGCAAAGCTCCCCTATTTCGGTAAACTTCAGAGATCTTAATTTCGGAACATACAAGACGTTTCTAGCACGAGAGATTTTAAGTGCACCACCCATCATTAGCGTACACGACGGACTTTAGCCAGCTCGTGTATCGAACCCGAAATCCTCCATTTACGAGCTGGGCACTCTACCAACCAAGTCAGTTATTAGAAAAAAACTTTTTTAATCAAAATGTTAGTATGTTACATTTTTTTTTCTCTAAAACAATGTCAATATATAAAAATTGTTCTCTAAAACAATGTCAGTATAATTCTATGAGATAAAAATATTTTAATGAATTTCAACAAATTTGGAATGGGTGAAGCATTATTTTGTATTACTTATGTATGCTAATATAGATTTCAGAAGGAAGAGAGGAAGATTGTTAGATATTTAATTAGTTCGTATGCACTTTTATTTTATTTAAATTGCTAAATGAAATTCGTGTAAAACATGGCATAACAGAGCGCAAGTGTTTCTGTCCTTGTTTTGACCACTTACTAATAATTTTAAAAGGAGAGGGAGAAAGAGAGGCTAATGAGCAAATAAGAGCGGTAGAGAAAATATAATCTATTGTCAAATATGTGCATGCAATTAAAATAATAAAATTTACATGTGTTAATTAATTTACTTGTTTTCCGTTCACCCCCATGATAATTTTAAGCTCACAATTGTTTACCTCATCACATTTATTCTTGAACTTGTTTCATACCTCGCCCTAACAACTTCTCTGAAGCGAGTTATGATTAGTGTGTGTCGGGCATATTTCTTCATGAGAAATTCATTCCATTGTACTGCTGAGCTACGATATGCCCCCACCCCCTCTAAAATTCTGTCTTCAAAGTTCCACGAAGAAATTTAATTGCTGTTTTCTTATCTATTCCTTGTTTTCGATTTGCGAAAGGGGCTTTTCTGTTCAGTACACAAATCTTATCTTGAGAGTACTCAGGCAGTTTACTTGTGTGAGCATGTCAAGCGGCTAGTGCTGGGAATCTATTGGGCCAATTTCTTTTTGCTTTTCCTCCGTTCTAAGGCTGGGGGACACTTCGGCTCTTCCTATTTTTGAGCCCCCTCCCTTTTGCTGTTAGCGCCCGGGGGCGTGCGAGAAAATAGATCGATGGCACACAGCCAATCAGAAGTGCTTCCAAAGAAGCGAAAGTAGGTGCGGAATGGGTTGAAGCCCCCATACTCGAAGAAGCCCCACCTTTCTTCCAAGGAACATACTAGAAATTCCTATGTTAATGAGAACGGGGGTTTATTTAATGGAAAATGTAGTTGAATGCGGCCATTGGTCCAGCTACTCTGGTCTTTCTTTTTCAGAAAACAAATATTCTCGACTCCCGATGAATTTTATCGATGTTCCGCAGAAGAGTAAAAATCTATAAAACCCATTTTATTAAAACTGAAATTCGCATTTTAGCTGAAGCATTGGAATATTAATTTATAAAGTTCAATGAAAGTTTCCTAATGACAAAATTCGGACCGTTTGTTGCTTCTGTAGTTAAATAGCAGAGCTTGTACGACGTGCATTTAATGCTATTTGCACTTATTATTACCACCATAGTACAATAGCCTCTATTCATTCACTTGTATTCGCTAAAATTGATTAGGATCTTTATTATACTGTTTTGGTGGCTTAGAAAGATCAAAATACGATTAGGACATCGATACACATTATCTTAACATAGCTGTGAAAATTTTGATTGGTATCGAATACATAAGCTGTTATGAAAGATTTATGTGAAGTACAAACTATTACATGTTTTGATTTTCTCATCTATGTTAAGTTTGTCAAAACTGAAAAAACCGTTGGAACAATTATAAACTTTTCTGTCGGGCCGTTTTTTGAAAAGTGTTATGGGAAACTTTTCTTTTCATATAAATATATTAAAAATTAAAAATTAAATCATAAAAAAAATTCAGTTTAGCCATGGGGGTAATTAGAATACTGTGTACGCATGTGTGGGATATATGTATGAAGAAACAAAGTAGTAGGTAATTAGAATAACAGAAAATAAACAGAATGAAATGCCACCAATATATCAAGAGAGAGAAAGAAAAGAAAAAATTATCATCATACTCTATACTAAAAAACAAAATTACAACAAATAAAACTTTTAACATACTTACATAAAACCAAAAGGGAATTAAAACATACTCAAAATTAAAGTAAACAAGAACTAAACTGTCAAAAATGCTTTGTATGACTTGATGCATACCAATACACACACACACACGCATATATATATATATATATATATATATATATATATATAAGAACTTAAAACAAAAAAAGTATAAGGCAAAAACAAATAGATGAGAAATTGCCACCATAATTTACAAGAGCCTACATATAAATTAATTTGCCAAAAATCAGCACATACGTGGGTTATGTCGTTGAAGAAAAGACATAAAAGTTACCATTATATAAAAAGAAATTTTATTATGAAAGGACATATTTATAAAATAAAAATAAGTCGCACAAAATTACATAAATAATATATGTGTGTGTCTGTGTGTGTGCAAGTTCTTGGTTTCAAATCTAGTTTGTTCTAAATTTTCTTAGCCTATATGTGTATAAAATACTTAGTTTGTACACAAAAAGTCTTAACTAATACGTTTTTCAACAAAGAATTTAAAATTATTTTGAGATAAAAAAGTTCTGCTCTAATGTTCATATAATAACAACGTTTTGACTATTACTCAAAGACGTCTTTTAGAAAAAATAATAGATTTAAAACAATGTTTAGAACTTTCTTGTGATAAAAGAAAAATAATAAACATAAATCTAATATAACTACAATAATGTTTATTTTAATAAATTTTAATTCGATAAAAATGTTATCCGATACATAATTGCATAGTAATTTGAGAATATATATATATATATAAAATCATTATTCAATTTTCAGGATTATAGATTATCTTCCCCCATTTAGTGCCACTTAGTACCATCAGAAAGTTAAATTCAGCTATCTGTTTTCAGAAGCACTTGTTTAAAATGCATGAAAGAGGCTTTATTTTATTTGTAAAATGTGTGTATATGTATATATATATATTTCATAAAACGTATTTGTAAACTCATATAAATTAAACTATTTCTATGTAACTTAAAAAGGGAGACACATAATGTTTTTTTTTTTTTTTTTTTTTTCCCCCAGTACTCTATGATAAAAATCCCTAAAAAATCCCTAATAATTCTGAATTTGTAATCTGAAAACCCACTATTTCTACCTCCAAAACTCTACCAAGCATCTGACATAACAGAAAAAAAAAAAAAACTAGGGCACTTGAAAGAAGTGTTATACACTGCAATCATTGATCTGCGGCTGTAACAGTTATTCCTTCCGCTATTTTTTTTTTTTCAATGTAAGAACCTAGATAAATGTGTTACAAAAAGGTGTAAATTTGTTTTGGAACTTGAACTTTCGTGATATAAAGCGAATAAAAAAAAAAAACTATATATAAATCTAATGTTATCCTAATAATTTCACCTTCTATCTTGTCTTGCAATTCAAATTTAAAAACTGAAATTTGAACATTGAAATAAAAAATAAATAAAATAAAATAAGAAATAGAAAGTTAAATTCTTTCGGAAAGTATGCATAGGAAAATGAAACAAAATAAAATAACATTAGCAAAAATAAATTTAGACACTTTTAAGACAAATTGGACTGAAGTGAAAAATTATGCAATTCACGCTGAGTTTTTATTTAGTTGTTAGTTGCAAACAGAATTCGTGCATTTTCAGCATTGTGGTAAACCTTTGCTTGAAATGTTTACCAAGCATTTTCTCAAGTTTTCAAACATTTACATATTTTACTGAACAGAAATTAACCAAATTCCACACAATCATCCATGTCACAGTTAATGTAAAGGTTTGAAGATATTTTCAAGTGATAAACAGTGCATAAAAACTATCTAGTTTTGACACTAGAAAAATCCCTTAACAGATCTATGAAATGGTAAAGAAAAACACAGTTATAATTTTTCTAGAATAAAATTGCGATATCTTTATTAAATATGTTTATAAATTTCAGACCATAGTTATGATCTGTAGTGTAAAGTATTTTCAGAATCTCTTGGAAAAGGAGCATTTTTATTTTTTTTGAAATCATGCCATTTTCAAAGTCTAATGATGCTACACAAAATCATTGATTTGTCATAAATCTTACTACATCTCACAATAGAAATTAAAAAAGTATGTAACATGGATGTTTCTAACTATTCAGTCCATTAAAATTTTTAATAAATTTCTTTTCATATCTAAAAAAAACTTAGATTTTATCTTTTCCTAAATTTATAAACTACTTACCTATGATTAATAATACTATATAATGCTATAACGATTGTTAACAAAATAATCAGGAAATAATTACCAATATGTGAAACGTTTTAAGTTATGAAACTATGGAATACTTTTCACCTGAAAGGTGCTTTAAAATTCCTTACTTACTTCCTCTATTATATTATTAATTTAAATTGAAAGTCATATTTGCTACTTCCAATATGACGACCAAGCATGTTTAAACAACAAACGAAACATTCTTAATGTTTACATAACTCCCTTAGGGAATATAACCATATATTTCTACATTTCAAATTCTTCTTTTATATTTTGATAATTCAACATGAAAATCAAAAGGCTTAAATAATCAAATATTGTTTGAATTTAATTTTAAACTTTTACTACTTTGCTACTTTGCTTCATGCCTGATGTATAATCAAAGGAAAACTACCACAACTAACAAAATCTTTATTAAACTTTCAAGAATATCTAATCAAATGATTTTCTAAACAGTTAATCATACATTAATGAAAAAGTAATTCTTCTTTCACCAAACTCTTGTTAAAATAGTTTTAAAAGCTATATTTATTCTATAATAAATTTTGATAAAAATCAATGATAATTGTAAAGTTTTAAGTATAGACAAAAGCATCTATTGTTTACCTCAAAAGAGCCTGAAAAAAGCCCAAATTTCTAAGCCAAATTAAAATTAATATTTTCTGCTTCTAATTTAACAAAGGTTATATATTCAATATTTTCTTATCACAAGTATTTGATACTACTTTATGTGATAGAATATAAATTATCCTTATATTCAGATATCTCAGATTCAAAACTTTGTGTGATTAAAGTCTTAACATTTAAATAAATATTCAACTGACTGTCACAATTCTCACACTGTTATAATGATAAATGCATTAGAATATGTAGCAGAACCTTTATAATTTATACAATGTATTACACCTATTTCATAAAATGTTATAAAGGTAATTTAAATAAATGTATATGCTACTCTTTTATAAACTATGTACACTAGACTCCAAAAGTTAAGGTACATTCTGTGTTCCTTTTTCTTCTTTTGCGCATAATTTTGAGACAAATGAACATGCTAATATAAAATTTTGATGGCATATTCATTATCAAATAATTAATCGAATTTTATATAACTTTAACATAAGTAATAATTTTTAAACTGATATAACTTTAATTTTTCTCAAAAGTAAGCATTGGTAGAAATGAAATTTTTAAATAATTTTATCAAAGAAAACTAAATGAGAAATGATGTCAAAAGTGCATTACAGATAGGTGAAGGTATACATGCCTTTAAATGTTAAATTAAAATCAGATTTTTCTTCCTGTATTCACTTTTCCTTTTCTTCCATAAAGCACTTTTTGGAAAAAATATAATTACTAATTAGCAAACTTTGAGCATCGTCAAAATAATAAAATTATCGATAAATAATTTTAAAATGAACATCTCAACCGATTTTCATGTTCCTATGAATATATATATGTTTTTTTAAGTTATTCGCATACGAAAAAGAGAAGAAAAAAGAAAAATCAGAAAAGTAAATGCAGGAAGAAAAATCTGGTTTTGAAGAAACACTTTGATGCATGTGTATGCTCACCCACATCTGTAATGCATCCTTAGTGCCATTCCTCATTATTATTTTAAAAAAAAATTCTAAAAAAGAAAAAAAAAAAAAGAAAGAAAAAAAAATCGTTTCTTCCAAAGCTTGCTTTTCAGAAAATTTGCATTAACATCAGTTTAAAAAATATTTTTTATGTTAGAGTTATACAAAATTCAATTAATGGTTTGATAACGAATATGCCATCCAAATTTTATATTCATTTGTTCATTTGTCTCAAAATTGTGCGCAAAAGAAGAAAACGAGAAAATAGGTTGAACCTTAACATTTGAAGGCCAGTGTATTATAATAAATAAATATCGTGATAAATGAACCATTTTTACTCATAACTGGCTCAGGCATTCTTTCAGTTTGTTCCACGAATTCTTTTGAATTATTTGTGAGTTGTTTTAACCTATAAATTAAAGAAAAGAAGTGTTTTTAATGAATTGAGTTATATGAGTTATAACATCCAGTTTTATCTGATATATGTTTAAAAAAGTTTTTGATATATGTATATTATAAAGCAATTTACTATACGGATTTAGAGTTAGACACACACACACACATATATATATACACACGCACATATACACAGGGTGTTCCAAAAGTCCCCACCCCCCTCCTAACTCGAAAATGAGTCGAAATTTTGAAAAATGGCGAAACATGTATTTAATAAATTCGAGAAGGACCTCTTTTGGTGAAAAAAGTTGGGCCCGGGAGGGGAGGGGGAGCTAAGGAGGGCAACTTTAAAATTTCAATTAAGAAGGTGTGTCTTGTGATTCATTCCTGGAAACGTCTCTTCAAGACAATGAATTTGATATAAATAGTTTTGCCCTACGATGATTATTAAAGGAGATGCATGAGTTTTTAGACTTTTGAAACGTGGATTTTATACTTATGTATCCCCTTTAATAATGACTGCAGGACAAAACTATTTATATTAAATTCATGTCCCCCGTGCCCGGGCCCAAAAATTTTTTCGAAAAGTATGTCTTGTGATACATCCCTTGAAACGTCTCTTAAAGACAATGAATTTGGTATAAATAGTTTTGTTCTGCAGTGATTATTAAAAGGGATACATAAGTATAAAATCCACATTTCAAAAGTCTTAAAACTCATGTATCTCCTTTAATAATCATCGCATGGAAAAACTATTTATATCAAATTCAATGTCTTAAAGAGAAGTTTCAAAGGATGCATCATAAGTAGGGGTGGGAATCGATTAAGAGTTTTAACTGGGTTAATCGTAGTTCATTAATCGATTAATTGGTCGATTAATCGGATTTTTAATCGGTTATCATTTTTCTTCATATAATTTTATTTGAATGATGAATAAAACTCTCATATTGTGTATATATATATATATTATTCATAAGTTTGGCTGAAAAAAAATTTTTTTTTCAAAAATTTTTGTCTAATCAATTATATCTCTTTCATAGATGAAATTTAAATAAATTTTCAGAGTAATAATTGGTGACTTTAAGTATTAATTTTATATAAATATTTTCACTTATTCATTTTTTTTTTAATAAATTAGTTTTTCAATTCAATTTAAAAGAAATATTAAATGAATTTACACATATTTTGGTTTTATATTTGCAGTCCTTGTCCACCTCGCTTGTCACTATTTTTAAATGAATTCTCAAAATTCCATATCATTATCATAAAAATTTCAAATTCTTATAATTTAGTTCTTCTTTGTCACTTCGGACTAGAACACAGAATGTTATTTTCTGTTTCTACTTCAATAGTTACTATCAGCAAATCTGAACAGGCAATAAACGCTTGAAGATACTGTGAAACTCTGTTGACATTTCTCCCATCAGAGGGATGATAAAAATCTCAATCCCCCCCCCCTTTTTTTTTTTTTTTTTTGTTTAGCATTTCCATTTTTTGAAATCTTCTTGTTTCTGAGAATACTATCACCCTAGCCAACACTTACTGTAGTAGACTACAGACAGGTGGTACTGTCCAGCATGCACATGAAGCGGCATTTTGTTTAATAACTGTCCTCCTCCTTTTCTCTATCAACAAAAGTGCAACAACTTCTTTTGCCAGGTTTTATTTTTATTATTTTATTTTATTTTATTTTTGCTTTTTCATTATTTGATGGATGTTTCTTAGAATGTTTGTCAGCAAAATATGTGAAAAAATACTTTGAATGCAGAACAACATTTTTACTTTAATTCGTAGTTTGAAAATTTTAATCGGATTTTGAAAGTTTTTAATCGAATTATTCGATCCGATTAACTCGATTAAAAAAAATTGATCGGGACTAAGCATTGATCGATTAACCGAACCGATTAATCGATTAATCGACACAGCCCTAATCATAAGACATACCTTCTTATTTGAAATTTTAAAATTGCCCTCCCTAGCGGCCCCCCAAGCCCTCCCTCCCGGGCTCAATCTTTCTTTTTTCACCAAAAGAGGTCTCTCTCGAATTCATTAAATATATGTTTCGCCATTTTTCAAAATTCCGACTCATTTTCGAGTTAGGACGGTGTGGGACTTTTGGAACACCCTGTATATATATATATATATATATATATATATATAATATAACTATACATATATGTGCTTACATTTGAAGAACATTGAATTAAATATAAATTTCTCGCCTATACAAATCCTATGAACCTTAAAGATCACATCATGCAAATGACTATCATGCTCTTACTCATTTGGTTATGCATTCACTATTATGTCTTTCTAAAAATTACAGATTTCAAAAGAACGGATATACATATACATAAATCATACGTACACATGAATTAAAACAAAAACACATGTCTACAAGAAACATGATGAAATATATAAACTAAATACGTCTGGTAAAAGATTAGATCCATCTGTATTGGAAAAAAAACTACAGCAGTATTTTAACGGCTTTTCCGTGCAATATATATAAATTCTAAAAATTCCTGCACATGTAAATAGCAAATGTACTGATATATTTAAGCAAGGATTGCAGTAAATATCATAGAAAAACTAATAACTATGATGATTAAGAACGAGCATTTACAAGATGCACAGGCCTGTAATACTATTTTACGTCTTAATATTCAAACATTTCCCTCTATCCCACGTTAAAAGTAGGTATGAATGCACTGGGGAAACTGAACGATACAAGTTGCATTCCTGTCTATATCTTTTTGTCTGATAAAGGAACGTACTTATTTGTTTCGACTAGAAACAATTGTTACTTGTTTGTGCATTTATGGTGTTTGTCTAAGAGTTCTCATTTTCTTCATTCATACATAAAGTCCTATTAGCCAAGAGGAAATGCTGTAAACAAAACAGGAATCAAATAAAATCATTTAAATGAACTGTGTAAAAAAAAAAAAAAAAGCAATAACATGTGTATATATATATATATATATATATATATATATATGTGTGTGTGTGTGTGTGTGTGTGTGTGTGTGTGTGTGTGTGTAAAGCTGTTGAAAATTGCAGGCATAAAATATAAAAATGAAAATAGACAGAAAATATTAACTAACCCAAAAAACATTGAGGCCATCATCAGGGGAGTCCCTCAATGCAGGGTGGAAAGAATAAAATATTTTAAGAGCTACTAGAGAAAACAAAATGTAGCTTAACTTTCTGTACCTTACCAAAAGAAAAGAAGAACTTTACCACTGCAGTTCTGAATGCAAAATGAAAAATCATTTAAAAACAACGGATTTTTTTTTTCTTTTTTTAACTACAGGAAAATAAGTACAAATATGAAAACTTATAAACTGGTAGTAAGAAATACTTACCAAAAACGACAGATATGACGAATAAACACGGAGAAACACCAAAGGAAAAACCTTTACAGTATATTAACAGTTACGGATAGCAATTATAATAAGACGGACAAACATTTCTTTTCGCTGTATCAATATCAAACAAATTGCGAAACACAACTTCTTACCGCAATTGTTGTAAATTCTTCTAATCCTAGCAATTTTCAAAAAAATAAATAAATAAATAAATAAAAAATAAATAAACAAATAAACAAATATTTTTTTTTTTTCAAAACTTTAATATTGATACATGATTACCAACTAGTTAAACAAATAATCTTAAAATGGAAATCTAACCTTTTATCATAACAACTAATATTTCTATTTGTGCATTTTATGGTGTTTATTTAAATATTTTCATTTTTCTTTATTTATACAAAAAGTCCTATTCGCCTAGAAGAAGAAAAAAAAAGGAAAGAATAATGTCAACAAAACAGTAATTAAGTAAAATCAATTAAATGAATTATTTAACTTAAATGAATTAATTTAATTAAATGAATTATTTAAAAAAAAAAAAAGATTTTTTATTCTAATAATTATGAAATAAAAATACTTATCTTCAGGTTGATTACTATTCTTAATTTATCAGATATATATAGTTCTATATGCATGCTGGTAATATGCCCTTTAAAGGAAAGGTTTTTTCTCTACATAATTTATAGTTAGTATTATCTTATTTATAATATATTGGGAAAATTTGAAAAATCATTATAAATTTAATATAGGTAATATAATTTTTTTCTGTTAAGTTAATATCGTATTACAAGCATTCATAAAATACTTAAATTATGGCATTTACTTCATATGAATCGATATTTGTAAAGTTTTGTTGGGCCAATTTTTGTCAATTTAGTAGTTTCAAAATAATTTTTGGTGTAACAAAAGTTAATATATGGTCGATTATTTTATTACATACTTCTGGTTTCTCAGCTATGATTTTCATTTTTTCACTCATAATACTTCTAGTGTATGGTAATGTATTATTTCCATTATTTTTTTCTCAGGTTGTTTTTAATGTAAATTATCGTGTTCCTAGCAATATATGAATATTATACATACATATGTGTGTGTACCTTGGAGGTAAAGGACACCAAGTCACAAAAATGTAATTTTTCAGGCGAGCAACTTCTTCTTTTTTTTTTTTCCAACTTCATATGTATGTTTAAAGGCAGAGAGAAAGAGAGAGAGAGAGAGAGAATCTTTATTTTCACAATTTTTAATTTCATTTTAATTAAAAACATTTTTTTAATATTAAATTAATGTAGATTAAAGAATATTTCTACAACTAACCTGAAAAGCAAAATAATTTTAAAAAAATTAATACTTTATTATATCATGGCTTCACAAAATATATCGACTTCTCGTTAGTAAAATAATTAGTAATTTCCCCTGTTTCTTCACCATTAAAAAAATATAATTGACAGGAAAAAATATTTTGATAAATTAAGGAGGCTGGACGAATATGTGTAACTCTAACAACGGCTGGAAAAAAAATAGTTACACATTTTAAAGTGCATACCAATTCTATCTCTCTTTATGAATCATCTATTTTTTTGCCCATTCAATTCTACAATGCTTTTCCACCTGTTACATATTATACGTTTAATTAGAATCACTTTTTTTTTTTTCTAATCATACAGTAGTCTTCTTATAAGGTAAATTTAAGTTGTTGATTTTGAATTAATAAGTAAAATAATTATTACAAATTATAATTAATTACGCCTCATGTAGTTTTTTCAATATATCACGTCGTAGATAAACACAGTTATATGTTTTATAATTATTTAAAATCAAGCTATTCTTTTAATTATCTATATTCTCCTTTTTGTCAAAAATAGAATTACAAATGATATAGCATCATTAAATTTACTATAATCATCCAAAATATTCGAAAGATGTTTTAGTTATTGAAATTTTCTCTTATTTTTACAACTTAAATCACTTTAAATTACTTGATCAACATAAACAGGCAAAATTAATATATTTACTGCTTTCAAACCTTTTTTTCTTAAAAGCACTAAAAATATTTATTGTATTTTTTATCGTTTGTTACATTGTATCATTACACGATCTACATATTATTTACACAATGCCCATCTATTATGTCATGACAAGCTTCCATTCATCATATATTAATCCTCCTACAAAGTTACACTGTTTTAATATCATTCTCTAAACTGTAACACTTTAAAATGAATATTTAGCTGTCCACATACATATAATTTCTTCTTTCAATACATTTTTATATTAAAATAAAGCTAATAATTTTCTGCTATTAATGTATATTTGTTTCACATATATTTTTTATTTTTATTTTTATTTTATTTTATGTTTTATTTTATTTTTATTTTGTTTTTGTTTTTTATTTTTTATTTATTTATTTATATTTATATTTATATTTTATTTTATTTTATTTATTTATTTATTTTATTTTATTTTATTTTATTATTATTATTATTATTATTTTTTTTTTGCATCTTATCACATTTTAATTTCTTCAAAAAAATTGATTGTTTTTCAGCTTTATTAAATTTTAATTTGAACGTTAATACATTTTTTTTCTACCAAAAATTATTTTTTGCGTATTTTGTTACATTAATTATACAGAATATGCTTATTCCTATTATAAAATAATATGTTTTGTAAGTATTATTCATTGATGTATTTGGTTTTACATTATGGTTCAAACATGAAAATATATTTCATAAAATGAAAATTTTTTAGTCTTATGCATTCAATGTGATGAAACTGTTGATATTAAATCTCCCACGAATAACATTTTAAGGCACAATGATGAGTTGCTATTAGATGTTGATGTATTTTTTCATTCATCATCTAACAATTTCTTCAAAATTTTCGATTATTTTTCAGTTTCGTTAATTTTGATTTTTTTTTTTTTTAACTGAACGTTATTAAATATATTAATATTTTCTATAAAGAATTATTTTTTACATACTTGCATATTAGCTAAACAGTTGTTATACATACTATGCTCATTCATATTATAAATAAATGCTTTCTAAGTAATATATTAAATATATTAATTCATAATAATTGCAGTACAAACTTGAAGTTATTTATCAGAGAATGAAAAAGTTTTAGTACTCTGCTATTCAATGTGAAATTGTTGATATTAAATCTGCCATAATGATGAACCGGTATTATATGTTGTTGCATTACGTTATTTGTCATTTTAATTTTTTTCCCCGATCCTTTTCCTTGTTTTATTCTTATATAATTAATTTATATATTGCTCTCTCTATATATATATTCATTTTAATATAAGGAAATATTATACAATGGCTATTTATATATAAGTATATGTAACATTTTAATGTTTGTATGTGTCTTTATATATGTAGAAAAAATATCGTTTGTCTGGTCTTTCCTGACTCTAATTTCAGAAAAACACAAAAACTTGAGTGCATTCTTAATAAAGAAAATATTTGTCTATATTTACTGAAAAGTGTGTTTTCTATAAAGTACATATTTTTCTTTTAAATAAGGCTGTGTGCAAAAACTTATGTACTTTTGTAACTGATTGAATAGGCTTTTTGATAAAAGTTCTATAGTTAAATATATCGATCACATGTTACTACTTATCCTTGATTAATGCCCAAAATTTAAATCCTTGAAGAATATAATTGTAGGATGTAAACTTCCAAAATATAGTGCAGGATGCCTTTATTTTAGCTGCAAATTTTTTCTAACATAAATATGTTTAATAGAAACAAAAGCAGGCAGAAACAAAATAGGTGAACTTACCAAAAAGTTTTTTCTCTGATAGATGCATATGGGCTTTTTTCCGGGTTAATTAAATACTGATTCGCGTATTTTCAGCCAACCTTAAACTAAAATTCGTGTTTCGAGATTTTTCAGCAACTGTTTATTGTAAAATTACAGTCTTAGATAAGTGCTTCATTCATTTTCATTTATCGAAGGTCTGTTTGGGCCTAAAAAGCTGCATATACTCTTTTATTCCATAAAATATTGTTAAAAACAATAATGAATTGGAATATCATTAAAGACCCCTTCCGCCCTCCTCCGAAAAAATAAATAAATAAATAAACTTTTAATTTCTTCTATATTCAATCGAATAAATTATTCGTTTCTTAAAAGTTATACCAACTACTAATTTTCGATGGATTTATACATTTTCAGGGGGTCTAAAACACGATTTGACCATTTTTAGGAATATCTCTTTCTGTCTGTGTATGAAAAAAAAATTGTAGTACCTCTACCTCAGTTCAGAATTTCATACAAATTTATATGCAGTGGCAGCTTGACATGAACTGGTGTTTATCAACTTTTAGTGTGGTGCTAGTAGTTGTGCTATCTCTTTTTTATAAATTTTTGATATGACAGTACGATTTTCTCATAAATGTACACAATAGGAATTATTTTTAACGAATCATTATGAAATTAAAAAAATATATTTATAATAGTAGTAGTCAACCAGGGGGGAAATTGTGTATGTAGGAGCATCGCTTAACCCCTGCGGGAAGTACGCCGGGAGATGTAAATTTCAGGCATCAAAATTTTTCAGACGATCTTGTCAATACATTTAAATGGCTGAAATATAGATTAGTGATAATTCACGACAAAGCTATCATTTTTTTAATTAAAAAAAAAATAAATAAATAAATAAATAAATAAATAAATAAATAAACTCACTTTCTAAGATGTCTGTAAAACATAAAATTGACTTTCTTTAGACATTTAGTGTTATAATTCTCTGGGATCAAAATCGTCTGCATTCAACTTGGAAATTTATTAATAAATTATCTGTAGTGTACGAATTTGCTTAGAAAAATATAAAAAATAGTTTTGCGATGGTCAAAACAGGCTATTTTTTTTTCTTTTATGCTAGATAAAATTATATTTTTCAGTTCATATAAAAATTCACTCTATTAAATGTAATTTCCCTCATTGAAAAAGAATGTTTTAATGTGTATTTAAAACTATGCTTAAGAAAGGTCTTATGATATTAGTATTAATTTACTTTTCAATGTATACGTACGTATAACTACTTAGGAAAAAGACCGGCTTGATCAATAAAATATTTTCTGTTTTCATCCTTTTTTGTTATTTAATTTACTGTACAGTAAATGTACAGTTATTTCATAAAAAAGAAAATACATATCAATATATATAATTTCTCAGGGGTATTGCTGCATAATAACAAATTTGAAGTCCTATTACATTATCTTGAAACATATAGCACTAAATAATATTGCAATCTAAGAAAATTGAATAATAAAGGTTAAGTTTTTCAAAGAAAAAAATTTCTGTTTTCTTGTCTATATCTATCTCAACGATCTATTCTAATTTTTAACTACTTCAATACATTTTTATTGTCAAAAGAGTCAGTATAGCTATATGAAAAACGCAGGTTGTTACAAAAATGGAAAATCCCAAGGCCTTGTTTAATGACAGGTTTCAATAACAGATAAGCAGAATGTTACTATAAAAGTATCAATGAAGTAAGCAATAATTTAACAACCTAGCTTCAAACTTTATATTTTAGGACCTTTCAAATACAGAAAAGAAAAAAAAAAGTTTTAAAAGCGTAAACTCAAAGATAAAGGGCTATTGTAAATAACTATTTTTTCAATTTCAAATATTTTATTCAACACAGCAAACTGTAAAAATGATTTTCTTTATTTTATTATCTAAATAAATATCAATAATTGATCGTAACATATAAACGAATACTTCAACAAAAAGGTACCGTCTTTTGCACCACAGTGGACAATTTTAAATTTAAACTTTGAAAATAAGCTTCTCAATTCTTGCCTAGATTAGATAGCGTCCTATATTATGAATGTCTTCAACTACAAATATTTCGAAGCATCATTAAAAGAAATTTGAAAATAATTAAACTTTTTGCCATTTTGCCGCTTTTTCTTGTAGTTTTGATTATGGAAACAGAATTTTGTTCACTTTGTCTTTGCTTATTTTTAACTAATTTGTTGTACCCTTTGCTCTCATGCGATTAAAATAATTAATCTCAATTTATTCATTGTGCTAAACTTTTAATTTTGTATTAACATATAATATTTTTATGGGTGTTTACTACTGGTACTATAAAATGTCATCATGACCATTTGTGGACCAGCCCTGTCCTCTTCCTGCTCGTTTGACTTTTAAGGCGAGATCGAGTTGTGGACACAGCTCAGTTTTCTTCCAAATTCGAAATTTGGAAAGGAATATTAATTAATTTCACTCAAAGCTACATTAAAATGCTTTAATATATACGAAAGAAAGTTTTTTACAACATTTCTAAAAAAATTTGCCTTTTTTTGAAATGACATGCACAATTCTAGTAAAACCTAAAAGAAATTTTGGTATTTATAAGATTATCACGTAAGAGGATGGTTAAAGTGTTATTTACGAATTAAAACCCATTTTAAATAAAACGATGTATTACTGAAGATATTAAATTTTTCAGAGATAATTTGTTTTAATTTTCGATATAAGTTTACATATTTTGTTTGTTTTTTTAAACACATTAATGAAACCGAAACTATATTTTGTTAATTAAATGTAAATTTTCAAAAAATATGCATTTTATTTCACTTTTTCCGTAAAAAAAATATTAATAATAATTTTTCGAGTATAAAAATAATTCATTTAGCCCCTTTGCAATAATGTCATGAACAAAAAGAGATAGTTGGAGTATCAAACATTGATTGTAATTATAGCTTCTAAAATAAAGATCTCAGGAGGATTTTTTCTTGCAATTTATAGAATACTTTTATCATGTATTTAATGTTATAGATAGATATTGAAACAACGTAGTAGAATGCAGAAACACGCCATCATAGTTCGCAAGAAACAAAATAAATTAATAAATAACTAAATTAAAATAATCTTTAATAACTGTAAAAAAATATATGTACAAAAATAACCAATAATACTTTTACTAAAGATATTAAAGTAATCACAATATTTACCGTAATATGATCCCTTGAAATGCTGTAAATAACAAATATAAAACACATGATAATGTTCCTCTACAATGTACTTTAACAAGAAGGATCTCAAAATTTGTGTTTCGAGATTTTTCAGCAACTGTTTATTGTAAAATTACAGTCTTAGATAACTGCTTCATTCATTTTTATTTATCGAAGGTCTGTTTGGGCCTAAAAAGCTGCATATACACTTTTATTCAATAAAATATTGTTTAAAATAATAATGAATTTGAATATCATTAAAGACCACTTCCGCCCACCAAGCAAATAAAATTGTGTGAAATTACAGATAAATAATATTCAAGAGTATCCATACATTTTACACTATCTACCAATACGTATTTGGACACTTTCAAAGGCGTTTTGTCAAACATCTAGAAAACTTCTTTAGGATTATCTTGCAACTTTCGGACAGAAAATAAGTTATACCTAATAAAAAAGAAAGATGATAAAAGGTTTTGTTAATATTCATTTACAATCAGCGAATACTCTATTTCCATCGATTGAATCAAAATAAATATACAATGAGTAAAACCCCTTATAGTTTAGCTTTTATTTTGAGAGGAACTAAAATTCTGTTCATTCTATCTCTCATAACTGTTTGAATTTATACGATATATGTTTAGGGCTTTCGTATAAGTAGCTCAATACTTTTGGCTATTAAATTATGAAAATGAATTTTTTTAAAGCTTGCGTATGCGTAGTTAAAAATTATTTAGTAAAAATGCTCATATATTGTAAGTTGTTTAACATTTTTTCTTTCTGATTGTCTAATGTAGTAAGGCACGTTTCGTAAAAATTACTTTACACTGTATCTAACACCCTATGTGCTATAATTAAAAATGTGGCCTTTTTTTTCCGATTTTCTAAGGAAATCTTTGAATTTCTACGAATGTATGTGATAGCCTTATAAAAATTCATGCTGATAATTAAAAGAATCCTCATAATCACAGGCTACAGCAAAAACACATTTCAAGCATTACTTTTTTACAGGGTGATCCAAAATATTTTGATTTTGATTTAATTTTTTACTTATCATCTTTTCCTCTTCAGGACAAAACTTTTGCTGGAATATATGAGATATACTACGTTCTTTATAGTCCCACAGTTTCAAGATAACTATTGAAGAATTTTTATAGCTATTTAAGAAAACATCTGAATTCGAAAGCGTCCAAATACTTATTGATAGACAGTGTATATCTTAAACAAATTAAAAAAAAAAAAAAAAAAAAAAAGATAAAAACTTATTAAATTAAAAGATTTATTAAAACTTATATAACAGTGGGTATATATAATATATATATATATATATATATATATATATATATAAGATTTGAAAAGTATATGTAAAAAGAACAAAATAAAACAAATAAAACTAAAACAACATAACAAATGAAGATTAATCCAAATTATTTAAGTAAATAGGAAAATTAGTTTGGAATACATTCCCTCTTTCAACATCGTGCTCAAAGGCAAACTATTGCAACGGAAAAAAAAAAAATACTAAGCTGTTTCTTATAATGGCGATGGATAAAAAGTTCAAAATATCATATACACATACACGCATTGAAAAACCATAAGCTCGGCTTTTATTTCTTAATTACTGCTCTTAGACGTATTGTGTAAATTCCAAAGATGCGTAATAAAAAGATACAAAATTTCATAAAATCAATTGAAAATTTCTGGGGGAGGAATTACCATAATCACAAAATTTAAACTTTTATATACGACTTCCACACAAAAAATTATATCAATGAGTAAAGATACCAACGATAAATACACTAATTAGCGGCTGTACCAAATTTCAGCATTATATCATAAAATGTTTCCAAGATATTAAAAGGGAAATATTTCTTTATTTAACCACTTTTCAATGTCTCGAGGCAAAGTTTTGAATAGAAGAAAACGGTCCGTTATGTAGTATTTCAGATTTTATACACAAGTTACGATTGAAAAGAAAAATAGTGTAAATAAACACATCTTCCTTTAAATTTTGAGTCAAAAAATGAGTCAACTTTTTATATAACTCTCTTCGACTTTTAAGATATAATATTGAAATTTCGTACATCATTTAATTAGGGTATGGGATACACATTTCTCACAGGGTACATTTTTCATGGAGTTGCAGATAAGTTTAATTTTTGTAATTCTTTATTTAGAATTTTATGAAATTTTTAATTAATTTTATAATATTTTTTTTGTCTCATTTTTATGCAAACATGCAGTTTACAAATTGAAATCTAAAGCAAACACAAAACAAAACTAAGACAATACCTGAACAATATATTAATAGAATAGAAATATGAGACTATATTTTAAAAATATTTTACAAAAAAAAAAAAAAAAAAAAAAAAAAAAAGATTATTTTTAGCAACTAAAGGAAACGATAAACAAAATAGAAAATGTTGAATAAAAGCAAACATTTCTTCTTCCAGTTTGTTGATCAGGAAAAAAATATTGCTACTCAGATTAAATTCACTATCACAGAAAAACTGTTTATTTAAACTTAGTCAACTACTGTAAGTACACCAATAAGGAATACTTTGTATACATTTTCCAGCAAATTTTTTGTGTACAGTTTTTTATTTTAGAAACTGCAGCAGAAACAATGGTTTGATACTTGAATTTTTCTGTACATGAATGCACAGTGAAAAAAGTTAATTGAAGCATTTTTATACTAAAAAACTTCTTTTCCTGTGATCTTAAAATGAGCTAGTGTTGAACTTGTACAGTCGGTAACAAAAGTCTCCGAACATTAGCGAAAATTCCTATGTAAAAAAAGTACACTTAATAAAGTTTTGTTAAATAAATCCTTGTCGAATCCTGTTCGAAGTCAGTCTAAAAACAGGATTCCACAAGGATTTATTTAACAAAACTGTATTAAGTGTACTTTTTTATGTAGGAATTTTTGCTAGTGTTTGGAGACTTTTGTTACCGACTGTAAAAACCCAATGTGGACAATTTTCTATTCCATTTAAGGACACATTTGATTTATTTGCACAAAAGGCGAAATGAAAACGCAAACCGATAAAGAAAATATATTTTTAATTAACAAAATACACATTCTGTTGCATTAATATGTTCACAGAATGGAAAAAATGTGTAAACTTGTATTATAAAGTGAAAACGTTCCTGGCATATTGCAGTACCATTAATAAGCACTCAAAAGCTCTTTATATGTTTTAACAAAATTGAAAAATAACACAATAAATTAATTCCGCATATTTCTTTTACTCATACGAAAGTAATGGTATAAAAATCAGCTCAAGAAATACGCACATACAAAGCAAACAAAATTTGACATGCTTATTCAGAACGACAAGAAACAACTATAAAATAACAGAGTACGCGTTTTAAATTCCTCTTACCCATGTAAGATAGAGAACGCATTGCTTTTGGGTCAAATTTTCAGAACTCAGTGTTTGATATAGTTACATGTTTTGAGGTTCTCTGAATGTAAAAAACATATTCTTAGCAGTTGGTGTGTGTGGAAGTCTGTTACTAACATAACTTAAGAGTGAATATTAGCAAGATATCCAAATTCGGTATTCTAAATTTTTATCATATGGGGATGTTACTAGAAACTTTCTATTGAAACCTGGCAAATACTTCATGTACAGGGGCATTTAAAACAATTGAAATGCATTGCGCTTCTGGAGGAAATTCCTTGTTGGTACATTTTAGCATATTTAGACTGTATTTGGCAAAATAAAATAAACATGTATTCTTATAAGAGCAAAAGTGTCTCTTGTATACAATAAGGTATGAAAATCATTCATCTTATATTTACAATTTGACATCTTATATTTTACAGTTTTACATCTTATATTTTTCATCTTACTTTTATTTCATTTTATTTTATTTTATTTTATTTTATTTTATTTTTTGTGTGTTACACACACAAACAAAAAAAAGTGTTTATTATTAATTAGTTTCAAAGGTTTTTAATTGCATTATATTATTTAAAAAAAAAAAAAAGAAAGAAAGAAAGAAAAATGAAAAAGATCACTCAAAGTTTTTCAGCTGGGGCCCCAGTTGTCATCAGTGCTTTCTCGATGTGTGATGTGTCTTTCTTTTAATATTGTCTTCAAACCTCATAGATAGTGCCACATTTGTTTCATATAATTTATTTTGGCTTTTACATCATTGCAATTGCGCTTTTGCTTCCTGGGCTATGAAAATATACACACAGTAAAAAAGTTCCACCACTAACTTATGGTATGTGAGTAGCAAAAACTGTTTCAGTCACTAACTGTAAAAATATATATACGACCGTTAAAATTATAGACTTTTTCTTCGAATAAAAGAGGTGACCTTTTAAACAGTCAACACTCTGAGATTTACAGCAGTTTGTTACAAATACTAATACTGGATTATTTTTTATAAAAGAAAGAACTCTTTGAAAGGAGGTTATTTATTTTAAATAAATCTCCTTATTTTAAGAAACGAATAGTTCCTTTGTCCATTAAATAAAATGGAAATCCATGTGTTTATTTTAATTTTCCTGTCATATTACCTAGAAAATAAGAGTTATTATTTAAGGCTAGCAACTGATATTCACAAGAATTTTAAATTATTTTTTTTATTATACCATTTATTTAAAACGTAATTATCATAAGCAATATGAAAAGAATCAGAGTTAAATATTGTAAAAATTAAGTGTAGATTAACTTGAAATTTTATTCCTGGGTTCTAGAAAAGAGTTTCTTTGGTCATAAAACTTTGTATTTGATGCTATTGTGATGCTGTTATATTTGTCAATGTCGTACAAATAATTATGCGAAATATGGAGCGAACATCTCTTTTACTCATTACCTCGTTCTATTTTAAGTGTTAATAATTACATATAATGCATGCAACAAACACGTAGGGGAAATTAAGCATTAGGATAGTAACTTTCAGTTTTCTACATGCATTCAGATTATTGCATTTCGCTGTGTCTATTTTATTTTTGGGGGGAAATCGTAAGTATCGAATAAAATATCTTTAAGAAGTAAATGGAAAATACGCCAAGAATATCTTTTTCATTAAAAATTGAATTATTCGAATTGAATTATTCGTAACATCAAAAATACAAAAAATATTGATTATTCAATTATTTACCTATTTATTTTTTTATTTATTTATGTTTAAGTGCTTTTAAAATTTTTTATTCGATTACTATCAATTTTCGCTTTCTGTATTCCAGAAATAAAGTGAACATTTATAATTGTTTTTAATTATTTAAAATATCTTATTCAATAACCTAAATATGGTAACAAGTTTTTTTTAAAGAAGGCTAACAAAAATTATGAAAGGTATTTCTATTTAACTGACCAACTTTTTATCAAACAGTCAAAGAAATAATTTGCTTGTTTTTTTTAATATAAGAAAATTAATATTTATCTTAAATGTCTCAAAAATTTATTAAGTAAATACTATTGGAAATATATAATTGTGATTTTTTTTTAAATTATTATTATTATCATCATATATACCAATTTCTAAAGAAGAATACTTTATTCTAAGTAAACTAACATAAATAATTTGCTTCAAATTAAAATATCTGTATTTTCTAATGAAAAACAATACAGAAGAAAATATGAAATAATTTAAATGTAGTATTTCTCTTTATTGTGAAACAGATATAATGTAAATAGAATGCGTATAAATAAAAGTATAAAACATTTCCATCTATCTAAAAGACCACTTTAACACAAAAATTAGTAGATCCTTTTGCACATTTTTATTTTATCTTACAATTTTGGGCATTAAGCAATTAAAGTATGTAGCGAGCACAAGTCGACTTGCCAATAATTTATAATACTAAAATTATTTCGCATTATATACGTATTTAATTACGATACTTTAAAGCTTCTGTAAATAGAAACAGAAAAGAAAAATATGCAGCTCACATTCGTTATTAATACTCTCCAACAATACATACCCATTCCATCGTTTAACCTTCAAAGTACATCGTATACATGGTTACACAACGGACGGACAGAAAGACATAAGGATAGACAGATAGTCTAATTGAATACATAATCGTTCTTAGATATTGTTGGAAAGTTTTCAAAAAAAAAAAAAAAAAATGTACTTTAAACGAAAACGCAATTACAGCAATTTTCAATTATAGTCCTTAATGTATCTGAATATTTATGTGTGTCCCTGTAAACCTTAATGCTAAATCATACTATATTCGATAATAACCATTTTTTGTGCATATGAATAATATATGTCAATTTCAATATGGTTTCTGCAAAATAATGATATTAAAATGTGGTTTATAGAAATACCTCTCATAGAATGCAATGCTTTGACATTTTTTCGGGTGCCTCTGTACATAAACCAGTAATGGTATTTATACCATTTTTAATAGGAAACATCCAATAGTGAACTTAAAAATTAGGTATCAGTTTCATGGAATTTCATGAATATTTACGAGAGCATGGATAGATGAATAGACAGACAAACCGAAGCCATATATATATATATATATATATATATATATATATATATATATATATTTTTCAAATTTGTTGAAAAGTTCTAAAACAATCGTGAAAATTAAATGAAGTAAAATATTTGCTCTAAAGAAAAATCCTTCTTCATAGGTACAAAATAAACATATAAAATTAAGTTTAAAAGAATGATATGTTATAAAACAGTTCTTGGTAAGATTTGATAAAAATATAGACTTTTAAAGTTCAAAAAAGATGAAGAAAACTTTTTAGTTACATATTTATACTCGTATATATATATATATAGATATATATAGTATGAAGTTTAAAAGATTTTAAAAGATTTTATGCCATTCAATAAAACTTAATTGATATTTTTATATAAATATTTGTTTGTTGCGCTGCATGCACCATTGAATTATTTTATTTTTGTGTACGTATTTCCACCATTGTTCATGTGTACGTGTGAAGAGAATTGTTATGAGAATTTCTAAGAAAAAATTAATGAAGTTTAAATTCTAATAAAAATTTAAATTTAATAAAAATAATGATTTCTAATAAATAATAACATTCTAATAAAAATTCAAATATTTTCTTTCTGAAACTAAGTTTAAAATATCTTTTAAAAATACTACTATCATTTGAGCACTAAATATTTTAATCATGTCTTCTCTAAGAGAATAGTGGATGCTAAAAAATGTTGTTTGAAATTATTATCCTAGAGTTCTGAAAGCTAGCAAGCATGAGTATTGCAAAGTATAAATATTAAGTACATTAAAATTTCTCGAAAACTATTGAAATTAAAAAATATATAACATAAAATTTTTAATTTTTTTTAATTTTTTTTTAAATATTCCATGCAACTCAGTTCTTAAAGTTTTTCTCAATTTTACATTATTGTAGTTTATCAATATATTATATATATATTTGTGCATTACTTTGTGGATTGATAGATAAATAAATAAATAAATAAATAAATAAATAAATATATTTTATGTTTGAAAGCAGAAATTGCTTGCAATATTTAACATTTGAACATAATATATATATATATATATATATATATTTAATTAACTTAAGACCCAATCCAAAAAGTGATGCACAAATATCGTTAAAATATATTGATAAACAATAATTATGTAAAATTGAGTGGGAAAATTAAAAACTAAGTCGCATGGGGTGTTTAATGTTTTTTAACTAAAATTTTGATTTTTTTTTAATAGTTTTCAAGAAATTTTAATATATTTAATATCGATAGATTTCTATGCAAACTTTCATAACTCTACGACAGTAATTTCCAAGAACGATTTCCAATGTCCACCATACCCTTAAAAATACATAAAATCCAACATAGAGTATTCTACATTATGAACTTTTTTTTTTAGATTATTAGATTCGAAGAAACTTTTTCTTCTTTATTTTTGTGTCACATTAACATATTTCTTTTTATGCACCCAGCATTTAGATAATTTAAATTAACATATCTATCTACCACATACACGCACACACACACTCACAAATATGTATATGTATATGAACTGCTTAGCCAAAAACTTACGACCATCCTCCTAATAATATATTGAGAAACATTTGGCACGTATTGGCATGGACTCTTTAAAAGTGGCCAGAAGAAGACAGTAGTAAATTTGCAAGCAGTCATATCATAATTCCTGTAAATTATGCGGAGTTGGGATTTTAGGAGTTGAGGCTTCATCACATTTCAAATGTGCGCAATACGATATAACTACGTTTAGAACACTAACTGGAATTCATCATTATACTATAGTGATACCTTAAACGTTTGAAAAGTATTTCTGAATTCAAAAGTTCGGCATGAAACGTCGTGTTGTTGGAGGACTTCAGTTTCATTAAGAAAGAAAGAAATTATATGTTGGGTCTTATCTATAATATAAAAGAGTACTTCCACTCACTCACTCACTGACTCATCAACGCACAGCAAAATCTACTGGAGCTGCTGACTCTAAACTGGGTCAGATTATAGAACTTATAGTGTAAGCACCCCCTAAGAAGCGATTTTGCGAAATTCGCCCCCCAAGGGGAAGTAGGGGGCAAAATGTAATTTCACAAAAACCTTCATATCTCAAAGAAAAAAAAACAGATATCCGCAAAATTTTTGCTTTAAAATATAGCTAACACAAATATCTAAAAACCAATTTCTGGAATTTTAGAAATTCGGTCCTCAAGGGGGCAAAACGTGATTTCACAAGCGCAAAACGTGGTTTCACATATCCTATATATCTCAAACACACAAAAAAAAAAAAAAAGATATACGTGAAATTTTTGTTCTAATACATAGCTAATGTAAATACCTAAAAACAAATTTCTGGAATTTTAGAAATTCAGTCCCCAAGAGGGGGGGGGGGAAGGGGGCAAAACGTCATTTGAAATAATCCTTTACATCGCAAACAGAAAAAAAGATATATGTGAGATTTTCGCTCTAAAATATAGTTCCCACAAATGTATAAAAACTAATTTGTTTGGAAGGGGGGGGGGGGGGGTCAGAGGGACAAAAAAATAAAAATAGATTTAGATCGCTCAAAATTGGTACATGGAGGTTTTTGATACCTACAAATCAATTGCGAATATTTTCGAATTTGTAAAATTATTAGGATAGACGGGAAGGGGAGTGAAGGGGTAAAAACATGTAAATAGTTAGAACGCTGAAAATTAGTGTTGTTAGGTTTTGAGGCCCGATAAATCGATTGCGGATATTTTCAAAAATACAGAATTATTCCGGGGAGCGGGAAGGGGGGCAGGCGCAGGGGTAAAAATAAAGAAATTCAGATAGAATGTTGGAAATTAGTATTACTCGGTTTAAAAACACGAGAGAACGATTACGAGTATTTTTTAAAGTCTAAAATAATTAGGAGGGACGGGAACGGTAGGTGAAGGAACATACGCGCCGTGCGCGCCTGTATACGCTGCCGCAGGCAGTTGGAGCTCGGACTGATTATTCCACCAATGGGAGAAGTTTTTTTTTTTTTTTTTTTTTTTACGATAATATAGTGATTCATTAAGAGTGTCGATCATAAATGCGCGCGCGCAGCGCACAATGGCCTGCGCTGCCTAAGGCAGTGGGTACCCGGTGCGACATTTTTTCTAATCAGATATTTTTTTCTCTCTCTCCTTCTTTTTTTTTTCGCATGATAAAAATTAATGCAATTTTAAGAATTCGTTAACTATAGTGATTCATTTAAAAATAGTGACCAGCGAAACGGGCGTAGCCTGCTAGTTTAACAATAATGTTGAGATAGACCACATTTCGTATTTTCTGTAACAAATATTGGTCTCAGAAATAACTATGATAAAATTATCTAGAACTAGCTGCTTGTGTTGCCCAAAAGTACATACATAAAAAATTTTATCTATAAAACTACTTATCCTTACTTAGCCATCGACGCTATGCAGAAAAAATATGACTCCTCTATTCAGACGACATAGTTAAATTACAAAGTTTGTTACTTATTCCTTCCACACCAGTCCGCTGGTGCATTACTATTATTTTATTTTTATTTTTATTTTTATTTTTATTTTATTTTATTTTTACTTTACTTTATTTTATTTATTTATTTATTCATTTATTTTTATCTATGTATTATTTATTTATTTATTTTATTCTATTTTATTTTATTTTATTTTATTTTATTTTTTATTTTATTTTATTTATTTGTTTATATTTTGCTTCTTTGTGCTATTTGCACCAAGTCATCGTTTCGTGCGTTTTCGCTTTGTTTACAGCACTCGTGTCTACTTTGTTCACCTGACGAAGGGTCGTGCTTTTTTCCTGCCCTAAAAAATTGTTGGAAGTTTTTTTTATTATTTTTTATTTTTTTATTTATGGTCTTAATTTAAAGCATTTTACTTATTACTTTTCAAGGCCAGTCTGTTGGTGCTTTTATAAGTTCTAGTAAGTTCCTTGAGCATTTTTCTGAGCGATCTTTTACTCTTCACTTTAGCAACATGCAATACTTTTTGTGGGAAAAGGAGCAAAAATAAAGAAAATTTTATCTCGGGCTAAATAAAACACAAAAAACTACTTTAAATAGCAGCTCAACTTCTTTTTTTCAGAAGCCCATTTCAAGATTTGGCCCGCTAAATGTCCTTCTCTTGTAATATTAGATATAATTTGGATTTCTCTTGTTCCCATTAAGTGTAATATAACGAGGGTCTATTGTACATCTCTATACAAACATCTGATGACTTATCATCAAAGAAATTCGAAATGTGGTTATCATAAATGTGTTTTATATCTCAAAGCGCAATGTAACCAACACCCATGATGTGAGCACAATTATTAAGTATGTACGTACAACACTTCCATTTATGCTTCATAGTAAACAATGTAATTTTCTTCTGCATTTTAGAAATGAAAACTACTCTGGACGTCTTTTAAATTCTGACCCTAAAACTTCGTAACTGTCTTGAATACTTTTTAAAGAATTAAAAATTAAAGTATTTTAAACCTTTTCTCAACTAAATGAGCATTTTCAATTTACTATTAAATAAGCTATTTTTTCCCCTAAAAGTGTGAATAATTAGCTTACTCAACTAAATTTACTGATATAGAGTTAATAAATTCATAAAAGCAATTTATTCCATAGAAGAGAAATATTGTGACATAAATTCATAACTTGAACAAAGTATTTTGTGCAGTTCTGAATTTTGAAAAATGAATTAATTTATTAGAGCAAATATTATATTTATTGATGTGTCCAAGAAAGCGAACCATTTCAAAAATTCTAAAGCGAAGAATTTCACAGTTGGATCATATTCAGGAATCGATTTTAAAGTGGAACCTTGAATAAATTTGAACTCTCAAATTTCTGCATAAATTTTATTTTACACATTCAAAATGTCGGTTTTCCTTGTCATAAATAGCAACTAGGTTAAATAACACATACATTTTTAAAGCAGAATTTATTCCTCACGAACGACAAGCTTGACCCTCTAGCGCATTCTTAAGCATTCCGTAACTTTTGCCGATATTAACATGAGGAGGAGAATTTTTCTTCAACGATCAAAAGATTAATACAACAAATTTCAAAGAAAGAACTTTTACTTATTCTTCTATTCATAGTTTATTATCCTTATCTCTTTCTTTCTGTTTTTTTTTTTTTTTTTTTTTTTTTTTTAAGATTAATTAGTTTTAGGATTTTGATTCTTTGTTTCTTGTTTTTGTTGTTTGAAGACAAAGAATTGATGTTCAAATGAAATTATTTTAAAATGACTTTGAATAGTACTTTTTTGTGTAGCTAATTATATATATATATATATATATATATATACCTTGATAAATATAATTTATCTTTGTAAAGTACAATTTATATTTAAAATATTTTATCTTTTCATTTTATATTCAGCAAAAAATCTCAGAAATTAGATCCCTAATCGGTTCTCGGGGCTAAAAAGAAATTTTTATAAGAGTTTTAGTTCCTTTCTTACATATAAGCAAAACTTTGGATCAATTTCTTTAAAAAAAATTTCGATAAAAGTTCTACTTATATCTCATTATTTCAAAAAATTACCGATGACTAGTAACATTTTTTTCTTCCCCTTCTTTTGAATTGCATAATTGTGTGATATTTATTTATTTGACTGTACTTAAGTTAAATTTTCAAACAAAAGTATATCACATTGAATGTCTGTTCATAAAAATAATCTGGTGTGTCACTCACACGACTTTCTCGTACCCTGCGTTTCAATACTATAAAGATAGATTGCTTATTAAGCCTTAAGATCAATAGCATAAGATAGTAAAGTTCGATTTACTTATAAAATAATCTAAAATAGTTTTATAAACAGTTTTATTTGACATGTGGTTCTGTGTGAGAGGGGCTTCAACCCCCCTTTCAATTATAGTGCATGCAAGTATTTAAAAAAAATCAAAACTGTTATTAATTTGCCTTCAAACTTACTGATATTGATCAAATTTTTAAGTTGAAATCTAATACGGACTTCAAAGTAAGAAATTTGAATTTCCTGCAGTTATTTGTTTTTAAGTTAAGCTGATAATAGATGTACATACAGATAGACCGCTAAACATTGGACTTTCGTAATCAGAGTACCACGAAACGTGATATTATACAAAAGATTTGAGTTGAAAATTCAAAAAATACTTTAACACTATGTGTATGAAAAATTATTTTTGTTTCCTGGGCAGTGGTCGTTGACATAGCAAAGCACTTCCATCAATTAAATTCTGTAGAATAGAACGTTTAACTTAATTTTAGATAGTTCTGTAAATTGTCTATAATCAATATGCACTATAAACAATATTGTGAACTTAAATTCAGTATTACTTGAAAAACATCTCTTACAAAAGGAAATACAATTCATGCAATTTCCATGTACAACCCCCAATATATCCTAATACTTTGGGTAGCCCTGTAAACGAATTATGAATGATTTTCGTATCAAAATCTACACAAAACATACTTTTATTCATAAAAAAAAAAAAAAAAAAAAAAAAAAAAAATCATTCCTCTTGTTTAAGGCAGCTTATAGATCTTAAAGCGTACTTACCTGCAATTTCCGCCCATAGACGTAATGTATTTAAATTATCCTGAGTGGCCCTGTACACGAATCATTTGCTTGATCTCAACAAAAAGTTTAGTGTAGCATCCCTATATGATACATATTTAGAATACCGACTTGTACTTTCTGCTGCTATTTATTCTTTAGATATGCTGATAACATACAGACACACACACACACACAGACACGCAGACCAACCACTAAAAATACCATTTTCGGATTCAGTGAACCTCAGAACGTGTAAATATAAAAAAAAAAACTCAATTTCAAAAATTTGACAAAAAACAATCTTTTCTCTACCATATGGGTAAGAGGAAGTAAAAAATATTATCTGCTTTCTTTCTATATTCACTGTTTTTATGCAAACATCCAAATAATTTTCTTTTAAATATTTAATTTACTTTACTATTTTCTTAAAGAGTGAACGGAAATATTTAAATAAAAAAATGTTCTTCTCAATTAACAAAAAACGTAAAAAAGAAAAGTTCTCAATATTAACTATTATAACAATGTTAAATATAAAAAAACATATTTATTTCTTATTAAAAACTAATTCTATTTTCTTTTTAATCGGATGCTAAAATTCTAGTAATCGAAGATGTGAATATTCATATTTCAACTATTTAATTTAATTTCCTTTATTTACCATAAATGATAACAAATATAAAATTAATTTCACCTTACTTGAAACAATAACCACAAACAAACTTACTTTATTTAACGAGCTCATTAATTAATACTACTCTTTCCAGAAAAGGACACTTAAAAAATACATTTATTCAGAACTGTATAGCGTTCTCTCTCTGATTTTAACAAAATTTACTTTATAACGAGCCTTTTCACAACTCCCGATGGGTCAGTACAATACTATTCAACAAGTATTTATGGCAAGAATTTTTCAAGTTAATAATAGTAATTTAAATAATTTGCTCACTTAACATTTTATGACAATACCTAATCCGATATAGAATATCTCACAATCGACCTTTTAGTGAATTTTCTCAGTTCCGAGTCTCAGATGTACTATGAATACCTTCTCTTCCAGACTTCATAAGTTAAGATGACAGTCAATATTCAAGAAAATCGCATAGTTCGTATTGTAGAAAAGCTAACGAAATTTGATTATGTCTACGAGATACGTGAAAAGAGGTATCACAGGAATTGTTGGGACGCAACAGAAGTCGTGGTGTTTGACACTAGGAACGCACGCACGAATTAAAAGTCATAAATTTAAGGCGAAACTTACCAAACCAAAACTGATGATTATTAATTGACATAAGTACGGTTCGAATGTCCAGGGACAAGAAATAGCCAGTTTGAGTAACGAGAAAATGTTTGATAATTCTTAATAAAATATTTATACAACTGATTATTTTATTAATAAAATGCTTATTTAGTTTTCAAACAATTTATTCTACGAATAATTATGCATATTTCAGTTAGAATAAATGCTCTTTCGCACAAATGGTAGAAAAATAAAATTATCTGAATATTTTTCTTACTGTTCCCCCATGAATTAGTTTCGTCGTTATGACTTTAAAAATGACTTTAATTGTAAAGCAGAATTGTATTATTCGTTAAAATATACCTAACATATATTAGCAATTAGGAAACCAAATGGTTACAGTTAATCGTTCAAAATGTTGTTTAAATACGATTAAAGTTAAATAAGATTAAATTAAATGTTAAAAGGAATATTCTCCAGAAATAAATGTTATTATTTTATTTATTTATTTATTTTTTCATATACTATTATCGATATTAATTTCATCTTCCTTATTTTCTCAGTCATAAGAAACGTCAATATTCTTTTTTTCACTAGTTATTTCTCCCTGTACTTCCATCCCTTCTCCCGTAAAAAAACTTTTTATTTTGAATTCATGTTACACATATTTAGGAACATTTGCACAAGATTTTTAATTACTTTGGCGCTTGGAATATGAAAAATTTTATCATTTTCTAATGATTTGATAGTTTGACTATGGTGTAGTTTACATTCAATATTCAAGTGTTTTCCGATCATAATTTTATTAATTTGCTTGGAGTAAAATTACTAATATATTCAACATTAGGCGTTTATAAATATTATGTTTATAATTCTATATTAAATATTATAATTTATATTAAATATCTTTTAAATGTGCACATAATATTTTCTATGAAAGCTTCACAATAAGATCCACTTTATTCAATATTTATAACCAGGAAAATATAAATATAAACAAAGTAGATCGTTTTTAAAAATTCTTTTAGTAAAAAGTAAAAAGTAAATTTTAAGTTTTATTGTTACGTAATTTAAAAAAAAAAAAAAAAAATTCAAGACGAAGTGGGGGTTGAAAAGATGTGGATTTTACGTCGCAGTAGAGTTTTGATATCTGGTTCACAGTTATCAAGAAAAATTAATTTTAAACTATTTTTTTTTTTCTTTTTTTACATTTTAATAATTGAATAATATTTGGAATGTCTACAAACCTCAGCTCACTGAAAAACGTTTCAAAATAGTTTAAATGGATATATATTAACAGTAATATGACTACATAGATATAATTATACTAATAAATTTTGTTCCATATATCATAATCTAATGATTCAGAATCCGAATTACCTTCAAATTTGTTTACGTTAGTAATAGGAACTTTTTCTTTCTTTCATTAAGTAAATAAACTATTTTTTGCAGAAGTCTGAACGGTTTTTCTTTTCTTTTGAATATTTTATTCCCGCAGATTCTTATTAATTGTATGAAAATAGCTTTACTACATTTATTTTTTAGAAAATAGGATAACAAACAGCAATGTCTCAGAAAAAATATTATAATTATTATTATTTGTTAAAATAAGGGAGATAATTTGTTTGTTTTAATTCAATGTATCCCCTATTTTTGGTAAAAACATACCTACATGAAACTTTTCAAAAGAATTCTTTTAGACAACTTTCATTTTTCTTCATACAAAAATACATTAAACATCATACAAAATGACATTAAAGGTATTTATCAATAATCAAGCTGATAAGTATTTCAATTGTAAGCTATACGTGAATTATGAAGTTTTTCATGTCCTGATGATTTTAAGGTACAGCAATTCGGAGAAAGACTGATAGCATTCGATGTTTATGTACTAAAAGTTTATAGACTGTTTGTAGTCCGAAGTTTGTTTAGACCTCTGAAATATCTTCTCAAAAACTTTCAGATAACTAAACCCAACTGAATTATATTACAAGTTCCGGTAATACTATTTCAATTAGTTCTATATGGTTTTGGAATAGGGTTGATCAAAGAAAAACATAAAGGTGGACTTTTTTTTTTTTTCTCATTTTTTCTCTGTCTATGCTTATTTTGTTATGCAATGCTTCAACTCTCATAAAACACGATAATTCTTACAATAATTTCAGTTACTCAAATATTGCAAATTTGATACCTACTTTTAATTTATTTTTTGGTAACATTTTCAAAATTTTGTTTGAACATGTTTACTATATTTTACCATATTTTAAATAGAATCAAAATATTTATTTATTTATTTTATGTCTTAGTTCAACTTAAAGTTAATGTGTACTATACGAATTGAGAATATACCATTCTTACAACCCTCTCACTTCAATGAAGCTAAGTAGTAAGCCCCGCCGTTCAGGGGTCAAAACGGTTGAATGGTTGGTTGGTTGCTTGATCGTGAAAGATGACGGGGGTAAAGTTTCTTTTTATCTGTTGGCAACCTGGACTTCTTGTCAAGACATGTGACGGAGGGGTGACGGGGAGGGGAGAGTTTTCTTAAAGGGACAACACAGTGAATGGTTGGTTGGTTGCTTGATCGTGAAAGATGACGGGGGTAGAGTTTCTTTTTATCCGTTGGCAATCTGTCAAGACATGTGACGGAGGGGAGAGTTTTCTTAACGGGACAACACAGAAACCTATCAGAACATGAAAGAGAATGACGTCATCAACCGAAAAGAGGACAATGTAGTCTATTTTTTAATCAGTAATTAATTTTTAATGAGTAGTTCATTAAACAATTTTAATAAGTAAATTTTATTATCGTATTGATTATTAATTAATTATTTAACTGACTATTTTAATTCGCTAGATTTTTACAAAACGATATTGCACTGTAGGGGATTTGAACCCACCATCTATAGCATGCGAGACCAACGCGCTACCGACTGAGCTACGGAGACGTTACCTTGAGCTTTCTTCTTTATGTTTTCACCTCTTACGAGATAGGGGTGGGAAGAGGTTTTCCCCACATGGCTTTTAACTTCAAAGTATAGTCCAAGGAGATTGATATATGACGTGATTTTCTCAAAATATTTATATGATATTGGTGATTTGTTCATTTTTGTGAACATTTTTTTAAACAACTAGAAAATAATGTTCGAGTTATTTCTTTCTTGAAAAAATATTAAAACAATCCCATTTTCTTAAAATATTTATTTTATTTATTATTATTTATTTATTTATTTATTTATTTTATTTTATTTTATTTATTTATTTATTTTATTTTTATTTATTTATTTATTTATTTATTTATTGAGAAAAAAAAACTGAATTCTTTTTCTGGAAAATTTATAAAAACAATTCGAAAAACTTATGTTTTAGTTATTTCTTTTCTAAAAAATTTAAAACAATTTTATTTTTTTTACACTTTACTTACAATAGTAAAAATACTATCATATTTAATTTTAAAACATGCGAAATTTTTTTTAACAGTTATTAATTTTTTATTTTTAAGTTTAATAATAATAATAATTTTAAAAAAAAATTAAAAATTCTTTTTTTTTTTTTTTTTTTTTCCATTTTGTTAATTCTGTATTTTCTTTTTTTCTATAATTTTTAAACTTTTTTTATTTTTATTAATGTAAATGTTTTTTAGGTTTAATGAAATATTTTTTAAAAAATATTTCTCTTCTTTTTCAGTTTGTTAATTTTATATTTTCTTTTTCTGAATTTTTTAAACTTGTTATTTTTAATTTTATTAATGTAACTGTTTTTAGATTTAATAAAATATTTTTTAAACATATCTTTTCTTTTGTTTGAGATTGTGAATTTTATATTTTCTTTTTGTGAATTTTTTTAACTTGTTATTTTTATTTTTTTTCTTTTTATTCTCATTACTAATTTTAAAGTTAAAAAAAATATTTAATAAAAAAAATTAATCTTTCTTTTTTTATTTTATAAATTCTTTTATTTTCTTTTAGTGAAAAAATATAACAAAATTACTTATTATTACTATTTAATGAAACTTAATTGTATTACTATAATTATTATTATCATTATTTAGCAATATAATGAGATTTTTTATGCAATGTTCTTTTTCAGTTTAAAAAAAATTATATTTTATCTTGTGAAAAACTTTTTAGTCATTTATTTATTTCTTTAATGTAACTCTATTTTCTTACTCGCAAATTTTCAAAAGAGTTATTATCATTTAATAATTTGGATTAAGTAAGGAATCTGTTTAATACTGTCATATTTTAAAACATATTTCAAAGAAAAAATGTTGAATGTTCTATTTTAAGGAAATAAAATTTAACTTATGCATTCTGCTAGATTTGCTCAGGGAAAAATTACATTGAGTGACTAAAATTATAATTGTAGTCCAATGTAAAACAGAATTCCACTCGGCATGTGTTGAACTAAGGGATTTCCTTATTACTATTATTATTAAATAAATTGTTTTGGTATTACTATATACCCATTATGATACTTTTTTCATCACACCACAATATAATTCATCATATTCACAAAACTTTCCATTATTTTCATATTACTTCTTAAATATATAAATCTACTGAAACAGACACCGAATCTTCAATAAGTTAATGAGTTTTAAAAGTAGTTTATCTCTTTTTGGGAAAAAAAGTATGACATCTTGTATTATTTACACATAACTACATCAATATTCGAAAATAATTTGCGAAATTTTCTTGTACATAACAGTTTTTCATAATTCTGATAGAAATTTATAAAAATGAATTACCTTACAATGACCACCTATATCACTAAAGTCTTCAAAACACAAATCTTCATTCATACACATGAAATATTTTCATTATCTTATCACCTTGTTGACAATTCGAGTTCATGCTATCCTTTTTATTCAAAAGCATGTTAACAATTTAAGCCATGACACTTACCTATGTTTGCATAAAGTTACAATTTAAATGTCCCATAGTTTTTACAATTATTTTTTAATAGCTAAAATAATAATAAAAGTGTTTGAAATTATTAGCTTTATAATTATACATTTTTAAAAATAACGAAGTTTTAGTACCATTTATAAACTGGAAATATATTGTGTTAACTTTCTTATACGATAAATAGTTTAAAAATAAATATTTACATAGTTTTTATATTTACGATAGTTTTATATACAATGATTCATTAAAAATATATATAAGTTATAACTGATACCTTTTTATTAGAGCAAGAATCTAACTAAATAACATTTACCTAATTTTTAAGCGATCAATAATAAAAAAGTGGCAGTACATTTTTTAAACAAACAGAACATTATATATGCATTCTTTAACTTATTAACTTAGACAACACATTCTGTTTATATTTGTACACATACATCATCTCATTTTGGATTTTAACTTAAATAAATAATGTTTATCACTGTGGTTTACAAAAGAAAAGAAATTCTACACATAAAAGTTCTAAATTATAAATATTTACTGATTAAAATAAATATATCTTATAATGAAAATCATCTTTCATAATGTTCATTAAAAAACTTAATAAAAATTCACAAAATTTTCTAAAAATA
Source organism: Salticus scenicus (assembly GCA_963930645.1). NCBI lineage: Eukaryota > Metazoa > Arthropoda > Arachnida > Araneae > Salticidae > Salticus > Salticus scenicus. Next base: position 163,626,007 of record OZ005651.1, read on the forward strand.
ATTTTTTTCACATATACAAATAAAAAATATTTTACTATGATATTATCTGTTTTGACAATTTTTTTATGTCTGAGTGATATTATTTTAGCATAAAGGAATTTATATCAGATATGAGATTTGTTGGAACTTTCAACATTTTTTGATAATTTTTCAGATATTTTGTTGTAGTAAAATTTATTTTATTTCTCATGCAAGCTGTCAGAAAACGCAATGCAATTTTTTATTTAATTTTTCTTATTACTTTTTCCTGTATCTGAGCATTCTACTTTCAAATATTTTCTAAGTTTATATATTGAAAATATGGTACCTTGCATACGTTTCATTTCACGTTTGGAGAAAATCATCGAGTTTATTGAGAATATTAGAAAAATCGCACTATTTTTTAAATTTATGCACGGGTTGCGAAATTTTTACTCATTTCTTAATATCCGTTATATTCCATTTAGTATGTTTTATGGATGATCATAATAGCACACTTACAATAGAAAAAATAGATATAGAGCACAAGAACTTTAATGACTTTAAAAAACCGCTTGCCACGAATCTTTTTTTCTTTTCACTTAAATTACATTTTAATTTTTAAAAAGTTTCTTTTAAAATAATTTTCTAATAATCTTAACATGAATTAAACACAATCAATTATTAATTTTCCGGCAAATTAAATATTTTGAACAAAGTTGACTTTTATGAAAGTTTTGGCGTAACACCAAATGAAATTTCGAAATACTGTTTTTATAAAAAATACGCTAGATTACTAATAAAATCATCCAACCTATACAGAAAAACGCTATGAATTTTTAAAATTGTGAATAATTATTTATTGTAAATTGTGTTTATATAACTTAGTTTGTAATGAAAATAAAACTTGAACTATGTCTTTATGCAATTTTATTATTAATATTATTAGTTATATTATTAAATATGGAAGATATTATTATTTATTTATTTATTTTTTATTTTTTTTTTTTTTCAGAAAAAAAAATATTTCATAAATTATATGCTCGAATAATGACCAAAAGCATAATATTTTAATGTGTCTTATAATTAGCTCTTTAACGAACGATAAATGTATATTACCTTAGATTTTCAAATATGTTTTTTAAAAAGTACATTCAATCGCATTTATTTACTACACATTATTATAAATGCAAAGGGAATATATCTATCATTTATAGACAGGACATTTTTCTAAAGAATATTAACATAAACTAAAATATAATTTTTCACAAAGCCTTTTTGTCAAAAGATAAATTTACAAGTAGTAATCTAATAAAGTAAATTTTTTCATTAAAATGTCGCATAAATAATAATTATTTACAAAGCAGTTTTTATAATTTTGCATTTTAAAAATCTATATATGATATCGTGCGTAAGTGCATGACTTTCATCATTGAAATAACGAAAGTTATTTTTAAATGTTTAAATTTCCAATATGATATTTCTAATAAGTTTAAAGAGTCGCATCTCCATTCATCTATTAAAATTAATAATAAGTTAAATAGAATTATAAATACTCATACCCCAATTTTTTTCTTTATCCTATGACTTTGCATTATAATGATTGTAAATCCATTAAGTGAATGGATAATTTATCTTTCAATTGAATGAATGCTTTACACAAGTTACCATCACTGTCAGTAAATAAAAAGTCTTACAGCTAAGATAACTAATAATTACAATTTCAAGTAAACAGAGGTAGTATTTTTAAGGTATAGCACTTAGTAAATTGTTTGTTTTAATTGTTTAAATGCATGCCTTTTTTTTTTTTTTTTTTTTTTAAATAAAATAAAATATTATAAATTAGTACGTTTGAGAGATAAGGTTTTATTACATTCCAAATCAGTCACGATCACAATTAACTAACATTTTTATTTTGAGATAAAAACAATTCTTTGCATGGATAAATATTAACAAAGGATTTAAATAAGTGAACAGAAAATAGTACTTTTCATAAGTACTTAAATACAAATGTAATTTTAAAATTCAAGATATATTTTTTAAAAATCAAATAATATATTTTTCTAATTTTATTTAAAAAATAAAATAAAATATTTACTTACTTTTCGCAAGAAATTAAATTAAAAAAAAAAAAAAAAAAAAAAATGTTTTATTTATCCTAAAACTTTATTCAAATAAGTAAAAAATCCATTTCCTCTATCCTAAGCATTTAGTTTCATAAGAGAAAAAATTCTACAAAAAACGAATATAAATAAAGTCACCTCCAAATATTTATTTATTTCATAACGTTTTATTAAAAATTTTATTTATTTATTTTATTATTTTTTATATATTCAACAGCAGTTTTCCAATACATTTTTACTGCTAACATAGCTTTTACTTAAAATTAAACTTACAAAGTGTTCTCTAAAATTTCTTTTAACAAGATGTTTTGTTAATTTGAGATTTTGAATTTAACCAATTTACCAATTGATCTTTCGATAAGTGTCTTTCACTTTTTACCGTTGAACTTTCACTTTTTACCGTAGTATAAAACAAATACTCTTACGATAATGAGGGTAATAGAAAAAAGTATTTTTATCATTTTAAACTAAAAGTGAACTGCATTATATGAATGAAAACAACTTTATAAAATAAATCAACTTTGAGAGAATTATCAAATATTTTTATATAAACAAAACTAACAAAAGTTTTTGCATTATTTAAAAATTCCTTATCAAAAATAAGATATCTTTTTGAAGATTAAAAAATATCTAACCAATGATTAGTTTAATTTTGCTTGAAACAACAGGAAAAACTTTCTTTTAGAATTCAAATGGTGTTGTAAATGATTACCTGAGAAGCAATTTTATAATTATTTTGTTTATATAAATGTAAACAGTTAATGTATTCATCAGGAAGATTTCCATAAAAACATTGTAATTTGGTACGATTTTTTTTTTTTAATCGTTAGTTAGAATTTTAACATTATGCGTATTCATTTTAAATATTCTGCACTCAGAAATTGTAAATCAATCTTACACATAGCTAAAAGAATTAAATACTATTATTCATAGATCTATATGAAACCAAAATTTAGTGTTATTTCTGATAAAATATTTCGACCAAATTAAACATTAAGTGCCAGTAGACATAAATTTTTTAGCTAGACAATTTTAAAACATTTTCAGAGAAGAAATACGTTATCTAAGAAAATATATATAAGCGTTCTTATGTCCCCTTTTTGCACACGGAAAGTGAAAATTTTTATTTGTATACTCTTTCTATGTTTTACGACATGTGTATAAATATCGTTTTTGCACTGAAGGTGAAACTTATGAAATTTGATCCAATCTAAACAGACAAAAAACAATGATTTTATTAATTTATTAATGAAATCATAATTTTTGTCCATGTGTTAAAAATTGAGGTACATTTCATAAGTTTCGCTTTCAGTGCAAGAGTGATATTTATGCATAAGCCGAAAGAAAACATAAAAAGGGTTAACAAATAAAAATTTTCACTTTCCGAGTGCAAGAAAGGGGAGACATCAAACACAAACATATATTTTCTTTGATAACATATTTCTTCTCTGAAAATGTTTTAAAAATTTCTAGCTAAAAATTTATGTCTACTGGCACTTAATGTTTAATTTGGTCGAAATATTTTATCAGAAATAACACTAAATTTTGGTTTCATATAGATCTATGAATAATAGTATTTAATTCTTTTAGCTATGTGTAAGATTGATTTACAATTTCTGAGTGCAGAATATTTAAAATGAATACGCATAATGTTAAAATTCTAACTAACGATTAAAAAAAAAAAAAATCGTACCAAATTACAATGTTTTTATGGAAATCTTCCTGATGAATACATTAACTGTTTACATTTATATAAACAAAATAATTATAAAATTGCTTCTCAGGTAATCATTTACAACACCATTTGAATTCTAAAAGAAAGTTTTTCCTGTTGTTTCAAGCAAAATTAAACTAATCATTGGTTAGATATTTTTTAATCTTCAAAAAGATATCTTATTTTTGATAAGGAATTTTTAAATAATGCAAAAACTTTTGTTAGTTTTGTTTATATAAAAATATTTGATAATTCTCTCAAAGTTGATTTATTTTATAAAGTTGTTTTCATTCATATAATGCAGTTCACTTTTAGTTTAAAATGATAAAAATACTTTTTTCTATTACCCTCATTATCGTAAGAGTATTTGTTTTATACTACGGTAAAAAGTGAAAGTGCAACGGTAAAAAGTGAAAGACACTTATCGAAAGATCAATTGGTAAATTGGTTAAATTCAAAATCTCAAATTAACAAAACATCTTGTTAAAAGGAATTTTAGAGAACACTTTGTAAGTTTAATTTTAAGTAAAAGCTATGTTAGCAGTAAAAATGTATTGGAAAACTGCTGTTGAATATATAAAAAATAATAAAATAAATAAATAAAATTTTTAATAAAACGTTATGAAATAAATAAATATTTCGAGGTGACTTTATTTATATTCGTTTTTTGTAGAATTTTTTCTCTTATGAAACTAAATGCTTAGGATAGAGGAAATGGATTTTTTTACTTTTTTGAATAAAGTTTTAGGATAAATAAAACATTTTTTTTTTTTTTTTTTATTTAATTTCTTGCGAAAAGTAAGTAAATATTTTATTTTATTTTTTAAATAAAATTAGAAAAATATATTATTTGATTTTTAAAAAATATATCTTGAATTTTAAAATTACATTTGTATTTAAGTACTTATGAAAAGTACTATTTTCTGTTCACTTATTTAAATCCTTTGTTAATATTTATCCATGCAAAGAATTGTTTTTATCTCAAAATAAAAATGTTAGTTAATTGTGATCGTGACTGATTTGGAATGTAATAAAACCTTATCTCTCAAACGTACTAATTTATAATATTTTATTTTATTAAAAAAAAAAAAAAAGGCATGCATTTAAACAATTAAAACAAACAATTTACTAAGTGCTATACCTTTAAAATACTACCTCTGTTTACTTGAAATTGTAATTATTAATTATCTTAGCTGTAAGACTTTTTATTTACTGATAGTGATGGTAACTTGTGTAAAGCATTCATTCAATTGAAAGATAAATTATCCATTCACTTAATGGATTTACAATCATTATAATGCAAAGTCATAGGATAAAGAAAAAAATTGGGGTATGAGTATTTATAATTCTATTTAACTTATTATTAATTTTAATAGATGAATGGAGATGCGACTCTTTAAACTTATTAGAAATATCATATTGGAAATTTAAACATTTAAAAATAACTTTCGTTATTTCAATGATGAAAGTCATGCACTTACGCACGATATCATATATAGATTTTTAAAATGCAAAATTATAAAAACTGCTTTGTAAATAATTATTATTTATGCGACATTTTAATGAAAAAATTTACTTTATTAGATTACTACTTGTAAATTTATCTTTTGACAAAAAGGCTTTGTGAAAAATTATATTTTAGTTTATGTTAATATTCTTTAGAAAAATGTCCTGTCTATAAATGATGGATATATTCCCTTTGCATTTATAATAATGTGTAGTAAATAAATGCGATTGAATGTACTTTTTAAAAAACATATTTGAAAATCTAAGGTAATATACATTTATCGTTCGTTAAAGAGCTAATTATAAGACACATTAAAATATTATGCTTTTGGTCATTATTCGAGCATATAATTTATGAAATATTTTTTTTTCTGAAAAAAAAAAAAATAAATAAATAAATAAATAAAATAAAATAAATAAATAAATAATAATATCTTCCATATTTAATAATATAACTAATAATATTAATAATAAAATTGCATAAAGACATAGTTCAAGTTTTATTTTCATTACAAACTAAGTTATATAAACACAATTTACAATAAATAATTATTCACAATTTTAAAAATTCATAGCGTTTTTCTGTATAGGTTGGATGATTTTATTAGTAATCTAGCGTATTTTTTATAAAAACAGTATTTCGAAATTTCATTTGGTGTTACGCCAAAACTTTCATAAAAGTCAACTTTGTTCAAAATATTTAATTTGCCGGAAAAATTAATAATTGATTGTGTTTAATTCATGTTAAGATTATTAGAAAATTATTTTAAAAGAAACTTTTTAAAAATTAAAATGTAATTTAAGTGAAAAGAAAAAAAGATTCGTGGCAAGCGGTTTTTTTAAGTCATTAAAGTTCTTGTGCTCTATATCTATTTTTTCTATTGTAAGTGTGCTATTATGATCTTCCATAAAACATACTAAATGGAATATAACGGATATTAAGAAATGAGTAAAAATTTCGCAACCCGTGCATAAATTTAAAAAATAGTGCGATTTTTCTAATATTCTCAATAAACTCGATGATTTTCTCCAAACGTGAAATGAAACGTATGCAAGGTACCATATTTTCAATATATAAACTTAGAAAATATTTGAAAGTAGAATGCTCAGATACAGGAAAAAGTAATAAGAAAAATTAAATAAAAAATTGCATTGCGTTTTCTGACAGCTTGCATGAGAAATAAAATAAATTTTACTACAACAAAATATCTGAAAAATTATTAATAAAATGTTGAAAGTTCCAACAAATCTCATATCTGATATAAATTCCTTTATGCTAAAATAATATCACTCAGACATAAAAAAATTGTCAAAACAGATAATATCATAGTAAAATATTTTTTATTTGTATATGTGAAAAAAATTATTTTTAGAAAATTTTGTGAATTTTTATTAAGTTTTTTAATGAACATTATGAAAGATGATTTTCATTATAAGATATATTTATTTTAATCAGTAAATATTTATAATTTAGAACTTTTATGTGTAGAATTTCTTTTCTTTTGTAAACCACAGTGATAAACATTATTTATTTAAGTTAAAATCCAAAATGAGATGATGTATGTGTACAAATATAAACAGAATGTGTTGTCTAAGTTAATAAGTTAAAGAATGCAAATATAATGTTCTGTTTGTTTAAAAAATGTACTGCCACTTTTTTATTATTGATCGCTTAAAAATTAGGTAAATGTTATTTAGTTAGATTCTTGCTCTAATAAAAAGGTATCAGTTATAACTTATATATATTTTTAATGAATCATTGTATATAAAACTATCGTAAATATAAAAACTATGTAAATATTTATTTTTAAACTATTTATCGTATAAGAAAGTTAACACAATATATTTCCAGTTTATAAATGGTACTAAAACTTCGTTATTTTTAAAAATGTATAATTATAAAGCTAATAATTTCAAACACTTTTATTATTATTTTAGCTATTAAAAAATAATTGTAAAAACTATGGGACATTTAAATTGTAACTTTATGCAAACATAGGTAAGTGTCATGGCTTAAATTGTTAACATGCTTTTGAATAAAAAGGATAGCATGAACTCGAATTGTCAACAAGGTGATAAGATAATGAAAATATTTCATGTGTATGAATGAAGATTTGTGTTTTGAAGACTTTAGTGATATAGGTGGTCATTGTAAGGTAATTCATTTTTATAAATTTCTATCAGAATTATGAAAAACTGTTATGTACAAGAAAATTTCGCAAATTATTTTCGAATATTGATGTAGTTATGTGTAAATAATACAAGATGTCATACTTTTTTTCCCAAAAAGAGATAAACTACTTTTAAAACTCATTAACTTATTGAAGATTCGGTGTCTGTTTCAGTAGATTTATATATTTAAGAAGTAATATGAAAATAATGGAAAGTTTTGTGAATATGATGAATTATATTGTGGTGTGATGAAAAAAGTATCATAATGGGTATATAGTAATACCAAAACAATTTATTTAATAATAATAGTAATAAGGAAATCCCTTAGTTCAACACATGCCGAGTGGAATTCTGTTTTACATTGGACTACAATTATAATTTTAGTCACTCAATGTAATTTTTCCCTGAGCAAATCTAGCAGAATGCATAAGTTAAATTTTATTTCCTTAAAATAGAACATTCAACATTTTTTCTTTAAAATATGTTTTAAAATATGACAGTATTAAACAGATTCCTTACTTAATCCAAATTATTAAATGATAATAACTCTTTTGAAAATTTGCGAGTAAGAAAATAGAGTTACATTAAAGAAATAAATAAATGACTAAAAAGTTTTTCACAAGATAAAATATAATTTTTTTAAACTGAAAAAGAACATTGCATAAAAAATCTCATTATATTGCTAAATAATGATAATAATAATTATAGTAATACAATTAAGTTTCATTAAATAGTAATAATAAGTAATTTTGTTATATTTTTTCACTAAAAGAAAATAAAAGAATTTATAAAATAAAAAAAGAAAGATTAATTTTTTTTATTAAATATTTTTTTTAACTTTAAAATTAGTAATGAGAATAAAAAGAAAAAAAAAAAAATAACAAGTTAAAAAAATTCACAAAAAGAAAATATAAAATTCACAATCTCAAACAAAAGAAAAGATATGTTTAAAAAATATTTTATTAAATCTAAAAACAGTTACATTAATAAAATTAAAAATAACAAGTTTAAAAAATTCAGAAAAAGAAAATATAAAATTAACAAACTGAAAAAAGAAGAGAAATATTTTTTAAAAAAATATTTCATTAAACCTAAAAAACATTTACATTAATAAAAATAAAGAAGTTTAAAAATTATAGAAAAAAAGAAAATACAGAATTAACAAAATGGAAAAAAAAAAAAAAAAAAGAATTTTTAATTTTTTTTTTAAATTATTATTATTATTAAACTTAAAAATAAAAAATTAATAACTGTTAAAAAAAATTTCGCATGTTTTAAAATTAAATATGATAGTATTTTTACTATTGTAAGTAAAGTGTAAAAAAAATAAAATTGTTTTAAATTTTTTAGAAAAGAAATAACTAAAACAAAGTTTTTCGAATTGTTTTTATAAATTTTCCAGAAAAAGAATTCAGTTTTTTTTTCTCAATAAATAAATAAATAAATAAATAAAAATAAAATAAATAAATAAATAAAATAAAATAAAATAAATAAATAAATAAATAAATAATAATAAATAAAATAAATATTTTAAGAAAATGGGATTGTTTTAATATCTTTTCAAGAAAGAAATAACTCGAACATTATTTTCTAGTTGTTTAAAAAAATGTTCACAAAAATGAAAAAATCACCAATATCATATAAATATTTTGAGAAAATCACGTCATATATCAATCTCCTTGGACTATACTTTGAAGTTAAAAGCCATGTGGGGAAAACCTCTTCCCACCCCTATCTCGTAAGAGGTGAAAACATAAAGAAGAAAGCTCAAGGTAACGTCTCCGTAGCTCAGTCGGTAGCGCGTTGGTCTCGCATGCTATAGATGGTGGGTTCAAATCCCCTACAGTGCAATATCGCTTTGTAAAAATCTAGCGAATTAAAATAGTCAGTTAAATAATTAATTAATAATCAATACGATAATAAAATTTACTTATTAAAATTGTTTAATGAACTACTCATTAAAAATTAATTACTGATTAAAAAATAGACTACATTGTCCTCTTTTCGGTTGATGACGTCATTCTCTTTCATGTTCTGATAGGTTTCTGTGTTGTCCCGTTAAGAAAACTCTCCCCTCCGTCACATGTCTTGACAGATTGCCAACGGATAAAAAGAAACTCTACCCCCGTCATCTTTCACGATCAAGCAACCAACCAACCATTCACTGTGTTGTCCCTTTAAGAAAACTCTCCCCTCCCCGTCACCCCTCCGTCACATGTCTTGACAAGAAGTCCAGGTTGCCAACAGATAAAAAGAAACTTTACCCCCGTCATCTTTCACGATCAAGCAACCAACCAACCATTCAACCGTTTTGACCCCTGAACGGCGGGGCTTACTACTAAGCTAAAATGGTATCTCCGAAATATCTAATTCTCTTTTGATATTTTTATGACTGGAATGTAACTGGTGTGCTTGTAACATGTTGATATGTATGAGGTCTTATTTGAAGCCAAAACGTCTTTCTTGTTTTTAATCTTTTTAAATTGTGCTTTTACACTTTTTTATTGTAATTAACGATCTCATTTTAAAAGTTGTTTTAATTTTACCCTGCGAATACCCTTATTTTTAAGTTCTCATGCTGAACAGATCTTCAGTAATATAGCAATTTTCTGTATTAAATTGAAAAGTTCAATATCTCTATTCTAAAATGAATAATATGTTACTTTTTTTTTTTTTCAGAATAAGTTTTATGGTTAATGTTTTGGGGGCCGAAACGGTGGTTTATGACCACGTCTATATATATCTTACTAATTAAAAGAAATTCTTTTATCTTTACAGGAATTCAGTTTACTGAACAAATTAATGCATTTTGAAACTATGAAATTCATTCATATTTGTTGTGGCTTTATAGCGACACACACATATGAGTGAAAATACTTTTGATTGTTTTACTTAAAAGCGACAGTATTTAGTGGACTTTTGTAATAAAGCCAATAATTGGGGAGGGGGGCAGTGTGCTCTCTTGGCCCCGGGTCCTTTTAGATAAGCTTCAGTAATGGTAACCTTCTGTGTTTGAAGTAATGAAGCATTAAAGTTTATGTTACATCTTCAACCTTCCTTAGTAGCTAATTATAAAATGCGTCTCGTACAACATCCCTTCGGAACCATAATTAGTTACAACTTCCGATCAATACTCTCACGTCATGTTTAAGGTAGCACTCCTCATCAATTAGCTAAGCATTCAACTATTACCTTTACAAATAAGTAAAAACCACTTAACCTTAAAATTTCTACGTTCCTGTTTTTTAATGGGCGAACTTTTCGCTTAGCCAAAATATACTCCCGAAGAACGCATTTAATTTTTTAAGTTCATCACAAGCAACGAAACGCACTTATCAAAATAATTTTAACTGTTTAACAAAGATAGTTGTTTACTTGAATAGCTTTTCTGAATTTTAATGGGCAGTTAATCTCACATACTTAACCTCTTTTAATCATAAAATAGCATATAATTGTACGATTCGAATTATAAACTCTGACATCTAATGAGAAATCATAAATGATTTGATTTTTCTTTTAATGCTTAAACTACTTCAGAAGTGATACAATGTGTATCAAAAGCTTGAAAAAAATTAACATATATGTAAGGCAAGGCAGAATTGTAATTAAAATGAAACTTATAAAATATAGTTGCTGTTTTAAACATATATTATTAAAAATTCTAGCAATTTACTTAAATATTTGCTTTACTTTAATTTTTATTTTATTCAAAGAATTATTTCCAAGCTTTTGTAATAGAAATTCTAGCTGAAAATTTATAATATTTATCTATTTATTATTTCAAATTAATCATTATTAGCTTAAAAAATATTTATATGTTAATTTTTCTTAAATATTATTTTTCTTTTTAGTTGCTTAAAATTTTGTTTTTCATCAGAATTTTCTTTATCCGCAGTTTTTGCAGTGCTTCCACTTCATTAATTTCATTACGTTCATTACTTAACCTTTAAATTCCGAGTACTGCCTTTTGTCAGAATCCCGGAAAAAAATCGCACGGAAAAAATCGCACCGGAAAAAACCGCACTGGAAAAAATCGCACCAGGAAAAAATCGCACCGGAAAAAATCGCACCAGAAAAAAATCGCACCGGAAAAAATCGCACGCGGAAAAAATCGCACAGAAAAACATTCATGTTTGCGTACGCACATGCCTCTCCCGCCAGAAAGCAAAACTCATCTTAAGATTCATATGGGCTGGACCTTAGGCAATAAATTTTAAATTCTATTTAATCTTAAAAACGAGGTTACAGAAAACAAAAAGGACGGGGGTATTATTAAATTGCATTCTCTGTCCCTCTAGATCCGGAAGAGTGGATATATATGATAATTTAACAACTTTCTAGAAATAAAATTTAAGAAAATAGTAAATGTTTGAATACCAATGAGAGATATGGGGATTCCGAAAAAAAATCCGGAAGAAGGGCATTCTTCCAATTCGCGAATCGCAAAATAAAAAATATCAAATAAGGAATTTAAAGAATGATTTTCAATTTATTTGGTACAACATTCATTGGAAAAGGGGGGGGGGGGTAGTGAAGAAAGTGGATGTTTGTACACTATGTTTTGCATTTAATTAAAATTTATTAAAAATATCACTGAATATTTAGGAAAAATTACGCTGATTATTATATATGTATCTTGGTGGAAAGGGGGGAGGGGGCAAATGACAAAAATGATTGCATAAATATAACAATGTTACCAATTTGAATTAAAATTTCAAAAACTATCACTTTCTTTTAATGAACGATTTCAAATAGTGTTACATATACCTAGGAAGGGGGGTTGCTTAGGGGGGAAAATTATTGTTTTTAAATCACTCTTTACATTTATAAGAAATTTTGTATAAATATCTCTTAATGTTTATCAAAAACTGCAGATAGGATTATATTACCCAGTGACAGATAGGGACCACATGGAAGTAATATATTTTTATGAATGGTGGAAAAAAGTCCCCGGGAAAAAAATCACCGGGAAAATAAGTGCCCGAAAAAAAGTCACTCGGAAAAAACAGTCCCCGGAAAAAAGTCACTAGGAAAAAAAGTCACCGAAAAAAAAGTCGCCAGAAAAAAGTCCATAAAAAGAAAAAAAAATAATAATAATAATAATAATAATAATAATGCGTTTTAAAAGCTTCTAAGGATGTTTAAGAATGAGTATGGCTTCGTTTTGTGTTTCTGTTTGTCTGTTAACCACTATTATAAAGATCTTTTTTTCCGATAATATTTATTAAAGGGCCTGGAACTGGTATACCTAATTCAAGTTTTCTATGGCATATCGATATTCTCTATTGAAAATGATATAATTATCGCAACTAATGTGTGTAGAGGAACTTGCAAAAATATTTCTGATGCATTAAAGTCCATGATCGGTATTTTTAAAACAGTCTTTATTTTATACTGAACAAACATAGGAAACACCTTTACGCTTTTTGAAGGTGATAAAAAAGAGCGTGTGTCATTTTATTCTCTGAAAACTCGGCACAAAGATGTTTAAATGCATATAAAACAGTAATATTTAAAGGAATAAGACAAATAAGAATAACATGAAATTTTTGTTTACTAATATAAGTTATACGATATACCTTTTCCATTGGTCTGCTATAAAATAATATTTTGATGAGACGACGTATAATCGAAATTTTAGTAAAAAATTTATAGAAACTTACGAGTTTTATTTTATATAAATGGAATTATATATAACATTACTATGCAAAATGAGAATTAATAATGTAATGTTATTAGTTTAACATTTTTCAAAGGTAGTGTTAGTTTTTGATTTAATAGTGTGTTTAATGGAATAGCATATGCTTACTATTTATTGAAAATAATAAATGCATTTGAAAATAGCACAAGGATAGAAAAATGTGTAGAATCATATCCTGTTTGTAATATGTTTCTATTTTTTTCTATTTAGAAATTACATTGTCAAAAAATATTTCATAAACATATTCTGTCTTCATCTAGAACGAATATTCATTTTATGAATCCCTAAACGGGATGTATAGATTTCTTAGTTATGCGTGTGAGGTAAAGAAATAAAATGAATAGACGAAATGATCGAGAATTTTAAACAAAGCGGCAACGCACTTTTGTTTGTAGCACTTTTGCCTACTTTGTTCGCCTGATGAAAAATCGTGTCTTATTTCGACCTGAAAATATTGTTGCATGTTCTTGCATTTTATGGCGTTTATTCAAATTTTTGTACTTATAACAGACATTATTTTCAAATATACAACCTAAAATATAATTAAAATTTCATTAAAAAAAAAAAAAAAAAAAAAAAAAAAAGGTTTGCAGTAATTAAAAGTAAATTTATCATCTAAATGTTATGCTTCTTCCCCTCCTACACTTGCACTGTAAGATATAGGTCTAATAGACTGTGCCTTCTCAATATCTGTTTTTTTTTGTTTTTTTTGTGAAATTTTAGTCAAATTTTAGGTCATATTTGAATTTAATCTCTGTTGTTTGTTTTACAATACTGGTAGAGAACTATTGAAACACTTCAGTTTTTGTGGATTTTATTATTAATATTCATCAAATCATAAATAGAAGGGCGGCAGATTCTTCTCATGATATCAAATAATTTTCTGCTTTTTTTTTTTTAAATCAATAATAGGGTAGTTTAAAGAATAATATATTTTACTTCCATCTGCACCCCCTTGCCCCCCCCCCAGGTATATAATATGTACATTCATTGTGATAGTCACAAATTGTACGTACTTATACAAAGTTTCATTAAAATCAGTAAGAAGTGGTATAAAAACAATTGTTTTCTTTCCATTTGCTGCTAGCTCCTTCCCTCCCCCCCCCTTTTCTCAGATATAAAATAAATGAATGGTGTACCAAATCAAATGAAATTCTAAAAACGTAATTTAAAAGTCATTCTGTGAACTCCATATTTGATATTTATTATTTTGCGATTTGCGAAGTGAAAAAGTGCCCTTTTTACCGGTGTCCTTTTTTACGGTGCCCTTTTCGGGTTCCCAGACCGACATATATTTTCTAAAAATGGTGAAATCGTTTTCTGGATTTTTAAAAACATGTAAATTCATCGAAAACCGGAAGTTGAAAATTTTTACGAATCCAATACTTTCTATTGAATAAATAATAATAATAATAATAATAATAATAATAAAATGCCATAACTTAATTTGTGATGCTTCAGATGATTGATTATAAAAGATATTTTGTAATTAAAGCTCATCTTCAATGTAATCATTACTTATTACTTTCTCTTAGCCATAGGGTCGAGAATGAATTGTTTTAGGGTGAAAATGTTTAACGTGAGTTTTTGTTATTTTTACATGTTTTAAGGTCCCCTGAATACGAAAAATCATGTTTTTAGCGAATGGTCTGTGTGTCTGTTATCAGCATATCTCAAGAACATATAGTAGCAGAAATTCCAAACTCGGTATTCTAAATGCGTATCATATAGGGATAAAGCTTTTCGTTGAGATGAAGCCAATGGTTCGTGTACAGGGACACTTAAAATTATTCACGTCTATGGGGGAAATTGCAGGTAAGTAGAGTTTAACATCTATAGACTGCAACTAAAGCAAATGAAACGAATATATACAGTGCCTGATTTAAGGCAGGGCATTCGGGGCATGTGCCCTGGGCCCTCACAGTAAAGGGGCCCCCAAGAAATTTCATCATACATTTTTTAAAAAATAGTTAAAAGGAAAAATTTCCATATTTTGCTATAATGATCGTTGTTTTGTGTTTTTTTTTCAATGGATGGAGGAATTACTGCACTGTTTTATAAATCGGCGTGATGATCTTTCAAGGAAATTATCAACTCATTGGAAAAATTGCAATATTTTCGCTAAACGCAAGTACAACTGCATACTACCAATACTTGCATTCCAAACTTTTACAGGCTAACTGATCCGAGCCAGGCACCGCAATGCAGATACATGGGGGCGACGTACGTCGATCCGATAGACAAGCCACGGATCTTGTTTTTTAGCCTTACTCTTACCAACAAAATGAAAGTGAACTTTTAGACGGCTGAATCAGAAATAAGAGGTTTGTTTTGTTTATTGTAACATTAAAGTACGAGAAAAAGGGACCCATTGAACATGAGTGCCCTGGGCCTCCAAGTGAGTAAATCGGTCCCTGAATATATATCTTGTGTAATATAGATAGCCAACTGGGGAAAAAAAATGTGTATGTAGGAGCCTCGCCTCCCCCCTGGGGGGAAGTTCCCCCTCGAGGGGAGTAAATTTTCATGATGGGTATCTTTCAAAAGAGCTCGCCAATATCTTTAAAACGAATGGTTGAACCATCGATCTGCGATAATTTAAAATTAAGTTATTGACCTTTTTTCATTTTTAACAAAAAAAAAAAAAAAAAAGAAAAATTTGTAATATTGAGAATAAAATCAACTTGATATATATAGTGTTATACTACTTCTCTAATGTGGAAATCGCCTGCATTATCATAAAAGATAGTTTTTTTAAATAATAATTTTAATAAATTATTTTTTTAAATCAGAATTATTTTTTAATAACCGAATTCAATTCTATATAAATGTAGGTGCATTAATGAAACGGTGGGTTGAGGGGGGCGATAGCCCCCCTCACACTGAACTAATTATCATATAAAACTCTTCCGAAGCCTAATTTGAATTGTTTAACACAGGTTTACATAACAGTACTCGTTATCTTACCTTTTAATCTGCAACCTGTATTTATAGTATTAAATTTCAGGGTAAGAGAAAGTCGAGTGAGTGACACACCAGATTATTATTATTATTATTATTATTGTACTCAACGTAAGCATCATAATAAATATTGAAATTTAATTCTTATATTAGAAAAATGTAAATTCATAATACTTTATTAAATACTACTATTAAATAACAAACTGAATCTACCTTTGAAAACGTTAAAAATTTTAAAATATTATTCTTAATTATTATTTTATGTAATAATATTACGTAAACAATCACTTGTCAAGACTAAATTTGCACGAATCAAAATTGTGTATTAAAATTTCGATTGTATGTCTTTTTAATACTTTATGTCAAACCTTTCAAAGAGGTGTATTGCATAATATGCTTTTGTCTTCATTTCTTTACATCTTTTTATACGACAACAAGATTTTTCTAGAAAGGAAAGAAGGTAAAGGGGGTTTTCTGTATCTGAAAAGAAGGAAATATCACAAATTCTGGCCTTTGAAAATATTTCTTATCTATTCAATGTTCAAAGAGTAGGGCTATAAAGAGAAGGACCACTATATAGATTATGATTGTGAACTGTGAAGTGAGAATACAAAAGCAGAGGTTGGAATAGGAGAGGGTAACTCAATGACATTACCTGATGAAAGAAAAAACTAGAGAACGCTTCTAGGAAAAACATTTCCTTCCTAATTCCCTCATTGTCTACACAAAGAAGCATTTTTGTTTACCTGTGCTCAAAAAGTAAAATTAGCCTCCAATCTCCTCCCATCCTCAACTCTTTATTTATTTATTTTTTTTATTTAACCATTAATTTTTTAATTTTTATTTACTTATTTTAATTTCTTCTTTTTTTTTTTTTTTTTTTTAATAACTAATATTGATATAAAATCGCACAAATATTGAACACATGAATAAATATATTAATAAAGGCTAAAGTTCCTTCTTTAAGACTGAAAAATGTTGGAAAATGAATGATTCTAATATTCAGAGCCCCTTGGGAAAAAATATATATATACACATTTATATCTGCCGGCGAAAAATGTTATCAGTACCAAAGATGAAATATATTTTACTCTAGAGATATTTTAGCATATAATTCGCTAGTAAGAATTCTCAAATTATCCTTTTTCGTTTTACTTTATTTTGTTACCCTTTTTTTTATATATTTATCGTTGCCATTTTTTCCTGTTGCCATACTTTCCGGTTGCCATTTTTTCCGTTAACATTTTAATTAAATTCCATTTTACCATAGCCATTCTTTCTGGTATCATTTCTCTCCCCCCCCCCCCCCCAATTACTATTCTAACTGCAGCCATTTTTACTGCGCACAGACAAAATGAGAATTTGCAAGACCTCAAATAAAAGAAAACAAAATAACTGTTCCATAAAATACCCTCTCTCTTTATATTTATATATATATGTTACACAGCTATTTAGAAATAAGTTCTGTGATATAGTTTTATTCTTCTGTGCGATTTTTTCCGGTGCGATTTTTTCCAGTGCGATTTTTTCCGAGTGAGATTATTTCCGAGTGCGATTTTTTCCGGTGCGATATTTTCCAAGTGCGATTTTTTCCGGTGCGATTTTTTCCGTGCGATTTTTTCCGCCTCCCCTTTTGTCAACATGCCCAATTTTTTTCTTCTATAGAATTATTAGAATGATATTGCCGATGGGCAAGAAATTGCGTTTTAGTTAAAATAAAGTATGTTTTTCTAAAGTATTTTTCCCGTGATTTATTTAATAGAAGAAAGAAGTGAAACATTTTTAAACTGGTCTTAAAATAATCAGCTATTTAAAGGATTAAAGATGATGCTTTTTTTACTTTCTCTTACCCATAAGGTAGAGAAAGTATTGTTTTTGGGTCAAATTTTCGAACGCGAGATTTTGTTATATTTACACGTTTTGAGGTCCCCTGAATACGAAAATCATGTTTTTAGCAAATGGTCTGTGTGTCTGTGTGTCTGTGTGTGTGTCTGTCTATTATCAGCATATCTCAAAAACAAATGGTAACAGACATTCCAAACTTGGTATTCTAAATGTGTATCATATATAGATGCTACAGTAAGCTTTTCATTAAGATCAAGCAAATGGTTCGTGTACAGGGTCAATCAGGAGAACTCTAATATATTACGTCTATAGGGGAAATTGCAGGTAAGTAGAGTTCAACGTCTATAGACTGCACTAAACCAAATGAAACGAATATATATTTTTTCTAATAGAGATAGTCAACTGGGAAAAAAATTTTGTGTATGTAGGAGCCTCGCCTCCCCCCCCCCTCGAGGGGAGTAAATTTCCATGATGGGTATCTTTCAAAAGAGCTCGCCAATACCTTTAATACGAATGGTTGAACCATCGATCTGCGATAATTTAAAATAAAGTTATCGATTTTTTTTTTACTTTTAACGGAAAAAAAAAACTTAGAAAAAAAATCGTATTTTTTTTTTTATTTATTTATTTATTTATTTATTTTTATTGAGATTAAAATGGACTTTTTTTGGATATTTAGTGTTATACTTCTTCTCTAATATGGAAATCGTCTGCATTATCATAAAAGATAATTTTTTTAAATAATAATCTTAATAAATTATTTTTAAAAAACAGAATTATTTTTTAATAACTGAATTTAATTTTATATAAATCTGGGTGCATTAATGAAACAGTGGGTTGAGGGGGCGGTAGCCCCCCTCACACAGAATTAATTATCATATAAAACTCTTCCGAAGTCTAATTTGAATTGTTTAACATAGGTTTACATAACATCGTTATCTTACCTCTTAAATTCCAACCTGTATTTATAATATTAAATTTCAGGGTAAGAGAAAGTCCTGTGAGTGACACACCAGAATATTCTTTTTCTTTTTCTTTTTCTTTTTCTTTTTTTTTTTTTTTTTTCTTTTCTTTTCTAATTTCCTTTTTGAAATAAAAAATTTGTTATACAACTAATGCTAAGTTATCGTATTACAGTAAAGTCTCATACAACGCGGTGGCAGAGATGACAAAGAAATAAAACAGTTTTATTTTTTAACACCACTAAATTTTTAGAGTACCAATCTATTGGTTCATACACTTTATTAAGTTTTCGTATAAAGCAGTTGCTTTGATATAAAATTAGTGGTGTTAAAAAAGGAAATTGTAATATTCATGAGGCAAACATGCACCCGAGTTGCACCAGAATTTACTGTAATCATTTATTTATGGATCTTTCATTAGTATCCTAATGTTAACTGCTTTTTTTTTTTTTTTTTTTTTTTTTTTTTGTTAATCCAAGACGCTTATTTAAACAAAGAAAACGGTACCTGTTAATCAAACAAATTATCGCAAAACGAAAAAGGTAAAATAAACCAAGAAGAAATTAAATATTTGCATAGTAATAAAAGCAATTCTAATTAGAAAAAATCATCAAATGCATTCTTTATATATTTGAAAATTTATATTTAGCAAGCATTTAATATCTTAAACTGAATAATATTTCTTTTCTATTCGTTCTCTTTTTTCCTTCCCATTCACTATCTATACATTTAAAAAGTATGTGGAGCATTTTTATCAGTTTTTAAAAAGCAAAAATGTTATTAACTTAGTATATTGAATTGCAGTCGTTAGTATTATTGACTACCCACCACTTTTATTTTATCGCTGATTATAATTTTATATAATTATTTTATATCAATCGTTTCTAATCAAAGTTCTTCTATCTTTTTTCATACTCTTTTTAAATTTCCATTTTTTATTTTTATTTTAAATAGTTATGTTGTGCGAGACACATGTACATTTGTTTTTCTTAATTTATTACCTTAATTTCTAGAAAATTAAGTAATATATGTACAATATTTTACTTTCATCCTTTTTACACTCACACATTTTTATAATAATACTCCTTGGATTTTGTGGCTTTGGCTTTTTAAACCCTTTCATATATGTCCTGGTGAATGTTTCCCCTAGAGGAAGCATTTGATTAAAACTACAAAAAGGGTCTTGTTGAGGTTATTTTACTGATTTAAACCAAATCTTCATTAAAAGTAAAAAGTCAATTTCATTACGACAACACAAGATATTGTATTAACAAATTTACAAAATTGCTTTGCTTATATTTAAAAGTATATATATATATATATATATATTTTATTAATTTTACATTTTTTTTTTTCTTTAGAATTACACCAAAAATTATTTTGTCAATTTAACAAAAATTTCTATTAGAACACAATTAAACAGAAATTTTTGTTGTGCTTACCAAATTTTTTTTGATTCAACAAAACTATTCTCTAAGTGTTCCAAGCAACACATTTGTATAATTTTCATTTCATTGACAATGAAAGATTTCTTTCGTATTCCTTATCTGTTTTCAACTTTTCTTTACATTTCAGTATGCTCCATGATATCTTTCTGAAACGTTCACCATTTTCAAAATTTTTGAATGATTGAAGTGACTAAAATTTTATGTTATAAGTCATATTTTTTGTTACGATCGCGGTCATTTCTACGTTTTCGAAAGTAATCTAAAAGTAACTGAATATTCCGAAACGTTTTTGTAATATTTACAGTGTTTCTATATTATATGATTGTTACTTTCTGGAACATTTTGTGCTGTTAGGGAGGATGAATTGGAGCTCATCCGATCTAGGCTGAATTTATTCACCAATACACTGAATATATATATACCCCCCCTCTCATTTAAAACGAATAAGTAGTCATTTTCTGAATCCCTAAACTAGAACTAAAGATTTTCGAGTTATGCGTATAAGGTAAATAAATAACTTGGATAGACGAAATGATCAAGAGTTTCTAATCTATATTTTTCTAGATGGTGAAACAATATTATGAATATTATGAATATCACAAATCCTCTGTATTGCGAGACATTCTCGCTTGATTTCCTGTAACCATACAACAAAATTATAGTTACTAAAAGTCGCTTCTTTTGTTCGCATATATTTGCAGAGATATTAAAACAAGGTTGACTCCGATAATATAGGAAAAGGCTCTAGAATTCTAATAGGGGTTTTTAAAACTAGCTAACAAACGGAAATTATAAGGGTGACATGGAACTATTTTTACTACAGCCACAATTTCCTTTCTAGATTGCAGTCACAGAAAGAAAAATTCAATATATTTATACTTCTTATTTCATTCCCTAGTCATTGAATTGTCGTAGCAATACTAAAAATTCTGAAATGAAAACACATTGCACGGTGACGATGAATAATTTTTATTACATTAAGTTATATTTCTGCACTGCAGAGTAATTTTTAGAAGGCTGCTATTTTATCTTTTCATAAGCACTGCTATTTTATCTTTTATTTATCTTCTTCTCAAGTTCTTTCACTTGATAATTTTTTTGTAGTTTGTTTAGTTTTTATAATGATGAAAAGATTATTGCTACTTTTGTAAAATTCAATAACATGGGTAACTTGATCCATTTTGTTGGGTTCTTTGAACATGGAACCAGCCTACGCCTAATAATTAAAAAGGACATGTTTAGTCTTCTATTTTTCTTAATTACAATAATTAAATCATTAGTAAGATTATTCTTATATTTTTTAGTAGTACAGTTATTCATTTCAAGTTGCACATGGCTGAAATCCCCCTTTGAAAAATAAAAATAAATAATTATTTTATTTATTTATTTATATAATTTTATTTTTTAGTGTTCAATAAACATTTTTGTAACAAGTTATGTATAATACTTTCTACTATTAAATGAAAATTTTCCTTCTGTATCATAAATATGCGGTGATTTGGTATTTGTGAAAATTTTTGACTTTGGATTTTGCAAGTTTTTAGGATTGAGTACTCCGAAAATCACAAAACCGTTAAGGTGTTCGTCCGTAGGTTAGTCAATTTTTTAAGTAGTTTGTTAGTTTGTCAGTCTGTGTAGACATATCTCAAGAATAAATTATCGTATAGAAGTGAGGCTAGTTTTAAATATCATTTAAGAACTCTATTGAAAATCAACATTCTACTTTTAAAACTTCGTAAGTTATAAAAAAAAAAAAAAAATCATTACATGGCAGAATTTGGATTATGAATATTATAGCATAGGAAACAGCTTAAATTGCATGAAAACTAACATACAAAACTGACAACAGCATCATTATGTAGCTAATTAAGATAAGGAAAATGTATCGATCAGGGGTAGCTTAGTGCATGGGGCATTTCAATCTCGAATTATGTCTGTGGATCAGACGTTAATGAATATAGTATGAGCTATAGTAGAAATTTGTGTGAAGAAATGCATATAGTATGGAACAAGCAGATTCTATTTATGCAAACTAGTTTCGATTACAATAAATTTTAAAAGTTTTATTGATCCTAAAATGTTATGTTTTTTATTTTAAATAAAGAAAAAAATATATTTAATTACAATAATGGATAATATTTACTACCAAAATTGCAACTGAAATTTTTGGTATAATATGGTCTAACGTGTCCCATGTTGGATCAAGGTACAACAGAATTGGGTCACCTTGGTTCACTTTCTGAGTTAATCTAAAAAATTCAAAAATAAAGAAAAAATTTACTAAGAGAAAATTTTTAAAAAGAAAAAAATAATAATGGGAGTACATAATTAATCCTATGTAAAGCTTAAATACAACTATCTTATTTTTAAAGTTAATATATAAATATCCTATTTTATGATGAAATAAAAAATTAGGAAGTAGGAAATTGGACCAATGAGCTCCAAATCTCTTCTATATCAACGAAACTCAAAATATGCAATAAATGATAATAAGATCAGGAGTTTTATAACGCTCATATCTCTCATCCTTTAAAAATTGTTATCACACTTAATATTATCAATTTTAAACATTAAAAAATAAATAAACAGTTCATAAAAAATAATAATAATAGCAATAATAAATACTATTGTTTTTTTTTTTTTTTTTTTTCATTTTACAGTTACATTAATGGGAAGCTGTTAAAAATCTAAAACTGAAAATTAGCTTTAAAAAGTTAGTATAGAATTAAATGTGACTTTAAATTAAATTACAACGTTATAAAAAATAATGTACTTCATGAAAAATATTAACTTCTACCGTTTTTAATTAAAATAAAGTATTTGGAATTAAAACGCTATCAAAAAAATTTTAATGGGGTACTTTTGTTATTATTGTTATTATTATTATTTCTTTTCAATATATTTCACAAAATGTAGTTATAATATAATTTCTAATTGTTTTGTTATTGGAAAATAGGTAATAGTTATCATTCATAAAATCCTAAAGGTATCAAGAATTCTTCACTCTAATTTTCCCTCTTTTTTTAATAATAAAAAAATAAGGATTTGGTAAATCATGCATCAGTGTTTCACTTACTAAATATATTTTCCTTAAAAATGAATCACTTACAAAAATATAAATACATATTGCTGAAAACTAAAAACTTCATTATTAAATTGAACCACATTAGCTTAGCTATTAGAACTTTTACTAATTATTTGATTTGTATGATAATAATAAAAATGCATTATATGTTTATTTTGCATTTTACAATGCTATTTTTACAAAGATTAAAAATATACTTTAAAATGTTAATTTATTTTACTTTATTTTTACGGCTGGCCAAACCTATACATATTGACATGGGTTCGATACATTAGATTTTTACTCATATAGCATGTTTTCAAGAAAGAAAACAATTTAGTAGCGTAAAAATATTTTTATTGTTATTTATCTTTCCACAGATGAAATTTAAAATGTTCTATATGCATTCTTTTTCATTTATCCACCATAACAATATAAATGTTAGTATGTTTAAATTGTAAAACAGTGCATTTATTTTACTAACAAGAGTTATTATCTACAGAAAGTCATGAAATTTTTTTTTTTTTACTAATCATTGGTATCATATGTACAAAACAGATGACACGAAAACCCATAGTCAAGTACGCACAACTGTCATATTCAAATAATTGTTGATTTTATTATTTAATAATTCAGAGGCTATATTTTGAATAAGAGATGTATTTAATTCCGTTTCCTTTATACGAGTAAAACTCCTTTATACTCCTAGAGTTGTATTTTATTTTTCAAATGATGCCACTTGGAAGAAAAATTTATTTAATATGTGTCAATGTAAATTTTACGAAACTAGAAATTTAAAAATGAAAAATGAAGAACTTTAATTCAAGTATTATTTTACTACTCAAAATATCTCTTTTGTAAACCTTATAGTACGTGAATCCCCCCAAAAAAATGATGTCGCAGTAATATTATTTAAACAGACAACTATCCCTTATCGAAAAAAACGAATTTATTTATTTATTTTACTTTATTTATTTTACTTTATTCATTTATTTATTTACTGTGAATAAAATATTTGGATTTTGTGTATTTAGAAGAAAAATCGCAAGTCACTTAACTACAGTATCAATATTTTTAAGAATTGATACTTATAATATCAGCTTTCAAAAAATAATTAATAGATTTACATATTTTGTATAGCTGACTTTTTTTAATGATTCTTCAAAATAATAATAATAATAATAACTATAACTGAGCGCTAAAGCACTGCGAAAGTTCAAAATTTCAAGGTCCAAATATGTCATATTTAATTTAGCTCCTTGATGTTTAAACAATTTTTTTCATTAGTAACTTAAAAATATCTTTTTTTTTTTTTATCTTCTATTCCCAGTATTTTTTAACTGATCTCTCTTTAAAATAGCAAATTTTAATTTGAACAAAATTTCTAGAAATAGGTTTGTTATCAGATTAGTTATTAATACAAAAATTATTTTAATTTGTATGCTTCAATTGTAGCTTCTTGTAAAATAAATGTATGCTTATTTTTTTTTTTTCTAAAACACGTGTTAGTTATTCTTCCTTTTTTAACAAATAAAAAATACAAAGCTTCATTAAATTGAAATGATGATTAGGTTTTGTTTAAAAAAAAAAAAAAAAAGTGACTGAAATATATGTTTTGTATAAGTTTATTGAATCAGAAATTTATTGTATTCATATAATGTACGGATACATCTCATTTTACTTCAAAATAAATATATTTTATTAAAACATGGAAAGAAAGAGCGAGGTCCAGAAACAGACAATTACAGCAAAAGATTTATACTGCTTCAGAAACTCAACAGCTGTTCAACCCTTTTCTAATAACACGATTATTTTTTAACCACATTTTCTGGTATTTCATTTACAACAAGTTAAACTCGGAACGTAGAGTGTTTACATTTGAATGTCATTGAGTGCTTCTAACTATCCAATAAAATCAATATGAAGAATCTTATATATGAAATATTTTGGATTAACGCCATGATGTTTGAATAAATTCTTTTTGTTTCCTAACATTTCAACGCATAAAATTATTTTGTTGAGCAGTGAATAAATATAAAAGTGGAATAAATTTAACTATAGCATCTATTTGAAAGCAACACATTTAATAAAGCCTTCTCTCTGCGGTTTAAATATCTTATTCAATAGTTTTCAAACGAAATGATTTTACAGACTTTTCATGATTAATCCCTTTTAGTAACTTTGGAATAAAAATCTAGTGAAATTGTATTTCTCTTATTTTCATCACCTCCAAATTAATACCTACCAACGAACATATTTATCTTATTGACTGTTTTAGATGAATAGATCATCGAAATTTAAAATCAAAATCTATGAATATATCTTAGATATATAATAAGGGGGAAATCATGTAAAACATTAATCAATTCACGGTTTCTGATGTGATAAACCAGAATAATTTTTAAAATGTTTGGATTAATGCGTTAATATCTCCATTTTTTTTTTTTTTTTTTTTTTTTTTTTTTTTTTTTTTTAATTTGTCTCTAAGTAAAACAACATTGTTAAGCCTTAAAAGTTTTTGTAGTCTAATAAAGAAGCAAATTTACAATTGAATTTAAGATGAAATTTGAAGTTTATATTTTAATTGAAACAGCTTTTTCAATGACGTTTGGAAGTTCAGTTAAATTTTATTTTAGTGAATATTATTTTATTTAGTGTTAGGTAACGTAAAGCGTATCTGATTTTTGTGAGTGCATGCATATACAAAATAAATAAATAAATAAATAATAAATAATAAATAATAAATAAATTTTAAGATTAAAAAAAAATAATTAAATGTTTCATCAATAATGTTCTTTAATTTATTTTAAATATTAAATAGAATTAAAATAACAATACATTGAATAAACAAAGCAAAATTAATTACCAGGCATTCAAATTTTACATGGGAACAATTCGTTGAACTATTTTATCCCGTTGGAAATTAATTGTTTTAAAAAAATCTAACCTCCAAGTGCTATTTTGAAACCGTGTTTTGGAAGTAAGGGTTTCCAATGGAAAAAAAAAATTATAAGTAGAAAATCATAATATAGTAAATAAAAAGTATTATTACATAATATATATATATTAAACTTTAATATTCAGAGTTGTAGGGCTAAGTTACATTAATATCTCTGAAAACAATATCAGTTTACTAAAAATAAATAGTAGTAGTATATTAAAAGCCACTAGTCAAGAAAATAAAATTAAAAATTAAGAACGAAATCATTAGAATGGAAAAATGTTCTTTACAATATCATTCGAGAGTAAATAATCAAATGTGTATTATTGTAATATTCAAAAATTTATGAAAATATCAGTAAGTTAAAACTATTAAAAAAAAAAAGTGCTTTAATAATAAATTTTAGAAACAACCCGCCTTTTAGAACGTACGTTTCAAAATATTTATTGAATAAAATTCAAATATTTTAATAAAAATATGTCGATCTCTGCAAAATGCAAGAACTTATTTATTTAAATGTAAGAACATGATAAATAAGTTTTTAATATTTTTCAAATCTCTTTTCCATTAATTCTTTTCATCATATTAATATTTATATCGTATCATTTTTCTGTACTTTAAGACTAATTTTTTTTTCCGATTCTTTCTTGCACTTTAATTGATTTACGTTGGAGAAGAACATCCGTTTTAATAAAATCATAATATTTTGTAAGTCTTAGCGGCATAACAACACAATTTTGAATGAAAGTATCGGCTTTGGTGTAGAACTAAATGTTAATCTCTTTTGTATTTCGGCTATTTAAGTCATTTTATCACAGTCTCATAAAATTTAACTGGAATATTACGGAATATTAATGAATTTATCCTCACACATTTGTAATTATTTAAAATTCTAACACTTAATTCCAAATTACATCTTTTTTTTTCCTTTCGTAAAGTTTTTATCATTTCTCAGAAGAAACAATCTACAAGAAAATTACTATGCTTGAAAAGAAATTATTTTTCCTTTTTCGGACCAACAAAACGCTTTTTTAAGTTATTCTGTAAAGAAATTACTTTACAAAATAAGATCAGGTAATCTGGTTTTAAACTATTTGAAACCAGTCTCACTTTTCCAAAATACAACACAAAACCCTTGTCTTTTGCAAATCCTTATATGCCTAATTAATAAAATACAAAAAGTTGTAACACTAGTTTTTAAATTTTTCTGTGAAGAAATAATTTTTACAGAATAAAATTAAGTTACGTAGTTTTAGACAATTTAAAACCTGTATAACATTTCCAAAATATACATAAAACTTAGGTCTTTTGTGAATCCTGATATCTTTTATTAATCATATACAAAAAGTTGTAACACTAATATTTAAGTCAAGGCAATTTCAAATTTCTCATTAATTAGTTATCCAATTTTTTTGAAACTCTTTTGTTGAGAATCTATATTTTCTTGTAATTAGCCGTAATCAAATCAAACCTTGATTCATTTCATGTTTGGCTATATGACTATTACAAATTAGTCATATCACTATTCGTTGAATCCAGGGACAACTGCACATGCGCTATATACTAAATATGGCTAAAGGCGAAAATCATACTATATGGTGAGGTAGATACGAGAGAATACGTTTGCTTGGAAATTCAAAGCTTCTGCTTAAATATAACCAAGTAAGTATAATCTGTAACTGTACTATGTTAAGTTAAATGTAAAACCTTTCGAATTAGGTTATTTTTTGACAGGAAAAAAAATACAGAAACTGTCATTTCACAGTGCTTTTTTTAATCCTTAATTATTATATATATTCCTTTTCTCAAAACAATTAAAAATTAATTAAAATTTGATTAAAATGAATTTGTTTACTTATATTATGGACACAATACCAGGTATGTCATATTATCAAAAATTAACTTGAAATTCTAATTTTAATTTTAATCATTAGAATTTAATTTTGAAATAGAAAATTTTTACAACATTGTTTATATTCATCTAACATCAAATTATCTTTAATTCTGTATCCTATCAACTCTTTCATATTCACATTTTACATAAATACAATAGTTTTATTTAATTAATTTACTTTTAAAACAAAAATAATTTCATCTTAATTAAACTTTTTAGGAAAATAGTACATCCTGCCATTTCTTTTAATCTAGAAAAGAATTTTAAACTGCATTTAGAATATTCGAAAACTGTTCTAAAATAAATTTATAAAATTATGCCTTTCCTAAAAAAAAGTATGATTTTTTTTTTTTTTTTTAAATATATACACACGTACGAATATAAATATCGAATTATGTAAACTGCACATAATATGTTAAAACTTACAGAAAGTAACGAATGAAAGATAAAATACAATTTTGTTTGAGGCAGTTCATGCATTTTTCAAACT
The DNA here is from genome assembly GCA_963930645.1 of Salticus scenicus. Classification (NCBI taxonomy): domain Eukaryota; kingdom Metazoa; phylum Arthropoda; class Arachnida; order Araneae; family Salticidae; genus Salticus; species Salticus scenicus. The sequence goes on from OZ005651.1 coordinate 163,654,786, forward strand.
TCAATTGTGTACATAAATCATTATTTAAAAATGACATGCGCAATGAGTAACTTTTAGAATTTTGCTTTCTTATCATATTTCAAAACATGCCAGAGCATAGACTTAGAGTTCGTTTGTATGAAAATTTTTACAAATAAAAGGATATTTTGAATTTAACATTCGGAAATTTTTCATATTGTAAATCTATCATTTCGTCATATTAAAAATTATTGAAACTTATTAGCTATTACATGTGAAGTTTGAATTACTTACAAAGCAGCACATAAATTTATCTCTATAATGAGTGACCATTTTAAATTCCTTTTTACTCTGAAAATATTATTTTACTTTATTTATACATATATATATATATATATATTACGAAATAACTTAATTGTGTAAGATATACTTTATCAAAAAACAAACTGATATGAAATTAAAAAATACCTACGGTTATTATGTAAGCTTAATTTAAAATTAATATGATTAGAAAAGTTGTCAAAACTTTTCTTCTCTATAATAGTAATAAAATTTCCAGTCCCATAGTGCGATTATTTTATTCATTCAATATCTTCCTTTCTTCTTCTTCTTTCTTTTTTTTTTTTCTTTTTGCTCCTATAACAAATTCATTATAACATATCTATCTTATAAGATTTCTCTTTAATGCTTAAATAGAAATTAAATGAGAGAAATTTCATTGGGAAATGTGCAACAATTGTAGTCATTTCTGGATATTTATTATAAATCATATACCAAACTCAGTGGTATTACATTTGTAAATATAAAATTTTACTTATAATTAGGACCTTTACACATAAACTATCAAATGTCTGATCACTGTGTGCATTCATATAAGATTTCTTTATTATAAACGCCTTCTTGAATGCTTCTTTATGCCTTATGAATGCTTCTTTTTTCTGTAATTTTGTCGTCATGCCCGTCATTAATAAAAACTATGAAAATGTAATTTGGAAATTTGGAAAAAATAATATTAGTTTAAAAATTTAAAAAAAAAAAAATGCTGTAATTATTTACTGTAAAATACTAAAAAAAGGAACATCCTAAACATAACTTTGTTTTTATTCCATTTTTCTACAAACAGACAAATTAGTAATTTGACAATGTTATTACATGAATTAATAAAAACAACTACTATTCTTAGGTTTTATCGCGAAAAATAAAATACCGAAAGAAAAGAGATTTTAGGTTAAAAGAATAAAAAATACATTCTTTTTCATTTGAAACTATCTGTTTTTAATTTAATAAATAAAAAATACCGATCTGAAAATTATAACAATATTAAAATGAATGTAAATGTTTATTGAATATTTAAATACAAAAAAGCTGCTTTAATACTAAAATCTTTAATTTTGAAACAGATTTACAATTTTGATAAAATACTTTAAATAGAATATTACACTTACAGAAAATTTATAAGTTAATAAATTTGTAAAAAAAAAAAAAAAAAAAAAAAAGTTAATTTTAGAAAATATTTGATTATTGTAAGAGAAGTCAAAATTTACATATGTAATTTTTCTTTTTTTATACGACTTCAGAAAGATCTTGTTTAACTTATAAGTACTTAGATTCAGTTTAATAATATATATCATCAATTGAAAACATATAATTTCTAACCATTTCACTTATTTCAGAGTAAATTGTTCCAATTCACATAAATTTTAAGAAAAGAATGAAAATTGAAAAGTCTGTTGCAAAGTGTTTATATTTTCTGATTAGTTTTCATTCCGAGAACAATTTACATTTAGTTTAATAATAAATTTCATCAATTGAGAACATATAATGTTTAATCATTTCCCTTATTTCAGAGTAAATTGTTCCAATTCACAAGAACTTAAAAAAAAAGAATGAAAAATCTGTTACAAAATGTTTATATTTTCTGATGTTTTAATTCCTACAAGAATTCATCCATTTTCTTTGCGTACACCTATATAACATTATCACTTAATTTGTCGGTTAAAAAATTAATTTAACAGACATATCACAACCTTTTTTCGGGATAAAACAGAAGAAAAAATATTCCTTCGTTCAAAATAAAACTGTAACTTTTTCTTAAATTGCGATTTAATTCATAAATAAAATATATATATTAATAATTACATATATTATTCTGTAAAGTCTATTATTAGATATATACTTTGAGATGCGTAAGGATATGTTGTTCCACGCATTTTAGAGAGTCTATTTTAAATTATTGTATTCTATTTTTTATTTTAATTTTAGGATATACTCAGTAACAAGGCTAACTTATTATCCAGATTAGAAAACTTCCCATTTCTGGAGGCAAAGCAATTCATTTTTAACTGTAATACACACAATATAATGCACACAATAGTCGATATTATTTAAAACTGCAAGAATTTCGAGAATGATTTGTATTTTAAACATTAAAAAAAAGAAAAAAAGAAGAGAAAGAAAGTTTTCATGAACAGAAATTTCCTACTCATTTTAGTTTTTTTTTTTTTTTTTTTTTTCCTAAAGTTTTATTGTATATAAATGGGTGTTTTGACAAAAGGTCTTGCTTTTTGTTTTATTTTATTTATTTATTTATTATTATTATTATTATTATTTTAAATGTGAATATTATGTTCTGAAAACTGAAAATTATGCATTAAAATCTGTACAAAATTTAGATAAAATATTGATATTACAAGCATCACCAAAAATCATTTTATTTTCCAATTATTTATTTTATATGTAATTTTAATTTAGTGATACTTTTTATTATTCATTGAGCTGCCTAAGACAGAAAATTAAAAATTATTTAATTTCTAATTTTTAAATAGTTCTCTTTTTCGTTCCTTTCTAATAGAAATATATGCAATTTATACCGCATATCTTTAGCATAGTGTTCATTAGGAGCATGCATTTTGTTTATTTTACTTATGTGTGCATGTAAAGAAATTATTGAAACATCATTATTAAACGTCCTTATACCTTAACGCAAATCCTGATGGAAGAAAAAATTCTTATAAAAGATATCAAAATTATTTAAAAGAATTCAAATAACACAACAGTTCAAAGCAAAAATAATTCCGGAGTATCGTTGCCTAACATTAATTAAAACCCGTTTTGGTGAATGGAAGCACTTAAAAAAAGGGGGGGGGGAAGAGTGATCAAACATATTAAATTTATTTCTTATGTAAAGAAAGTAAAATAAAATATTTAATAATAATACCTACAAACTGGGAGATAAAAATAAAAAATTAATATTGTACTTTTGTCTGTCATGAAATGTTCTGTTCCCTGATAAATATGGTAACACTTTTTTTTTCTTTCTTCTTTCCTTTTAAGGTTGTAAATCTCTTTAAATATTTTAAGTATTGTTGAAAAATTTCTTCTAATTATAAAGAACTTTTAAGTACAACAGAAAAATACTTTGTTAAAACTATTTAAGAAAAAAAAAAAAAAAAAAAAAAAAAAGGTTTTTAAACATGTTTGACATAAAGAATCAAAAACGTAAAACTCCACAAAAACCATTCATTGGTATTTTTGTTCTTTAAATCATAAAGATTATAGTATCAAATGCTAAATAAATAAACCAATGTAAAATATAGTATAAAACAAAAACAAATGTATACATAACAATTGTACTTACATTAAACACTGTAACAAATGCTCCTGGGTCCTTATTTTATTAAATTGATTTCAAACACACACAACCATTTAGCTTACAATTTCTTTTTTTTTTTTTTTTTTTTAAATGCACAGTTTTTTTTTTTTTTTTTTTTTTTTTTTTTTAATGAAAATATTTCAGAAAAAGAAAAGTTGTAGTTTGCGTTTAAATCCATCGAATATATATTTGTTAACTAAAGAAAATCTAAATATCATACATTTGATCTTTATATATACATATCATCCATTAACTTTCACAATTAACTTTTATTTCACAATTATGAAACACAATGACAAAAGAATATAAACATTTAACAATATATACATAGCAATATAAAAATATATAAATTCATTTTTTATGAAATATTATTTTTATAGTTGCCTCAGTTTTGCATTCTGCGTTAAATTTTATATGTATTTTTATTTCTGAAACTTAATGTATTTATTATAACAGGGCAAAAGCTACACTGAAATTCAAAGTTATAAAGTCTTCTAAATCAAAATGAAATAAAATATACATCTAATAATAATTAATATAATTATATACATTTCCAGGAAAATTCAACATAATTGTTTCATTGCATACACTAATTTAACATAATAATATTTAAAATATTTAGCATAAATCATTTAAGGAAGTGAAATCTAAAATATTTAGCATAAATCCTTTAAGGAAATGAAATCTAAAATATTAATGAATACGAATAGGAATGAATAATAATTTAAAATGCTAGTTTATAACAAATTTAATAAATGAAAGACAGTTTCAAATACAGTTTTCTATAGGTTTCAAATCTTTTTCATTTTCAAAATTATAGCTTTATATAAAAAGTTTTTAAAATAAATATAGCGTATAAAACATAACTAATTGATAAAAAAATTACACTACCCATGCATGTAAAATTTATTAAAATTTTACAGAGATGCAAATATATAATCAATTAAAAACATTTATTTTCTCTTTTAATTTGAATTAGAAAAAAGATTTTTCCTAGAAAAAAAATAATAATTAGAACATACAAAAATGATATACGAAATATTAACTTTTCTGTTTTTAACGATTTTAAATTTAAAATTCTGTGCATAATTATTTTGCTATCTAAAACTAAAAACTAAATACAACAGTTTATTATATTATTCTATGCAAACATACTTCTATTGTGTCTTATATTATTTAGAATTTTGCACAATTTGTATAATTCTCTGAACTATGCATTGCATTCCGTAATATTATACCTTAAACTTATATTTTTAATTTCAAGTAGATTTATAAATTGTTATTCTAGTATTAAAATGTTTTGAAATTTTGGATTTGTGTCCAAAACAAATGACAAAAACTCAGAAACATTACGTAAATTATAAGACAGCCTCTCCATTTTCGTCTCCTTGGATGGAAATTTAAATAATAATTAAAGACTTCGTATGTAATTGTCTTGTTAAACAGAATATATAGAACAATAATATGTATAACAGTTTGGAATAGTTCATTTTAAAATTTTAATATACATACAAAAATACATATTTAATACCTTCATATCTAAAATTTATTAATTACATTTTTAATTCCAAGTAGTTTCTTGAAACTGTCATAATTATGCCAAAGTTCTGTGAGAATATTCATCTATTCCTCTTTTGTAGAGAATACGTCAGTCCATTCTATTCTTAATTACTTGGCTGTCATCTTATCCTTAGAAAAATACAAGTATTTATTAATTACCAAGCATCTCTATTTTTCTGAACTTTAGTGTTTCTAGAGCCTTTTGTTAACCTAAGATTAATATTTCGATTCTCTCCAGTCTTGATTTCTAACAAAGGCTAAGAGGTCACTAGTTCAAATTTTTACACAAATCGTAAAGTTGTAAAACTTACATAATTAGCGTAACTTATTTCATTCAGTTACTTCTCGTAATTGAAAAGTACAATTAACTAGATTTTATTATTATTATTATTATTATTATTATTATTATTATTATTACAACTACTATTTAAAGAAATGTACTAAAAACATTTCATTCGAAACTTAAATAAGTGTTTACTTGATTAAAAAATATGTCTTAATTTTTATACAAAGTTAAAAGAAAAAAAAAAAAGTTTAGAATTGTGTAATTGAAAACAAAATTAACTACTTTATAACATTTTAAAAAGAATTATCTGTATGGAAAAATATACATTCAGGGAAAAAAATTCACGATAAATTTAGATATAAATATAAATTTATATAGATATAGTTTAGTCTTTTATTATTTTTATACGGCTATTTGAAACTACTTTTCTTCAGTAATCTTCTATATATGATTAGAGAAAAGTATCTTAAAAAATATTTCTTCACAAAGAATAGTCACAATGGTCAGAAACAGGATTGTATTTTCAGCTTTTCTCTAAATATGTAGCATCTCACACTAGAATACATTTCCTTTTACAGAAGCGAATTTGCCAAAAATCAGATCGAGCTTACCCCTTTGATACGATGTTTTGAGAATTCATTTGCTTTTATACAGTAATGAAGACGGTTTGGGCTTAAGGGTGGCACTCTACGATCACATTTTTTGCACATGAAAGCTCATTAGACCGAGACCTATTGTTTAAACAGGGTTTCGAACTACTATAAGCATGCATATGCAGGACAACCGGGATTCGAATCTGACACCTGGCAATTGAAGATCAGACTGATAACCATTCGACCACCAGATGGGCTATAAAGATAAACACCATTCAATGATAAAGTAACTGACTTTAAAGGCCTAAAAATTACACGTGTTAATAAAAATAAAATAAATAGTCTAATAAATAAATAAATGAATAAATAAATAAAAAGTCATTCAAATCTGGGTTATGAACTAAACATTTTGGATTCAGGAACTGTATTAAAAAAATTGAGTCTTGTACCAAGTTTTGTCCTGCGTTTATCACATTTTAATGGCTCACTGACTAATTTCATTTTTCTCTGAATAAAACGCATTGAAGATGGAGATATCAATTATATTTTCCTCCAGAATTTATCAAATTTTCTATAATTTCCGCGACAAAGTATTAAATGAATATGGAAACGTTAGGAAACATCAAATTTTCCTCAAACTGTGGTGAAAGAGGGTTTTGGTGCTTTTAGTTGTTCCTTCTTACCTGTTATCATAAGAATCTCCCCCACCCCAACATTTTGACAAATGATTATAACATTACTCCTAGTAATACAGAATAGAGATTCATAAGGTTCTAGAAAATAAATAATTTCAGTTTTAAAGGGATTAAACAATAATTTTCAATATTTAGTTCTGTGCTGATCTAATCAAGAAATATCTGCAATGAATTACGTTCACTATTTCTCAAAAAATTTAAAATAATTATCTTTTCTGTTGTCACAGTTTTAGGTGTTCCGATACCAAAATATTAATGTACTTGGTTTGGTAATGAGGATAGGGGAAGTATTAAAAGTATATTAGATGAACTGTTATTAATTTCCTCCAATTCTTTTCTTTTTTTCTCAATTTTAGAAAACAATGGTAATATATATATTTATAGTGTAGTATGATTTATTTTAAATTCATCCAACAATTTTAATCAGCATTTCAAAAATATAGAAGTGATCATAGAATTTTGTGACTACTGCTGATGAGTGAATAATGAGAAAATTCTTCGTTTATTTGATATACAATTTTTTTTTATCCAGATAACTTATTTCAATACATAAAATTTTGAATTCGTGAAATAAGAACAGCATTTTTTTAAACCTTATTAGAACAGATTAGTCTATAAAATTCGTTACATTTTATTATTATTATTATTATTTATTTATGTATTTATGTACTTTTAATTAAAAAAAATATTTCCTCCCAATAAGCAATTAACAAATGAAATTTCAAAATGCTTTAAATCATGGTCAAATAAAGGATAAAATTTAGAAATGTTACATCTAATGCAATAAATGAATGCTATATTGGTTCCTTTTTAAATATATCTGCACTACTTTTAAGATAGAGGAAATATCATTAAGAGTTTAAAGTTTCTTTCTTTCTTTTTTTTTTTTTTTTTTTTTTTTTTTTGCTAAAGTTTCGAAATTGTTTTCAAAATTAACAATAACGGATTTTGTTTGTCATTTGTTAACATTCCTATGTCATTTGGATCAACGGTTCAAAATTTTCATAGGCTGAAATAAAATATTATTGTATCATTTGTTAATAACATTCACACCCAGTTATAATTTATTACATTCTGTACGAACATTGCTAATATTTTTGAGCAATATTCAATGTTATAATTCCTGTCTGTTTGCAATTTTTGCGACTTATTTCTACATTTGTTAGAAATATCTATTTCCTATATGAAACATATCTCTCTTTCATAAATATGAAACAATTAAAGGTTTGTTTAAGTACGTTAATACATATTTTCGCATTAATTCTAAGTTATTAGAAAGTGTTACAATATTAAAAGCAAGTGAAGTAATAAAAAATTGTCTTTGAAAATACACGAAAAACAATTGAAATTTAACGTCAGAAATAACAACAAATTTTACTATCACACATTTCTTAATTTCCAATAATTTGTATTATTTAAAGTACATGTTACAAAAATCAACGCTTTTTTATTTGGGTTCTAATGAGAGAGATAACAGCAGGTGTAATTGTAGATAAAAATGCACAAGAATATGACAATACACAAATGAGTGGTGGTTATTTTTCTTACTTTATTATGAATAACAATTATTTAAATAATTTTTATAATAATCAAATTATTAAATATTTGTCCGTAATTTTTTACTTCCGCTTTTTAATATTTCGTAGTTTTTGGAATTCAATTGAGACATAAAATTTTAGAAAATGGATTTTATTTTGTTCAATATCATATTTTAAAAAAATTTAAAGAAGACAAGCCACTTTTTAAAAGTATATTTTTACTATACATTACTCTATATTCAACACGATTCTATGTATATACCTATAATTAAATGCTGCAGTTATATATTACAAACACATCAATTATTTTTAAATACATTTTTGAGGAATATGTTATGATGGATAAGGCACATTGAATGCATACGGATCATATCAGACATTTATTTCTTAAATAACTAAATACTAAATACATGCTTATAAAAAATAAAGCGAAATTTTTTAAAACAAGAAATCAGATTACTTTTTTAAATAATAAAAAATAATAATAATAATAATCTGAAATTAATTTGATGTTTCTCTTTTCAAGTCCGATATTAATTTCTTTCTTTATGAACCATGTTTTACAATCGATTATCTGAAAAAATGTACATGCTTTAGTGTACATGCATTTTAAATAAAAATGCTCAGAGATGTTCGAAAAAACTCAAAGAAGCTAAAAACGGTCAACAATGACTCCGATTAAGTTTACTTTTAATGAACGTTTAATAAATGTTTTTGCGTTTTAACCACGTTAGATTGGAAATTGGCTATGAGGGTTTTTTTTTTTTTTTTTTTTTTTTTTTTTCTAAATTAAAGTTTTTCACATTATTTTCTACTTAAGGCTGGACATAAGTCACATTCACCCTTTCTTCCTTTCCCTGTTTTCCCAGGGAAATTTTGTTACTTCGTATTATAAGGATATCTCATTCAAAAATGAAGTTTTTTGAATTACACTGTCTGAAAATTTCGCCTTTTCGCTTAGGGATTTTTTAAAAATAAATTTAAACATTTTATTTCATTAAGTAAACTCTAATTTATAATCTCTAAAAGATATATTTATTTATTTTTATTTATTTTTTATTTATTTATTTTTATTTTATTTATTTATTTATTTTTTTTTATTGCTCACTAAGCTAGAAGGCGAAATGTTCAAAGTGTGTAATTCAAAAAACAGAATTCAAATAACTTCATTTTTGAATGACATATCTTTTTACTACGAAGCATTAAAAACCTTAAGGATTACATGGGGAAGGGGGGGGGGGGAGTAAACCTGACTGATGTGTAGCCTTAACTGAAGCACATTTATTAATATAGAAAAAATGTGGTGTAAGGCATTATAGAATTTATTTATTTATTTATTTTTCATTTTATTTATTTAATTTGAAATGAAAATCCTAAATAATTTATAAGAGAAATTAATTTTTTGTTTAGAAAAATACTTCAAATTATCCATAGCTGTATAATTTGATCAACAGAGAAAACCTTATAATTATATTAATTCTTATCACCCATTATTTATAATGACATTCGAATTTAAAATCTTTTCAAACACTAACAAATACAGAGTTTTTAAGTATGTTTTAATGTGATGGTTTCAATAATGCTGAATAAAACAGGATCTATATAAAAATAATGATCTTTTTGAATTACCACCGCAAGAGCTATAATTAAAATTTATCATAAGAAAAAAAAACAAAAAAAAAATCCATGTTACTCAGAAAATGTGATTTTTCAGTGACTTTTTTTCTATAAAGGAGTAGGTAAAGTTCAAGCCATAATAGAAATAAATGAAATTTAATTCTAGTCAACTCTTTTTTTTTTCTTTCTTTTTTTTTTATTGAATTCAGTTGCGTAAACTAAATTTTCTTTTGAAATAACAGTCAAAGCTTTACATATCTCTTATTTGCTTAAATCTTTACTTATTTATCACATTAATGTCACAATGCAAAAATTTCAACTTCAAACAATTAGTTTTTTTTAATTCTTGGCATGAAAATTCAAAATGATTTCTCTCATTTAACATTTTTTTTTTTTTTAAAAAGATTGTATTTTACAAAGAAATTTTCAAAATAATCTTGTACACGTTTTATGCAAAGCCATTTTTTATAAGACATAACAATGAATTAATAATAATTTAATGATGAAAAATAAATATAAGTATTTAAAAGTATATATAATTACATGTGTATAAAACTATATTTAAATATAATATAAAGTACTGCAAATCTAGTTAAACATTTTAAATTTTCTTCTAAAGGAAACAAAATAAAGATATTTTAATATATTGATGATAGTTATGTAAAAACAGCTTCTCGCATGCAGTAAAAACTGTACCATTATTATATAAAATAAACAATTGTTTTATTAGTGCATCTGTTAAAATTATTTGGTAATAATTTCATATTAATTTCATGTGTTTATATGCAAAATAAATATAAAACTTTATGTACTTTTTGTAAGATAAAACTTACTATAATATAGTCATAGCTACTCTAAATCCATAAACTTCGTAAGGATATTAAAAGGTAAGGTAAGGAAGAATTAAATGATACTTTTTTTTTTTTAATAGCAACAAGAATCTAAAGTATAATTTAAAGCACATTCTTCTTCTTCTTTTTCTTTTAATAAAATTATTTAATAAATCATCAATATCTTAAGTAAAAATACTGTAATTATCATGAACTTAATATTACTGACCTGTAGCATTATTATCAGAGTTATACAATATTATTGGTCTATGGCAATTAATTGTTTTTTGGAAAAAAAGAATAAAATTATATAAACTACTTTAGAAAAATTGAAACAAAAGTTAGAAATCTATGACAGGGATATATACATTTTCAAATCAAAAATAATTGTATGATCTCTAAAGAATTCAAACTACATTCTTCGTCTTTTTGAGACAATTATTGTATAATTTATCCTTAATTTATATTAATATATAATACTTACTGTTAACCACGATAAGTAATAACAAACTTTCTTAAAAATAAATTTTCTAATAATAAACTTTCTTTATTAAGCTTTCTTAATTAGTTTTAAATTATATAAGAGAAATTGGACAGAAAATTAAAAAACAAAAATTGGAATTATCTAGTAAAAAAATAATAAATAAAAATAAAAATCTATGAACGTAATATTACTAACTTTTTTAAATCAAAACTGGTTGTACGATTTCTTGGAGACACCGACAGTCAGAACACCTGAATATTTTGGTATACAAATAGATCAACTATAAATATTTTTTAAGTTGCCTGTGACATTGTGAGATAGAGAGATATTGAGGCCAAACATCCTTTACGAAGAACCCTTCCTTTTTGTTATGTACCCCCTTGTGCACTATATTCCGGAGACCCAGCTGTGAGAATTGGGTCACATACAATAGTCAATACAACCTCAATTCATATTTATATGAATACTCCCTGACGGAAGAGATTCTTTTTTTTTCTTTTTTTTTTATGCAGTTTAAAAATTAAAATTCAAAATAGTTTTCGAAAAGTTAGATTTTCTTAAATTCTAGAATATTATTTCTTAGCATTTCAGAGTTCTGTATTAACCATATTGTGTATCAATGTCTTATATTTTTCTTAAAAGTTATGTTTTAAATCTCATGGATTTCCTGATTTTTTTATAGCAACCTGATGCTTAAAAATTTTTAATACAAGCAAACATTTGAATAAAGAAAACTGTTTTGTAAGTAAATGTATCTAATAAGTATTGTTAAAATAAGTTAAATTGATAATGAATGTAAATTTTCCTCTAGCATAGAACTGATATGTAAATGAAAATGAATTATTATTTATTGACACAACTTTTTTGTATAAACTGTTTAAACTTTACTCTAACCAATACACTATAATCCCAATTAAATCAGTGATAGTTTTATACTATATTAAATTATAACTTGTTATTTATGATGATTCTATCTTTAGATACTGATAAATATTATTTTAATTAGCACATGTTGATAAAAGCTACATTAAAACTGTGAGCTTTAAATATAATGAGTAAATTGGGAATTTTAAAATGGTTTATAGTATTTTCTACAAATTCAAAAGTTTAAACTTATTTATTTATTTATTTATTTTTATTTTCTTTTCTTTTCTTTTTCTTTTTTCTTTTTTCTTTTTTTCTTTTACTTGGCTTGCATAAATTCTTAACTAATTATAGAATTTCCATTTTGTGTTTATTTAGATGCACAAACTATGATGTTATATTTTCCTTAAACAATGTACACTAATTACATGAAATATTAATCAAAGCATTTATATGACCTTTTGTTAAACTTAAAAACTGAACATTAATTCATGAATTCAAACACGTAAACTATGAGTATAAAATTCAGAATATAATCAAATATTTAAAAAAAAAAAAAAAAGCTTTAGGAAACTGAATTTTTTTATATGCTTTTATACATATATATATATAATTATAGTTAAAGTTCACGTGTATTACCAAAACGTAAGATTTATCAAAAATGTAAAATTATAAATAGTACTACTATTCATTAGTTCCCTTCTTTGTATTGGAATTGTAGCCACACAATCTTAAAAATAACCATGTGTTTAAAAATTATGGCTGCATATTTTATTTCTACATTTTTGCATTTCACTTACAAAAGTTAAAACGGGATTTTTTTTTTTTTTCTTTTTTCCATTTTAAAAGGATTATTTGTTTGTTTTTAAATTTCTTTTCTTAAAAATGTAAATTTAGAAAACATCACATTGCACCTCTAAATAATGTTAATATATGAGCAGTCACATCTCATTTCTCTCTCTATTTCTATTTTTTAAATATGTACAGTCAGCAGCAAAAATATCCGAGCACTAGCAAAAATTCCTATGTAAAAAGAGTACACTTAATACAGTTTTGTTAAATAAATCCTTGTCGAACCATGTTCTTAGTCAGTCTAAGAACATGATGTGACAAGGATTTATTTAACAAAACAGTATTAAGTGTACATTTTTTATATAGGAATTTTTGCTGGTACTCGGATACTTTTGCTGACGACTGTATTACTGTATTTCAAGTACCTTTTCATTTTTATCCCATGTATTTCATTCCGTATACACTTATTAGATTTGAAGTATATTACAACAAATTTATTATTAACTAATGCCACTAGGTAATATTTATGGACTTAAATAACTCTTTCAGCTTTCAAATGGGTTTATAAAAGTACAGTCGGCAGCAAAAGTATCCGAGCATTAGCAAAAATTCCTATGTAAAAAAAAGTACTTTTAATACTGTTTTTTTTTTTTTTTTTTTTTTAATAAATCCTTGTCGAATCATGTTCTTAGTCAGTCTAAGAACATAATAACAATACAAGGAATTTGTGCTAGTGTTCGGATACTTCTGCTGCCGACTGCAATTGATAAATAACCTAAGTTTACATTCTATACTTTAAAAAGTAAGGTTATTTATTAGAATGCTTAAGAAAACAGTTAATTTGTTATAAAACTGATATTAATTTTAATTAGTATCTTTAAATAATATGAAATATTACCAAACATTATTACACAGGTTTACAAAAATAATTTTAGAAATTTTTATTTGATAATTTTAGCTGATACATATCATTTTTTCGCGTGCTGAAATCGAAAATAAGACCGTATTTCTCTATCACTTATAAATTTTTGTCAATACAGGGTGTCTACCGGCACAATTTCTTCATTTTTGGTAGTTTCAAGTATGTTTCCATCTAATTACATTGGTAGAAGAGTCACGGACGGAATTATGTTGATAGACACCCAATATTAGCAAAAATCTGTGCGTAATCGAGAAAAACTAGCTTCAGTTTTGATTTCAGCACACCAAAAAACATAACAATCAGTCAAAATTATCAAATTCAAATTTTAAATGTAGACATGCTTTACTAATATATTTTAATTTTCTCAACTCTTCTCTTATTTTGTGAGATCGAGTATATCCACGAGAAAATGTTAGTTGTATAGTAATATGTTTACATACAATTAACTAGTACTTTTATAGTAGAAAGTTTTACATATTTCGCTACTTAATTTAAATTACATTTTATTGATAATCAATCTAAATTATATTCTTTAATTACTATGTTAACTGTTTTAAAACTGTAATCTTATTGTTTTCAATATTATATCGTGTTCAATATTCTTACATTATTCAAGCTTCATATAAATAATTTTCAAATTGATGATGCTTGGTAATTTTATTATTTTCATTTTTTTTTTCTTCACCTCGTAAATAACTTTTAATTCATTGTTGAAATCGTTGAGTTATTGGACAGTGATAATCTATATATACAGTCGGTAACAAAAGTGTCCGAACACTAGCAAAAATTCCTATGTAAAAAAAGTACACTTCATACGGTTTTCTCAAATAAATCCTTATCGAATCATGTTCTTACACTGACTAAGAACAGGATTCGACAAGGATTTATTTAACAAAACCGTATGAAATGTGTTTTTTTTTACATAGAAATTCTTGCTAGTGTTCGGACACTTTTGTTACCGACTGTATATAATCGCTTGTTCTGAGTGCGTGCGTGAGTGAGTGAGTCAGTGAATGAGTGACTGATTCATCATCACCCAGCCCACACCCCTGGACCTAGAAACATGAAATTTTTTGACAATGTGCATTCTGTTACGTATTCATCCTCTAAGAAAGGATTTTACAAAATTCGCCCCCCAAGGGGGAGGGCAAAACGTGATTTCAAAAAATCCTTCATATCTCAAACAAAAAAACAGATATACGTGAAATTTTTGCTCTAATTTGGCTTCACATCCATATGTAATTATTTGTTGATTAATTCAGTCCTCCTACCTGTAAATGGCTATTACAATGATGAATTATTATTATTATTATTATTATTATTATTATTATTATTATTATTATTACATGTGCGTGCGTGTGTGAGTCTAAAATTCACATTTTTATTTCAAGTTTCGCAATCTTTGATCATATATATAAATACTGTTATTAACAAACTTAGCATCTAAAATATTTTTTAAATTATGAGAAATATTCATCATTTTCAAATAAAACATGCATTAGGAAATAATTAAAAAAAACTAACTTTATAATGCAAACTATATAACTTATTTTTTTTCCTGGCCATTACATTATTTATTTTTTTTAATTGTAATGTTTTATTGCTCTTAAATTTTTCTTACCAAGAAATCAAGTTATGGTTTCTTTTTCTTTCTTCCTTTTCTTTTCTTTTTTCTTTTTTCTTTTTTTTTTTTTTTAGTGTTTTGTGTAAAATTTAAATAAGTATTTTTATTTTTATTTTTAAATATTAATATTACTAGAATACCTAATTCATTTCTATCAATATAAGTAAAAGTTTGTGATAACACAAGTTGGCTTTCGAATATCTATTTTAATTAAATCTTCTATTTCTTCATGTGATATTGTATTTTTCTTCTTATGAAATGTTTGAAAAAGTTTTTTAATTAAGGTTGTTGCAATTAAAACAGAGATATTTTATACACCACTTCAAAAAATATATAAATAAATGAATTAAAATAAATTTTAATCCTTTTTCTTCTTCATCTTCAGCATAACTTTAGGTGTCTGGATAGTTTTAAGGCAAAATTAAGAAAATGTTATAATATCTATGAAGAATAATAATTACATTATTATTAACATTACAGTTATGAAATTACAATTTTCCTTTCTAAGAATAATTCATAAAAATTGATATTTCTTTTTATTGTAACTTATCATTTTTAATTAGATATTAAACAAAATTTATAAACTTATTTCATTAGTGTCAACAATACTATTATTTCCAAACTAAATATATACATAGTGATTACTAATCAATTGTGCCTTTTGTTATTATTAATTGATTCGTTTTAAGTATTAAATCGGCTTGCCGAAAAGTAGATTGCTACATTTTATAAAGACACTTTTTCAAAGAATATAAATAAATGATATATCTATATATTATTAAATATATATAAATGATAGATATATTTAATTGTTCAACTTATGAAAGTTAAAAAGAAATAGTATTTAAAAATGTTAGATAAAAAAGAAATTTCGCAATATGTTTAATGTAATGTAATTTTTAAAAAAATCATATTTTAGCAAAGAATTCTGAAGTAGTTTGGCAATAAAATTTCACAGATTTTAGAAATGTTTCAAAATTTTAAAACTGGCATCGGAATAACCTATCAAGAAAGAAAAGAAAAAATATATTAATGTTATCAGTCAATCTCAAAAATTGTTAATATAAAAAAAAATTTCTATGCAATTTTCAAATTTAATTTGACAACATTTGCATTTATATGTGTTGAAGTGTTAAAAATAAAAATAAATTTAAAGAATGGTAAAGCTTTAAAATATATAGAAAGTTGAAGTAAATGTTATATTTAAATATTTTTAAAACAATATATGTACTGTTTATAAAAATAATAATAATAAATAAATAAATAAAATAAAACGAATAAATGCTTAAAAATATGGTGACATTATCTCATAAGGAATTATAAAATGGAGCGAATCAATGATGTTTCAAATATTCATTGTTCTATTTTATAAAAGTATTGACCTTTTTATATACTATACACCTGTATCTTTTCCTCTGTAATTAAAAACCATTTTTATCTATTATATTACTTGAATTCTGAGAATTTTCAGAGATTTTTTTTTCTTTTTAATATAACGTTAACACAGGGCAGACTTTGCTAAAACAGCCTAAGTTTCACACCCTAACTGAACGATATTTGAAAGAGAGTGAATTCGTTTCACCTATTCAAATAATAACTTTCTTTAAAGCGTGGAAATAGACCTTTCGGAATAAATAATGCACATGTCGTTAAATGACCAATGGTCAATAGCGATTTTAAAACAATGCATTTTCCTATCCTCTGGCTTATGCGAAAACTGTCTCAGTTATTATATCTAGAGGGCATTTAAGGTTTCTGAAGATTATCTGCAGTAAGCTTCAAATGATCACAGAACATGCTAAGTCCAGTTAAAAAGGTGGAGACTGTTTCAAAGGAAATAAAAAGGCTTTGTCATTCAATGGTGATTTTATCAATTGCTGTATTCAACATATATATAACAGTTCTACCCTAAAATATTAAGATAATTTCTCATGGTGCTAGATGATCATTTATATTTTGATATTTTTTATAAGTTATGAAACTAAGTTTTCTATTCAGATTTCAAATTAGTGTACATGTGAATTGTAATTAAAACACCATCAAAATTTGAACATGAAAATTGTTGATACGAGACTACCATAAAACTTTTAAAAATAAGAAAACTTATATAAATGCCAAATAATGCGAATTTATAAACGTATTCGCGTATTATATACTCTTTTCATACAGTTTTCTTTTTCTTTACTTTCTGTGTAATAAATAATAAACTTTCTTTACAATAATGCAGCATCTTCCTCTCAAATTTTACTTATTTTGTTTTATTTATAAAGAGGGATGTATTGCGTCCAAAAAATTGAGTACCACTTAATCCTCATCTTTCTTACAAAGTCGCCCGATAATTAGTAGGCCGGTTATTAGTTAGGAAAGCCAGATCCGGAATGATAGCCAAATCTGGTCCTAAACAATTCCTTGTTCTTTCACATGACGTATAAGAATGCAGTTCTTGATGAAAGAAGGTACCATCGCTCCTTCTTCAGAAATATAGGATTATACTTTTCGATTGCTTCAAATCATATTATCAAGGTTATTTTATACGGCTGAATGAAAATAATTCAATTGTCTCTCGAAAACATTTTCTGATTTATAAAGGATGTACAAAGGTCTTTGTGGTGTGTTTTGAATATGATTTTCAAATTAGTATTAATCTAAATAAGAACAGTGGAAGTTTGACTGTGTGTCTAAAAGTTTAGTGCCGCATGAAGTGGAATAGTATTATTCAATTTGCAAAGAAGTTTTGGAGTATATGAGAAATTTTGGTTTAAGGATAAGATATGATATTTTGATCTCACGGCATTTGAATTTTCTAATAAGCATAAAGAAAATTATAATTAATATTTAATTTTCTTAAAATTCTATGTTTTAGATTGGTTGACTATAATTCGATCATTTTTAATGAAAAGAATTCCAGTAAAAAGTTAGTTTTTGAATTAAAATTGGTAAAATATATACAAATTTTACATGATTTTATTTAGTTAAAAACAATGCAATACTTTTGAATTTTAAACTTAAAAACAAGTCAAACTTTTTTTTTTTTTTTTAATGGGATGAAATGCAAAGCTTATATTTGATGAATTCCAAATAAATCATTACATAAATAAGAATATAAAATAAAGATTGTGCTTAAAGATATAGGGAATGTTTTAAATCATTTTTGTAAATTATTGTCTTAGGGTAATGAAAATCTAATACATAACCATTGAAATTTAAAACTATTAAATTATATTAAAACTTTTCAAAAGTTATGTAAACTTTTAAAAAAATTAAAATTTTAGATTATTTGTACATTTTTAAAATGCTTTCTTCTAACGCTTTTAATATATTTTACCCCTAAATTTTAAATTATTATAGCTGAACAATGCATTTTAAATATATTTGGGTATTACTTTATCAATTCACTTATAAGTTTTTTTTTTTTTTTTTTTTTTTTAATATTTGTATACTAAATATTTGCTTTAAATTTGATAAAATGCATATTTAATAAACTCAGGGTAGCTATCGAGGATTATTAATTATCACTTCTCCCTTTTGTCAAACTTCATACAATATATGCATCTTAATATTTAATTTCAGAAACGTTGAACATAAAAAAATGAAAAACACAGATTGTTATTAAAAATAAACATTATATTTAATAGTGACAGAGTAACTATGTTTTCATTTATTTATTTATTTATTTATCGTTTAAAATGCACTGCTATAAAATACTGACTCATAATACGAAAAGCCCCTCAGTTAATTTATTTCACTAAAGCGACTCAGCAGTCGCTTTTAACTTCATTCTTTAAAGAAAAAAAACATTGATAAACCTTAATATTACACACACACACACACACACACATATATATATATATATATATATATATATATTAAGTATTGTAAATATCTGTATCTAATATGTATGTAATTTCAGATGTATTTACCAATAAGGAAGTTTTTCATTCAATTTTACACACACATATACATGTGTATTGCAATATAAGAGAAAATATTTATATGTTAAAACGCCTTTTACAAAAAGATCAATAACGTGTTTTATTCATTAATTACATCATCTTTAAGCATTTGATATTATTAAATATCGATAATTTATATATATAATCTAAACAAACCCTTCAGTGTGGATGTTGTGTGTAAATTACCTATTACCTTGAAATTTTGTTTTAAAAACAGACAAAACTTGAAGTTATGTTGTTTATTGTAAGGAGAGTAACACATTAAAGTGATGAATAGCATTCAATATAAAAACTGAAATAGAAAATTCGGATTTCTACAATCACAATAAAATAATTTATTTTTCTAATAACTATCGCTGTTTTTATTCTTTATAATAAATATCAATGCATAATTGATTGCATTATTGGAATGCAAATTAATTTTTAAATAAATATATGTAACGTAACAATAATATTATAATTTCAGTCTGTAATGCATTTAATTTATAATTTTCCTTTTCCTTTTCAGGTAAACGTATTGATTACGTGGAAAATATGCAATGCAATTCATCGCATGTGCCTGAAGACCAAGAAAAAATTATTTGTGTTTATAAAATGATTTTCTAGGCTTTAGATGCTGAAAATATATTATTCCTTATAATTTATAAGATTTTCTAAGCTATTTGCGAATTCAACGTTGAAAAGTAATATGATTAACCTTTTTTGAATTATGAATAAATATTGCTCACAACATCAAGAAAAACAAGTTTTGTGTGACTTCAAGTGTGTGACATGTTCTGTGTGAAATTTTTAATTATTATTAAACATAAAGAATGTTGCATCATAAATTGTGAAAAGCACGCATTTGTTTTAATCATAAATGTTAATGCATTAGAAGTCTGAATGAAAATTAAAACTTAGCAATAATTAAAATTATATTTTCATCTTTTCTGTACGGCAGTTAACCATTTTCAATATAAAAGTTAACTGCATTATTTGTGCAGTTAAAAATAATAATAATAATAATAATAAATAGATGAAGCTGCAGAATTCATAAAGGAATTCCACTATTGTTAATTTAAATATTTCGTTCAGATGCAATTATATTTATGAATGTCTAGTGTATGTGGTATTTATGTGAAGACTCATGTAAATGACAAATTTCTTACTGTAAAATCAGGTATGTAGCATATTTATTTCATGAAATAAAATATGAAATTTTTACAGATAAAATTCTGATAGTAAATGTTTCTTTATTTTATTTTTTAGTTATAAATAATTCATATCTTGTTCAGACCACCTTGTATAATTCGTGAAATTGTGTATAAAATGTTTAAAAATTAAGGAAAATTAATTTATGATTTTAAAAACCTATATTTTTTATAGAGTTCCTTTGTACAACGTTATAACCTTATAGCTGCCAACACTTTCGATTTTCTATCACCACCATTTCAATATACAAATTTTTGCTTTATTTGATAACAAAAAATCTGCTATTAAATCCGACGGAGATAACTAATCTAAAAAAGTGGTGTTAGAAAATTTAGAAAGTTAGCTGCTATATAAAATAATGTACAAAATATAATTTTTGTTAACCACATATCTAAACTACATAAGTGAATACTAATTAATAATGCCTAATTCCTATATAAAATTCTTTAGCATGAATACTTTTATTCTGAAGTAAAATGGAAAATAAAAGTTTCCTCCCTGAGTTTCTCTAAATTTCTCTACTATTTATTTTATTTTATTTTATTTATTTATTTATATTATTATTTATATTATTTTATTTTATTCAATTATTATTTTTATTTATTTTATTTTATTTCATTCAATTATTATTTTTATTTATTTCTTTATTCATTCATTTATGGTCTTTTTTGAATAATTATGCTACACTTTAAGAGTAAAGTTATACAATATCTGGTCAGTTGCATCATATTTTCTGACTAATATAAATATAGGATACTAACAAAAAGTTACTCACATATATTTCCGAAACGCATCAATTCTTTATCCATTTACAGTAAAAGTTGGAGAATATTTGATTTTTTAACAGAATTTCCTCATATTTATTTATTTATTTTTCATAATGTTCTGCAATTATTATTTAAATAGACGCACAATATTTTCTATTTAATTTAAAAATAAGTTTTTTCTGATTTTTTTTTTTTTGTCTTTTGAATAGAAGAGTGAAATTAGAAACATTAAATAATCATATTCTTATTACATATTTTTTTACAGCATTTTTTTTTTTTATTAGAATTCTACCAATTACTTTTAAACATCAGCTTTGTGGAGCTTTCTTATAATGCAGACAGTAGTCAAAATTTAAAAACTCTTAAAATATTAGCATCAAATATTACAAAATTAAATATAGATTTATAAACATTAATGAAAAATAGCTATTTTGAATAACAAATTAGTCTAATGTACAAAAGATGTTTGACTGCACTTGCCTTACAAATTAACAAAGCCAATTAAATGTGGATATATAAACCGTTGGTCCAGATTAAGGCATGTGCACACGGGGCACTGGCTCAGGTTCTCCAAATTTAAGGGGCTTAAATACATCTAAAGTAAAACGACAATATATTATTTAATATATTTAAGAAGCGCAAAAAAATTAAAAATTTCTCATTCATGCAATTATTTAAGTTTCAAAATTTAAACATACGTTAAAAATCAACATTTCTTATGTTTGAGAATATGAAAATCTATATTGAGCTTAATGTGAAAATTTCGTGATTCTAACGGAATCTCGTAAATTAATAGCGATAATACGTTAGTAATATGTCATTTCTTACTTATTTGTGTTACTTGTGTTAGAGTTTTATTTTAAAGTTAATATTTAAAATATTACCTAGAATATTGAAATGTAGAAGAAGTAATGAATTGAAGTGCAAAAGTAATATTTGTAATTTAAGTTGATATTTCTTAAGTTTGCAATAGTTATATGATTGTCGAAGACAGAACTATATCTTATATTCGTTTTAAATCTTTTTGTCCATACATTCCTGCACATAATTTGGTGTTGAGTTTGGGAAAAGATGAAATTTTTTTTGAGGTATGCCTTTGTATTCCATAATTTATGACAGCATTTTTAATGTTTTGAATATGCTTTTTCTGCTAATGGTGTTTTAACATGAAAATGGTTTTCTACACTTCTTAGATTTATGTTTCATATAATTTTTTTTTATATTGAAATCAATAGGATATTCAATTTATACTTTTATCAAACATGATCATGTCATTCAGCTTCAGAAAATATGGATGGTGATGAGGGATCTCAAATATAACTGGCGCCCAGGGCCTCCAAAGAGTTTATTCGAGCTTGGATAAACTCAAATATTATATGAAGAAAAAACGTATTTAACTTTATTTTCTCTGTTACGCTCAGAACAAAGTATTTCTGATTACACTTTAAAAGAAAATACATACAAGAATTCTACAGAAAGGAGTAACATCACGAGGAAAAATATGAAAATGAAAATTACCCTTATATATACATATATCCTTAGAGTTAATGAGTTAAATTCATGCAAAAAACTTTGGTATAGAGATTTTGCCATTACTTTGCTTTTCAAAATTATTCTATTTGAATAGTCAATTTAGAAAAATGATTATTTTTGTTTTACATGGTCTTAAAATTTTTTCCATAAAATTCCATTCTCCTTGTTATATTAACATTTTTTTTTTTTTTCAATCTTTAATTAAAATCATGGAAAAGTCGATAAAAAATCACATCACATTATTTTTACATTGTAAAAGCATGTTCTTTTACAACAGTAGAGTCAATATTAATTGCAAACAAAATTAAGATGCTTTTGATAGAACGATTTTTCAAGAAAATCATAGAAACGAAAAATGAAAATATATTTTAAACGGTTTAACGCTATTTCGTATTGATAATTATTTGTAACACTTCAACTGACTGTTATAAAATTTCAAAAATAATTTCACTACTAAAATGAACTTTTTTTTTTTTAATAATAATTGCTATAATTATGATTTTATTTTATTTTTTGGATGCCTACGTGATTAAAATTAAGCTGTATATTAAAAATTGAGTTTTTCACTTCAACTTGATTAGTTATAA
Organism: Salticus scenicus; assembly: GCA_963930645.1. NCBI lineage: Eukaryota > Metazoa > Arthropoda > Arachnida > Araneae > Salticidae > Salticus > Salticus scenicus. Next base: position 163,678,232 of record OZ005651.1, read on the forward strand.
TTTTGAAATTGATAAGTGAATAATTTTATTTAAAGGGAAAGAGTTTGAAACCAGGAATTGAACCTGGAACCTTCTACTTGACGCAACGATACTTTACCACAATGCTAACCCGGAATATGTATGGCCGACAAATTTCGCTCAAGGTCGATTTCACTATTTGATCTCAATATGTATCTCAATTCAACGTGATGGGTGGTTTTCATGAGTTGTATTTCGCCTTCTTTAAGTCTGTTAAAATACAGAATGAGAAAATGAAATCAAAATTTAACGAAATATATAAGTCCGAAATTGTCAAAGACAGATCATTTGTAAAGCATCGACACGTTAGACCTACATCCCACATTTAACTATGTCCTTAATAAAAAAAAAAAAATTTAAAAAAATTTAAAAAAATAAAAAAAAATGTCGATTTCTCCCTTCCCAAAGATTTCACAGTTACAATAATTAAATAAATAAAATATTTTTATTTCGATTTTTTCCCATTTAAAATGCATCTGTACCGAAAAAAAAAAAAAAAAAAAAAAAAATTAATTGCACTTTCAATGTGCCGTAAAACGATAAATTTTGACAAAACTACATTAAACTATCGGAATTTAGTAACCTATTTTTCTGATTTTTTTTAACCCGCAAATAGAACATGTATACAATTAATTGCATAATTTAATAATGTAAGCAATACTTTTTGCCCAGGAATACTTTTGAAACAATTCAAATACGCTTAACTGCACCAATTTCGCATAAATTTACAAGTCCATCTACGTGGGTAGAGGAACTTGAATTCGAATGTAACTCAAGAAATATGTAAGTTAAGTATGTTTTTCTTTTTTTATGAAGTGTGCGTGTTAAAGATGCCATCAAATCGGATTCCGTACCAAAATTGACAAAACTTTCCAAAAATTAATTTGACTTAAAAAAAAAAAAAAAAAAAAAAAAAAAAAAACGTCGTTCAAATTTAACTACCAGATAGCAGATTATTTGTAAATATGCTAGGAATGATAATAGCATACAATCTAACGTAAGCAATAATGTGTGATAAATGCTATTACATGAGAAGAACTACATCTTACATTAGAAGAAGGAAATGTTAATTTGTTGAATGAATATAAAATGAATGAACACAATGAATAGCAAATACTGGTTTACGAATAATAAATTAAATATATTTGATATATTACTTTTAACATCGCACGTCAAATAACGATAATGATAAAACAAATTTGGGCGTATGATACAATATAACTTTTTTCATTTAAAGTACTTGCAGTTATGAATATCATCAATTTATGTCGTGCAAAATATTCATGAATCCCGAAAATTATTATTATTAATTTCTTCTTAATTATTATTATTTTAAACATCTAAAGATTCAGATCTTCTTGATTTTGAACCTTGAAATTTTTTTACCTTGATATTTGGGAAGCCTAAATGTAATAAATATATCTCTAGCATTGCCCATAAAATAAACAAATGATAAGTTTAAAATTTCCTTTGTTCTAATTTTCAAAAACACTTAAATTGGGTTTAATAGTCTTATACTTAAATTTAAAATAATAATAAAAAATAAATGTAAGTATTAATAAAAAAAAAATAAATAAATAAATAAAAAAATAAAAAAAATATGTTGAATATTCTGATTCAGGATTCTGCCTTTTAACTTCTGATTCAATTATCAAAATTTATAGCCCACTCTATGTAATATTTACATAAAAGATATTTAAAAGCAAGTTTATTTATTTATTTATTCATATATGTATATATTATTGTTGAAAATTTAATTTTTTGGTAAAAAGGTTTTTTAGGGTTTCTAGCATCCTTGCTAGAAATAATTACTGAAAGTATACCCAACAAACTATACATATCCTATTAGTAAAATTTCGGAGCGAAACTCGTACCAATACATAAAAATTTATACGCGTCATACAGATAATAATTCAAATTTAAAGAAATGTATTATATTCTCTGATTTTAAAACTTTGATAAATCTAGTTCTTTTCTCTTTAACTAATTATAATTAAAACTTAACTAATATGATTGAAGCGCATATTCGCTAATGGCAAAATCTTCCATTGATTTTTCCAATGGGCACAAACTTCTCTTATTTCCTCTGTATTATCCTCTATGTTATTCTTCTGTAAAATGTCCCTAGTTTAATCCCACCCATTTTCTAGAAATGTCAGTATTTAACATTTTTATTTTATTAATAATCGTTCCGGAATTTTCTCCTGAATCCTTAAAATTTTCCTCTCTTTCGCTAAATTACCCTTTAGGAATTAAAGATGTATGACCGTTAATCGCTTGCGACTCAGAAGAAATAATAGCCAAATTGCAGATAATGAGATTGGATAAAAGCTAAGGCTCTATCACATATGTACTGTTCCTTCCATAACAGAGGACTATAACGCTTTATACAATACTGGAGTTTCTAAAACTTTACATTACATAGGCAATAATATCCATAAGGCATTAAAAAATCCTATTTTTCCTCTGGCATCTTCCATTTAGTTCGTTTTGCGTTTTAGACAAAGTTCTCAGTTAACCTACTTTTATCTAACTCATTCTTAAATTTCTCGTCAAATCACTCACCATGAATAATCACAAATTTTCAATAATTTCCTTAAGGAAGTCTCCAGATGATAAAGCTGAGTTAGGAAAATACAAGCATAGTAATTGAAGTTTCCCTTCCGTTTTGGATTTGTGAGATTATTGAAGATTTCTGTAAAAGATTGGAAGAAAGTGATGACACCTAGGGGGCAAAACTAGAAAAGCGATGCTCCTATATTCGATCAGACGGACGAGGGTTCGAGTCCTGCTGTAGGCGAAATTTCCTTCTCAGATTTAATTTTCTCGGGAGCACTGAGCATAACGGATTGGTCGGGAATATTGATTGAGTCTAGTACGATGATTCTTTCATTTTTTATTATATTACTATTTAAATGTGAGTTATGTAATATCGTAAGGATAAAAAATGCCTGATTTATTTTCTAAAATTCACACAGATGTTTTTGTATTTTTTGGAAAACGTCTTGTTATCGCTTTTCTGCCATTAAAAGTTCATTAACAAAGTTTTATTAACCTTAAATTAACATGTTTCTAGAATACAGATAAGGCCCAGAAGAATTAAGATGCATAAATTTTAAAAATGCATTATACTCAATATCATTAAAGAAAAATAGGCACTTGCCTATTTCTTCATTAAGTTTGTCTATTTTAAAAAACGTTGTTACCGTTGAAACAAATTTTATTTATAAACACACAAATTTAAAAATAATCTAAAGTTTACGATTATGAGTGTTTGAAAGGTTTAGTGTGTGTGTGTAGCGCACAGAAGCTTTTTCTTTTTTACGTTATAACAGTATATTTTAAAGTAAATAAGCATTTGTGCGAAATGTGAACTCCATCTTAAAACATAACAGATTCTCTAAGTTTAATCTAATCAGATTTTTTTTTTTTTTTTTTTTTTTTTTTTTTTTGTTCAGAATTTGGTTTTATTTAAAATAATCACAGTTTGGTTGTCTATTAAAGAGCGTTGTTATCCGTGAAACAAACTTTATTTATAAACACACAAATTTAAAAATAATCTAAAGTTTACGATTATGAGTGTTTGAAAGGTTTAGTGTGTGTGTGTAGTGCACAGAAGCTTTTTCGTTTTTTACGTTATAACAGTATATTTTAAAGTAAATAAGCATTTCTGCGAAATGTGAACTCCATCTTAAAACATAACAGATTCCCTAAGTTTAATCTTATCAGGATTTTTTTTTTTTTTTCAGAATTTGGTTTTACTTAAAATAATCACAGTTTGGTTTAATTTAGCTTTTATTTGGCCATTGAGTTTTTTACATTCCCGGAAAGAAAATAAATAAATATAAATCTATAATTTTAAAATGTCATTTATATAAAATCTAGAATTCTTTAAATTTGAGGGAAAAATAATTATTACGTGCATGAAAATACGATTTGTTAATTATTAAATACACGAAAAGGAAGATCATAAACATTTAGTAATATATTATCAAGAACTGACAATATTTCAATGTGCTTCAATAAATGCGTAATACAAAACTGAGCTTTAAAAAAGTATTAAAATTCTTTTTTTTTTTCTTTTTTTACATTCAATAATTACTTTGGTGACTTATTTTTCCGTCTGTAGGTACGAAAAATCATATAAAGTTATGTTTAAAGTAATAGAACTTCAAACCAATAATAATAAGTTATTATAAATATTATTATTGTCTTTGTTGTCGTTATAAATGTGCATTAAGAAAATATAACATTCTTAAAATAAATAATAATTAAGAATGATGATATTTTGACAATATTAATACAATAATAAAATTGTACAGCAATAATGACAAAGTGAAACAAAAGCAAAGATTACGTAGGAATACAATAGTATAAATCTATTGAGAAAAATTTAATACATGATAAGTAAACGTGAAAATATTCTAAAAATTACGCCACTACTGTTTTATTTACGACGCAATATGCAAAGAAACGTTTGCACTATTATTTTTCTTTTTATTCAGTATTTTTATTGTTTTTTTTCTCTTATTACAATCTCCCATATAATCAAATTTAAAGAAATTTAAAATATATCTATTTAATGTCATGTAAAAATTTTCCTAATGTGATTAAAATAAATAAAACGCATATTAATTATGCTAATCTTATTTTAAAAATAAAATAGCAAATTCAGCAAATAAATATTGTAGAATCCGAAAGTTAAACATCGGTAATTATTTTAATCATAGTCAGTTGATTTTGCACATTAAAGATTTGTTTGCCAGAGTATAATTTTCACGGCACTACTCCATAAAATATTTTTAGAATAGCGTCACGTTAAAATTTGTTATCGAATCTGAGCCTTTCGTTTCAGCATTAATAGAAATTAGAGGATTTGTAGCTGTATGTTTCAATGCCTCTGTTAGCCATTTATTCATTTTAATTTAGAAAATCATGAATTTTTACTTGAATTATTTCACCGCCGCTGCCGATTTTCTGGTCGTAAAAGGAGTATGAGGATTTTATTTTTCAATTTGTTTATTTAAACGATGGTTTTAATCAACAATATTATTTGAAAGGGTAAAAGAGCCTAGTTTTCTTCAAATATCTGTGAGTAGGGGATAGGGATGTGCTCGTAAATTTCAAATGTTCGTATTTTAAAATAAAATATGAATATTAGTTTCGCTGTATGCATATATTTAAAAATTATTTCAAGAGATAAGCGTGAAGCTTATAGGTAGTTAGACTGCATGAGTGGCAATTCAGGAATACTTAAAATAATTTATGACTCCTTTTTGATAAAATGTTTTCAATAACAACAGCATTGACTTTAACATAAAATCTGGATAAAAATGAGAAAAGTTATAAAACTCAAACTGTTACACAGTTTTGAAAGTAACTATACTAGTAATATTTTCATTCATTTTGTTTCATTATTTTCCTTATCATTTTATAGAAATACACAATTTTAAAGTATGTATTACATCCTATACAACGGATATATTGCAATGTTTGCGCTGTAATTTTGAAACATATGCAATCCAACCGACTTCATTAAAGAGTCGGTTAAAAAATCCTTAATAAAGCCCGAGAAATGGCGAAAAAACCTCAAACCTTGAAACTAAATATCTCGGTCAATTTTGGGCACACAGAAGTGAAACTGTTTGCGCTATATTTATTAAGACGAGTGTCAACTTTCAGTAAATATGATTATGGTGTCTTAGGGACTGTATAAAAGTTAGTTTTTGTAACTTTCAAAAAATTATTATTATTATTATTATTATTATTTAACTTAAACATGCCACATCATAAATGCTTACATTTTTTTAAAAATTTTGTAATTGGAAGTATGTGTCTGCGACCAATGGTTTCAGAGATAAAGGACTCCTCGCGACTTTGCTTTGCACCCTGTTAATATATATATGGGTGTTATAAAGACACCTGCTGAAGGCACTCACTCAGACGCCTGGGGCCCAAGTGCAGTCAATTGGTCTTAACCCTAACAGCATGTATAAATGGGTAAAGAAAGGGGAAAAGAAAAGTTTAGTTTTATTAGGTTTGGAGTGTCTTCTAGAGACACTTTTGAACATTGCAGCTCATTAGGCCGGTAAAGAAAAGGAAAAATAGAAATTTTTCTATTTATGACCTTTAATAAGTATATTTTCAATTAAAATTAGTATTTAAAAATGTTCAGACCAGAAGTTATGAATATTATATTTGAATCTGAAGAAAATGGAATTTAATAGAAAATAATAAATGGTATGAATTATTTTAATATTCATGCCAACTGACAGCAGTTTCTTCTTAATGTCAACAGCAGTTTCTTCTTAATGTTAACAGCAGTTTCTTCTTAATGTCAATTCCTTCAAATTTATTATTGATATTTCACAAACCATTTATTAAATTTAATCAATATTTTTATTTTAATATTTTTTTTACAAGCTATATTGAAACATATAATGAAATTATATTATTCTGTTTCATTTTATTTTTCATTTTATTAAATTATTGGTATATTTATCAAATGTTAATAGATCAGTAATCTTACAGGAAGCTAAAATGGAAATTTAAAGAAAGAGAAAAAGAAGCATTCATGAACATGTTTTTTTACGAACTAGAGCTGAAATGATGATAATATTCATAAAGATTTCTAAAACTATTTATGTAATCTAGAGTAAGTGCACCAGTGATTGACACTTTTAGAGCAATCTCTGGTGTTTTTAATGTTCTAGTCATGAGAAAATACTTTTAGAAATCTTAAGTTAGTACATATGGTATGAAAGACATTCAGAACCACATATATGTTAAAAAATATACATTTGATAACAATTACTTTTTTTATTAATTTTTATTTGACACCCACTCAATGTTCCAGTAATTGACACTGCCAAGTTTTCATTTTTTCAGTAATTGGCACCCTATGTTCCAGTGTTTGACACGGCTAGTTATTCATTTTACCAGTTATTAGCATCCTATACTCCAGTGTTTGACATAAAATGTTAAAATTCTTATATGTAAAATATATTATTTTATTAATTATTAATTATTTCGGGATAGATGTCAATTCCTGGAGCATACCAATCACTGGAGCACCTACCCTACAAACATTGATCATAACTATATCTATGATTTATAATTTATTTATATTAACAAAGTAACGGATTATGTGGAGCATACCTACTCAGTCTCCCCGAAAACAAATATTGTGACTGACATCTATAAACTAAATTGTGACTCTAGTAAAAATAGTTCCGTGTCATCCTTATAAATTCTTGTTCATCGGCTAAAGAGTTCTAAAAGTCCGTATTAAAATTCCAGAGCGTTTTCCTAAATTACCATGGTCAAACTTATTTAAAAATCTCTGCAAATAAATGCCACCACAAGAGGAGAATTTTAGTAACAATAATTTTGGTTTAGGACTCAATTCTAGGATAGCAAGCGAGATTTCTCGTAATACAGAGGATTAATAATATTTATGACATTCATAACGTAGTTTCATTATCTAAAAAAGTATAGATTGTAAATTCTCAATAATTTTGTCTATCCAGGTTATATGTTTATCTTATGCGCATAACTCAGAAATCTGTATTTCTAGTACAGTCGAACCTCGTTAACGTGAATCTCAAGGGGGATAAAAAAAAAAATGTGTTCATGTTATCAGTAGTTCAGGCTATCAGTAGCTAATATTCATAGCTAAACTAATCTTCATTTTGACAGGGATTGTGGAAACAGTTCATGTTAAACAAGTAATTCACGTTAGCAGTGTTCACGTTAACGAGGTTCGAATGTATATGAATTCAGAAAGTGACTGCTTATTCGTTTTAGAGGAAAGCAGTATATTTTTTTCCTCAGTGCTCTCTTTGAACACTTCTTCCTACCCTTATATAAATTTATAGAATTACCAACGTAGCAATTTTACCAAGTACTTCAAAATACTCTCCTTGAATCTTTTATATATTTTTTATTATTCAATTAACCAGGATACACTACTTCAGACGTATTTCAGAATCATAATTCTTTATGATATTTTCAAATTATTGTATGATGATGTGCACAATACAAATCAGTAAATTTAACACAGCGATAGAGGATGGGATGTATACTCTATCCATCTGCATATATACTTTTATAAGTTTTAAAAATTTACCCATGTACGCATATTACCAGATGTTTCAAAATGTTATCTTTCGAAACGTCATTAATTTATAACTTATAGTTATTATATATTTTATTACTCATGAAAGAGTATGAACAGAATTAATATGTGTTATCATTTGTATCTGCTCTACGTAGATAAAAAAAATTTAATTGAATCAATAAAATTTTCATTGAGGCTAGATCAACTTAAAAATTTGGTTGATTTAACAAATTATTTTGTTGTTTCAGCAAAAGTTTTTTGGTTTAAAAAAATGTTTTGTTGAAACAACAAAGCATTTGTTAAATCAACCTTTTTTTTTTTTTTTTTTTTTTTTTTTTTTTTTTTTTTTTCAGATATAGCCTCAACAACAAATATTTTTCTGTTTCAACAAAATATTTTTTTCTGTGTGTGACAACAGATACATATAAATGTTTTCTAAATTTCAATCAAAAGAATAAAAGCTTTCACAGATTCGATACAAAATTGTTTACTCCTCTCTTCAAGAGGCGGAACATACATGAAACTACGAGAAAAAAGAATGTGTAGTAAAGTTGAACTAATTCGGTATATATATATATGTATATATATCAATTATTTCAAACAACATTTGCACCAACTTTGTATGCTTTTGCTCGTTCTGTTCTCTTTAATATTATAATTCAGTTATTCTGAACGTTTATTTGTTCTATTATTATTATTATCATTATTGATTTTTATTTTTATTTATTTGTTTATTATTATTATTATTATTATTATTATTATTATTATTATTGTTATTTTGTGAATATCAAAATGTTTATGAAATCATGTCACTTAGCTAGAATAATTTATGTCCTTTATCTGTCTGTGTACAGATTATTAGTTTACGTATACATATTATTATTTAGTTATTTAGTGCAATTATATGCATCACACTAAATAACTAAATAATGCACGATATACTTGCAAAACAAAATAAAAAATAACATATTGCACTTTTGTCAAAAAGCACGAAATAGGTTTTAGCTCTTTTTTTTTTTTTTTTCTATCATTTCATATATTCTTAAATGTAATTTTGTATACATAAGCCTCTTAAAAATAAAAACTATCATCTTTCTTATGTTTGAATGTATATTTTTTCCATAAAAAATTAGATGTAATAATTGTTAAATAACTTGAACGGTAATCAGAAGTAAACAATGAATTTCGAAAGACTCACCATTTTTGCCTAAAATATACATTATACGCATAACTGAAATTTCAAATACCTTTATCCTACCTTTTCTACCTTTGGCGATTTTAGAAAATATATAATATACTCTTAATTCAAAAAGTATATTAGATATACTTTTAAAAAATATTTTTTTAAATGTTGCATTAGTAGCTGAATTTTTTAATGTATAATGGCATGTTTGTTCGTTTAATTCTTTTTTGACTAGCAATGAGTGAGCTAACTTTTTAATTAAAGATTATAATTAAGAATTTTATAGATTTTTAAAAAATATATTTAGGTATTTACAAAATCATAAATATTTAGAAAATACATTCGTAAAACAAAAGTATTTTTAGAAGGAACACTTAAAATAGCGAGAAACTACTCTTAGTAAAATAGAAGCGGCCATTCTCTTTGATTAGATACTCAAAAAATATTACATAAAGATTAGAAAAAATAACTAATTTACGTTCAATTGTATTATATTTTTCAAAACAGAACGCAATTCGATCATTCTTTAAAAGAAAAATGACTCTCTTTTCTGAGTGTTTGTGTATGAAAAAAAAAAATATATATATATGCGGAGCTCTAAATTAAGAATTAATGGGTAAAATTTCATAAAACTTTATATTTAACCTTAACAAAAAAAAAAAAAAAAAAGTTGTCTATAAATTTTCGGTGTGTATCGTTCAACAAGAGGTGCGATCACTCCATTTTTTCATAATTTATAATGCGGCAGCATAGAACAAAATTTCGTAGAAATATATACAATTAGGAACTCATAGAAAATGTTCACGCAGAAATGTTAAACAATTTCTTAAGAAACATTTTAAACCAATCATAGTGGAATAAATAAAATATGTGTATATATATAATAGCAATAGTAAATCAGGATAAAACTTTTGCATATTTAGAAGCATGGACTACCTCGAAGTTCGTAAATTTTCAGTATGAATATTAAAAAATAAATATAAATCAAAAAGTCTTCAAAACCTTTGAAAAGAAAGTTGAACCATATATCTGTGATAAGTTGAAATAAATCAAAATTTCTTATTTTTTAAGACGAAAATTTATAAAAGAGCTTTATAATTTTCACCATGCCCTTAATTACGACTTTACATAGAGAGTATAGAAAATCACTAACAATATGAGGACATTTGAAAGAAAATGAACATATGAATCGAGTTTGCATTGTGACGTTCTTGTTCTGAAACTGGGATGAGGCATTTTCATACAAACTGTAATTTTTAAACAAAGTAGATTGTATATTAGGTTTGTAAAATATACAATAGACAATGAAAAATATATATTAGATAAAAAAAACTTTTTAAAAAGTTGTAAATTATACTATATGCAAATGTATATTTAATATACTGTATTATATACAAATATCCGATATACTGCTCATCTCTAACAGTAATTTGTTGCTTAAAATTGTTCAGATTTTTTTCAGTCGAAGGAAACGAAATAGAATCAGATGAATAATCTTATACTGATTTATTTTAAGCATAAAACAATTATGCAATTAAAAACTAAAAAAAAAGTAAGCAATAATAAGAAAAAGAATCTTCTTGAATTTTCCTGTCAGTTGAATTTTATCATACTTACATAATATTTTCTTTACATTTTCTTTTCATACATGTTCTACAGATAACACGAAATTAAAGAAATGACACCTTCCCGTCTCCTAATGACATTATCTAAGGAAATATAATACGTTTTTCTTTAAAAATGCAATACCTGTAGGACATTACAGGAACCAACAAATCTAATTATGATTGTTACATATGACATTGAAATTTTCGATACAATAACTAAACTATTTCTGATCACTTTAAATGGATCTTAGGGATTTTTGAAATATTGTTAAATCAGTTAGCATAATTATAAATTATTTTAAGTAATTGTTAATTCTCTAGGAAAATTATTCTACAAATTCTCATGTAATTCTGTGTAACATAAAATGAACATTCAAGTCTATCTTGAACCGAAAAATTTCTGAAATATATTCTCAATGTATGTAAATTAAAATTAGAGTCTTTTCATAAATCGATTACACCCACAAAATCATAGGAAATGGTTTACAAGCATTTAAAAATACATACGACGCCAAACACCAATATGTAAATTTATAAGTGAGTTTGATTTATTAATTTATTTATTGATAATTGAAGCATGTATAAAAGTTTGATTAAAATAATAACACAATACAACTATTCAAAATCGTATTTAACAATTTTGTGTAAAATAACTGATTGTAAAGCAGTTAACATTTTAAAATGTTTAAAATGTTAATTTTATGATACATTTATTTGAAAATTGAAATGAAAATGAAAGAATTTAATACCTATTATTCAATAATGTCTCACGTGCTCTTACTTATTACCGGATTAGCCAATAAATTAGTTGCACTGTATTTATTATTTAATTATCAAAATCAATAATTGGAAATTTTAAAAGCATGGAAACAAACCAAGAATTATCTTACGCCTGAATATTTTACAAAGAGTATTGTGATAGCATACGCGATTTTATTATTTCTACTTCGTTATATTTTTAAATTATTTTTAACATGTTAAAGATTGTTTAAATTAACTAATTCATATAAAATTATTTTCACTGTAAGAGATTTATTCTTATAAAACTTAAAACACAAAGCAAAACAAAAATTTTATCATAAACTATTGGTAAAATAATCTAGTTTGCATAAATATTTTACTATTAATTTTAAAATGATTATTTCAAATCGGACTTCTGCATTTATAAAAAAAAAATAATAATAATAATCTATAATGATTAAAAAATATATTACGCTTAAAAATTTATTATTATATTGAAGCAAATATTTCAAAAATATTATTAAAATATAATTCCATTTACGTAACCCATAAGAAACATTAAATTTGTTTTGGAAAAAATCAAAAGCGATCAATTTGCCCTTTAACGAAAATTTAAAATAACGAATTCTTCTAATTACTTTTGAAAAAATTATACCATGTTTTCTGCTTTATGCTGTTTACACACATATCGCGGATATAGTGGTACAAATAAAGTAAATTATTAAAAATACTATTCAGCAACAAACACGATTTCGTTTTGATTAACACCTGCTACGAAACGAAGCTCATATTATTACTTTGGTCCTTTTATATTTAAGCAGGATAGCAGTACAACATTACAAATGGATGAATTACTATCGTTATTAAAGTGTCGTATAACCATGCGTTTTACATTGCTCTGATCTAAAAGATTTTGTGAACTATTATTAATAGCATTAAAATTTCTGTTGCCCTTGTTCTATAAAAATATTAAGAAAAGATAAATGTAAAAATTTTATATTGAGCTAATATAACAATATATTAATGTTAAACAGCTAACTGCAATTTCTTTTCCAAAACCTTTGTTTTTATACAACTAAATTTATCATTTAATGTATCGAAAAACTAAAATAAGGCTTCCAAAGCAACTGAAATAATTTACAGATTATTTACTTTATCGTGTTTTTGTTTAATATTAACTGAAATGAAATAAAAGAGAAAAAACATATTTTATGATCTGTTAATATGTTCTACAACAAAAATCTATAAAACTCGCAATTGCTAAAACTGAAAACTGAATGAAGAACAAGTAATATATTCTCAAATAATTTGAACGAGCTTTCAATACTTCTAATAAATAACAAGTTAATATCTTTAAATAAATAGGATTTTGATAAATAATGAAGCTGTTCTGCGGCATAAATTATTTGGACAGACAAATTTTGGGCCAAATACAGTAAATTTGAGCATATAAATCAACAGTGTTATGAAAAACGACCTTGTTTTCAGTACTAAAATGTCCATAAAGTTTAATTGTGTAAATGTTGAAAAATAGACAAATAAATAAATAAATCTTTTTAAAAATATTTTCTTTTAAAATTAAAAATCAATGCATGGCAAGATTCAAAATCAAACCGGTTTTATTTTTCATTTTATTTATTCATTTATGTATTCATTTATGTATTTATTTATTTATTTATCTTGCTTGATTTTTGCTAAAATTTCCAATTTCTTGCAATTCATTTGAATATGTTTAAGAAGAATAAACAGAATAGATTTTATGACATTCATCATGTTAAAAAAAGCAGTTTAACGGTTTCTCTCTTGCCAGCATGCAACAAATAAATTTTTCTCTTCCAGCTGCAATCTCCTCAAAAAATTCTGAAAATTATGTAAATATTATGTATTAGGTAAATCTCAATTTCAAATTTGTCATCTTAAATATGTTTTTCACTTGGAGACATGTTTATTTTACCTTTTTTTTTTTTTTTTTTTTTTTCTTTTGTTAAGTGCATTTTTTATTGGAAATAGATATTCATTCTCAGAAAATTGCAACCATTTTAAGATAGTTTAGTTTATTCAAGAAGCAGTTTCGCTATATTTTACGTGAAAGATTATATCTTAGTTTACACATAATTTTTCTTTCATTTTCTCTAATAAAAAATAAATGAAATGTTTTAAATTATTTTTACATGAAATATTTTTTCTTACATACGGACATATAGATATAGAAACATATACATATTTTTCGTAATTTTCTTTGTCTTGAACAATAAATGTTTTCAATTTCATTTATAGAACTTTACGCACATTCGGCATTCTACTCAGTTATATATGTAAAATAAAGGTATTTTCGAACGCATCAGCAACATTAATAATTCATTAAAAGGCATTTCAGAAAAATATGTGTTTAAAACATGCCTTTCCGGACGTTCTAATAGTTCTTAGTAACATTATTTTTAATATATTGGCAAAACTAAGCATTTCTTAGAAACGGATGTTATATTTATAAATTCTTGAGAGAAAAATAATAATACATTGCTATTTTGAGGAACTGAGTACCATGAAATGTAAAGGGGTACAAAATTTTATACCTGATTTAATTAATAGGAAATATATTTGCATAGATAGCTCGAACAAAGATAGAGTGCATAAAAACAAGGCAAACAACAACGTCTAGAACGCCAAATAGATATAATAAGAAATCAGACAGCTGTTTCGGTAGCATTTATCATACCGTCTTCTGTTGTTTGCCCTGTTTTTATAATCCCACGCCAAGTCTTCCATTAATAAAAGTAGAGTGCAATTTTCTTTATTTTAATACTATCACCATGAGGTGATAGATTTTCTCCTTCATTTAGTGTACAACTTTTTACATACAGTAAACTTGCTTCAGCTATGCATGTTGGTCATTCCAAGAAATGTCCCACACGTCACAAAACTTTAAAATTAATTTTAGAAAATTAAATAATAGAAATGTTTTGTTATTGCTTTATAATATAATGTGGAAAAAAAATATACTAAAGTGAAAGCAAAATAACTGTGCTATTTAATTTTCTAAAATTACCCCCTTTTTTTAATTTTACGGCGGGTGTGGCATTTTATGGAATGAGCTACATTTACTTTCAAAATCGCTGATATTAAAAAAGGAAGTTTTTCATAATTATTGAATTATGCTTCAGATTTATTTACAATAATTGAATTTTGTTTAAAACTATATAAAACAATGGTGAACATTTTGAATATAATCTGTCTTCAAGAAATTATTTGAATAACTTAATATTTCTTATAATGATTCTAAAACATATCCTAGAGTAGTACTTTCTGTATAATTAAAGATGACACACACAAAATTTTACATGTATGCTAATACGTGTTAAATTTCATGTTAATACATTCAATGATGATATACATAATTTAACATGTTGCTAATGGAAGTTAAATAGGCACACAAATTAACAAGCATCAAATTTAACATGTAATGCTTCAGAAATAGATTATGTATAACATAATTTTAAATGCATTTCGAAAAAAATAAATAAATAAATAAATAAATAAAACTACACTTTCTTGTTTTGTTGTTAGGATTAAAGCCAACTGGTTACGGAAGGGTTCTAAGCTTGAGAATTAAAACAAGACAACGAAAAGAATGAAAGTAAAAAAAGATTTGTCTGAAAAAAAACTTTTATATGACGCAGATATATAGAATATATACAATACACTCTTTTAATGGAGCACATTCTTAACCTGGTGTACGATAAATATTTAACCATAAAAATCTCTTAATACACCATAAAATAAAGGGAAGCACTACAAATACATAATTAATCCTCAAAATACTAAAGTTGAAACATTACAAACATTATATAAATGCATAAGACAGATCATTTTGGCCCCGTAAGTAATGCTGAGCAGAAAATTGATCGAAGGATAAATTTTGATAAAATGTTGACAGTCAAAATTTATTACAAAGCGGAAAAATAAATTTTCACAATATTATGAATATTCAAATCAGCACAAAAATTCTTGTACAAAACATACATGCTTCGACAATCAAGAAACCAAATATAATACATGCATTGTGACTTCTAGACATAAATTTCCTGCACTTCATGGGTCCCACCGGTAACCAAGCGGTTCTGTAATGAAAGCTGGTAGACTAGAAGTGCCGGGTTCGAGTGACTTTATGATTTTCCCTCTAGAAATGTACTTTGACTTTATTTATTTATTTATTTATTTTTTAACAAATGAACAATGGTTTCTATAACTGAAAAACTATATATATCATACACTGAGAAAAAAAATATGCCGCCTTCCTCTAGAATGAATAAGTGGCCATTTTCTAAAACCCTTAACTAGAAATATAGATTTCCGAGCTATGCGCGTAAGGCACGCCAATAAACTGAATCGACAAAATTATCGAGAATTTGTAGTGTACACATTTCTAGATGGTGAAACAATATTCTGAATATTCTAAATATTCTGAATCATTGCGAGAAATTCTCGCTTGATTTTCTAGAATTTGGTAATAAACTAAGATTATAGTTGCAGAAACCTGCCTCTTGTAGTCTCATTTAGTTGCAGAGATTTTTAAATAACTTTGCCCTCGAGAATATAGGAAAACGCTCTAGAATTCTAATAGGGGCTTCTAGAACTCGCTTTCTAAGGGGACTAGAATTTATAAGGATGACATGGAACTATTTTTTCTAGAGCCACAAGTTAGATTCTAGATGTCAGTTATAGAATCCTTTCTCAATGTAACACAGAATTAATATGTATTATATATACATACATATATATACACATACTTTATGGAAGAGATTCGAGCTACACTGTAAAAAATATGTCCTACTTGCTGCCATAAATTCTCTGTAATTTGAGAAAATACGTTCTGACAACGTAATTTTTTCATAAAATACGCGTATTTTCTGAAATTACAGAAAATTTCTGGCAGCAAATAGGGCATATTTTTTGCAGCGTAGGTTTTGGCTTAAGTTACACTGCATCCACTATTTGCCCTATGAAACTTACTTAGAAAACACCAGAAAACAGGCATGTATTTAACTTGGAGCCAGAACAAACTACTACAATACATACATCAATTTTTTAATTTATAAGAGTTAAAGCAACAGCAAGAAGAAATAAGTACGGAATAATTCAAACAGAAGTATAACTTGCATCAGAGAAATACAAATGGATTCACAGGTATGAATAATAATTTATAACAAATAGGAAAACCCTGTGCATTCATTTCAATAACAGATTTTTTATCTGAATGAGTCAATGCCATTAGATTCATCTCGAACAGACAGTCCTGTACTCAACATAAATTTTATTAATCACTAATTATATATTAATTCTACCATTATTTCTTCATAATTTTTAGTAACAATAATTATAATTTAAATAATCTGGTGTGTCACTCACACGACTTTCTCTTACCCTGCATTTCAATACTATAAAGATAGATTATATATTACGTTTTAAGATCAATAGCGTAAGATAAGGAAGTTCAAAATACTTTTAAAGTAATCTAAAATAAGCTTAGAAACAGTTTCATTTGATATATAATTCTGTGTGAGGGGGACTACCGCCCCTCTCAACCCTCCGTTGAATAATAGTGCACACAATTATTTAAAAAAAGTAATCATAGCTGTTTTTAGCTTGCTTTCAAACTTGCCAATCTTGCTCAAATTTTTAACTGGCAACCTAATACTGACTTCAAAATACAAAATTTCAATTTCTTGCAGCTATTTGTTTTTAAGTTATGCTGATAACAGATACACATACAGATCGACCGCTAAAAATTGAACTTTCGTAATCAGAGCACTTCACAACGGGATATTATACAAAAAAAAAAAAAAAAAAAAAAAAAAACAGAGTTGAAAATTCCAAAAATACTTTGTTAACAGTGTGAAGGCGTTCCTTCACATATATGAGTTTTAATTACAGTTTAAATAAATGTAATAATTAATTACTATACTTTTAATAAATTAAATATCTAATAAAATATCTAACGAATTTCTAAATTACTTTTTATATTTAATCGCATTTGTCTCTGTAAATAAATATCTTAATTCTAATAATATTTTATCTGTTAATCTATTAAATAAATCTGCTGAGAACAAAAACGTATTCTTTAAAATTAATAATTTATTTCTTCTAGTTTATCTTTTTAAATGACGTCTCTCAGAATTCTAATCTCTACTAAATCATTTAATAAAATAAAATATAAAAAATATAATTTTCATCTATTAACCGTTGTGTATACATAATTATATTTGATTCTTTTAAATTGCGTACGTTTATTTATTAGAATGAAATATAGTTATGTATACACAACGGTTAATAGATGAAAATAATATTTTTTATATTTTATTTTATTAAATGATTTAGTAGAGATTAGAATTCTGAGAGACGTCATTTAAAAAGATGACTAGCAGAAATAAATTATAAATTTTAAAGAATATGTTTTTGTTCTCAGCAGATTTATTTAATAGATTAACAGATAAAATATTATTAGAATTAAGATATTTATTTATAGAGACAAATGCGATTAAATATAAAAAGTAATTTAGAAATTCGTTAGATATTTTATTAGATATTTAATTTATTAAAAATATAGTAATTAATTATAATATTTATTTAAAACTGCAATTAAAACTCATATATGTGAAGGGACGCCTTCACAAACAGTATGTGTATGAAAAATGAATTTTGCTTCCTGAGCAGTGTTCGTCGTCATAGTAAAATGTAGCAAAGCACTTCCATCAATTACATTCAATAGAAAAGAATGTTTAGTTTTATTTTGGGTAGCTCTATATATTGCCTATAATCAATAGGCACTATAAATAATATTGTGAACTTAAATTCAGCCTTATTTGAATAACATCTAACACAAAAAGAATTACAATTCAAGCTATTTCCAAGTACAGACGCAATATATCCAAATACTTTGGGTAGCCATGCAAATGAATCATGAAAGATTTCCATACAACAAAACTCACAAAACATGCTTTTATGAATATAATAAATTCTATTGATTTCGTTTTGCTTAAGTCAGCCTATAGATGCTACACTGTATTTACCAGAAATTTCCCCACAAACATAATGTATTTGAATTCTCTTGGATAGCCCTGTATACGAACCATTTGCTTGAACTCAACGAAAGATTTAGTGTAGCATCCCTATATAATACACGTTGAGAATACCAAATTCGGACTTTCAGCTATTATTTGTTCTTGAGATATGCTGATAACAGACAGACACACACACAGACACAACCACAGACACACAGATCAATCGCTAAAAACATGACTTATGGATGCAGAGTACCTCAAAACGTGTAAATATAATAAAAATTCATTTTCGAAAATTTGACCCAAAAACAATACTTCCTCTACCATATATATGGGTAAGAGAAAGTAAGTAATCTGGCGTATCACTCATAGGACTTTCTCTTACTCTGAAATTTAATACTATAAATACAGCTTGGAGATTAAGGGGTAAGATAACGAGTACTGCTATGCAAACCTATGTTAAAATAATTCAAATTAGGCTTCGGAACAGCTTTATTTGACAAGTAATTCTGTTCAACCCTCCATTTCATTACTGTACCTACTTTTATATAGAATTCAAATCTATTATTAATTCAAAAGTTCATTTAAAATTATTCAGACAACTTTCACCCCAACATTCCTCGAAACTTATCAATCTTGATCAAACTTTTCTAGTAACTTAAAAATGCAACATTTGGATCGCCAAAAATTATTTGTTTTTAATTTACTCTAACAGACGCAGACCAAGATCAAACATTAAAAACTTGACTTCCGTATTCAGGAAGCCTCAAAACGTGTAAATATACAAAAAACCAAGCGATGAATATTTAGCTATTATTTACCATATGGCCATGAGCATAGATGCCAAGTCTCCCGTTTTTCAAGGGAGACTTCAAACCGGAAAATTTTTAAAGCTGTTTTCTGTATTATTAATCTTCGAAAATATATATAACTTTTTTCATTTAAAAATACTGGTGTCAATTTTGATTTAAAAGTTGAAAAGGTTGGCAGCTCTGCATGAGGAATTAATTTCAATTCCTGAGCAGCTTTCCTGAACATGGTAAAATATTACAGTAAAGCACTTCCACTAACAATAAAAAAGAATGGCAGCTTTGTATATCTTCTGAAAGTCATGTACACATCACATGGTGGACATAAATATAATCCTATATTAATAACACACGGCACAACCTGAATTACACTTCCATCAATTTTCAAGTATTGCCGCACCATAATCCTGTTCTTTTGTGTACAGTCGGTAACAAAAATGTCCGAACACTAGCAAAAATTTCTATTTATAAAAAAGTACACTTCATACGGTTTTGTTAAATAAATCCTTGTCGAATCCTGTTCTTAGTCAGTGTAAGATCATGATTCGATAAGGATTTATTTAACAAAACCGTATGAAATGTACTTCTTTTACATAGGAATTTTTTCTAGTGTTCGGACACTTTTGTTACCGACTGTAGCCCTGTAAACGAATAGTGAATGATTTCTATAGCATATTCTACATGAAACATGTTTTTACGTATATAAAATATATATATTCTAAAGTAAGTAAAAAAAAATAATAATAATAATAATAATAAATAAATAAAATAAAAGAAAGAAAGTAAAAATAAAAAATGTTTGTGTATTACATTCTTTCATATGCTTAATCAGCAGGTTAATTCTGCTGTTGTTACTTTCTCTAACCCATATGGTACAGAAAGTATTGTTTTTGGGTCAAATTTTCGATATTGTGTTTTTCTTATATTTACACGCTTTGAGATCCTCTGAATCCAAAAATCATGTCTTTAGCGGTTGGTGTGTGTGTGTGTCTGTGTGTCTATCTGTTGCCAGCATATATCAAAAATAAATTATAGCAGAAAGTCTAAACTTTGTATTCCAAATATATATCATATAAGGTTTCGACACTAAACTTTTCGTGGTTCGTGGACATCCAAGATAATTCAAATACATTACGTTTATGGGAGAAATATCAGGTAAGTAGAGTTTACACACCTATAGACTGCACTAAACAAAATAAAGCGAATATCTTTTTTTTATATGCGTTACAACATGTTTCATGTAGAATATGGTATAGAAATTATAGACTGTTCGTTTACAGGGCTACACAAAAGAACTAGATTATAATGCGACAATACTTGAAAATTGATGGAAGTATACTTCAGGTTGTGCCGGGTGTTGTGAATATAGGATTATATTTATGTGTACCATCTAATGTGTACATAAGTTGCAGAAGATATACAGAGTTGCCAATATTTAAGCCATAACATTCTTTTTTACACTTAGCACTTAGCACTTAGGACTTAGTGGCAGTGCTTTACTATAATATTTTACCACGTTCAGGAAAGCTTCTCAGGAATTGAAATTAAATCCTCATTTCCTTATGGTAAATAATGTATATTTTAAGCTAAATATTCATCGCTTGTTTTTATTTAAATTTACTTACTTTTATTTTTATTTTTGTATATTTACGCGTTTTGAGGCTTCCTGATTACTGAAGTCAATTTTTAACGCTTGATCTTTGTCTGTGTCTGTTAGAGTAAGTTAAAAACAAATAATTTCAGACGATCCAAATGTCGTATTTTGAAATGAATACGTTTGTTACTAGAAAGATTTGTTCAAGAATGATAAATTTCAAGGAATGTTACGTGTGAAAGTTGTCTGAATAATTTTAAATGGACTTTTGAATTTAATGATAGATTTGAATTCCATATAAATGTAGGTACAATAATGAAATGGGAGTTGAGGGGGTGGAAGCCCCCCTAACATAATATTATTTGTCAAATAAAGCTGTTCTGCAGACTAATTTGAATTGTTTTAACATAGGTTTACATAACAGTACTTGTTATCTTACCCCTTAATCTTCAATCTGTATTTATAGTAGTATTTCTATTTCAGGGTAAGAGAAAGTCGTGTGAGTGACACACCAGATTATTTCCACTTATTGTCCAGAGGAAAATAGAATAATAGACTGTAGTGAAATTCTTCGATATATATAAAATAGAAAATTGTACATGGGAATAACAACAAGCCAAAGTTACTGAATTTCGAGAGACATTTTTTCCGATAATTATAATTCAACATGTCATTGCTTTTCAATTTTTATTAATTCTGTTTATCCTATTCATTTATTTTCTTCAATGTGCATTCAATAGCAATATTTATGTAAAAGAAGAAAAATCTTTTTAAAAAATTGAAGTACGAAATCAGTGAATCAGAAAGTTGTTTTAAATAAATAAGCGTTTTATATTTTCTGTGTGAATTATATTTTTTATATTTCATTTGATAAATTTAATGTGTGCAGCGCCTTTAGAGACATTAAAGAACTAATTAACAAACAAATAAAAAAATAAAACATGCACTTTTCAGCATAAATTTTTTTTAAACCTTTAATTATCAGCTAATTCTACGATTATTTCTTCGTTTTCAAAGTTCAATTATTATAATTTAAAAAAAGTAATAATGGATTTATGATGCCTTACACTCTACAACCTACATGGCATCAGGTTAATTTTGTGATCGTTTTCTCGCATTTTTATGTACAAATAAAATAAATGTAATAGACTGTGAGAAAACTCTCTAAGATATGAAAAAACAAAGCACGACAAGTCAAAACATTTCAATATTTAAAATTCAATATGTCGCTGTTTATTCTATACATTTTTTTTTTTCACGGACTTTATTCCCTTTGGCTCCCATAGTATATTTTTTATATTGTACTAATCTAATTCATATGATACACGAAACTTAAGTGATACACTGATAACTTCATTAAAAAGCTAAAATTAGCATTAGTTATCATTTTTTATTTTTATTTATTGGAAAGTTTCTTTGTATAGAGTTATGCATCAGTTCTTAATTTATTGTTCATCTTATTCAGGTCTCACAGTTTAACTATAATCCCAGGAATCATAAATTTTATTTATCTTCTTACTTAAATTATATTAATTTTAACTCATCAAAATATTTTATATTAATATTTATGTGTTAGTAGTAGTAATAAAAACGATATATGCCTAATGTCTTATTTTGATCTGTACCAATCTGCTCATTTTGATAATTTTCTCTAAGTTTAAATTTATTGTATAAGTTTAACATTATATATATACGTATATATAAACTTATATACATTATTATTATTATTATTATTATTATTATTTGTTACAGACATCTTGAAGATAAAATATAATTCAAAAGTTATTTGCATTTCTTGTTTTCAAATTTCGTTTAAGCCAAGTGTTTGAAGTTCAATTAAGCATAATTATTTTGCATGTATTTTTTTAATTGATTGTTGTTCATTGAACATTTATTTAAATGTCTTGTTGTCTTTAATATTTGCATTGCATTTGATTACACTTACATTTACTATACATTGGTGATTTCTGGAATTGATGTTAACGGTATGCAAAACTTAATTTTTTTTTATTTTATTTAAAACTTAGTCGTTAATTATCTTTAAAATACTTTCAGATTTATGTACGAATTTTACATTTTGTATGCATATATACTATATATATACTATAATAACAATTTGTATAAAATCGCTTATGAATGTTATAACAATGGCTATAAATAAACTTCATCTCTATATAAAAATAAAGAAATACAAAGACAAGCAAGATACACAGTACTAAAGTAATGACAGTACTAAACTACTACTTTTTACGACACTACTAAAATAATTTTCTTTTCCTTAAAAAAAAAAAAAAAAAAAAAAAAAAAAAATCTTTGATTTCTTTCAATTTTTTGTTCATTGCATCTACTTTGCCAATACATTTTTTTTTTTTTTTTTTTTTTTTTTTTTTTGAAAGTCGTAAAGTACGGTAATTTATGTTTAGTATTAATTACTTAATGTTCATTTGCTATATAATCTTAACATTCAATTGAGTTTTAAATTTCTGATTAAAAACTTCTGATAGTTTATATGAAGTATTATTATTTTCATTATTTTGAGTTAATCAAACTGTTTGTAATTCATGTCTTTTTTTTTTTTTTTTTTTTTTTTTTTTTTTTGCGGGGGGGGGGGGGGGGGTATTTTAATTTTTTTAATGATATGCATCGCATTACAGATAATGAAAAGAAATACGCTTTAAATAAGATCATTGATGCAAAAACTTAGTAGTTTAGGTAACTATAGTTCTTATTTAAATGAAGATTTCTTTTTTTAATGATTTTTTAAACTATACGTATACACTATACCGCAACATTTGCATCGTGCATGTGAATGTGAATGTATAATATTCACATTATCAACCGTTTTGCTTAAATTACAAAAATAAAAATAATATTCCTATTTAAACATTCCATATATGCATTCATTACACCTTATTTAATATAGCATCTTCACAATTAGAAAAGACTTCATTTCACGACGAACTCAAAAACAATTCTGGTATGAGGCACTTGGTTTAAGACTAACTTCTTAGCCACTACAAATTACTGATATAAATAATATCTTACTCATGGTATGGATGGCATAAAATAATTTTTAAAAGGACTAATTCACAGGAAAAATGACGTCGTAACTGAATAATGTATAAAGAAAAATAATAGAAAAATTATCCATGCTTTCGAATGAGAAAAAGTAATTTAAAAGAAAAATAAAAGATTATATGCAGAGACAGCAATACAAAAAATTTTCTTAAAAAAAAAAAAAATAATAATAATAATAAAAAATCATTTATATTAAACAGTACTACGCATTCATTATTTCAGATCTCTTAATACTTATAAAATTAAACAATGTTATGATTTACTCCGTATGTGTAAGAATTAAAATTTAAAAAAAATGTCTAAAAGTATTGAAGTGAGGAATAATTGCAATTTGATGGCTTAATACATGAAAAACTATTTTAAAAATAGCGTGAGGTTTAAATAATTTTTTCATGTATTTTTTTTTTCTTTCTTTCTTTCTTTGAACTCGACTTTATGCAAAGCCCTAACCTATTAAATAATGCAAAAGTCTACAGTCAAACAGAAACCAATGGCTGGCTGTTTTGATTGATGTAAACATATTTCTGAATTTAGAGAAGTTTCAATGAGACATTTAACAAATAAGTCCATAGGAAATGCAAAATTTTCTGTACCAAAGTAAATATGCAAGTAGAAGTTCCAACACTAAAGCGAGCAAAACTTAGGAGTTTGCAGAATAAATACACTAATGTGATAAGTTTGCTATAGTGTAATGTAGTAAATATTCTTAGACTGTGTTCTGTAAGAAAATTCTAAAATAGTAAATAAATAACATAAAATGCATAGAAATGTTTTTCTTCTACTTTTAGTTAAAGTGTTTGTTTTCGCCAATTGATAATACTAATACTTTTAAAATGCATTTAATTGGATGTATTCCAATTAAGTAATTATAAGTTATGATGATTTTAACTATCGTTTGGTATTTAAATGTATAAATTAAATAGTAATATTAAAAACCACAAAAAGTAAAAGCTTTTAATTAAACAAAAATCCGTTAGTTTATTGATAATGACATATACTATAAATTTTTACAATTAATATTCAAATATTTTCGATAATGAAAAATGAAAAAAAGTTAATATAAGAATACGGCTATACAGTAACATTAGTTCAAAAATTTACTGAAATAATCTAAAATACAGCATACTGTACTTTCACATATACAACATATGTGTTTTACTTTAGTTTAGGTTATATTCTTTACATTAGTGTATTTCATCCACTGATGATTTTTTTTTTTTTTTTTTAATCTTATTGGTCATTGGTGTTTCAGTGATCTTGTATCTGTTGCTTGGCTTCTACTATGCTTAATAGATCATCTTTAATATATATATATATATATATATATATATATATATATATATATAATATTATATAAGTTACCAGAATACTCAAAAATAAATAAATAAATAATATATATGTATGTACATTGTGCAGAAAAAAATAAGTTTTAAGATCTTCGGATAGTTTTATTAAATTTTGTTCTTAAGCATTAACGTAAAATCACCATAACTATGACAAGTACACTTAAAATCAAGTTCATTACGTTAAAAGAAAAAAGCTTGAAATTTTCATTAAAATTCAAAGGAAATTCTTTATTTAATATTGTGGTTTTTTAATGTGTTTCATCATTCTTTACGATTATTATAAATATTAAATCGCTCTTAATATTTACAATTACAAACAGATTTCTACTATTCTAAAATGCTAATATCTGTAAGTTTTAAAGCTGTTCTTTAATTTCGAAATGCACAATTATGTATTTATAATTCTTCTTCAATAAACCAAAACTTCTTCTTCCAAAATTCTTTTAAAGTTTCAAATATTCATATTTATAGTCCAAATACTTAATCTGAAATTTTAATTTATTTCAAAAAGATACAACTAATTTTATGATATAAAAGTCATATCATCATATAATTTATAATAATATAATGCAAATAATTCACGATTTTAACTTTTAAACTCAACTTTAAAGATTTACTATTTTATTTAAAAAAAAAAAATCTATTAATTTTTACATTTAAAATAACTTTTGGAAAATAAATTAAAAAAAAAAAAAAAAAGAATAAAAGTAAAAATATAAAAATTAAATTAAAATTTTTTGAATATATATGTTCTCTATAGTATAGGAAATTTAATGCATCATAACGACTATAAAATACATTTAAACGTGTTTTGATATAATATCATCAATATTTAGAAAAATAAAATCATTTTTATTAATACTAAGATCCTTTCTTTTGTCATCTCTATTTATTTAAAAATATTTCTACAATCCAGGCTCTTAAGGACCGCTCTTGCAATTAACACACACTCACGAAAAATGCTCAGTCAGTTCTGGAGATAAAGAACAAGGCAACACGAATATAATTATTTGGAATCAATGACTTTTGAGAAGCATATTTGTAGTACTCAACACCAGTGGCCATATTAATTGCAAACTCTGCAGTAACAGTCGTTAAACTTAACTTTCGTTTCTGAGAGGATCATAGTTCGAGCAGTTTCGTACTGACAAGAAATACTGCTAATCTGATTGAGAAAGATCGTACGAGTCGGGGGATAGACAAGAGTTTCCTGTCCAAGGCTTCTTATCTTTACTCGTGTCAATTTCAATTCGCGCAGTTTCAATTTATCTGAGAGTCGTGGATCTTTACGCTTGGGGCAGGTTATTTTGGAGAAAGAGCACGGCTGGCATTGTCCAGCCAGAATAAGTGCAGAAAAGCTAGGATTACATGTCTGGATATCAACATATCATAAAGTCCAGTTCCGTTTGGATTTCTGAATATGTAGCAAAACCGTTTGCTTAAGAAATTCGTCTATACCTTAGATATGTCGGGTGTGTTGTGTAGTTGTAGTGCAAGAGTTGCAGATTAGAAGTACAGCTGGATTAAATGAATAGCCAGGACAATAAATTCTCGAAATAAAGATATTTTCATAAATGTAAACTAAGAGGTAGAGAGGTATTCAAAAATATCACTTACCAACAGTTTATATATTCTACATCACAACGACTGGATTTTTTTTTTTTTTTTTTTTTTTTTTGCTAATATGATACGTAATATTTTAGAAAAAAAAATTAATAATTATAACTTAATTATAGTACTGAAAAACATTGTGGCTGATACAGCTTGATTTTTCAATAGGGTTGGGCAAAAAAATCTCAAATTGTTAAAAAAAATTTTTAAAAAATTTCTCATGTAAAATAAAATTAGAAATCCGTTTGATATTATAGCTGACTTTAATGTGTTCTAATTCTTTTACTATTCTCAAGGGGTTTTCTTAATACATTCAAAAATATGTTATGTTCACCCGTATAAAAATTCTCACCTAAAATCTTCTCTCTGTATATATACATAATATAAATAGATAAATATCACACATAATTCAAACGAATCCGTAAGACAGAATTAACATATTATCCATCCCCTCCCCCATTTTTTAAATTTGACATAACGTCAGAAAAATTAAAAACATTACTTTAAATTTAAAATGTCTATGCCAGTCTCAAAATATAATAGAATAAAAACAGGAAAATAAATTCATCTACTATAAAAGTTGTTTAATAGGAAAAACTACACGAATTTTTCATTGTTGATTTCCTCATTTATTTAGATTTTTATCAATAGCTTACATCTACTGTGCAAACATTTACACTTTTTATAACATAATTAATATACAATGAACTACAATTTTTTTTTATTAAAATCCACAATCAACTGATTGGAAGAAAACCATATTTATTGAAATTTTATTTTTCCGACTGAGTGAAAATAATGCCTGGACCGGGAGTCGAACCCCGGATCTTTGACTTACAAGGTCAAGGCTCTACCAATTGAGCTATCCAGGCCGACAACCGGTCAGCATTACTCACTCAGACAACCTTTTAAGCAGAAAAAATATGCAAGAATATTTTGTAAGTCAAAGATCCGGGGTTCGACTCCCGGTCCAGGCATTATTTTCACTCAGTCGGAAAAATAAAATTTCAATAACTATGGTTTTCTTCCAATCAGTTGATTGTGGATTTTAATAATAAAAAAAAATTGCATTTCTTTCCCATTGTTTAATGGTGTTTTCCTTTACCTGCGGCTTATTTCTGTTGAGCTACCTATATGATAGACCAGGTATTTTTACTGCCAAAAAGGTTGTCTGAGTGAGTAATGCTGATCGGTTGTCGGCCTGGATAGTTCAATTGGTAGAGCCTTGACCTTGTAAGTCAAAGATCCGGGGTTCGACTCCCGGTCCAGACATTATTTTCACTCAGATAAAATTTCAATACAATGAACTGTTAAAAAAATAATCATATATATATATATATATGTGTGTATATATCAGTGTGTGTGTTAATTGTAGTTTCCCATATTATGTTTATATTTAAAATACATTCTGAGAATTGTCGTTGCAGAGTAATTCTAAAAAACGTTCTTATTTATTATTATTATTTTTTAACAAATTTCATTATCTTATCTCTCATAATCTACTTGTTAATAGTAATATCATTCTTCATTTTTTAATATATACAAATTATTCGTTCTTATTTATAGGTTTCTCATGTTATAGTATATGAAAGTAGTTTATAATAAAGGCAGAACTTCTGTACAATATAACTATTCCTTCAAGCAAGTAGTTTAGTTTAATGAGAAATCTACATTCCAAAAAGCATTCAAAATATTATTGCAAAATACTAAACTAAGAATTGCTCAAAAATTACATCTATAATTGATAAATATTTGTGTGTTTTCCTACATTGTCTCATTAGGTATTCGTATGTATTTCTAAGCCACAATCTCAGGAAAAATAAATAACAACTATAATAACAATTCCTTCTCTTTTCTGTCAGTAAAATTTCTATAAAAACCAATAAATTAGATACGCACATTTTAGCTCCCGTATACTTTTCATTAAATCAGAATTTTAAAGATTTTTTAATGCATACATTTTAAATGACATGCCCAAATGACTGCAAATAAGGCAATAATCAATGAATAAGTTAATAACTTGTTAATTCCTGCAATTTTTAAATGCTTTTGATGTATCTTCAACACTTTGTAAACTTGTATAGATGTTAGCTATTTAACAAACTTTTTTATTACAGTGAATCAGTTGCCTTACAGCCTTAAGCAAAAACGATATTTTTCTAGGGGGAAAAAGAAATATTGTATATTTAAAACAATGTCTTAAGTTGCATGTCATATGACGGGGAAAAAGACACAAAAAGATCTGAAAGTTAACTGAAAAAGCGATTAGGAAAATTCAGCTGAAAAGCGATTAGGATTCAGTTGAAAACGCTTTAACTGAAAAAGCGATAGGAAGATAAAGTCAGTTCTTTAAAACAAGAAAAACAAAATATAAATTTTTAAATTAGAGACCTTACCGTATTAAGCAAAAACAATATTTTTCTAGAAAAAAAATTATAAACTAGTTAATATTCAGAATTTAGGGACATTTTTTCTTTCTGTTTTTATATAGATAAGAAAAATTTAACAAATTTTTAAATGGTCAATCGATTGAACAAAAGATAAATAATTTGTTATTTTTAAATTGTAGATGCATAAAGTAAAATGTTGTAAGGATATGACAGTAATTTTCCAAATATTGAAATTTTGTATATTCAAAACAATGTCTTAAGTTACATATCATATGACGGGGAAAAAGACACTAAAAGATCTGAAAGTTCCTTTTAGTTTAAGCGATAGGAAGATGAAGTCTGTTCTTTAAAACAAGAAAAAAAAAAATTTAAAAAAAAATTTAATTAGAGAGAAATTTTATCTTAAATTTCGTAGCATCAATCTTATTTGAAATTAAAGAACAACTGAAATTGTAGTCAATATTGAATTAATATAAATAGACAGCCCACCTAAAACTATTATGCTAAAATGGTATTATGCTTCAAACAAAGCAAAAGAAGAGAGAGAGAGAGAGAGAGAAAGGCTTAATTTGTAATAACAAACTAATAAAAAAATTGAAAAGTAACCAATACTTATTTTTATTTTTTCAACATTATTATTCAAGTTTCGAATACTTAAAATAAAATTAATCTTCTTATTAATTACATTTCTAAAATTATTCTTCAAGTTAATGACATGTTATCAAAAATCTGAATTTTTGAAATTAATTATGCATCGAGTAAAGGTATATCAAATGCAACTGATTCTGCAAAAGAATTTTTTTTTTTCTCTTACTTAAAGATTAACTCTCCCGAGAATTTTTTTTTCTTATCTGGAATTTTATAGTATAATTTCAGGCATTAAATAAAAATATTTACTTATTATGTGACATTCTACAGCTGATTAAAAACATGTTTTAAGGAATTCTGAAAAAACTGAACAATCAAATGTAATTTCCATAATATTATGATAAAATCAAAATCATGCCGTTAAAAATCCTAATATTTATATAACTCAAAAAATAATATAACGCATAAACTCAAAAAAAAAAAATTTAGTTAGTGTTAAATTCAAATACCAAGACATGATTCCAATGGTTATTTCATGAAATTTTTAAGTCTTAATAAGTATCATTAATTGATAAGACTTTAATTGGTTAAATTTAAAAATATTCGCGCAATGTTACTTTATTCAGATTTTCCAATAAAACACAACTACTGTACATGATTCTAATGAAAACAGACATCAAAATAAATTCGTTCCATGCAAAATATATATGAAATAAATGTTCTCAACAAGGCAAAATTAATACTGAGCATAGCTGTAATGCAATTATTTTTCTATTTTTCTTTATGCGTTCTATTGTAGATATTGGTAGACTTGGAAAAAAAAAAAAAAAAAAAAAACTTTTTTTTTTTTTCAATTATCTTTTGTAATTATATTCAATTTTTTTTATTCCTAGAAATAACATGCCATGAAATCCTACGGCTGATTTTTATGACAATAGCGAGAATTAAATAGCAGATTCTTAAAGCAGATTTGTTTTATTTTTCTGACTAGAAGTATTTTATTATTTCTAATACTGAATATTTAAAAAATAAAAATAATGCCGTGTTTGACATTTTGAATATCGTGAACAAATTTAATTTCAATATTGCATTTTTTTTTCTTTGGGAGGGGGGGGGGGGGTGTTTTATATTAGTAATTATCTTATAGATCTTTAACACATTTATATTGATCATTCATAAATACGAAAGTTTTTGACATTTTGCAAAAATTTAAATTATCTATCATTAAGTGCACGATCAAAAGCTTATCATGTTTTCTGTCTTCATTATTTTCATTGGCTGAATTTGAAATATAAGAAAAACTAAACCATGATAAAAAAAAAGACAAATATAGTATTTCTGTAATGACTGCAAGTACGCTCTTGCAATCGCTCGATAAAAATTGAATTACTTTGCTCGATTAAAATGGTTATAAAAATTATTACTTCCTATTTTCAGTTATTTCAAGCATGAGTAAAATTTTTAGAATTTTTAGTATTATTATAAATATTATTATAAAACCTCTTTTCTCTAATCCTTTCACCGTCCCGTTAGTTCTGATATTTTTCATACGATAAATATCGTCATCGTGTGCACTACATTTTTTTTTTTTTTTTTTAGTTTTTTTTTAACTTTCGTCATTCCACCCTTGAGTTTTTGCATTCCACCAATCGGTTTTGAATAGCTTCGGATAAGTTTTTTAAAAGCTTTGTGCCAATTTAATCCTATAACTTCCTGTAACATATGGATCAATTGAGACGACAGCCCCAGCAACTCTAGGTCTCAAATAACTCCCCCCCCCCCCCCCCCGAACAACAACAACAACTTTTGTTTTTGTTTTTTAATATAAAGTAATACATTAAGACATTTCATATAAAATATTTTTAATGGAAAGACTCAAAATAACTTAAGTAGTTATTATTAGTAAAACTTGGAATCCCTACACATGTTCTATCGTATTTCGTAACTTTTTTGGCATAAAAGCAGCTTTGAAAATAAATTTGATTCACCTAAAATGTGTTTAAATGAACCAGTTAGTGGTTATTTATAATATCAACTCACTCTCTATGACTTGCTTTCTTTGTTATAAATTAAATCACTAGCTGGCTAGAAGAAAAGAAAATCTTGCAATGAAAACTGAAATGAAAACTCTTTCCTCTCTTTTCACTGTGTCTTCTAACCACATTTTTGCTGAACACTGCAATTCACAGTTACCGGAGATTTTCATTAGATTCGACAAGATTAATTATTTTTATTAAAATTTTTCTGATGTCATGACTTTTTCATAAATTAAGGGTCATTTTTTTTTTTCTAATAGTAATGTTATCTTTCTCAGTGTTGTTCTATATGATTATCTTAGGAAACCTGGAATCACGGAGTATGCAGTTTGAAAAGAGCAATTTTTTCATTTGCAAAATTTTATGACAGATTCAAACTAACAATTTTTAGGGGGGAAAATGTCTTTACATAGAAAAACAGACGACATTCTTCCAAATATCTACTAACAACCATAGTGAGGGGGAGGGGGAATTTTCCAGACCAGGCGACAAAGTTATGCAACATCATAAGTAAAAGGACGTAAGTTAGGGTATTATTGTATGAAATGGAAAATAATAATAATAATAATACAGTCGACACCGGTTATAACGTACCTGGGATATAGCGTACTTTCGCTTATAACGTACTCAGATGCTTGGTCCCGAATGAAACCCTATATAATGTAATGGTTTACATCTTCGGCTATAACGGACTATGCAAAAGCCTTAATCTGGTTATAACGTACTTTTTAGACTGGAATGAAAAGCCAAAATTGGATGTCAACCTTGTATTTCTGGTTTGGAAATCGGTATATTTTCTTGAATACCGTCTTTCGATGTCTCCTTTATCGCCTTATATCTCCTTTATACCTTTAAAACTTTATCGCGGTTCATTGAATTCCATACTGACTATTCAGAGACTCTGCAAAGTTCCATTATAAATATTGAAAATGTAATTTTTACTGTGTCATCTAATCAAAGAAAACAACGAAAAATAACAGATTATTTTTCCAAATAAACATGTAAGTATTAAAATGTTTTTTTCTTTTTTCTTATTTTATTTTGAGAAAATCATAAACTTTCTATTTAAAATCTCTATTATTGCGAGTGCTATTATGCACCTTTTTCTTTCGTTAGGCACTAATATGGCTTATAACGTACTTCGGTTATAACGTACCATATTTTCTGGTCCCCTGACAGTACGTTATAACCGGTGTCGATTGTAATGTACTTTTTTTTTTTTTTTTTTTTTTTTTTTTAAATAAACGTGTTTTGTCGAAAGTAAAATTGAAATAAAAAGCACTTCATAACAAAGAAAACTTCTACAAATATTATTACAATATTTTTTTTTTTTTTCTTTAAGCATTTTACGTTACGTATAATTTTATGCCAACTGACGTAGAATATTTATTTTAAGTCATTTTCTTTACAAAGGAAATACCTTTATTCGTTGCCTTTGGAATAATTTTGAAAGTTAAATGTATTCTTTTTACATGCCTTTAAACTAAATTTGCTGTATACTTATAATAATCAATTTTTAAAATCCGGGAAAATTTGTAGAATTTAGATAAAATTAATGATTCTCCCACAAAAAAATAAAAAAATTTCCTTTATTATGTTTAACATATTCATTTATTTACTTAATAAATTCCCTAATTCGAAGAATATGATATAATTTGGAATTGCATCAAAGTTTTAAAAATATACCTAATTTTTGTGCTTCATTCTACTCATAGAGTATTTGAACTAGTTTAATTTCTTTTAAAAGAGCTACTATGATTATTTAGAAAATTATTTTCCCCCATTAATGATAATTTTCAACATATTTCAAAAAAAAAAAAAAAATGAGACATGATAAAAGAGGTGAATTAATGAATTTTAAAAACGAAAGTATTTGAAAATTAATTTTTAAAAATTAATTCTTTGTAAATTAATTCCTATTAATATATCTTAAAATTCTTTACTCAATTTATCCAAATATATAAACTAAATTTTTCTGCACGAAGTATATTCGTTGAAAATTCTATGCCAAAAGTGAGGTTCGTCTGCCTGTTGGAGCATAGCAATAACGCATGCTTACCTCTTCCGGCCCAAATCAGTGTGATGAAAAGAAGGGGGATCATCTTGCGTTCAGGGTCGTCTTAAAATTGGGAGCATACACAGTACATGATATGCCTCACTTAACAATGTCCCAATGCATGTCCTAATTCTCGAGAAGAATTTAAAAATAAAAAAATATGTATCGAGTGTTAATAAATGCGCATTCCATTTTTTCTCCTGGATCGATGAATTTGTTAAGTGGATAATCGAGTGTCTTATCATACCAGTTTGGAATTACGTATGTTATGGAAAACAATTTTTGAATATAAGTCTGCACTTATATGACACTGAACTTTATTAATCTGTCATTTTCTGTGTACTTAATTAGAGAAACTTAAACCTTTTTGATCATGAGAATGGCGGACTCAAAAAAGACATGTTTATACTAAAAAATATATATACTTAATATATGCATAGAGACGAGTAATTTACATAAATATTCTCGAAATTGTCATTAAGATCATACTGAATTATCTCTAATAATTAACATGTTATAGTTGTTTTATTTTTTATGACTAACTTCAAATATAGTTACTATCTATAAACCTCAGATAATAAATTGTAACATAGTGTGTAAAAAAAGAAAGAAAAAAAAAAAAAATCCAATCTGCAACATAAAAGTGCTATTTATTCTTGCAGTTTGCGCAAAAAGAAAAAGAATAGAAAGATCAATTATTTCTTTGATTTTTTTTTTTTTAACTTTATTTTTTCTGTTGCGAATTTTTGAAATTAATGCTGAAAGAGAACATGTCAGAACAAGTTATTTGGAGTCAGTATAAATAAATTAAATTCATGCCGTGAAGAAATTTTTTATACAACCAATTAGCTGCTATATAATTATCTTTTCATGTGTATTTTTCGCACTAAACCAAATATATAAGGAAATATAATGTATTCTAACCATCTATCTTGAGCAGTTGTATTATATATAATATTAAAACCAATAAGGCATTTAGCAAAAAAAAAAAAAAAAAAAAAAGCAATTTCGCACTAATCTGTATGGAAATACACTCACTTCTATGAAACTAAGCAGATTCTTTTTAATTAAATTGCAGAGGATATTCACAAAAAATTTAAATTAATTTTGAAAATACTAACTCTCACATAAAACATTATCAACATACATAAAGTAAATAAACTGTATTTTATCTTCCTAAACTTTACATTAGTCCGTCTAATCTGTCTATAATATAGATTTGACATCTTGTTTCTAACCTTCTTGCTCGTTTTTTTTTTTTCTTTTTTTTTCTTTTTTTATTATTATTATTATTATTATTATTATTTAATATTTATTATTTACTTAAAAAAAAAAAAAAAAAAAAAAAAGGTCATAGTTTAATTTTATTATAATTAAATAAATCTCTATATAAAATCTTTTATTTTCTATATAGTTTTTGTTTCCTTCTACTATATGTCTTATTTTATGTACAACCTTTTAAAATTTTGTCAGTTTTAAAACATTTTAAAACCTTTCTGAGAAAAATGAAGCATTGTATTATAAAAATTAATACAATATATTTTAATTTGTTTATAAATTTTGTTCACTTAACTATCCACCAGCCCAATTTTGCAAGAAAAAGTGGGGATATGGGAGTCAAAAATACAGAGAAAAATCACGGTGTGAAAAAAAAAAAAAAAAAAAAAAAAATCAATTGACACTGATCGGAAGATGCAAGGAAAACTCACCGAAAAAAATGTTTATTTAAATTTCAAATGTTCTAATCTGGAAATTACATTATATTTCATTCATGTAAATTCCTTTACAAAAATTTTTAGTTCAGATTTTAATTTCTATTTTATTGAATGCATTATTATAAAACCACTCTTTCGTGCATCCCAAAAGGAATTCAAAATGACATATTGCCTATTGCTTTCATATGTTTTTCTTGCTAAAAGTACAATTACCATACCTCGCATTATAAACAAACTAATTAAAAATGCAACTAAAGCTTACTTACTTTAAAACATTTAACATAAAAAAATAAATAAATAAATAAATAAAATGTGAAATATCAGATTGGGTACATTAGTTTTACAAAAAAAAAAAAAAAAAAAAAAAAATTCTTTAAAGAGTGACCATACAAGAAATTTGTTTAAGGAATCTCTTAAGATGAAGTTGTTACAAAAACAAATATTTTATTATATGTATAAGACAAAATAATTTTATTTCCATTCTTCTGTTAGTGGATGTCGTTTCACAAATTCATAACTTCTTCTAACAAAAGTGTACTTTCTTATTAAAAATGCAAAATTGTATATGAAAGTACTTAAGCGTACGTCTAAAGCTGGCTGTTTTTACCACATTTTAACCAAGAAATAGATGAAATATCTAAATTGGTCATTATTAACCTTAGAAAATTAATAAATAGGGGCAATAGGATAAATTGTGTTAATGTATCTTAAAATTTATTTTTAAAAGTAAAATATTTTTTATACATGGAGCAAACGGGCGAATATAAAAATTTTCATAATTATTATTACGGGTTTTGTTTTAAACTTTATTACGGGAGAAAAAAAAAATGTGTGTGTGTATATATATATATATATATATATATATTTAAAGAGGGGGGAAGAAAGAGAGAGAGAGAGAGAGAGATAAAGAAAGAAAGAAAAATCAAAGTTTTCATTGAATTCTTACATTGAAGGATATTTTTCTAATTTATGAAGAATTATATAACATAAATAAATTTATAAAACCGATTTATCAGCATACTATAGTGCAGTAATTTTTTTGTATATTATGCTTTACTTGCACTGGCCATTCGGTGTAGTGGTTAGCGTCCGTGACTTCTACATGGTAGGGCCCGGGCTCGAATCTCGAATAAGATATGGATTTTCAACGTGCATAAATCGAAGCAGTTTTAAAGACAAACTTTCTAGTTATAATGTTATATTTCAATCTTTAAAAATAATAAGTTATTTCCTTCACTCATTCATCAATTTATTGTATGTGAGTGTTTTCCTTTTCGCGACATTTCATATGTTAACTATAGATTTATTTATTTATTTATTTTTACTTAACACTTTCAAAATATTTTCAAAACGATTATCATTATTTCTTATCATTTAAGAAATTCTGTAAGTTGAACTATTCGTATTTGAAAAGTGTTTTAACAAACCCATATTTTAAAACGCTAATTCTCACTGTAATTTCCTTAACTCAGTTTGAGTAATATCTTTAAAGCTGTTCAAATTTATTACACTTTAAATTCACAAAATAATTACTTTCTATTCCCGAAATAATTATTTTCCATCATTAACTAAAAATTTCAGGTATAAAACTTCTTATTTTGAATAGATGCATATTTTATACCTACCTTTAAAGTTAATTCATTCTTCTGAAAATATACGCAATAATAATGAATGGAATTAGTATTGAATACATGAAAACTATTATTAAAAACAAAGCGAAATTAAAATAATCACAGCCTTCATTAAATGTGTTGAGGTTTTATACAGTAAATCCTACATACAATAAACACACCTATTATGGACTTAAACTTTATACGGGTAAAAAAAAAATCCACCACGTGAAACTTTTATTTGTATTTGGATGAAAAATTAATGCATGGTTGTGATATGTTTTAATTTATAGTTGTTTTCAAATAAAATTGCAAAATTTTGGAAAACAACTATGAATTAGAACATATCACATCCATGCATTAATTTTCACATATATACACATAAAAGTTTCATGTTGTGGAATCCAAATCAGTCTCCCTGCCCTCTAATTCTGAAAAATAGAATTTTCAGTTAGTCGCGAGTGTCCAGTAGACCATTATAACACAGTCACCACTTTATAATAGCCAGTAGCCCTTACACTAGTAGCAACGTTTTCACAAATATACCCTTAATTATATTAAAATGCGCAGTTATAGAGACTTATATAAAAGCAACTTTGTAATAATTTTAATAAGACATAGCAGAAAGTTTTATTTTATTTATTTACTTATTTTATTATTATTATTATTATTTTCCAATGGCGCGGTGCGGTACTTGCAAGTGAGCATTGACTGAGGGACGGTCGTCGAACTGATGGCCATTTGTGAAGGAGCACTCAATGAGCGACCATCACTACCTCTAACAGGGTTTTAAACATACATGCCTTGCCCGGGATTCGTACCCGGACCGTACCATGTGAGGGTCAAGGACGTTAACCACTACACCATGTGGGCGGCACATGGTAGAAAGTAACTGCTTTTCTGAAAATATTTTTTTGTGAGTTTACAGGTGGGTTGTTTTGTTGGTTGTTGGGCTTAAGGCCGATTGAATACTCTAGGGTCCTAGGCCTATAGGTGAAGTGCCCTCCGTGGTGGTCTTTCTAAGTGTTCCTAGCCCAAATTTACGCGAGTTTCGGAGAAAACCACGGAAAACTTCGAGCATCTAGGTCAATGACCGTCACCTGGGCTCAAACCCTGCACTTCCCATCAATCAGCTTTGAGTGCAGAACCGCTCGGCCACTGCTGGAGAGTTTACAGGTGAGCATTGGGAAGAAGAGGGACACTAAACTGCATCAAGACCTGGGTCTCGCACTGGCCTGAGTGGACCCTGAATGAATAATTATGTTATAATATTTTCAGTTTTTAAAAATATGCAAAACAGTTATATTGGAAATATTTTGAACTTTAGTAAATAAATAAAGCCTTGCAAATTTTTGACATTTTGGTTAGAATTACAAAAATGTGCAGAAATGACTGGGTGTAACTGCAGAATATTAATTGACTTTTCTTGTGAATATACATTCTGATTCTGAATTTTAATATGCTTCATAAAACATTGTTTAATGAATTAGCATATATTCTCAAATTTATTGAAATGGAATAATAATATCAAATTTATTGAAATGGAAAAATAGTAGATCTTTTTTTCTGTCCTTTCCCTATATTTCCAGTTACTAAAAATTACGCTTATAAGCAAGATTTTGATATTTTATACAAAAAGGTTGTACTTTTGTATGTAAATCAAGCTTCATACATTTTTCTCAATTTAATTAGGATTATTTAAAGATAGAGAGAAAATAGGGCCTGCATTTGGCTATAATTTCAGAAAGTTTTTTGACATAGCTTTTTCTTGTGAATATACATTCTAAATTTGAATATGCTTCATACAACATTGTTTATTGAACTAGAATATATTTCATAATTACTGAAAAACAGAAAAACTTTTTTGCTCTCCTCCCCTGTATTTTCAGTTCCTAAAAATATGTTTATAAGGCTTCTCTCACCTCTTAAAAATTCCCTGTCTCCGGTCACGAAATCCCATGTAAGTCTATGGGGAAATTTATTTATGAAATTACGCATTACCTAATATATGTATATATTAATTCCGTTTTCCCATTCAGAATATTCACAACCGTTAAATTAGAACTTGTTTTCTAAACATTTATTGATTGAATTTTCTATAGTTATATTACAAGCTAAAAATAAGAAGTTTTTAAATTCAAAATTGAAATTTTTTAAATTTTTTAAAAATCAATTTTTGAAAAATGAGTACTAATTTAACGATTGTGAATTTTCCAAATATGAAAACGGAAATTTAAAAAAATACTAATATGATTCTATAATTTGTAATGTGTAATTCTATAAGCAAATTGTCCCCATAAAGTTACCTGTGGGACTTGGTGGAAGGAGAAGGAAATTGTTATAGGGGGGAACCTTAAGAAAAACAATTTGACATTTTATGCAAAAGTATTATGCTTTTGTGTGTAAATCAAGCTTTATATATTTTTGATATCTTAATTATAATTTTAAAAATATGTATAGAATACTCGTGACTGCATTTAGCTGTAAATGCATAAAAATTGATAAATATCTTTCTTGTGTGTGTATGTGTGTGTGAATATACATCATAAATTTGAATATGATTTACAGAACATTATCTCATCTATATATCCCTAAATTTTTTCCCCAGCAGATTTTTGTTGCTTATCATTACTTGAAAATATATGTACTTGTGATACATAAAAAGGATCATCAAGGAAACCGCTGTTAGTTAATGACGCTGTTTAGGTGAATTGTTTTTTCCCACACGTGTACACGCGCAATAACACATGTGATTTTATTGTGTATGTGTGTAAACTTATTGATCTGTCTATCGTCTAGATTGATTACATATTACAGGAGAATAATGAAAAACATGACGTAAAGCAACCAATGCTCTACAGTAATTTAATATTTTGTAAGAAAGCCTTGTAAGACAGAACATACAATATCTCCTAACATAATACTCTCTAAAACACAAGATGAAAAACACATAAGCATAATAAATGTTTTTATTGTATAACAGTACCACCTATAATGCAGCACGATGACTACTGCTGTGCAACATACCATATTTATTACACTACACGAAACTTCTATTATGTTTCTGTGTTTTTTTACTTTGTACTTTGTATGCTTTTAATTTGTAAAAATGTCTCTTTTTGAGTCTTAATAGTCGTCTATTATAGTCTTTTAAAGAATTCTGATCAGATTATTGAGAAGTAAAGTTTTTCAACTATTTTAAATTTTATATTTTCCTTACATTATAGATTTCATTAAAAAGAATATAACTTTTAATATCAACATCACGTGCGTTTAATTGTTAAATAGTGTGCGCCGTTTTTTTCACAATGTAGAAATTTGCATTACCACACACTAACGACAAAATAATAAATAATAATAATAATAAATAAAACACGTGAGTATGATAGTCTTTTTAAAAACGTATTATGATAACCTGTGCTTCTAAAAAATATATCGAAAAATCAAATTTTGATAAAATGCAGATTCATATTACTTACTCAAAGTTATTCCATAAGGGAGAGTGGGGTTGAATGGGACGCAGGATGAATGGGACAATAGCTAGAAATCTAGAAATTTATGTTTTGCAAGCACCAGAAACTTGACATTTTTTCTGATAAATGGCAGCACTGAGATCATTCATCAAGTGTAGTTTCAGAATTGTGCTATCCATAGAAGGGCAGAAAAAATTAAAGTGTATTTTTCAGTTGGAAAAGTAAGTTTTTGCTGATTCAGTTAGGTAGTAGTTAAGACATTAACTATTTGCTTAAAGTTAATGTAACTCTTATATGGTGAAAAGGCATAATCTTTTATTGTGTTTATGATATTCAAGAAGAATATTGACAATTGTTCATTAAGCCTATTTCCTGTTTTATATGATCATGTGACGGTTGGGATGAATGGGACAGTTTAAATGGGGATAAATGGGACACTCCCCACTACGTACTAATTTAAAATTTTGCTCAAGAATTGCATTAAAATGTAAATTAGCCATATTGATTATCAGGATTCTTAATTTTGTGGACTTAGAAAAAAAAATTAAACTAATTGTTCTGATTTTTGTTTATAATAATTATGATTAAAAAAATTATAAGTTGGAATATTCAATGCAACTGAAATCAATAATTAAAAAAAAAAAAAAATAAACTAATAATAATTTGATTAAAATCACAATTTCAATCAAGCTAATGAAATAAATCCTGATGATTATTAATTTAATACAGAATAGAATGCTGGTTTTCCTGATCAGTCGGAAACAAAAATTTATCTGGATAATTTGTACTCTATTATAATGATTTATCTCTTTCTAGTGTTTTATTTATTTATTTATTTTTTGATTAGGTCTTATTAGATTTAATTACCAAAGCCTAGAGCACTAGGAACTGTGTGAACCAAAGGACCTTTGCTTTTTGATGTTAATTTGAGTCAATACATCAGTTTATGTTAATTTCAGTAAATTTATAGTGTGTAATAAAGTCACATAAACCAATTTAACTTAAAAAAATTATTTACTTTTTCATTTTGTTTTCTTTTCTTTGTTAATTCCAGTCCTGTCCCATTCACCCCCAATCATCTCCCATTCTTCCCCATATGGGCGATGAATGGGACAATGCACATGCATGCAAATATATATATATATATATATATATATATATATATATATATATATATATATATATTAATTAAAAATGATAACTTTTTATTAAAATTAGTATGTTTATATGTAACTGATTACTGAAGTGTACTCATGAGCCATGTTACAAAATTCTGAATTACATATGGCGAACGATATGAATAAAAACACGAAAAATGTCCCATTCATCCCCACCCTCTCCTACCATAACTTATTTTCTCAGGTTACTTCATGGTTAATTCAATATTCATTACCGTGATATTAAAGGTGTCACATTCTCAGATAAAATGTCCTACAGGAATTTGTATGTAGTCACTATTATTGGTAAAAGTTGTGTAGAAAAGACAAAATAATTTAAATGGAACATGTGCTTTTAAGTAATTAAAATAACAGATTTTTTCTAATATTTCTTTGAAGGTGATAGTGGCTTTCTGTTAATTGTTGGTATTAAATAACCATAATACGATAAAGCAAGTCTATTTTTTCTCTTTTACATCAGAAATAGTTTTGAACAAGAACAGTCATTTTTAGAAAGTGTAAAATTTATTTTTGAAATAAATTATTACCTGTAGATTTCAACAATAACAATATTTTATATTTTTCAATAATATATAATACTTTACTAGATAGAAAACTAATTTCAAAAACAAATTTCTATTTTACTCTTTTTATATTAAATATATTCTTAAACAATAATAAACACTGTCATACTTTAAAAGCAATATCTGCGTAAAATAATAATAATATTCTTAAAAGCTTTTAAAAGAGGGTTTTTTTCATAGAACTTTTCAAGATTTCTATCTAAAATTAGATAATCATACTCATGGAAAGCATAGTTTTCCACTCTTCTCAAATCAATGGGCGTAAGTATATATCTTTGTAAACTGTGCTGCATGCTCCAAAATGCGTTTGATAATATTACGCATTTGTAAAATTGTAAGATTAAACTATTCTCTTTAACTATCTACATAATTAAATAAAATGTTAATGAGCTTTCAACAAGAAAAAAGAAAAGAAAATTTATTTAAAAATCATTGATATCAAATGCATGTTTCTTTTTCTTTCCTCTTCTTCTTTTTTTTTTTTTTTTTTTTTTTTTCTCCCTTTACTCCATCTTACATTCTCCTAAGGGTGTTTTGCCGCTGAATAAGGCAGATTTTTCTAACACACTGGTCGCGCTCAATGACCTAACCGTTCGGAGTTGTATGTGATTTTCTCCGAAACTCGCGTAAATACGAGCTAGGACCCCTTAGAAAGACTCCCACCGAAGGGCATTGCAGCTATAGACCTAGGACCCTAGCGTAGCCAATCGGCCTTGAACCCTATAACAACATTTTCTGAAACACTTATAAAAATCATTTTAAGACGAAGATGCAGATATTTTGCCTATATTTCCAATGAATGCTTTTTCACAACTCTCCAAGTACTGATTCTCAGTGTCAAATCGGCTCATAATAGGTACATATTGGAAACCAATTTTCTAAACATTCTTTTGCTTATGTGGATCAATGAAAAACGCTATTCAATTTTAAGTATTTGATTTGGAATGCCTATAAGTTTCATGTATTTGTGAAAAAATATGCAATCAAAAATTATCGAAAAATTAAGCATTTTGTATTGAAAATTATCTCAAAAAGCCGATTAAAAGCATGTCGTTGTCTTAAAATGTTTTTGTTTTTATAAAGAAAACGCCACTTGATTTTAAAATGTGTGAAATAGCATATTTCTCGCATTTGCGGGCTCAGAAGATAAGCAATTTAAATGTACAAGCAGACCTTTAGCTCTCACCAGTATCCAAGCAGTCCCGCGCTTTAAGCTATTAGACATGATGTGCCGGGTTCGATCTCAGATCGCGCTCGTTGACCTAACCTTTTAGAGTTTTCTTTGATTTTCTCCGAAACTCGCTCAAATATGGGCCAGGATCCATCAGAGGGCAAACCACCTAGTTCTCATGTAGTCAATTGTCCTTAAGCTTAATACCACACAAAACAGACTTAAGAAGTTAAAAAAAAAAAAAAAAAAAGAAAAAAAGAAAAAGAAAAAACTGCACACAAGCAAAACTTATGTAAATTTTATCTTAATTATTTTTCAAAAATCAGGTGATTATGCAATATTTTCAAAGATAAAATATTATCAGTATTTCTGAACGTCAATGGCACATTACTGGAAAAAAATACACTGGTCGACAAACGTTAAGGAACAACCTGTTTTCTCTTTCTCTTATTTTGCACAT
The DNA here is from genome assembly GCA_963930645.1 of Salticus scenicus. Taxonomy (NCBI): domain Eukaryota; kingdom Metazoa; phylum Arthropoda; class Arachnida; order Araneae; family Salticidae; genus Salticus; species Salticus scenicus. The sequence continues at coordinate 163,722,636 of OZ005651.1, forward strand.
AATTTTTAAACAAATAAACATATGAACATAAAACTTGAATGGCCTGTTCGTTATCATATTATTAACCGAATTTTATGTAACTTTAGCAAAAGAATAATTTTTAAGTTAATAAATATTAATTTTTCTCTCAAAAGTAAGCTTTGGAAAAAATGAAAAATTTCAATAATTTCAGGAAAGAACACTTAATGAAAAGTGGTGTTAAGGATGCATTAGAGGTAGGTAAAGACGCACATGCCTTGAAATATTAAACTAAATCTCGATTATTCTTTCTGTATTATTATTTTTTTTCTTTTATAATGAACTTTTTAAAAATATATAATTACTAATTTATAAACTACACTCAGCACTAGAATAATAATGATGTTGATAAATAATTTTATAATGAACATCTTAAAAATTTTCATGTTTGTATGCATAATTTTTAAAAAGTTATTCACATGCGAAAAAAAAGAAGAAAATATAAAAAACAGCAAAGCGAATACAGGTAGAAAGATTTGGTTGTAATCTAACTTATGGATGCGTATGCATGTTCACCTATCTGTAAGGCATCCTTATGACCCTAAAACTATTGAAATTTTTCATTTTTTTCACAGCTTACTTTAGAGAGAAAAATGAATATTTATTAGCTTAAAAATTATTCTAATGCTAAAGTTACATAAAATTCAGTTAATAATATGATAACGAACAGGCCATCCAAATTTATGTTCATATGTTTATTTGTTTAAAAATTATGTGCAAAAGAAGAGAAAGAGAAAACAGGTTGTTCTTCAACGTTTGTCGACCAGTGTATTTATATTAGATATCATAACACTATACTGTTGTACATTCTAAGCAGAAACTTATATCTAATAAAAAGTTTATATTTTATTTTATTTTATTTTTTAATTATTATTATTATTATTTTAATGATTACATTTACCTAAAAGAAATAGGATTAAATTATGCAATTAATATTTTCCTAAAAGTACGCAACTCTCTTTACGTAAATCTGATGATTGTTTTGTTTTGAACCATGTTGTGCGTTGGTGAACTTTTCTAAATCAAATCTCACAACATTTAATTCTTTCATCTTGTTCTGCAACTTCACTCAAAGCAGAACAAACAAATCTATAATAGTACTAAAAACATACTGTCAACAACAACAAAAATATTAATTTATTTAACATGGAACCTATAAAAACATTTTTTAAACGCTAAATGTTAACACATCAAACAACTAGTTTCCGCCTGTTTTTTTTTTTTTTTTTTTTTAGAAATTACTTTTATAAATTTTCATAAATCAACCTTCCATTACAATAAATATTCTAAAAATTATCATCATACCAAAAGATAACACTTCCATTGGTTATTTTATAACTTATTACCCCCATCTCTCATAGAAATACCAAAACATTTTTAGCGGGCTAAAAAGCCATTAATTTTTCAACTATGTTATAATCTAACTTTAAAATTTCTAATTTAGAGTTAGGTTATTCCTCTTTCTTCAACTTCTATGCTCAGCTCACTTTCAGAAGTCATTTTGCAAGTGGACTAGCGCTGCCCTCTATCGTTTATTTTATAAAATATAAGCAAAATCAGAAAAAATTACTTCATTCAAACATATCAACATTAATACATACATTTTTTGTTACGTTAGAGTTTCAAAAAAGAAAAATCCATTAAAAATCTTTATTTCTCTAGAAAGTTTAATAGCTCTGTATATTATAAAAAAAATATCAAAAATAACTTTACTTAACTTGTTTAAATGTAGTAAATAATAAATTTACCAAAACGTATACAGTACCCGCCGCTTTATAAAATCACTGGTCAATAAAATCAGCCGCTTAATCTGATCAAACTGCTGGGTCCGGAATCAAATCAGTACAAACCGCCATTTAATAAAATCAGCATCGCCGGTTAATAAACTCAAAAGAAAATCTCTTTAACAATAAAAATGATCATGTATGTAAGCTAAACAACGAATTATATTTTGTCACCGGATTTCTGAAAAGAAGAAAAGAAACAAAACCTAGCAAGCCATCACAATATTACTCTTTGTCGAAAATTTTACGCCTCAAAAAAAAAAAAAAAAAAAAAAGGAAAGAAAGAATAAAGAAAAACACTTCCCAGCATGTGTTGTAGTTATGAAGTCAAGGAATGAATTCTTCAAATGATTGGCCAATGAGTATTTTTTTCTGTCTTTCAATATTCAAATAGAGTTTCTAATCTTATTTTGAAGCAACTTTACTGAAAGATATGCAAGCGGATAGTTTTTATTTTGAAGGTAAAGCGTAAAATTTTGATAAAGTATGATGGTTCTCTTCAAATGTATAGTCAAAGGAAGGCAACATCGAAGCTTGAAATTTCTCGATTTGCTTCATGTAAACATAAGAATAAAGATGATATAAGTGCCTAAGTTGTACCAAACGGAGGAGTCAACAGCAAACGAAAATGAATAGGGAAAGCAGAAGTCATCAACGCAGCACTTCTTAGACAGGTACAAGAATTCCCGTTCCAAGAAAGTTTCCAACTTTTACGTAATTTTGTCCTCAAAAGATGAAAATTTTACATGAATGTTAAATAGCAAAAACTCCATTCCTATGGATAGCTAGTTCATAGATGTAAGGGCGGAGAAGACTTTCTTTCCATATTTAGGTAATAAATACTCTTTTATAGAATTCGGAAATGTTCGCCGGATATAAAATTCAGCCGTTTAATTAAATCATTTTGATGAAAATAAACGTGATTTTATAAAGCGGCGGCTACTGTACCTCGTTTTTAATTTTTATTGGTTGTATATTTTTGTATACATATGTATATTCTACATCTACTGGTTTTATTTACTTGTTTCTTTATTTTATTTATTTATTTATTTTATTTTTATTTTTTCTCTCTATGGAGATTTTGGAGATTCCTTTTTTTTTTTTTTTCTTGTTAGAACAAAGGAATTATGCTTCACGCAATCGTCAATGCGCATTTCATGTTTATAATAATCATTTAGTATTTTATCATTTATCGTCTAATTTTTATTGAGATTTGAGACATTTCAAATTTATTATCATAATCCGAAGACTTTTCCATCTTATAAAAAAGCTTCTTCTGAAAATGCTGAAGAGCTTTTGTGGGTCAGGGGTGAACTGGTAGTCTCTAAAATTCAGCAATATGTTTCAGCAGCGTTCGAATATTCGGAACTATAACGATATATAATAGCTGAAACGTTTAATAGAAAAATATCAGTAAACTATATAATGATGACAAATTTCCCTTCATCATGCAAAGACATTCAAACATATTTTACGAATATGTTTGAATTTTCATCACTAGTTCACAAGCAGAGTGAGAGGAAGGGCAGAAAACAGTGTCGATCTGATTTTAATATGATCGAAATTAAATTTTCAGTAAATTTTTTAGTTCTCTTCAAAAAAGAAAGGTATTTCTCATACGGTGTGTGCTCGGGTTAAGGGTAATTGTCTACATAAGGGGTCTACCCTAAGTGGGGATGCTCTCTGTAGGTCTCGCCTGAATTCACGCGCGTTTCGGAGAAATCCACTGAAAACTCCGAATGGCTATGTTGATTTGCGCGACCTGGGATCAAACCCAGTACTTCTGTCGTCCAGTTTCAAGGACCTATAGGTGGAATGCTTTCTATGGGGTCCTAGACCATGCGAGTGTCGGAGAAAAACACGGAAAACGCCGAACCGCTAGGTCAATAAACGTGACCTTGGATCGAACCCTGCATTTCCCGTCTTCAGCTTCGAGAGCAGAACCTTTCAGCCACATTTCTCAAATGGAAAAGGCAAAAATCTCAAGAATTTTTCAGGAAGAAAACAAAACAAAAACGCGACATTAAAGCAGCAATGCTCCGGTACGATGTGATATCGGTGTTATGAGGAAATTAGCAGAAGAACGGAGAAAATCGTTCGCACAAAAGACGATATAAAATTCCTGCATTACTCACAAAACGAATTTTTTCCCGGTGTATGAATTTCATTATTATTTATAATAAAAAGATAGAATTTTCGCATTTTGAATATTTATTGCTTCTTTTATTCAAGCTGAATCAAACTTTATATATATATATATATATATATATATATATATATATATATATACCGTTTTGCAGAATGCTTTATTCTGCGCAGAACTTTTCCATCTATCTACCTTGGATTTTGTCTACTGTTCATTCTTATTGGGACTTTTACTTTTTTTAAGGTAATATATTATAGGATTACATATGTATGTAAATACATATATAATGAGAGAGAGAATCAGATATTTTCATAAAAAATTTTACGGACCTCGACCCAATTAAAGACACCCCCTCGCCCACACACATACACGGAGGTCATTACACTAAGGCTTGAATCCCTAGTGCAACAGATATCTTAAAAAGGCATTCTGTAATTACGTGTAATAAATAAATATTTATCTACAACTATATACGCTAGTATATTCTAACCAAGATTTATCCTTGCATCCCCACGCCACCGCCTTAGTATAATACCAATCCTCAAAAAAAAAAAAAAAAAAAAGTAAATAAAATATAACATCTTTCACGTATTAAAATACGTTATATGACCATATCAATCACTATCGGTAGATATTAATTGAATGCTTTTAAACAACTTTGGAGTACATTTTTCCATAATTTTTAAAACCACTCTTTGAAAAAAGAAAGAAAGAAAGAAAAGAAACTTTTTTTTCACTGTTTCATTTAAATATGGATAATTTTTAAAACACTAATGCATAAACAAAATTATAACTATCTTTAACTACATATTGCAACGTTCACGTTGATACACATTTTAGTAATATAGGGTAAGTGCACGAGTGATTGACACTTTTAGAGCAATCCCTGATGTTTTTAATGTTCTAGTCATCAGAAAATATTTTTAAAAATCTTAAGTTAGTACATATGGTATGAAAGACATTCTGAACCACATATATGTTAAAATATATACATTTGATAACAATTACCTTTTTTTTTATGAATTTTTATTGGGCACCCACTAAACGTTTCAGTAATTGACACTGCCAATTTTTCATTTTATCAGCAATTAGTTCTAGTGTTTGACTCTGCTAGTTATTCATTTTACCACTTATTAGCACCCCATGCTCGTGTGCTTGACATAAAATGTTAAAATTCTTATATGTAAAATATATTTTATTATTTTTATTATTTATTAATTTTTTCGGGATAGATGTTAATTACTGGAGCATGCCAATCACTGGAGCACCTACCCTATATTTTATTTTTTTAAGATATATTTCATTAATCTTTAGTAATATAAGTTAATAAAAGGGAATATAATTTATTTCAAAAATATCTGAGTAATATTGCATTTCAGACTTCTGTTTTATGAACTAGCAATTCCTTTGTACGCAACTTAAAGTAGTATAGTAAATTGGTTGTACATATAATGAGAAAATTATTCAATTTTGTAAGATTTTTTTTTCAATTATTATTTTGTTTTTAGAAGTGAATTTTTCATGTGAAATGAAAATTAAATTTCGTGCACCCCCCCCCCCCCCTTCCCCCAAATAATAATAAATATAAATATTTAATTATTAAAAAAAAAAAAAAATTGAAAAGACTCCGCACTAAATTCCAGTTGGTCGGTACGTCAATCAGACAATGATTCCTCCAAAAACAAGTATCGTAGAAGTAGATTTAAGACTGAAAATTAGGATGTTTTATTTCTAAAACTCTAAAATAAGTCTGCTTTTGTAGTTGCAATACTCAAAATTTAATGGTGGTACTGCCATCTATTGACGAGTAGGAAAAATAAAAATGCAAATGCTTATTTTAAAATGAAAATTATATGTATATTATAAATGATTACGATAATTTTATCTACATCTATATATTTATATTTATATCAGAAGAGTTGGGAAAAAGAGGGTATTTGAGAGATCCCCCCCCCTCCTCACTAGATATTGCTTATGTTCTTTTAATTCCAAATGAAATGATTATCCTTTTTAAAATGTTCATTCATTAGTGAATTTTTTCATTAATTATGAGTAAATATTTGATCATTTTTAAAAAACTTTTGAAACTTTAAAAAACGAAATTTTTTTAGTCTTAACAACCCCCTCCCTCTCCCTTCCCGCTATCATGCTTTTTGAACAGCTACGATCCTGATGTATAGGTTACAGGTAAAATGTAGGCATATATTCGTTTATAGGCACAGAAATATGAGTTGTAAAAAAAAAAAAAAAAAAAAAAAAAAAAAAGAAGTATTTTAATTTTAAACTTAAAAGAACAAGGATTAATAGGTAAAACATTTCCGAAATGTGGTCCTGATATTAGAAAAATGTTAAATATCTATATGTAATATTTATCAATTCTAAAACGTATATTTCAATTAACTTAAAAAGACAAAACGTTTAGAGTTCAAACGTTTAGAGTTTTTTTTTTTTTTTTTTTTTTTAAGTTTTTGAATATTATTATGTTTTTGATATGATAATTTTTTGTTATGATAATAAATGATCAGCACAATTTCGATAATGTTATTTTATGAAAAATTAAAAAAAAAAACCCTTTGTTCCCATCTTTTTGTGGCGGAGTGTAGTCTTAAATTAGAAAAACTTTAGTCTTAAAACTTTTCTAACTGCAATCAGAATGCAAAAACGTTACATAATATCTTTCGAAATATGAGCATTTTTACTAAATAATTTTTAACTACGCATGCGCTAGCTTTTAAAAAATTTCATTTTCATAATTTAACAGCCAAAAGTATTGAGCAACTTATATGAAAACCCCAACCAAATATTGTGTAAACTCAAAAATTTATGAGAGATAGAATGAACAGAATTTCATTTCTCTCAAAATAAAAGCTAAACTATAAAAGGTTTTTATTCACATTTTTATTTTCATTCAATCAATGCCTTATGGTAACACAGTGTTTGGATTGTAAATAACTGATAAAAACCCCTAAATCATCTTCCTTTTTTTTTTTTTTTTTTTTTTTTTTTTTGAGAACTGAAATTCTGTTCATTCTAACTCTCATAATTTTTTGAATTAACACGATATTTGAGGTTTTCATATAAGTTGCTCAATACTTTTGGTTATTAAATTATGCAAATAAAATTTCTTAAAATCTAGCGCATGCGTAGTTAAAAATTATTTAGTAAAAATGCTCATCTGCAATATGCATGTAATATGGGTGAATCGAGGTAAAAGTTACTACAACTATATAGGTCTCAAAAAGCTGTTAAACAAATGCGCAATAATCATGTTGGTAAATCTTTTATTTTATTTTTGTTCCTCTCTCAATAATTTCAATTTGTTGTAATTTAATTTTTTATTAAAATTTTGGTGGGTATGTCGTGGCATACGATGAGAAATTTTAATTTTTTATTTCGAAACATTTAGTCTATATTATTCAAACATGATTTTCATGACCGCTGGTAAAATAAAGATATGTTTGCTTTTTTTTTTTTTTTTTTTTTTTAATGCTTATTTTGCATCCTGATTCTACTTTCTGCAAATTTTTATTTGCGTGATAATATTTTCATATTTATTCTCATGTTTCAGCACCTCCTACTGGAACTTTATGATTTTAATCGATTCAGTTATTCTACAGTGTTAAACGAATTATTTGGTTTTTCTTTTTCTTTTTCACACTTTTTCTATTTTCTAAAGAAATGTTGAACGAAATGGCCTTGAACTTTAGACATGCAAAGAACATTTACAAACTCCTATCGATTAATCACAAGTGCAATTAGGGGACCAATCACAAGCTGAAGAAAAACAAATATTTTATATATTATCCTACATCAAAAATGCTACAAATGACTTGTAACTTTAATACATAATTTCACTTTCTATGCACACTATTTGTATGATTTTTTGTGGGACTCACACGATTATTTAGACAGATGTTATTCTTTTATTCAAAAATTATTAATTTTTTTTTATAATTTTTTTGCTTATAACAAGTGTGGGTTTTAACAAAATTTGCCTTGGAAATGTTATCTCGCATCGAAAATAAGTATAATTTTTTAAACAGCACCATTTTTTTCAGATGAAGCATCATTTCATGTAAGAAACATTGGGAATAAGCACAACTTTAGATTTTGGGCTAAGGAAATCCCCATGCAGTATAAGTAGAATAAAACCGTCCAAAAATCATTGTGTGCTGTGCACTTTCATATGATATAGTCACCAGACCATTTTTCTTCGCTGAGACTGCTGCGCCAACAAATATTTACCTGCATATATTGCAAATTTACGCAATACCCCAAATGCAGCATTTAGAACCTTCTGATATTTTCCAACAGATTTTGAAGACTTTCATGCCTCGGTAACCACTGCTATAACCACTTTGACTACGAAAATGCTATGGCAAATATGGCTGAAACTAGACAGACATCCGACTAGAAATCCCCAGGGCTACCAAAGGAGTCCATGTGGAAATCACTAATTTTTTTTTTCTAAAAACTGTATGAATCCTGTTATCTAATTTAACATATATATATATATATATATATATATTAACTTTATTTTAAGTATAGCAGGCTCTCCAGATTAGGTATATTCCATTTGGACACCCTATATATATCTTTATATTTAGAATGTTAAACTACATATATGTATTTGAATAAAACATATTCTATATATCTACCTTTTGCACTGAATTCTGGCTTATCATTTTCTGAAATTTACACTTTTAAGATTTCTAAATTCAAAATATAAAAGGAATATTGTAGAAGAAATAATAAAAGAAAGAGTTTATAAGTTATAAATTATTTTCATTTATTGTATTACGGTCACTTTATACGCTTTAGTTAAATTAAAGTAGTAGGTTTAGTTAAATTGAGACTTAAATGTAGCTCAAAACACATTTAAACAACAAGGTGTGGTAGTTAACCAGAAGTCTGGTGGTTTTTCTTTTACTTCACTGGCTTAGTTAAATCGAGACTCAAAAGTAGATCAAAACACATCTAAATAACAAGGTGTGATAAATAACCAGAAATCTGATGGTATTTCTATTGCTTTAAATTAATCGGCTTAAATAATAAGAAACATGTTTTCATTGAATTTCTAAGCGAATAATTTTGTAAATTGATATGAACTTTTACAATTATATAATTACTACAACGTCAGTTTAGCTCAGTACATTCTGAGGAATATTTTGTTGAATCAACAAAAACTTGATGTGCACAAAAAAATATATATATATATATAAATGTTTTCCAATAAAAATTTTGTTTAGATTAAGAAAATAATTTTTGTTGAAAAAATAATTTGTTTTCCTTACAAAAAATTGTCTTTACAAAAAATTTTGTATATTTGTAAGTAAAAGTTAAAAAATATATTTATTTTGTTAATATAAGCAAATACAAAGAAATTTTGTTGAAATTCTGTAAATTTTTAACAATATATCTTGTGCTGTAACAAAACTGATTTATTTTTTTTTACTTCTACCAAAAATTTTGTTTAATGCAACTAAATAACCTCAACAAAACTCATTTTGTAGTTTTGATCTAATTCTTTCTCTTGGTGTACAGTTAGTTTTGGTTTGAATGATAAGGTCGATTGTCTATTTGAAAGATCTAAGCATGGGAGAACGCCCTCCACATAGAGAGAATCTTTCTAAGGTTGCCAAAATCCCATATTGCTCTATTCAGAGAAATTTTCTTAGTTATTAAGAAACAGGTTATTATTTAATTTTTGTTCAAGCTTTCGCAATGATTAAAATAGGCATTCTCTGTTTAATTCTCTCAATTTCCATTTTAAAAAATTGTTAGAAAATAGTTAAATTTGTCGTTACTCTTCTTTTATTATTCCGATTTATCCTCCTCTCCACCCTTCTGCCCTTTTGTGCGTATGTGTGTGTTTTCAATAAACAAGAGGTGATCCGCGTACAAATAGCTTTTATATAATTTATCCAATACTTGGAAATTTATGCATATGTACATGTATATTTTAAAGCCTTTTATTTTACTTTCTATAAATATGGCAATTTAAATTTTCTTATAAATACTAGTTTAGCCAGCTTTTTCAAACTAATCGAATATTATTTCGACAATTTACTTGGATAAGTTCTTTTGGATTAATTATTCTAATCAGTTCTTTATATTTACGTGCTGAAAAAATAAACAGTTTCAAGCTATTCATTAGATATCCAAATGAATACATTAGTAATTCCATGTGGAAAATACCCTTTCCTTTGCTATATAACTGCGTCATACTCGATCTCGATCCAGCAAAATATTTTTCTTCAGTAAACTAACTAGAGGTGACCCACCAATACACAAGCGAAGCTGGGCTCTCTCAAACTCATTGAAAATTGACTGAAGAGAGACGAGAGAGCGGATGGACACCATAACACGAGAGGGCATGTAATATTGACTAAATATAGAGATATTGGTTGTGCATAATTTAGGTTACTCTGAAGGCTGTTCTCGAATCCAAAGTCGCTGTTTTTGCGCAGTCATGAAATAATTTTCATTAGCATATGCACAGAAACACACTCTTTCTCGTTTTCTCAAAAATAAAACTTTTTTTTTTTTTTTAAATATATATAGGTAGACAGATATAGATATATAGATATTTAAAAGAATCTGATTTTCGTCGCCAAAAAAATATCATAAAGTAGAAATTGGTTCTAATCAAACATGCTTTGTATTTATAACAAATTTTAAACTGCGGTGTTTATAGAAAAGAAATGTAGAGTATAGGAAATATACGTAGAAATATGCATAAAAAAATTTAATTATCAGAAAAATTACATTAAAATGTTGTTTATTCTTTTTTCTTTAATAAAAATTAATCTATAAACACTATATTTATCATAATGGTACAATTATATTTATACGTTTCATATAATATCTATTATACTGATAAATATATATTTCAGTTAAATGAAGATGCATTGAAATGCCTGGTGTTTTTATGCATCTGTTTTTTTTTTTTTTTTTTTTTTTTAATCTTTAGTGTGTATGTATGTATATATATATATATATATATATATATATATATATATATATATATATATATATATAAATGGAATTCATTTAAACATTTTTCTCTCAAAATATCTAATACTTAATTTGAAAGTCTCAAAAATGAGAGGGTCAACTAACTTTCTAATCTAATCCAAATAAATTTACTTCTGCTTTTAAAGCTAATAGACGGGTTAATTTGTAATTATATATAAATCTAAGAAGTCCGTTATCGAATAGGGAAAATGTAATGTTTAAATGTAATATATATTAACAGCTCTGTATAATGTAAGTTTTTATAATAGAAAATATATTGAAGCATAGGAAGATAAAGTAAATGTGATCCAGATTTTTAACACAGCAAAGATTATAAATCACTTCAGTTTGATCCAAACAGAATGCAACATTCGGCCCAACTATTAGCATTAAGGGAAAAAAAAAAAAAAAAAAAAAAAAAAGACTTATTGTTTCTATCTCAGATCACAAGCATAATTTTGTCTTTATTTATTTATTTATTTGTTCTGTTTTGTATCAATTTCAGTTTATAAAACCACTTTTACGAATATTTAAGAAATTTGACATTTTTGCAATTATTTTATTATTATTATTATTTTACAGTTTACAACTGTAAAAGTTTTTTTTATTTTTATTTTTTATTTTTAAATATTTTACATAATTTATAAAATAATTAATACTTTCAAAATTTTTAATGAAATATAAGATACAGTAGGCTTTAGACAAATGAACGTCAGATTAAAGGACTTTGCCAAAATGGATAGGTATAGTACGAATGAAGATTTTTCTAGTTTGATAAAAACTGATTTGATACAACTTCTGAGATTAGAGACAGAGGGGTAAGAGGGGGGGGGGCGGGTATTTGTTTTATTTATGAGCAAAAATGATTATAATTTAATTTTTGAAAGTATGCATCTCCATCCAACATCCACCTGTGCCAAATAGTTTTTTTTTTTTTTTTTTTTTTTTTTTTTTTTTTTTAAATCGCTCAAATTTACTTCTCTCCCCCCCCCCCCCCAAAAAAAAAAAAAAAAAAAAAAAAACTTAGAGGGAAATCTAAGTACTAATACCAGTTTACAAATTATTCTTTAGTATCAATTTTGGGAACATTTACCCAGTTTCTAAATTTTATCACATAATTACTTTCTTTTTGCAAATTAAAGTCTAAATATTATTGCTAAAATAAAAATATGTCAGGTATGTTTGATATTTTTCACTTTTTCTACATGAGACGGCTCCTAAGTTTATCGTATGTATATAGAAGATACAAATACCTCCGGGATAAAATGTTTCGTGCTTCTTGGCAAGATAAAATTTGGCAATAAATTTGCTTTTTTGCTCTCTGTTCCCCTGACAGCACAAAATATTCATGTGTGGTACATATAGAGACAATTGTAACCATACTCTGTACTAAGTCTTACAAATTTTGATAATGGCTCCTGCCACCTAATTCTTGAAGATATATAGATATAGTTTCTTATATTTTTAATGTTTAGAGTCAACCATTTAGTTTGTAGTTTTTATGACTTAGCTAATAATGCTTGACTTGATAAAAAGTAGGTAATGAATTAAATCTGTGATGGTTTATTTATTCAGCCAACAATTTTCTGTTAGAGTAAAGTTAAATCAAGGCAGGTATTATATATATATATATATATATATATATATATATAAAACTTTTCGAAATTGGATTATAAGTAGTCTTACCATCTAATGAACTAATATATATATTCTTTTGTGCAAACATTTCCACGTCCACATAGTAAGAATACAAAATATTTATTGATTCTGCCACAAAGATCATTTTAAAGATAATAGAAAATGATATGATAGGAAAAACCAAATACACTATCTACCAATAAGTATTTGGACACTTTCGAATTTAGACGTTTTGTCAAATATCTAAAAATGTTCTTTTGGAATCATCTTGAAACATTGGTAATTTAAAGAATATGTTATACCTCATATATTTCAGCAAAAGCTGTGTCCTGAAGACGAAAAGGGGACCAATGAAAAATTAAGCAAAAGTTAAAATGTGTTGGACCACCCTGTAAAAAGTAGCTCTTTAAAATGCGTTTTGGCTGTAGCATGCGATTATGAGGATTTTTCTCATAATCTGTATAATTTTTTATGAGGCTACCTCATATATTCAAGGAGATATAAAAGTTATTTTAAAAAATTACAAAAAATATTTCCACTCTTTTAATTATAACACGTAGTGTTATAGGCAACTTTAATAGTGTAAAGGCAACATTAAAAAATTTGGTTTACTAAATTGGACACAGCATACTGCAATCAGTTGCTCTACATTTTTGGATATTAAATTATGCAAATGAAAAAAAATTTTAAAGCTGGCGCATGCGTAATTAAAAATTGTTTAGTAAAAATTCTCATATTTCGCTAGATATTTAACATTTTTGCATTCTGACTGCAGTATGCTGTGTCTAATGTAGTTTGCAAATTTCTTAAAAATGGCTTTACTCTGGGTTCAATACATTACGTGTTATAGTAAAAGAAAATAGAAATACTTTTTTGCCAGAAAAAAAAAAGGGAAAAAAAAAAAGTGTTATCTCCATGAATATATGTGGTAGCCTTATAAAAAATTATACATATGAGAAAAAATCTCATAGTCACATGCTACAGCCAAAAAGCATTTAAAGCATTATTTTTTACAGCGTGATCCAAAAGCTTTTGACTTCTGTTTAATTTTTTATTGGTCCCCATTTCCTCTTCAGGGCACAACTTTTGTTGAAATATATGTGGTTTAACATGTTCTTTACTCTACCAAAGTTTCAAGATGATTCCTAAAGAATTTTTCTAGATATCTGACAAAACGTCTAAATTCGAAAGTGTCCAAATACTTATTAGTAGATAGTGTATTTTCCCTTAAACATATTTTTATTTATTTATTTAAATATTAATTTGAATTAATCAAAGTTACATATAGAAGCTCATTTATTTGTATGTTAAATTAGCGTAGTGAATGGCATATATAAAAAAATAAATAAGTACATAAATCTTATCATAGTAAACAGATTTATTATACCTCTTTCTTGGCGGCTTTTGAATTTTTGTTGCTATAAATGTTTTTAATGATTTTTTGGTTTAAACAGTGCTTATTAAAATTAATTTTCTATTTTTTAAACTACATTTTTTTGTATAAAATTATCTACTCAGATAAAAATAGATCATTTATATGACTATTATTTCTTTTTTGAATATTATATATATATATATATATATATATATACTTTACTTATATAACTTTTAAAATATATATATAACTTATAACTTTTAAAACTAATATGTATATGATATAAAATTAAAATAAACGTTTAGATTAGAAAAACCAACAGGGGAATTACAAACCAATGCACAAAATTGCTGCAAAAGGAAATGCAAAACTTGAATATAGGAATAATTTAACAAATAAATGAAATGAAATAAAACCCCCAAAAAACGCAGAGGTATTCATCAGGGTGGGCCCCCTCCGTGTAGGGGTAAAAGAGAAGTTTCTGAAAAGGATAGTAGCAATTAGCTAATAACTATCCTTAGCCCTCAACTTCTTCAAATTTCACCAAACTTCACCTTAGCCTTCAACTTCACCAAACAGAAAACCACCTTTAACTGAATAGTAATCTGACATAATATAGTATAAAAAATTCTAAAAGAGGCATAAATATACTTCAAACTAATTTATATAAAAATATACAATAATATAAAGAATTACAGAATGTATACAAGAAAACAAATAAAATAAATGAAATGAACCCCTGAATGAGGAAATAGAACAAACCGAAAGAGGAAAACACTGGAAACTTTCGGTTAAAAGTTAGGACTTGAAACAGTTAATTTGCAAGGTTTTTCTTATACCTTCAAGAGCAATTTTTAAATCATAATACTTATTGCATAAAATGCGAATTATTTTAAACTGTGCGAACATATGTTCGAACAGTCTTTTTATATAAATTAGTTTGAAGTATTTTTATGTCTTTTTAAGAATTTTATTATATATGTCAGATTTCTATTCAGTTAAAGGTGGTTTTCTGTTTGGTGAGAAGTTGAGGGATAAGGATAGTTATTAGCTAATTGCTACTATCCTTTCAGAAACTTCTCTTTTACCCCTAAACGGAGGGTCCTTCCTGATGAAGACCTCTGTGATTTTGGGGTTCTATTTCATTTCATTCATTTGTCAAATTATTCCTATATTCAAGCTGTGCATTTTCTTTTGCAGCAATTTTGCGCATTGGTTTGTAATTCTTGATTTTTCTAATCTTTAGACTTTTATTTTAATTTTATATCATATACATATTTGTTTTAAAAGTTTCTTATTTAAAAAACATTGTTTAGCTAAACAGCTTTTAGCGCTAGCTTTCTCTGTTTTACGTTTTATTATAATAATTTTTAATTTTATATTATATACATATTCGTTTTAAAAGTTTCATATATATATATATATATATATATATATACATATTTTACATTATTTTTAACTGTCAAACTTGCACACTACAACTCAACTTCGTAAATGCCATTTTTACAACTACGACGTTCCTTTTTACTCGTGTTTTGATTTCAATTTTTTATTCTGGTGAATTATAAAATTTCAGAATCTATTCTGTCATTATTTCATTTATTTCATTTTACGGTAATGTTTTCATGTGGGTTTGAGCTATCTTTTGGTATTTTGCTTAAAATTGCTTACAAAAAAAAAAAAAAAAAAAACAGAAAACCTGCATTTCTCTGCTCAATACTTTAGGGATAGCTCCTGAAGAAGTCCTATCGCATTTTGAGCTTTTTATTTAATATTCAATCTTATTATTATGCTATAGTCCAAAAATCTTTTACTAATCTCAACTTAAATGGTTCATTTCATTAATGTAAGATCGTTTTTTTTTATTTCCCCTTATAATTTTATCCTTTACTATTCCTTCTTTTCTACAGCATTACATTGCCAGTCCTTTTTTATGTAATCCCAATGTAATGGTAATGTAATCTCATAAATTTTAAAATTAATGTAAGTAATATTATTAATGTTCTAAAATTAAATCAATTTAAGTTAACTAGTTATTTTTTGGCTTATGTGTGTATCTGTGGTGATTTATTTGACTGTCTATTCTTCGGTCTCGTTCTTTTCCTTAATTGAAGTTCTTGGCGAAAAATGTTATGTGCACCTCTGCGCCACAATTTAAAAAATTCTCAGAAGGATCTAAATAAAACTGATAAAATAAATTTATGATCAATAGTGTTTAGAGTAGTAAAGAAACGCTACGTAGTCGAATGTGGAGTCATGGGCAGTTTTCACTAAGAAAGTATTGGATTCGTAAAAATTTTCGAACTCGGGTTTTTGATAGATTTACACGTTTTGAGAGGTCTGCAGAACACGGTCGTGTGTGTGACAAAATTTTGTGGCAACTGTATTTCAGGAACTACTGCACCGAATTTCATAAAATTTTTATATAGTTGCACTTTGACATAAATTAGTGCCTATCAACTTTTGGTGAAAATTATCCAATAGATGGCGTTGCCATGCGGCTTTTTTTTTTTTTTTTTTAACATGGTGGTATAGGACAAAATTTTGTATAAATGCGCATAAAGAGAATTATTTTTTAATAATCATTATGAAATTAAAAGGAATTATTCATAATAGTGATAGTTAACTGGGAAACAAAATTTCGTATACGTAGGAGCATTGCTTCCTCCCTGGGGGAGAAAGCCCTCCCGAGAGGGGCAATTTTTATAATAGGTATCTTTCAAAAGAGCTCATCAATACCTTTAAAACGAATAGTTGAATCATCGATCTGTGATAACATAAAATAAAGTTAGTGATTTTTTTTTTCATTAAAAAAAAAAAATCACATTTTTTAAACATGTTATATAGAGAATAAAATTCATTTTCTTTAGATATTTAGTGTTATATTACTTCTCTAGAATGGAAAACATCAATTTATTTCATTTATTATTTATTGACACAGTTTCCTTTAAGTTAAGTTATCAATAATTACATTCGGTTGATTGACAAAAATACCATGATATGCACACTTTCTCTTCGAGAATGGCCTAGCCAGTGGCTGAAAAGTTCTGCGATGAAGCTGGCTGGTAAAAGGTTCCGGGTTCGAATCCAAACAGCGTTTGTCGTCCTAGCTGTTCGGAGTTTTCTCTGGTTTTCTGGAAAGTTAGAGTGAATACAGGTTACAGTACTTTCGAAAGACCCCTGCGATGAGCATTCACTACAGGATTAAGACCTGCTTAATATAGTAAATCGTCTTTCCCCGGCACACACGTTCATACAGGTATTTCATAAGAAAACTTTGCACATAGTAAAAAAATGACCATATTCTTAGACAAATGCATCGGGAAATTGTGCAGGGTCTTCATTAACAATTTCTACAGTTGGAAGTCATTTCACTCGTTTAATGATATCGGATAATCAGATATACTTTTTTCCTTGGTTTTCTCCGCAACTCGCAAGATTATGGGTTAGAATCACTTCGAAAGACGTCCCCATCTACCTCCAGGAGGACATTCTGTCTGGCAAGGCGTAGCAAAGAGAGGGACTCGGGGAGCTCAAGCCCTCTCCCCCATCCCCCTCCCTATTGATTATTATGAAATTTCCTTTTAATGCCAAATAATAAAATCACCAAATTAAAACCAAAATTAATGTGTTATAAAAGCTCAGAATCGGTAATATTTTATTATTAATACTAATAATTAATGAATACTAATTAACAGTTAATTATTAATTGATTTTGTTAAGACTAATTTTGAGTAATTTTTAAAATGAAATTTTTTAAGCCCCTCCCATGATTTTTGAATTGCTACGCCCTTGCTGTCTAGTCCCTAAAACACAATCAACTTCATCGACAGCATTAAAAATTAAAACAACAAATTCTTTTCTTTTTTACTTTTGCAAATGATTTTCTCATAATTTACTATTTTGTAAAATAAATGAGTATAACAATCGAAATAGCATTCAGTCTAAAATTAAATATGCGTACAATGAATCAATTTCTATTTCCTATCATTCTTTCTTTTGAAATTTAAAGATAAATTCGTAGTACGGGAAAATGTTGACTTTTGGCGCCATCTATTGAACAAACTTACAACAAAATACACAGATTATAAGACAGTTTTTAAACGAATTTCATTTAGATATTTTAATGAAAAAAAAAAAGACCTAGAAGAGTAAAATTATATCAAAAGAAAAAAAAAAGAAAATCTATAAAATTATAGAATTTATTTTATTCTTCAAAGTCTTTTACAAGTAAAACAATTTTGATTAAATATTCCCGCTCAAAAGTTTAGCGAAATGAGATTTACAAAAAAGAAAGAAAAAAAGCTTTATTTCAATATATGTATTAGTATCATTCAGCGGTCGAAACTCGGCTTCTTATTTTTATTTATTTATTTTTTTTATTTTTATTTTTTTTTTTTTTTTCAAGTAAGCATTTAAATAATAAATATAGAAATTCCTTTCTGCAAACAATGTTTTTAGTAATTACTCTGTCCTTCAAGAAAAAAAAAATTAATAAGAATAATAATTAATAATTACTATTAACATATTTATTTACATGGCGATGCATATCCCTATGAACTTCTCTATTTATTTGCCTCTTAATCCCACCGATCAAAATTCTTCTTTTGAACATTCCGATTGGAAAGAACACTTTCTACATCGAAACTACGCTTTGAAAAAAAAAAAAAAAAAAAAAAAAAAAAACGTATATATACTCACTTACGTTTTCACACAAATAAAAAATAAATTTAGAAAATACGCTAAATCACGATTATGGAATTTTAAAAAATTGCACGTCCAGATTTAACAACTGTCTTTTATATAGGAATTTTAAATACAAAAGATTACGTGTATAAAATGAAAAAGTGTATAAAAAGAAAGTTATTTTTGTATGTCTTCTTGGCCTCATACGTTTTTTTTTTTTTTTTTTTTCTCCCAACCCACATCAACCATACCTTTCCAACGAGACAACTTTTAAGCCCCACCTTTTATTAAAAATGGGTTAAAAACGTACGACAAATTTTATATTTGCGTATTAATATACAGATTAATATATAGGTAAATTGCACACATAGTGAAATAAACTTTGGAAATATAAATAATAGGGGGTGTAGTTAAGGCTGATTGACTTCACGCGGGTCATATGCCGCGGTAGAACACCTTCCGTAGGAATTTTTTTAAGGGGTCCCCAGCCCGTATACACACGAGTTTCAGAGAAAAGAACGGAAAACTCTAAACAGTTTTGTGTTTAGTGTTTCGAGATTAATTCCAATTGACTACACGAGGGGGGTCTTATGCCTGGTTGCAGTGAATTCAGTTGGGGAACTTTCTAACGGGTCTTAGCCCGTATTCACGCAAGAAACTCAAAATTGCTAGCTCGGCAAGCGTGATCTGGGATCGAATCCAGCACTTCTCGTATAAAGAACAGGATCATCATTACGATTTTAAATAAAGATTTTGTTAGGACAGCAATCAGGGTGAAAACACGAAATTGAGTAAAAAAAAAAAAAAAAAAAAAGCATAATTTCTAATCACATATCATTAAAGAGTGAAATGATCTGAAAATTTAGAAAATGTTAATATAGACCCTGTAGTTTTCGTATACATTTGTGCAAGAATCTGTCAAATTAAATAACTGTAAGTATTTTTTTTCTTTAATACACACACATATATACGTGTATATATATATATATATATATATATATATAATAATCAAAGTTTCTTACGAAATTTAATGCCACTTTCAAAGTTAATACTACAAAAATTACACATTGCAATTACAACGCAAATATATTAAATATTTCATGAAATATGAATATGTGTGTAGATGCTCGCCATAGAAACATGACCTTTGGGCTGAGTGGAATGCCCTCCATGGGGGAGGAGGAGCTCGAAGGATATTCAAGCTAATTTCGGAGGAAACCACGAAAACCCCGGTAGGCTAGGACGGCGAGGGCGACCAGAACTGAATCTGGCCTCTCCGAGCTTTGAAAGCAGAATGAATGTTTTTTTTTTTTTTTTTTTTTTTTTTTTTTTTTGTTTTAACTGCACATCTCCGGAAGACAAACTTTTTTTGTGCGATTTGGAAGTTAGATGATTGGTTGGCTATGTGGGTTAAGGCCGACTAGCTACGTTAAAATCCTAGGCCTATGGGTGGAATGTGGAATTTCCTCCTTGGGGTCTTCGTAAAGTGTCCTAGCACATATGTAACTTTAAAATTAACTTCCTTGACTTTCTAACGCAAAACCTTTTCACTGAAAACTTTTCTAACGCATTCACAATTCCATCTTATGAGCTAAGAAATTCAGTTTGATCACATTTAATGATATTATAGGCTATGCAATCGGGCTGTATATTTTTAATTTTCCTAACACACTAAAATCCTAATTTTTTTTCATGGCATCTGAATCAATTTATAGTTTATTTAACTCGTATTTAGCTGAGAGGTTCTGCTCTCTAAGCTTACACGAAAAGTGCGGGGTCCGATTCACGATGTGCTCATCGACCTAGAAGTTCAGATTTTTCCATGGTTTTCTCAGAAACTTGCGTATATATCCGCCAAATCCCGTCTACCAGCGTCGAGAGCAAAACCTCTCAGCTAACGCGCTAGGTAGTGTTCGAGACCTGGGTGGGATGCACTCCGTGGAGGGTCTTAGTCCGCATTAACGTGACTTCCCAGAAAAACAAGGAATATTCCAAACGGCTAGGCCGATGAACACGAATTGGTATCGAATCTGCCAATTTCCAGCTATCAGCTTCTAGAGAAAATCCTCTCAGCTACTGATGGGGTGATAATATAGGCTTAGGACCCTTTAAAAAAATCCTCACAGTGGGGATTCCATCCAGGGTTAGGACCCATGTGTAGCAAATAGACCATCATACTTCCACCCCCTAACCCATATGCAGTACTAGTGAAATTGCTGTGCGTGTGTGTTCTCTCCTCTAAATCAATTTCCTATTCACCTCATATTAAACCGAGATGTTTATGTTTGGCTATCTAAGTTTAGACGGGAGGTACGAAGTTCGAACTCAGGTCGCGCTCATCGACCTGGCCGTTCGAACATTTCTATAGTTTTCAATGCCGTAGCCCCTCCCCCCCCCTCAAAATTTTGCAGATTATGGAAAAATTTTAAGTTATTCTTCATTTTTAGCACTCCATATTATGTTCCTAAAGTTTGAACCCCCCTCCGAAATTTTTTCTGGTTACGGCCTTGATAGTATGTCCAAAAGAGACCCCTCCCCCTCTCCTCTACCTCTCCCACGGCAGGCAATCTCCCAGGGTTCCTTCCAGGCCCTCCATTCCTGTTTTTATTTATTTATTTATTTTAAGCATAAACCCATTGAAAGAAAAAGTGTAGACGTTTGGCGCCATCTATTGAGTAAATGCACAACAAAATGTTTTAAAAGTCAGGCTTGTGCATATTTCGTTTAAACAAAACATGATAAAATTATAGTGGAAAAAAATATGTATAAATTATCACAAAGTTTATGTTATTCTCCAAAATCTTTTCCACGGTAAACTGGTAATATCTGATCATACTTTTCTGAAATTTAAAAATTTAACACTTTCAGAATAGTCTACACAAATCTTTATATCAAACTAGATCTTAAGAAAAATCTCTCATTTATTTATTTTTTTGGCTGAACAACGCAAAACTTTCTCAAACGGCGTTTTTTATTTTTTTTTTTTTTTATGTCAATTTATATATAAGTAAATTTGCTCATACTAATATTACACAATCGGACAATTCTTGTTATTATTTTTTCCCCAAAACATTTTATAATTCTAAAATTACAGTTTTTCGCTACATGACGACCTCTCTCTGTCTAGTTACGAATATGCAGGGGCATCATGCTTACTTTTAGAATGTATTATATAAAACAAGATGGTAGGGACTGTAAAAAATTAATATACACCTTATGCGGTAAATTTCATATATGTTGTAAATAAACGAATGTTTGGCTATTTATTATTTATTGTATTATTTATTTATTTTCAGCACATTGTGTCATAACTTTTTTTATTTATTTATTTTTAATTTATTTTGTTTGTGCTTTTTTATTATCTTGTTTTTATACTTTTTTATTTAAAAAAATTATATTAGTACAAAATATATCCGCTTTAATTTTCTATTTATTTCATCATCTTTTTTTATTCTGTCAGTGTAAGTTCGAAGATGTTATGTACACTTTCCATAAATGACCGGACACTTTCGATTTCAGACTTTTTAAAAATATCTCAAAAAGTACAAAACAAATCATTTTGAAACTTCAGGAGCGTGAAGAACATGTTCTTCCTCATACATTTTAGTTAAAGTTTAGCGCCGAAAGTGATAGGGGACCAGTAAAAAAATTAAAGAAAAATGAAAGTGTTTGGCATCACCCTGTAAAAAGTAATGCTTGAAATGCGATCTGGCTGTAGCATGTGATTATGGGAATCTTTCTCATTATCTGTTTACATTTTTATGTCTCTACAGCATATAATCAGGGAGACATAAAGGTTTCTTTAAAAAATTGGAAAAAACATTGTCACTTTTTTAGCTATAACACGCAAGGTTATAGCTAATCCAGTGCAAAGCTATTTTCAGGAAACTCGACATACAATATTAGACAATAGTGTAAATATGAGTGTTTTTACTAAATAATTTCCAACTGCGCATGCGTACGATTTAGCGAAGTTTCATTTGCATAATTAAATAGCCAAACGTATCGAGCTACTTATATAAAAACCCCAAACAAGTATCGTGTAAACTGTAAACTCAAAAATTTCTACGCCATAGAATGAACTGCTATTCAGTTTCTCTCGAAAAAAGGCTAAACTATAAGGGGTTTTACTCGCATTTTCATTTTGATTCAATGAATGGTAATACAGTTTTCTGTGATTGTAAATAAATACTGAGAAATCTCCCTTATCAATTTCTTATTTTGAGAAGAGATGAAATTCAGTTTATTCTATGGCGTAGAACTTTATGAGTTTACACGATACTTGTTTGGGGTTTTTTTTATATAAGTAGCTTATGCAAATGAAATTTTGCTAAATCTTACGCATGCGCAGTTGGAAAGTTTGTTAAAATACTCATATTTCATTAGATATTTAATATTTTTTCATTCTGATTGTAGTATGCTTTGTCTAATATTGTATGTCGAGTTTCCTGAAAATAGCTTTGCACTGGGTTTAATACCTTGCGTGTTATAGCTAAAGAAGTGAAACTTTTTTGGCAATTTTTTAAAGAAACCTTTATATTTCCCTGATTGTATGCTGTGGAGACAAAAATTTACACAGACAATGAGAAAGAGTCCCATAATCACATGCTACAGCCAGATCGCATTTCAAGCATTATTTTTTACAGGGTGATGCCACACACTTGCATTTTTCTTTAATTTATTATTATTTCCCCTTTTATTTTCGGCGCAAAACTTTTTGAAATCATCTTGAAACTTTGGTAGCGTAAAGAACACGTTATACCTCATATTTCAGCAAAAGTTGTGCCTTGAAAAGGAAACCAATAAAAAATTAAAATAAAATGTTTTGAATCCCCCTGCCCTGTAAAAAGTAATGCTTGAAATGCATTTTGGCTGTAGTACGTGATTAAGAGGAATTTTCTCATTATCTGTATAAATTTTTAAGAGACTACCACATACAGTCGGCAGCAAAAGTATCCGAGCACTAGCAAAAATTCCTACATAAAAAAGTACACTTAATACTGTTTTGTTAAATAAATCTTTGTCGAATCATGTTCTTAGACTAAGAACAGGATTTGAGAAGGGTTTATTTAACAAAACTGTATATTCAAGGAGCTATAACGGTTTTCTTAAAACACTGATTTTTCTTTAATTTTTTACTAGTCCCCTTTTCTTTTTCAGGACACAACTTTTGTTGAAATATATGAGGTATAACATGTTCTTTAGACTACCAAAGTTTCAAGATGATTCCATAAGAACTTTTCTAGATATTTGAGAAAATGTCTAAATTTGAAAGTGTCCAAATACTTATTAGTAAGTAGTGTATTTTGAAGGTGTTAAGGTTAAGGCCAGTTCACTAGGTCTGGAAATGCGTCTTCCGAAGAAACCTTTCTAAGGGATCCTAACTGGTATTTGCACAAGTTTTGGAGAAAATAACGGAAAACTCCAAACAGCTATGTCGACGAGAGCGACCTGTTATCGAACCCGGCACCTCACTTCTACCAGTTACCAGAACTGAACGCTCAGCCACCATTGTTATTTTCTTAAGCAATAATTCTTCATTATTACTTTAAAAAATAAATAAAATAAATAAATAAAAATGTGTCAATTTATAATTGCCAAAGAAAATATGACTATAATAAAAACAAGGAAATTATTTAACAAATACTTAGAATAATTAAAGCAGCTTTCATATTTTCAGTACGTATAAAAAATAAAATGGAAGATTTATAACACTTTATTAGAGTAGTATACATACAAACATATATATATATATTATGAAAACGTTTTCAAACATTGCACAAGAAAAGTGATATATCATATGAAGAATAAGAAGAAAAAAAAATTTTTTTTTTTTTGGAAAAAAAAAAAAAAAAAAAAAAAAAATCTTATGATGAAGGCATACAACATCAATACGTCGTCAGGGCCTTTGATTGAATAATCATAAGCAAACTTTAATCTAGCTGAAAAAAAAAAGAAAAAGAAAATAGAGAGACTATACCGGATGATTTAAAATAGATGTTACAGCGATTATCTCGTAAACTAAGAGAGATAGAAACGTACTTCCAATTACAAAATTAATGCAAATGAAGAGTAGATTTTAGATATGGCATTTTTTTTTGTACAAGGGTCTGTATGTATATTAAATATGAAATTTAATTTTTATACGGCCCCTCCTATCATGTGACTTATATTTAGAAAATTATTCTCCTCTCTCTAACAAGCCAAAAAATAAATAAATAAATAAATAAATAAATTAAAAAAAATCATCTCTCTAAGTCAAAATCTCGCTGAGTTATTGCAATTTGAATATGATGACTTACACCACTTTTTTTTTTTCAATTTTGGCATCTATTTTTCGATGCCAACGGGCTCAGTTTAGGGGTTATCTATGAGATGAGAAAAATTAAAAAAAGATCCTTTATTTTAAAATAGCAACTAAACTCATTCAAACACGTGAAATCAACAGTTTTAAAAAGTTAATGCAAATTTACATTATTTCGTATTGTTAAAAAATTTAATAGTTAAATTTCTTAGGGGGTCACCTGCAAATTAAAACACTTTAAAACATGAAAAAAATTAAAAGACTAGCAAAACCGTGTGAAATTTCTATCGGATATTTTCTATAGAAAATGGAGTAAACATCATCACTGGTTTGTATACAGGGACACCCGAAAGTATTCCAAAGCATTGCATTCTATGTGAAGATATTTCTATAAACCAAATTTTAATTACTTTGCATAAATCTTAATGAAATTGAAATATGTTATTCATATGCACAAAAGAATGTTTTCTATAGTGTACAGTACGATTAACATTAGATTTACAAGGCACACATAAATATTCAGTTACGTTAAGGGGTATTATTGGACATTTGCTGGAATTGTATTTTCGTCTACATTAAACATTTTCTAACAATTTTTAACTGTGAATATGATTTCAATTTGCATATTTTTTTGTCTGACTGTCCATCTGTCCGTCTACCCGCCCCCAGCGTGTGTAAATATTTTCAGAAATGATATATGTTATTCAGGTTTACTATTGATATTCCCTATTTAAAATGGCATTGATTAATCCTCTACAATTGGTTTATGTACAGGAACGCACAAAAAATGCCAATGTATTGCGTTTTGGGGCAGACATTCTTATAAATTACATTTAAATAACTTTATACTGTAAAAATCATAAGGAAATTCATATTTATTGTTAATATTCTAAAATAATGTTTTGTATAGAATATGATATGGTATAGATGTATAATTCTATGTCAGGGGGATTACCGCCCTTCTCAACCCCCGTTTAATTATAGTGCCTATATTTATCAAAACAAAAATCAAGTCTGTTATCAATTTCCTTGAAACTTGCAAACCTTGATCAACTTTTCAAGTGACAACTAGATATGGAATCCAAAGTACCAAATTCGCATTTCCTGTAGTTATTACTTTCTCACACCCAAGGTAGAGAAAGTATCGTTTTTGGATCAAATTTTAGAAAGTGAGTTTTTGTTATATTTACACGCTTTGAGGTCCGTGCTTTTAGCGGTTGGTCTGTGTCTGCCTGTTATCAGCATATCTCAAGAACAAATAGCAGCAGATATTCCAAACTTGGTATTCTAAATATGCATCAGATAGGGATGCTACACTAAGCTTTTCGTTGAGATGAAGCAAATGGTTCGTGTACAGGGACACTCAAGAATATTCAAATACATTACGTCTATGGGGAAAATCGCGGGTAAGTAGAGTTTAACACCTATAGACTGCACTAAACCAAATGAAATGAATATATATTTTTTATATGCATAAAAACATGCCTCATGTAGAATATGGCAGGGAAATCATTCACTGTTCATTTACAGGGCTACACAAAATAACTAGATTATAATGCGACAATAGCTAAAAATTGATGGATGTGCATTTTAGGTTGTGCCGTATATTATTACTATAGGTTTATATTTAGGTGCACTTTGTGGTTTGTACATATTCTTCAAAAGATATACAGGGTTGCAAATATTTAAGCGATAATATTCTTTTTTATTGTTAGTTAAAGTGCTTTACTATAATATTTTACCATGTCCAGAAAAACTGCTCAGGAGTGGAAATGAATTCCTCATAGACATATGATAAATAATGGATGTTTTTAAGCTAAATTTGCATCGCTTGTTTTCTGTGTATTTACACGTTTTGAGACTTCCTTATTACCAAAGTCAAGTTTTTTAAAGTTTGATTATTGCCTGCGTCGAATAATTTCAGGAGATCCAAAAGTTGTATTTTCAAATTAATATAAATTTGTTGCTGGAAAAGTTTGATCAAGACCGATAAGTTTCAAGGAATGTTGCATGTGAAAGTTGTCTGAATAATTTTAAGTGAACTTTTAATTTTAATAACAGATTTAAATTCTATATAAATGTAGGTGCATTAATGAAACGGGGGGTTGTGAGGGGCGGTAGCTCCCCTCACACAGAACTAATTATCATATAAAACTCTTCCGAAGCCTAATATGAATTATTTTAACATAGGTTTACATAACAATACTCTTTATGTTACCTCTTAGTTTCCAACCTGTATATGGTATTAAATTTCAGGGTAAGAGAAAGTCGTGTGAGTAGCACACCAGATTATTTTTTGTTAAATTATGCTGATAATTCATATATATATATACAGATCAGCCACTAAAAATTTATCTTTCGTATTCAGGAGGCCTCAAAACGTGATATTATACAGAAAGAAATCGCTCTCCAAAAACTACTTTGTTTACAGTATGGGTATGAGAAAATAATTTTCCGTTCTGTGTCAACAGTGTTCTTCGAAAAAAAAAAAAAAAAAATGCAGCAAAGCACCTTACGGCAAAGCACATTTAATAAAAAAAATGTTTTCCTTAATTTTGGGTAGCCCTGTATATTGTCTATAAACTATATACACATGACTTTGTGTACGTAAATTTAGTGTTATATGTAAAAAAAAGTAACACAAAATGAAATACACTTCCAGCAATTCTCAAGTATAGCTCCAATGTATCAAAATACTCCGGGTAACCCTGTAAATGAATGATGAATGATTGCTATACCACAATCTACATAAAACGTACTTTTATGCGTATAAAAAATCTGTTCTTTTCATCTTGTTTAGGGCAGTCTATAGATGACACTGTACATATGAGAAATTTTGCTCACACACGTAATGTATTTGAATTCTCTTGGATGACCCTGTAAACAAACGTCTGATCGCAACGACTACTTTAGTATAGCACCGCAACATGATACGGATTTAGAATATCGAATTAGGATTTTCTGCTACTATTTGTTCTTGAGATATTCTAATAACACACAGACACACACACACACAGAGAGAGAGAGAGAGAGACCAACCGCTTAAAACATGATTTTTGAATTCAGCGGATCTGAAAACGTGCAAATATAACAAAAGCTAATTTCCGGAAATTTGACTCAAAAACAGTTCTTTCTCTACACCGTGTATATGAGTAAGAGAATGTATAAAGGAAAAGAAAGAAAAATGAATTTGAAAATTCTATTTTAGTACATAGATTATTCATAAATTTTATTTGTTAAATTATCAATGAGTATTCTCTTGTGTATTCACTAGAGGAAAGAGACATTACAGGTTAAAATATCCGTCTTTCCCTGAATGATTTTTTTTCCCCCCCCCAAACGCTAATCAACGTGTGCCTTATTACAAAATCTATAGTAATTACAATTTTTCACTTTTGATACAATCCCTTAAGACTTGGCGAAAAATGCTAGAATTTTCAAATTGCAATAACTCAGCGAGATTTTGACTTAGAGAGATGATTTTTTTTTTCCTTGTTAGAGCGAGGAGAATATTTTTCTAAATATAAGTCATGTGATAGGAAGGGCCGTATAAAAATTAAATTTCGTATTTAATATGTATACAGCCCCTTGTACAAAAAATGCCATATCTGAAAACTACTCTTAATATGCACCAATTTTGTAATTTGAAGTATGTTTCTATCTTTCTTAGTTTACGAGATAATCGCTATAACATCTATTTTGAATCACCCGGTATATACCGCATATATAAACTGATTATATCTATGGAACTTAAGTATATTTATAATTTATATGCGTAAATGATTATTTTCTTTTTTCTATAATAAAGTAATTTTTCTTCTCGAGTTTTACCTTACTCTGAATTTTTGCTTTTTGGGTGAATTGAGCATTAATATCTAATTTTTTGGCTATAGGCTTACAGATATATAAATGCACTTACCATTTTTTGATACATTATTCAATTAATGCCTCTGAAGAAGTATTAATTATTGTATGCTTTCAGTGTTTTGGATTTTATTGTTTTTTTTTTCCTCTCTTTAATTAAATATTGCTTTTTTGCATATAATATTTTTCATTTCTTCTTATTGAATGTCTGAAAAGGCTTTCATATACATATACAGGATGATCGTAATTAAACTTGGCTTATTCAGAGCTCTTTGTAGTTGTAAAAAAAATTTGGATTGAGTTGAAAATTTGTATATAGACAAATCAAAGGATGCACTCAAAAAAAAAAAAATTCTGCAAAAAAAAAAAAAAAAAAAAAAAAAAGAAAAAGGCCAACCTAAATTTTGTCGGAAATTTTAAAGAACAAAGATTCCTTACTTCTTTTAGTAACAGTTTAAAAAATATATAATTATTTATTTTTGGCTCTCTCTTTTACTTTAGAAAGTATTCCAAACAAACATGTTTTGGTGGTCCATCAAGAGATATAGTAGGCCGAACGGCACATTTTTTGCCCCCTTTATTTTATTTGTTAATTACAGTTAATTCTCAACATAAAATGCTGCAAAATTGTCAATAATCTATCCAGCCAACGATTGTTGACTAACAAAGATTTTAATAGAAACAACAGTTGTTTCAATGATAACCCATATAAATTTCGTTCGTAGAATTGTTTTGGGTTGAAATTTTCGAATATGAAATTCTGCTATATTTACACATTTTGCGGTCTCTTGAATTAGTGCTATGTTTGAAAGTGACTTGAGGGGCTTTTTAAATTGTATCACACTTTTTTGCTGAAAAAAAAAATACTATTCATCAACTCAAAACTACAAAAGCAATTATTAAGTTGTTGGGTTGAGTAACGTCGCACTAGAGCTGCCTAGCCTAGTAAGCAGTTTTAACCCGTCAGTAGTCGCTATCGACAGCGCCACCTATAACAGATTGCGAACTTTTTATTTAACTGTCACCAATAATTTTAAGAAGTGACGTGATCGACGTTAAATCGATTTTATTCGCGTTTTATGTATATCAAATGCCACTTTAAAAAAATGTTGGTGGCTATTGAATAAAAAAATCTGGAAAAACTGAAGGATGGGCGGCAAATCGACCAACTAGCGACTACTAACGGGTTAAAGGAGTTCTGTAGTAAAGCTGATGTAGAGTCTTGTAAGATTTTCCAAAGTGCAACGGTTTCCAAACTCGATACTGGTTTCTAAAGTAAAAAGATTATCTATTTTTCAGAGAAACAGATAAAATCTACCAAAATGTGGTCCAGAAACTTCTTTCATTTTTCTGATATATTCATTTTTTATTGAATCAATTTTATTCAGATGCTGATTGATTTCAATTATTTTCTATGAGAAGTCATAAAAAGCCTATGCATAAAGAACAGAAAATAAGTTTGTGAATGTGTTGGAAAAATGATATATAAATATTTTTAAAGAGAAATTTATTTCTTCGTGATTTTGACAAAATTAAAAATTTTTATTTAAGAAATTACTTTTTGTTGACACAGGTCAATATTAAGAATATAGTGCAACAATGTTTTCCGCACCTAGCACCGAGGACGATTCTAAGGGCTTGGAGGAGTGCCAGATTGACCAACTGGTTGGGATTTTGTAAACATCCAGTCACTTGACGCTCCCTTACTACTTAGTTTCTCTCAACCATAAGGGTTATCACCCCTATTTCAACAATGGAGTCAGCATTTGTGCAGACACCCCCCATGGTCGCAAAAAATGGGGTTGAAATATTTAACATGCATGATTTCTGCACACTATGAAACACTTTATGAAAAAAATCCTGGACAATTACAACACTTCTTTCTGGTAAACTAAAGAATGCTACTCATTGATCTCCTCCTTTTATACCCAGAATTTACAATTAATCCATTTGCTTATGCAAACCAGATCGTTTTTTCTTCACGTGTAGTGCCACAATTATTATTCTGTCATAATGCTTCAAAATGTGAAAAAACAGTTTTAAAGATAGTAATGTTTGCAAATGTTAAAATAGACCACAATTGTTTATTACATATCATTTCAAGCATTTTGACTGTAATGTGTCACCTAGTGGATATATATATTTTTTTTTTTTCAAAATCTTTCAGTGCAAAATGTCAAACGCAATGAAATGTCTATCTACAAAGTTTCAACTGAACCCGCATTTTAGTTACAGCTACAGAGTACTCTGAATAGGCGAAGATCACCCTGTATGTATGTTAAGGTGTCCCTTAAATTTTAATTTTTCCTTTTCAAAATTCGACACACATACCCTCTAATTTTTTTTTTCTATTTGACCCTAAATATTTTTTAGCAAAATATCAGCTCTCTAGGATAATGTTAACCCATACTGAACTGATGAGAAGATCCTAATATCTATATTAGAATTTTCCCGTCAATTAATTATTATAAATAAATAAATAAATAAATAAAATGTTTAGGTAAATAAATAATTTAAAAAGAAAA
Source organism: Salticus scenicus (assembly GCA_963930645.1). NCBI lineage: Eukaryota > Metazoa > Arthropoda > Arachnida > Araneae > Salticidae > Salticus > Salticus scenicus. The sequence goes on from OZ005651.1 coordinate 163,753,993, forward strand.
GTTTCCCTTTATTTTTACTTTCTTTTGTAATTAAAACAAAACTAAAATTTGTTTTTAAGTTATAGAAAGTTACAAATATTACAAATAGGAAAACATAACAAAATAAACCTACGTATTTTTTATTAATTCACAAAAATTAAATTATTTATTAAATTTTCAAATTTTGAATGTAGCACTGAACCCAGGACCTCCGTGTCGTAGTTCCTTGAACTACCAACTACACCACTGGAACGTCAACAAGAGCATTGAGCTTGCTGAAATAACTTGTACTTAAGCAATTATTGAATTTTTAAAGCTTTTTTCTCAAAATTATTAGCTATAGCATGCTACTGTTTTAATATTTTGTTATCTTCATGGCTTACTACAAATCAGGACAGTTTCGTACCAGTCTGAATTTTCCATGTCGTGACTTCTCCCTTGTTAGTACAATTTTCATTTCAGGATAGATACATCATCCATCACAGAGGTTGGTCATTGCTCCCCTACAAATACACCAATAATAAATTTTTCCCTCTTCTCTAAGGATATAAATTTCTTAATTTTGATTTTTCTGCATGTTTCACATGTTGTATCATGTTTACAGAAATTAACATCCAATGCCCCAGCTAACAATAGCAGACAAACAGTAGGGTACTTTATGTTCCATTCAATAAGAAACACCCTATAAAATAGAGAAAGCATAGCTGTAAATACTTGCATAGTTGTAATCCACTGTAATTACTTTATTTTGATAAATCAAATTTATAGTGAAACTATAGTTATCCAAGTGTTTACAGATGCTCTATGTGTGTCTCTCTGGTGACATAGAAAATATCTATGCAGTATTCCAACCCCTGACACATTTGTGATAGAATGTCCTTTGCAGGGTGTGTCTACTGACCTGCCTTTTATTTTATTTTTTTGCGATTCTCTCACCACTATATTCATATAAAAAAAAAATTCTCTTAATTTATTGTGTAACGATATTACAGAAGTTTACTATATAAATATAGTGGTAGAAAAGTCATGGAAGAAATTTTATTGGTAGACACCCTGCTTTGTTAATGATTCGAACACTTCAATTATCCACTGCATCATGTAAGCCCTGGGGAAATGGAGGCATGAACACTGTTTCTTTAACATAACCCCAAAGGAATAAATCACAAGAGGTTAGATTGGAGGATCTTGTTATCCAAGAAAATAATGACATATCATTTAATCCAGCATGGCCAACCTATCCATTTCAAAGCCATTAGTGGCATTTTGATTAACAGTACTTCTAGCAGTGGTTTCATAAACAGAATTTTCGCTGTTGCCTTAGATAAAACTTGCATAATTGTAGTTTCAGAATTAATTTGTTTTGGGTAAATAAATCTAGTACATAATTTGTATTATGCTATTCTTTCTGTCCCTTTCAATATGAAATACCTTGTGTTTAGCTCCTGACATATTAGCAGCTTTCAACACATTATACCTAAACCAAAGATTATGTATTTTGATATGCTTTTTCGATTCATCATAAATAGAAAACTTTTGCTCATTTTAAAATGAAATAAATTGTGCAACATAGTACTAGGTTTAGAAATCTAAACCAGATTTCAAAATTAAATAAATATGTTCTTTAAATAACATATCAATAAATACAATTAAAAAAAAAAAATCTAACTTCCTGTCTTATTTTTGCTAGTGTTCGGATGCTTTTGTTACCGACTGTACAACACACCATGCAGCTTCAACAAGATGCCACAGTTCATTGATCGTAGTAGTTAGAGAGTGGTAAACATGCAAGGTGCTCAAAAAACCATTGACCAGACGTTTTCAGTTAGTGAAAGACCAGAAAGAATGTGCTGGCCAGAACAATAGTCAAACACATTCTATATCAAGGAAGGTCTAGACAATCCAGGTAACATGCAGTCATGCATTATTCATTCAGCTGAAACGTAGAATTCTCGAAGATAGGGTAGAGCCACGGCCTTTAACACATCAGAAATGTAACAGCAGTGCAAACAAGAGGTGATCAAAATGTATATCCAATGGCTCCTCATAGCATCACTCCAGGTGATGGGTCAGTATGTGGTGATCATGGCTTTAGCTATCCTCAAAACTGCATAATAGACAGGAGTGTTACCAATGATGTGATTGACGAACTCGGATGAATTAATGATGTGAAGTTGTCTTTTCAGACGAATCATGGTTTTGTTTACAGCATCAAGATGGCCACATCCATATTTAGTGGATCCTTATCCTGGAAAATGCCCATTGCTTCCTTGCATTCGACAGTGTCATACTAGTCCATCACCTGGAGAGTGATAGTATGAAATGCTATTGGATATACATTCTTGATTAATTCTTGTTCGCATTATCACACTCTGAATAGCGGCCATTACATTTTGATGTATTAATACCTATAGCTCTGCCCTATCTTCGAGGCTTCCATAATCTTGTTTTAGCAAGACAATGCATGACCACATGTTATTAGGGCATTCTTTGGTAACTTATGTGCTCAACTGTTGCTCTGGCTAGCATGTTTTCCCGATCTTTCATCAAATAAAAATGTCTGGCCAATGGTATCAGAGATTGGCACACCCTCCAGTTACTAAGGTCGAGTCGAACTGTGGCATCATGTTAAATCTGCATGGAGTACTGTACACCTGGAAACGCCAACCAATCTATGACTCCATTCATAGGCAGATAAGCACTGTTACTGTTGCAAGAGTTGGCTGCTCTGAGAGCTGATTTATCAGGATCTATACCTCCAAATTTCCTGTAAAAATAAATCACTTGTTCTTCCCACTATGTTATATGTTCAATAAATATCATTCTGTTATTTGCATTCTTTCCTGGTGTAGCAATTTTAAATGGTCAGTAGCATATAAAGAAATAAATTTTATCGGAAATTTATTTCTACAATAAAAATTGTGTGTTTTGTGAAAGAAAATTCATGTGTTGGGATATTAATTTTATATGCATTGTAATAGGTCATCAATTTATCATAATGGCAGCATCAATTAATGAAAGGGATACATTTGACAGCATATTTAAAAATTAAAAGCAATATTTCAATGTGCAAATATACTTTAATATGCAAAACAAAATAATTTCAATGGAATTTAAAAAGAAATCATTTAATGTAACAACCACTGCATTACCAGAATTTCGATATTATTTCTTTTAAAAGACACATTTTGATATTATAAGAGATATGACTGAAAAGGTATCAGTGAGTAAATGTTATATACTTTTTTATGTTGAAAATAACATTTACACTGTAAATATAAATAGAAGATAAAAGCAAACTCAAATAAGAAAATTTATGTATATTTTAATTAATAGCAAAGGGTCACTAAAAATTTTATATCATTTTTAAGACCCATATTACAAATTCTTGTAGCCATAAAGTGCAGTGCTGCGTCACAAACTTTTAACCCATTTGTATTGATATTTTTTAGGGGTACATGATCAAAAAGTTAAAATTAAAGGACCATGGCAGTGAGTTTATAATCTCTCTCTATATAAACGGCTAAGAGATTTCTTAGACTCTGTTTGTCCATGTGTTGCCACCAGATTTTCATACTTAGTTAATTTTTAAAAAAAAATGTAATTGTCCGGTCAATAAGTTAATTAATCCGATGGATTCAGAAAAATTAGCCCTTTCATTTAGTACCTTATTTGTAATGAAATTTTGATTAGATTTTTTTTTAATTAATTAAAATGTAAAAATAATAACCTGGTAAAAGCTTTAAAAATGGACATTTAAATTTTTAATTGTTACCAAAAAAAAAAAATTACTTTTTTTTTTTCAACATAAAATTAAATATGCTTTCACACGAAAAATATAAAATATTAAATTTGCTCATGCACATGCAAAAATGAAAATGGAGTAAAAAAAAACAATTTAGATATAGTTGCATGAGAGTTCCAAAATTAATGGAAGTATAAATGAATGTTAAATAAATAAAATAGTCGTCTGCTCAATCACATGATATTGAAAAACAAAGTATCGAATTCAGTAAATACTGTTCCTAAGAGCAAAAATATTAATATTCAATGTAAAATAAAACAAAAGTAATATTGTGCATTAGTAAACAGTAGAATAATTGTATTTGTGAGTTTAATAATTTTTAAGAATACTTTATATGTTTATTTTCACAAGTAAGAATCTATTTTTTTATATTGTAGTGTAACTGTTACATTAACTGATTTAGCAATAAATAGTGGAATGTTTATGGATTATAACTTGATATTAATTTAAAATGTTTTAAGTTAAATTTAATTGCATAAAGATGTTACAAGTTAATTTACTTAGCTACTGGTCGAAATGGATTTACACTGTATGATGTTGCACTGTTAATGATATAAGTAAAGTACCAAAAATCAGATTACTTAACATGTTCTCCATAACAAATCTATATATACACTACTGGCCATTAAAATTGCTACACCAAGAAGGAATCATAATAATGGAATGAAATTTATTTGGACACATACATTATAGTAGGAAGAACAATTGATTAAAATTTCAGGAAATTTGGAGTAATATGTACTGAGAAAAGAGTACATAAAGCAGCGACATCTGTGAGCAATAACAGCACATATCTGCCTAGGCATTGAATCGAACAGCGATTGGATGACATGTGTGGGTAGAGCACTTCATGAAGCTTCAACACGATGCCACAATTCATCAATCGAAGTTACTGGTGAGTGGTGGGGGGGCCAGTTGCTTTTCAACGATTAAACAGTCATTTTCATTGGAGCGAGATCAAGAGAACGCGCTGGCCAGAGCAACAGTCGGACACATTCTGTATCAAAGAAGGTCTGGTCAATATAGACAACTTGCGGCCGTGCATTGTCCCGCTTAAATGTTGCCCTTCGGAGGCCTTGAACATAAGGCAGAGCAATGGGCTTTAACTCGTCAGAAATGTAATGGCTGGTATTTAGAGTGGCGGGAATGAAAACAAGAGGTGACCGGGACGTGTGTCCAATGGTACCACATACCATCAATCCAGGTGGTGACTCAGTATGTGGCTACCAAAATTCTGATTACACTCAAAACTGCATCACTGATATGGGTGCCATTAATGTGTGATCAACGATGAACCTGGATGCAGGAATGGCATGAAGTCACTTTTCAGACAAATCACAATCCTGTTTACAGCATCAAGATTGCCTTATCCGTATTTAACGGCATTATGAATAATGCACGTTGCCAGCTAGGATTCGACATCATCATACTGTCCATCATTTGCAATGATGTTATGGGTTCCCATTGGATACACGTCTCGATTACTTCGTGTTCGTATTCCTGGCACTCTGAACAGCGGCCATTAAATTTCTGATGAGTGAAGGCCCACCCCTCTGCCCTGTATTCAAGGCCTCCGTAGCGCAAAATTTAAGCAAGATAATGCACGACCGCAAGTTGTTTGTATTGTCCAGACCTTCTTTGATTGATACAGAATGTGTTCGACTGTTGCTCTGGCCAGCGCGTTCTCCTGATCTCGCACCAATGAAAATGACTGTTTAATCGTTGAAAAGAGACTGGCCCCCCACCACTCACCAGTAACTTTGATCGATGAATTGTGGCATAGTGTTAAAACTTCATGAAGTGCTCTACCCGTACATGTCATCCAATCGCTGTTCGATTCAATGCCTAAGCAGATATGTGCTGTTATTGCTCACAGAGGTCGCTGCTTTATGTACTGTTTTCTCAGTACATATTACTCCAAATTTCCTGAAATTATAATCAGTTGTTCTTCCTACTATAATGTATGTGTCCAACAAATTTCATTCCGTTATTATTATTCCTTCTTGGTGTAGCAATTTTAATGGCCAGTAGTATATAAACGGCTAAGAGATTTCCTTGGACTCGGACATAAGTTGCCACCAAATTTTTATACTTTAATTAATTTTAAAAAAGTCTAATTGTCTGATCGATAAGCTGTTTAATCCTGATAACTATGAAGTCCTCACATCTAACAAAAATTATTTAGTTTATATATCTATTTTATAGAGGCTTTAACTTACCTTTTCTGAAATTACTAAACTTTTACTTGGCTTCTCTTTTTGTTAAAGTTCATATTGTTGCTTAAATATTTCGCATGCCAAAACATAGACGTTTATCTTTTTATTGTTGCCACTTTCAGTTTTTGTAATTTTTCTATTTTTGCTGTTGCCACTGACTTAGAAGTAATTATTATAAATTGTATTTTGGCTTTGGCCGCTAGGTAGCATTATCGATGTTGTCAATATGCAAATTTATTATCTTTATGAAGTATAAAAGAGCACAACGATTTGAACAATGGCGCAGTATGGCAGTATCAGCTCAGTTCAGTTGAACAGCTCTTGTAGTTTCTAGCAGCAGTAGCATGGAGTGGGTTTCGATGATTGAGGTGAGCTTGGTCTCACTTGTAGTTTTTCATCTTGCGATGCTAAATGTTTAAAGCTTGAATGATGTTAGAATATTTTTTGAAACTATTTTGTTAAGTTTGTCATTTAATGATGTTGAGATTTTTTATAGCCTTAGCGCTAATTATGTTAAGTTTAACGAATTAAATAGTTTTAAAATAGCAGCAAATCTGATTCAACTTGTGGGCAAATCTAGTTTAGTTTGTGTGCAAATCTAATTCAACTTATGTGCATTTTTTTCATGATGGTCTTCATAATCTAAAGTGAACTTACCATATTTAATTTTTTAATCATTGTTCATCTTTCTCGCTGGTCAACCTGGCGACCGTGAGATGTAGTTTCAAGTTTTCTCTTTCCTTGCTGGTCAACTGGGCGACCGCGAGATGATGTATGCTGATCTTTAATAATCATGATTTATTTTCTACAGTTCGTTTGATTCTATACAAATTATCTACAAATTTATTTTTCGTTTTTACCATGGTCATTCTTGGCGACCTGGAAATGATGTGAATGTTCCTGAAAATAAAAATTTTTTAGGTTGTTTTTTCTGTATGAATATTTACTGTATTGAAGACTCATCGAGTTATGTTAATTTCATGTAAAGATGGTTTTTGTTCTGCACTATAAAAGGTAATGATTGATTTGTGCTGTGTTCTAATTGTTAATTAAATGAATATATATAGTTATAATTGTTTTATATTTCTTTCTTTCATTCATGAATAAACTTTTGTTAATGTTAATTTTTAGTGTTTACTGAGTTCAATATATCTTTAAGTAAAAAAAAATTATGATTTGACTAGTGTAAACTCTAATTTCTTAAATGGTTTCTACTGTTAGTTTCTGCTTAATAGAATGTTTTAAAAGATTGACCTAAATGTCTAACAAATCCGATGGATTCAGAAAAATCGCCCCTTTTATATAGTACCTTATTTGTAACGAAATTTTGATTAGATTTTTAAAATTAATTAAAATATGAACATAATAACCTGGTAATAGCTTAAAAATTGGACATTTGAATTTGTTGCCCCCCCCCCCCCCCCCCCAAAAAAAAAAAAAAAAATATCCATCATAAAATGAAATATGCTTTCACGCAAAAAATAAATTATAAAATATTAAATTTACTCATGCGTATGAATATATATATATATAAATAAATGGAGCTTAAAAAAAATAATAATAAACCTCAATTTTAGATTATTTTTACCCTTTTGTTTAAATAGTATGTTTTTGGCACAGATGAATCGCACTTGGCATGAAAGCTAATTCAGCATTACATTAAAGAGTTTTACTTATTGATAATCCTGGGTAATTTTTAAAATTTTTATGCTGGAATAGATCGGACATTTTTCGCCAAGGACTCTACTTTCGCAAAAGCCACTTTAAGCCAAGTAGTGCAGCAAAAATATAAATAAATTATAAAATATTGAAAAACAGAAAAGAAAGAACAGGTATGGAAAAAGAAAACAAAAAATAATCACATAAAATACGTATTTTTGTCTAAAGTGGCGACAAAATTTCAAAAGTCGATAAGGAGAGCTATAAGGCAGCTGTACCATGATCAGGTTTACATATTTCATTATTTATTTTTCTATATACCAACTATTATTATAACCCCAAAAATTGTCTCATGCGATAGACGTAACCAATCATAGCCCATTGTAATATAATATTTGGCATGAAACTGTTGTCATTTTATGGTTGATCGAATAAATCAAATAAATCTAGAAAATAATGTGAAAGAAAATATTATGTACACCACGAGTGTTGTTCATATGTAACTGGGATTCAAACATAAAATTGCCACTTCAATTTTTTTTAATACTGTCCATTTCCAAAGTGTCATCTGATAAGCACTCAAATGGAAGCTATTGTCACAGACAATAGACACAGGCACCCGAGAGTCTGAATGAGGGGGTCGCTGCCGAAGGCAGTGGGGATCCAAAGCAGGCTCTAGAGCAATTTCATAGTTTATTTATTTGTTTATTTATTTATTTATTTATTTTTTTATATAAAGCGATATAGAAAAAAGTTTCCTTTAAATATAGTGACCAACGAAGCGGGCAAAACCTTCGTTGATTCACTACCTTCATTGATTTCATAAATTTAAAATGATTTCATTAACAAACTTTGATTTATTGGCATGCAAGCAGCATCTGACCCAGTTTTGTATGTTTCGAGTTTGATTTTAAAATTTTTCCCACATTCAGAATTCAATTCGTTCCCGAACCATGCTTTTTCTAGTGCTTTATAAAAATTGTAGTTTCATGGGTCATACTACATTAAATTTTATCTCTAAGAAAATAACTAAATGAAATTTTAAAATTTTATAAAAAAAGATAAAATGAATATTTTTAAAAAAGGAAATTTTTGAGGGACTGAAACACATAACATTATAAAGACATAATATAGTACATTTTAAAAATGACAAACAATTTCTACGAATACAAAAAAAAAAAAAAAAAAAAAAAAAAAAAAAAGTTTATTTTATTCAATATTCAATTTCTTAAATAGCTCAACGGTTGAACAGAACATTGAAAATAAATATTTTAAAAAATAATTTGTGTACGAAAGTTTTTGTAAAAGAGTTATGGATAAGGTTCTAAAGAGCTCGATTTACCACATAGATTTTGGTTAGATAAGCAAAATTAAACAAATTTTTAAATGGTCAATTGATTGAACAAAAGTTTAATATTTTGTTATTTTTAAATTGCAACTGCATAATGTAAAATGTTGTAAGGATCTGACCGTAATTTTCCAAAATACCTAGCACCATGGAGGTGGGGTTCAGATCTTCCTTTGGAAACTGATAATTTTAAAAAAGATGCTTAATCAAATTGAGAGGAATTTAAATTCAAATTAATTTAGCTGGTGAAAATAGGAGGGGGGGGGGCACCCAGTTAGACTACTTTGAATAGAGGAAAAGTTCTTTTTTAACCTGTAAGAAAGGTTTTCTCAAAACAAACATTTCTTAGAATAAAACTAGATGCAACAAAACATTTTCTATCTGATTAACTATACTGTACATAGTCCTCACATTCTTCCAAGTGTTTTGGAATCACATTAGAATTCCTGAAATTTTTTTAAAACAAAATGAAGGAATTTAAGAGTGGACTTTGTCTCATTTTCTAAATTTGGGTTATGAGGGTAAAAAGTGTACAAAAGAGATCTAACTTTAAAATTTTAAATGATAAAGATTTTTTAGCACTTCAAGAAATCTTAGAGATACAAATGATGATGGTTGATTGTAGGGTTTAAGGCCAATTGACTACGCTAGGATACTAGGCCTATAGGCGGAATGCCCTTTGTGAGGGAGGTCTTTCTAAGGAGTCCTAACCCGTATTTACTTGAGTTTCAGAGAAAACTGCAAAAGGAACGGCTAGGTCGAAGAGTGTGACCTGGGATCGAAGCCGGTACTTTCCATCCACCAGCTTTGAGTGCAGAATCATTTGCCTCTGGTGGGGAGCTTTTAACTCTTTAAAGACGGATACGGCCCATAACGGCTTTCGTAGCAAAGGACTGAGTGGGCCGTTTTCGGCCGGAAGGGGAGAATTTAGGGGTGAGAGGTATATACGAAAAAGTTTGTGTTTGGGTGAAATACTCATTGTATCCACCATAGAAAAGAACTCTTTTAATCCTTTTGTATGCACATTTTTGAGACAGGAGGGTGGATTAGAGATGTCAGATGATGACAAGTGATAGATGCAAGGGGGGTTAGGAGACATTCAGGATTCCTCAGTTCATTTTTTTCTTTCTTTCTTTCTTTTCTGTAACAATGATTCGTTTATGAAAAACAATTATTTACACACACGCATACATATCTATATATATCGTATGAGGTTATTTGGTAAAATAAATATATTTAAATTTAGATTACTATATATTAATAATTAACTCTGCTTTTTATCATAAAAGATCATATAGAAGAAAGATATTGAAATATCAAAGTTTTTACGGGAATATTATATATAATAGTGACAATTATCTTTTAATGAATTGAAGGACTCGTTGAATTATTTTATTATATCCAATAACATGATTTACACTTAAAAATTCACATGTTTCTTTTTTTTTTTTTAAATCTTACTCAATTAGATATGTAATCTGTTAGTCTCTGGAAGTTTATTATTAGAAAAATTATAGTATTGTAACCATTTTAATTTTTACAGTTAATCAGCTAGAATGAATACAATTTCGCCTGCAAGTTCAAGACAAGAGGGAAGAATGAAAATTATATATATATATATATATATATATATATATATATATATATATATAAACTAATTATCTGTTTTTCTTTCTTTTTTTTTTTCTTAAAATTATAAAATTGTTTCTATTAATGCTATTGTTTGTTTTAATTTATCAACAAATTCTTTTAATAAGTAAGCAAAAATATTTCATAAATTTAATTCAAAGCATAATATGTGCAAATTCAAATAATATGGTTATTTTTTTTTTTTTTTTTTTTTTTAAAGAGAGAGAGGGGAGGGGGATTGGATTTTTTTTTTTTTTTACCACTTTATTAATTGCTTGAAAAGAGAGTATGAATACAAAAGTAAGGGTTTCTTGAAAGGGGTTTTAAGTAAGGTACATTGTGTTACCTGCTCTGATTTGCATATTATTGTCATTATATTACGGCAATAGAATATTTATTCGAATTGGAAGTTGGATATATATATTCAAATTGGATATATATATATATATGTTTTTCCTTAATTCTATATGCAAAAGATCGCCCATAAAAGCGCAGATGTAATATTTTTTTAAGAAGTGGGATATTATATTATATGCAGTATATTATATTGCATATAGGATTAATGTAGCATTCCGTGAGAGGTCAGTGTTTCTAATTTTTCTGGATAAGAATATCATATTTTAAGTAAAGAAGAATTTATTTTTTTTTAATGGAAAATACTTGCATTTTTGAGAAGAAAAACTGTTATTAAATTGTACATTTGAGGTACTTAAAATTATAATTAAGACGCAGAATTGTTTTTCATATTTTATTTTATTTTATTTATTTATTTATTTTTCTTTCAATAACATATGCATTTTAATATTTTTTTTACAAAATTGTTAAATTTCTGGAAGTACAGAAATACCCATTTGCCACTTGCCATATGGTGATTAAATAAAAAGAAAAATACATAGGCTTAAAAAATTAAATAACTTGAATTACATTTTCACAATTTTTGGTGAACTTAAAATGGACCCTTCACGAAGAGTAGCGAACATAAAATGAAAAAAAAAAAAAAAAATTGATTTTTTGATATATATATATAAAGGTTTTTTACAAAATCTTTTACGAATATTTTTATTTAAAACACCACAAAAATCGGTCGAGAAAATTCACTAATTGAAATAATCAACTGAAAAAATTGTGAATTTGAGAATAAGCTCGGTCACTGGCGAACAACTAAAATTTTTAATATTCAGGTCTTCTCGAAATGGTTCTATATAACTATATATTCACTTAATAGCATAAAAAAGCTAATGGGATCTATATAAAGATACATTTTTTCTTTATCATTTTATTATAGTATATTGAAAAGAAACTATCTAGCCTTTCTTTTACATAATTTTTTAATTGTTATTCTTCTAATTATTTCAAGAGTTATTCTAGAGATTTTTGATGAAACAATTTAAGAGACTCCTAGAGGGGAAATAACATATTTGTTCATTTTTTGGAAGATATATTCATGTGTACACTGCTTTCGAAAAGCACAAAAATATTTATGCAGTGAAATGTAGAATTCAAGGAAAGTTGATTAATGTTTTTCATTTTTCATTAGATATAAAAAAAAGTTTGAAGAAATAATTTCAAAGTAAAATTTATTTTAATTTTGATGATGCGACTACTGAAGAAAGTTATTACTACCAGGGAATCAATTACACTCAAAATGTAGCTCATTGGATTAAATTATATATATATATAGTAATACAGTTGGAGATCTTTATAACGCCAATCTATATAATGCAATGATCTATAAAACGCACTACTGATTGGATGTAAACATTAAAAATTTTATTTTGAGAAACTTATTTATGTGATATGTAAATATATTCACACACAACTAAAATAAATGTTTGAAACATTATATTTCTAATTCATAGTTTTTAACTAATAAAGAAAGAATACAGTTATTACAATGATCATCAAAAACTGTTATAATCACATGCATTAAAGATAAATATCAGATGACAAACTTGAAATTTTCAATACATGTCTAATTAAGGAAGAATTTTTTCTTTTTTAAATACACAGGAGAACAGCCAATGTAGAACAAATTCATATGTGAAAAAGAGGGGAGGGAGAAAATAAATAAGTAATAATGAATAAAATATTTTAAATTTATTAAAACAAGAAAACTAAATTTCATAATCCTAAAATATCAGCAAATCTGCAGAAAACATACTGGTAAACGATTCGAAAAACAATATTAAGTATAGTGTTAATGTATATGCTGCTAATTTATTTAAATAATCATTTATGTAAATTTCAAATTTTATTGAATTTTATATTTCATGCTCTGGAAAAATTTAACTTTTGAAATGGTTCTCAAATGTACAGTCGGTAACAAAAGTGTCCGAACACCAGCAAAAATTCCTATGTCAAAAAAGCACACTTAATACCGTTTTGTTAGATAAATCCTTGTCGAATCCTTTTCTTAGTCAGTCTAAGAACAGGATTCGACAAGGATTTATTTAGCAAAACTGTATTAAGCGTACTTTATTTACATAGGAATTTTTGCTAGTGTTCGGACACTTTTGTTACCGACTGTAAATATCATAATTTATTCCAGGCAATATTTGAAGTTTAATTTGTAAATATATTCATTTATTACCAGTGTATAATATTTATGTAACCATGTTTAGAAGGTAGGTTTAATTGTCTGTGATATAATCTATATAACGCAAAATTCTATATAATGCAAAACCTCTGGTCCCAAGGTGTGCGTTATAAAGATCCTCTACTGTAATAATAATAAAATAAAATATAATAAATAAAAATTAGAACCCCCCCCCCCCCCCCAATAATTTATAAATTTTGAATTCAATAATAATTGTCAAAAACTTTCAATCACTTGTGTCTAAAATGTTGGAACATTTTACAAAATGATCTGTAAAAATTATAAATGTTTCAACAAAATTTTGACTACATAATTCATTTATGTTCTATATCCCAGTTCTTTCACAATGTATAATATTTTATCTTCTTTAAAATTCTTTCATCCAATTTTCTAAAACTCATTTTTATAAAGATTGAATCTATGAAATTCTTAAAAATTTATTAATTTCAACCGATTTTATCTCTTAAATAGTAATTATTTATTTATTGATTCATTCACTTTTTTTTTTCCAAATAAAGCATTTAAAAAATATTTCTCGATAGCTTGTAAAAAGCACTCTTATTTTTGATATTCTGAAAAATGCTTGCACTTACAAAAAACTGAAAAATCATTTTATATTCAAATTTTCAAATTACTTTCATTGCTTTTAAATGCCATGTATCAACGTTTAAATATTCTCTAAAATTTCCTTAAAAAAGAAAAGAAAAAAAACCCCTGTTTTAATTACCCCCCCCCTCCCCCCCCCCAAAAAAAAAAAATATATATATATATCCCCATTGCCTACAGTAGTTGAGTAATGGAAGTTAAAATTATAAAAAGATCATTTTTATGAAACAAAATTTTATGAAAGAGCAGCTTTTATGAATTTGAGTGTTATAAAAAAAGTTCATGAAATTTATAGGTATTAATTTTATAAATTTGAATTATGTAAAAGGATCCATTTTATGGATTTCTGATGAGCGGATTTTTATAAAAGTGCCACATAATTAGAATTATAATTTGTATTTTGTCTGATTTTATCATTGACTATTCTAATTAAAATTTAAATAAAATAGAAGTCTATTAATAAAAATATTTAATAGTAGTAGTAATAATAATATCTGCTGTGTCACTCATGCGACTTTCATTTACAATGCATTTCAACATCATAAACACAGATACCAGTTTAAAACATAAGATTAATAAGGTAAGATAATAAATTCAAGCTAGTTTGGAAATAATCTAATATAGGTTTAGGAACAATTTTAGGGACTACTGGATACCATTAAAATATACCATCACATAATTTTTTATTACTTATACAATGTTTATAGCATAAATATATATATACATACATGTATGTATATTAAATCGAATAACATTTCCCATTGCGTAAGGGAGTTTCGATAAACTACCCTAAAATTAATATTTAAAATTTTGTTCTAAATAAAATTAAATTTTGGATAAGATCCCCGTGTATTGCGGATTTCATATTTTATCAAAAATGGTCAACTGCAAAGCAGCGATGGCCTTTTTTGCAGTTTGAAAGAAATGATTCTCTCGCTCTAGTAAAACTTTTTTTTTTACAAAATTTAATTTGTGCCAAAGGCATCCTATAATCATGAAAAAGATTTGTAGTTTTTTTGAAAAGCTTGACCAAAAAATTCAGAAAATCATGATAGTTGATACGTAAATATACTCTTTATGTTTACGAAATTAGTTTTCAATTAATAATTAAAACTGAGTGATTTTCATTCACTTTCATTTGATGTAGTTATTCTAATTAAAAAGATCATTGATTAAAAATTATTATCTCTAAAAGTTTCAACCAACAAGACTATTTAATAAGTACTTTTTCTTTCAAAATAAAAATTTCATCTAGTATGTTAGTAACTGATATCTTTTCCAAGTTAGCATTTGCTACGCTTTACAGTTACATAGAATCCCCCTCCCCCCTTCCCCATGTCTCTTCTAATCCACCTCCATTGTCTAGTAAAAATATAGGAGGGCATTTTGACAGGTGCTACCCCACCTTCTTTTAGAACCTTCGTGGTGACAGAGATAACGAAAACTGGACGAGTCCAAGTTCATTTTCACAATGCAAAATTCTCCAGTCTTTAAAGGTTAGAAAATCGAGCTTGGTTCCATCTCTAAAGGGTTAAAGGAGCTCATAAATAATAATTTTTCTAAAAAGTTCCACCTTCCTCCCCCAAACCTATCTGAAATGCCTCTGAATTTTTGAAAACTGTAAAAAAAACGTTCATTTTAAATACAAGTCTAATTAGAACTTTAAACCAGCTCTTAATCCCCTCCTATTTGAAATTTTAAAGATTGCCTTCTAAGGTTTCCCCTATCCCAATACCGCTTTTTTTTTAATTTTTTTTTAAAATCAAACTATGTGATCCTGAAATAGGAACATAGCGGAGACTATTTTCAGTATAATCAAATAATAATTAAAAAAAAAGATGGCAAACAAAACATTGAAAAAAATTTTTGTTTATAGAAGACATTTCCGACGAGCTAACAAAGAACTTCATTTGTTTAAAATTTCAAAGTTGCGTCTTTTGGTGCCCCCTATTTTTACAGTTTGAATTTTCAAACAAAACAAATATCTTTCAAATTGATTAAGCACTTATTTTTTTTTCTTTTTACAGTTTTTAGAATTTCCAAGGTATTTTCGAGATACGGTGAGACTTTAAATGAAAATTTTTCTTTAATATTTTCCTAGTAAATAATTATAGAGAAAAACATTGTGTGAAAACGTCTTGAAAAGTTCTTTCCTTTCAAACTAAAGTTTCAAACTAACAGAAGATCCCCCCCCCCCCCCCAATTTTCACATCTATAAAATTTAAATTCATCCACAGCTGACTCCTTGTGCCATGACAGCTGACTCCTTGACACATGCTACTGCCTTGGAAGCAAAAGCAAGACTCAAAAGCAGTCTTGCTTTTGCCTCCAAGGCAGTAGCACGTGTTTTTGCACCTGAAGAAAAAAGGCCCCGTCCTTTCAAAACCGGTTGTTCTGGCTTAAATTTTATGGTGTGTGAAGAAGTTTTAATATAAATACTTTAGATTACCCTATATTATAAAATAAAGCTACAAATGACTTAACTTTAACCCATGATTTCATTTACTATTTACAATATTTGTATATTGCAAATAGTATTTTTTTTGTGGGAATTGCATGATTTAGACATTTACATGATACAGGGTAATCCAAAATATTTGTACTTTGTTTCAATTTGTGATTATTCCCTGTACTCGTGATTAAATAGATACTGGAAAGTAAGTTTTATAACTTTTCTTTGCCTGTTTGAAGTTCAAAGCTGTTTCAGCATTTTTTTTTTTTTTTTTTGTCCACTGCATTTAAAAAAAAATAATAAAATAATACACAATTATTCACAATTAAATCTTATTTAAGTATAATCCTTCTTCAAGTGAAAGAAATTAGGCATGAAAGCAGCAAAATTTCATTCCTTACTTTTTGGCATATCATAGAAGGATGTGATTATTTTGACACTAAATATTTGTGCTTTTTCTAATTGAGAGTACTGTTTTACAGAGTTCTTATTAATCATAATTCAAAAGATGATTTTGCAAAATTCTTCTAATACTAAGTGGCGGATCCAGAATTTAACTTTGGGGATGGGGGGGGGGCGGCTAAGATTTTTTAAAATGTTATTCTAGATCAATGAAAAATTTACAATTGTAATGTTCAATTGTAAATGTCAGTGCTTCCCCCCCTTAGATCCGCCACTGCTAATACTACAAATAATTTTTCATCTGTATTTCTTTTATTGGGTTGTTCGATAAATAATGTCTTTTTTTTTTTTTTCATGTTTTTCAAAGTAAATTTATTTATATTAACAACAAACATTAATGAGTGATATATTGACCATTTTGTTGGATGACTTTTTTGCCATTTTTCGGTAAGTTGAAAAATTCCACGTTCAAAAAAGCCTTGGTTTTTAGAAGTGAAAGTTTTAAAAAACGACATTATTTATCGAACAACCCAATAATATTGCCTAAATGTAAACTCAAATAAGTTATACATACAGAAATGATCACTAAATACTTGAAACAAAAATAACAAATCTTTATTAGAAAACAGCTAAGAAAAACACCAACAATAAAAATGATGAACAGTAAAATATCAATTCTTAACAATTTAAAATCTATGCATTTAAAATACTTAAAATATATAAAATAGCTTTAGATGCAATTTCTCTTTTCCAACATATATAAAATTTAAAGAATACATTTCTTTGCCTTTTTCGTGCTAGCTGCAGATTTTACTGAATATATCAAATTAAAACGTTAAGAGGTACAATTTAAGAAAATTTATGCCTGCTAGTATTTTAATAGATATATTTAGAATTCAATGAATATATCAAACAAAATGCAGATAGGTAGAACAACTTTTAAAAATAGTAGTTTTGTAAAGTCTATCAGATTCATTTTACAAAAAGTGATCATCACTTCAAAAATACCACAAAAATGCCCAATATGATGATTAACAATACTAATTTAATGGTATATCTTCCTTGTCATCAGGAGGACTGAATAACAATTCAATTGACAACTTTTCCCTGAATACTTTCCATGTTTTAGGCTTGTGAGGATTGTCCAGATAATCTCGTGTAACTAAAAACCTAGTAAAGAAATTACATCAATATGATTAGGATTTTCATTTATTTTACATTATACTCTAAATGTATCCAATTTGTTTAATAGATCCTATATCCATTTTTATACAAGTTGTTTTTAGCAAGCTAATGCAAACAACTAAATAATTGCTCAGCATTATAGAATCTGCATCTTAAATTCTTATTAAATGTTTTGTTTATTAGATTATTTTAAGTTTAAAAAAAGTTTTACCGATATTCTTAAATATATATATATATATATTCTATTAATCAAAGATAATGATGGTAGAAGTATCTCTAATACACATATGGATAAGTACATTACTGTGTATTAAGTATGAAGCTTCATATAAAATACACTTCCACCCCCCTGTCCCTCCCCCCCCCCCCCCAAATTTTTTTTTTTTTATCATGTTAAATTATAAAGCTAGCCTTATTACTTTTTCTCCCTGACCTCGAATTTAATTATTACTTTCTCTTACCCATAAGGTAGAGAAAGGATTGTTTTTGGGTCAAATTTTCGAATGCAAGATTTTGTTATATTTACACGTTTTGAGGTGCCCTGAATACGAAAATCATGTTTTTAGCAAATGGTCTGTGTGTATGTCTGTGTGTGTGTCTGTCTGTTATCAGCATATCTCAAAAACAAATTATGGCAGAAAGGTCAAACTTGGTATTCTAAATGTGTATCATATAGGGATGCTACAGTAAGATTTTCGTTAAGATCAAGCAAATGGTTTGTGTACAGGGACAATCAAGAGAATTCTAATACATTACGTCTATGGGGGAAATTGCAGGAAAGTAGAGTTTAACGTCTATAGACTGCACTAAACCAAATGAAACGAATATATATTTTTTGTAATAGAGATAGTTAACTGGGAAAAAAAAATTGTGTATGTAGGAGCCTCACCTCCCCCCCCTGGGGGGGAAGTCCCCCTCGAGGGGAGTAAATTTTCATGATGGGTATCTTTCAAAAGAGCTCGCCAATACCTTTAAAACGAATGGTTGAACCATCCATCTGCGATAATTTAAAGTAAAGTTATCGATTTTTTTTTACTTTTAACGAAAAAAAAAATTTTTTTTTTTTTTTTTTTTTTTTTTTAAATATTGAGAATAAAATGGACTTTTTTTGGATATTTGGTGTTATACTATTTCTCTAATATGGAAATCGTCTGCATTATCAAAATAATTTTTTTTTTAATAATAATTTTAATAAATTATCATATCAGAACTAATTATCATATAAAACTCTTCACAATCCTAATATGAATTGTTTAATACAGGTTTACATAACAGTACTCGTTATCTTACCTTTTAATATGCAACCTGTATTTATAGTATTAAATTTTAAGGTAAGAGAAAGTCGTGTGAGTGACACACCAGATTATTTTTCAATTAATTTTATGATTTTCAGTTCTAAGAACACTAAAATTACACAATGTCAAGGAATAGCTGGCCTTTGATCTAGTAAACTTTTCCTATAAAATCTAGTTTTCGACTGAATTTCGAGAATTTTCAACTGAACTCATAGTCTTTAAAATCGAAATCAGATGAAAATTCACAATTTTAATAAAAGGTATTTTATATTTTAATCCAGAAACCATATTACTTATTTAACATAAGTTAGAATATTGCATTGATATATATATATATATATATATATATATATATAAAAAAAGAGAGTTGTCAAAGTGGCCTGGGGAAGAAAAATAATAAAATAATTTGGAAAATTTCAAGAAAAACTAATTCTTAAATGAATTTATAAATTTTTGGGCTATTTTTATAGTCAAGTTTATTTATTTTTTAATTGAATTAATTTCAAATTCTTTTAAAAAGTTTTTTTTTTTTTTTTTTTTTTTTTTTTAACTACTCCAGTAATAAAATAAAAATAAATAAAATAAAAAACCACCCATGACTAACGTGAGTTGGAAGTTGCAAGACTGACAGCTCACAAGTTTTAAAATATCAATGCAAAGTTGCAGGAAAATAAATTGCATTTTGATAAAAAAAAAAAAAAAAAAAATATCGAACCGATTTTTTCTCTCACTCTCATAGTTAAGAACTATCCCAATTAAATCTAATAATAAAAAAAAAAAAGTCTTTGTTTGACAGCTATAGTGCTAGACACTCATAATACCCCCTCTTTCTAGACTTGGTAAATAAAATGACTAAAGAAAATAAATGGGTTGGTTGTAGGATTTAAGGCCGATTGACTCCTGATGTGTCCTAGGCCTAGAGGGGGAATGCCCTCCGTGGGGGTCTTTCTAAGGGGTCCTAGCCCGTATTTACGCGAGTTTCGGAGGAAACCACGGAAAACTCCGAACGGCTAGGTCGATGAGCGCGACCTGGGATCGAACCCGGCACCTCCCATCTACCAGCTTTGAGCGCAGAACCGCTCGGCCGCTGGTGGGCCGAAAAATAAATGGGTGAGAGAATGCTAAATATTTTAGAAATGCATGTTTGAAGAGATTACAACATAATACACAGTCAAGTAAAAGGAAAGAGGGGGGGGGGGAAATGTTAACACTACTGTGGCATATTTAATATATTTGCAGTTTTTGTCTGGAGATTTTAGACTCTATGCAAGTTAAGGGTACAGTTTATAAAAATTATTTATGTAAACTTTGCTTACTTTTTAATATTTAAAAAAAGGACTTTTTTTTAACTATTAAAAAAAATTAAATAAAAAAAATAATTACAAGATAAAAAGATCTTTTTATATACCATGTTTTTAAATTTTCTGTTGAATCATATAAACTCTGCCGAAGGCAGCGGGAACCCGGCGCAATTGGATAAAAGTGTTAAAAAAAATTCATTGCTCTCATGTTTTGAGCTATTATAAAAGTTACAAATGGCTATCTAGCCGGGAAGTTAGTTAACATTGATTCCAAGCTTTGTGCTGGTAACGCTGCCGAAGACAGCAGGAACCCGGAGCAGTTGGTTAAAAATATTTTAAAAATGCATTTTCACCGTGTTCTGAACTATTCTGAAAGTTTCAAATGTCTAGCTAGTCGGGAAGTTAGTTAAATAAAGTTTCTGTTGAATCATATAAACGCTTCCGAATACAGTAGGGATCAGAAACAGTTGACTAAAAGTATTAAAAAAAAAAAAGAATGTATTGTCACCGTGTTCTGAGCAGTCCTGAAAGTTTCAAATGTCTAGCTAGTCGGGAAGTTAGGGAAAAATCTATTGCAATCCCTGTACTGATAACGCTGCCGAAAGCAGCGGGAACCCGAAACAGTTGGCTAAAGGTATTAAAAAAATGCATTTTAACCTTATTCTGAACTATTCTCAAAGTTTCAAATGTCTAGCTAGTCTGAAAGTTAGTTAAATAAATTTTACTGTCGAATCATATAAACGCTGCCGAAGGCAGCGGAACCTGAAGCAGTTGACTAAAAGCAGTAGTGGCACCAGAAATTCCCCGACGGGGGGACACCACCTTCCCGACAGGGGAGCATTACATAAAGAGAGTTTATTATATAAGTATTTATCAAAAACTGCAATACTGTTAATAAAATTACTGTTAATATTTATACCATTCCACTTATTAGTACTCCGAGGTTTTGGAGATCATCGTGCCACAGACAGACATTTTCGAAAAATATCGTGGTCAAAACGTGTTCTGGACCTCTCAAAATGTGTATATTCATAGAAAACTGGAAGCTGAAAATGTTTACGAATCCAATACTTTCTTCTATTGAATATAGAATAGAAAAACTGGAATAAGGTCATTGTGCCTAAATGCGATAACCCATAAATGCAACAAAGTGCTTCTACTGAAAATCTAAATGCATAAATCGCATACTTATGAATCATAATGGAACATACACATTTCAAGAATGGTTCGCGAAACTTTTCATTAAATTTTAAAGGTTTTTTCTAGTCTAAATTTCTTTTGCAGTAAACATTGTTCATTATGGCTTTCCACCGTCTTTTCCTAATTGCGATGAAATATTTTCAAATAGTAACTGTAACTTTATCCTTTTATTTTAAATAACCACTGTTACGTCATGTGCTTGAATACCCTTTACACCTATCAGAAGAAAATTAAAGAAAATACTACAAATTTTTAAAAAGAGGGGTTTAAAATTTTTTATCGCATTTAAGGGTCTGTTTACACCATATTCCTAAATGCGACAAATTTTATCCCTTAAATGCGGAGAGTTTTACAGTTGATATATAAAGGTAACTTTAAGCATTTTTTCCTTTTTAACACTTTCCAACAAGGTTTACAAGTGACTTCGGTTTGTCTGTCTGTCTGCCTGTCTGTCCATCCACGCTCTAACTCCTGTAGGGAAACCCGAAAGTATTCCAAAGCATTGTGTTCTATGAGTGGTATTTCTGTAAGCCATATTTAATACCTTAACTGTATAATCTCAGTGAAATTGAATCATGTTATTCAAGTTCACTATCTGATGTTTCATATATAAAATGGAACAAATATCAACACTAGTTTGTGTACAGGGACACTCGAAAGTATTCCAAAGCATTGCGTTCTATGAGAGGTATTTCTATAAACCAAATTTTAATAACTTTACCTTCCACAAAGCTTAATGAAATTGAAATATGTTATTCATATGCACAAAAGAGTGCTTTCTATAGAATATAGTATGATCAGCATTAGATTTACAGGGCCACACAAAAATATTCAGTTACATTATGAGCTGTTAATAATTTGCTAGAATTGCAATTTCGTTTACATTAAGCATTTTTAACACTGTCTAATAATTCTTATGTGTGAATATGATTTCAATTTAACTATCTGTCTGTTCGTCTGTCCATCCGTCTGCGCACCAACTCCCTTAAATATTTTCGTCCTTTCTTGAAACTGATATATGTTATTTAAGTTCACTATCAGATGTTCTCTATTGCAAAAGGAGTTAATATCTCTACTGGTTTGTGTACAGGGACACTCAAACCTTTTCCAAAGCAATGTGTTCTATGAGAGATATTTCTATAAACCATATTTTAATACCTTTACTGTACACAAATCTTAATAAAATTGAAATATGTTATTCCAGTTCACTATCGGATGTTTTGTATATTAAATGGAGTAGGCACAGAGACACTTGAAAGCATACCAAAGCATTGCGTTATATGAGAAGTATTTCTATAAACCAAATTTTAATAACTTTACTTTCCACAAAGCTTAATGAAATTGAAATATGTTATTCATATGCACAAAAGACTGCTTTCTATAGAATATAGTATGTTTAGCATTAGATTTACAGAGCAACACAAAAATATTCAGATACATTAAAAGCTATTAATAAAAGTTTGCTGGAATTGTACTTTCATTTAAATTAAGCATTTTTAGCATTTTCTAACAATTTTTAAGTGTGAATATAATTTGAATTTGTGTATCTGTGTATCTGTCCATCTGTGTCTTTCGGCACTCTAACTCCGATAAATATTTATGGAATATCTTGAAACTAATATATGTTTTTCAAGTTCACTATCGCATGTCCCCTATTGAAAATGGAGTGAATACCTCTAGTAGTTTGTGTACATTGGCATCGGAAATTACTGCAAACTATTGTTTTCTATGCGAGGTATTTCAAAGCATTGTGTTCTATGAGAGGCATTTCTATAAACCATATTTTCATACCCTTACTGTACACAAATCTTAATGAAATTGAAATATGTTATACAAGTTCACTATCCGATGTTCCCTGTTGAAAATGGAGTTTATACTTCTACTGGTTTGTGTACAGGGACCCCCTAAAATATTTCAATACATTGTGTTCTATGAGAGGTATTTCTATAAACCATATTTTAATACAGTTACTTTACACAAATCTTAATGAAATTGAAATATGTTATTCAGTTTCACTATCGGATGTTTCCTATGTAAAATAGATACAATATTTCTTTCTACTGGTTTGAGTACAGGGAGACACGAAAGTATTGCATTGTATGAGAGGTACTTCCAGAAACCAAATTTTAACAACTTTACTTTGCACAAAGCTTAATGAAATAGAAATATGTTATTCATTTGCACAAAAGAATGCTTTTTATAAAATACAGTATGATTAGAATTAGTCTTACAGGGCCACATAAAAATATTAAGTTACATTAAAAGCTATTAATAAAAACTTGCTGTAATTGCATTTTCTTTTACAACAAGCGTTTTTAACACTTTCTAACAATTTTTAAGTGTGAATATGATTTTTATTTGTTTATGTTTCTGCCCGATTGTCTATCTGGTTATCTCTCGTCTCGAGAGTTCTTAAATATTTTCAGAATTTTTAAAAACTGATATATGTTATTCAAGTTCACTATGGAATGTTTCCTATTTAAAATGCCATTAATATGTCCTGAACAAGTGTACAGGAAACTTCCAATGCTTTGCGTTTTAGGACAGATATTTTTATAAATCACATTTAAATAACTTTCTACCGTAAAAATTATAAATAAATTGAAATGTATTTTAATATTCTAAAATAATGTTTTGTATAGAATATGATATGATCAACCTACAGATTTACAGGACTACACTAAAATATTCAAATACATTAAGGACAGCAATTATAATCTAATGGCTGGATTTTCTTTTGCATTAAGCCTTTTTAACGTTCTTCAACGATATCTAAGAGCGGTTTTAAATTCAATTAGTCTGTATATTTTTCTGTTTTTCTGTCTTTTGTTTGATAATGCAGGCAAAGAATATTGAAAGTTATACGATACAACAAGCACATGCAGTTGGAGAGTGTTAATAACCAGATCGTAGTGCATGATTTTTCTTTCTTGTTTTAACTCTTTCCAAAAAGGTTGAAAAGCGTTAATGACTTTGGTTCGTCTGTCTGACCGCGCTTTAACTCCCGTAAATATTTATGGAATTTCTTGAAACTGATAAATTGTATTCAAATTCACTATCGGATGTTCCCTATTGAAAATGGAGTGAATTCCTCTCATGGTTTGTCTACAGGGACACCCAAATTTTTCCAAAGCATTGTGTTCCATGAGAGATATTTCTATAAACTGTATTTTGATACGTTTACTTTACACAAATCTTAATGAAATTGAAATATATCATTTAAGTCCACTGTTGATGTCCCCCATGTAAATTTAAGTAAATACCACCACTGGTTTGTATACAAGGGCATTCGAATGTATTTAAAAGCATTGCGTTCTATGGAAGGTATTTCTAAACACCAAATTTTAATGACTTTACTTTGCACAAGTCTTAAAAAAAATTAAAATATATTATTCATATGCACAAAAGACTGTCTTCCATAAAATACAATATTATTAGCATTATATTTACAGGGCCACACAAAAATATTCAGCTACATTAAGGGGTATTAATTGGAAATTTGCTGGAATTGCATTTTTGTTTACATTAAGCATTTTTATCACTTTCTATATGTTTTTAACACTTTCCAACAAACTTTCATGTTAATGACTAAGGTTTGTCTGTCTGTGCTCTATCTCCCGTAAATATTCATGGAATCAAACAGAGTTACACATATCAAAACTCGAACAAACAACTACGTCAAACTACTACAAACAATTACAAACAACTACAAAAAGGATCCTTTTTGCACTGAAGATGGCACGCTTAAAGCTGCCAAAACAGCTGTATGTTTTTCCAATAATTTTCTTTGGCATTCCTGACGTAGTCGTTTGTTCGAGTTTTGATATTCCAACGCCAAGTCTCCTGTTATTAAGAGTTACACATACACTGTTAAGAAAAGAAGAGTTGAACACTGAGTTACACAGTTAGAAAAAGGCAAAGTTACACAAACAATTACACACAAACTGGCATAGTAACACACAGAGCTACATACACACTGTTAGCAAAAAACTAGCAATACACACAGCTTTACACACATTGGAAAAAAAAAAAATTTACATACGGAGTTACACACACTGTTAATAAAAAGGCGGAATTATACAGAGTTACATACTCAGTTAATAAAAAGGCAGGGTTACACACACACAGTTAAAAAGAAGGCAGAGTTACACAGAGAGTTACACACGTACTGTTGATTATATATAGGGTTAAAAATGTTAGTTACACACAGAATTACACACACTGTTAGCAAAAAGTGAGTGATACACACAGAGTTACACACATTGTTCAAAAAAAAAAAAGAAGAATTAAACATTGAATTACACACGCTGTTAATAAAAAGGCAGAATTATACACAGAGTTACACACACAGAATTAATATGATGGCAGAGTTACACACATACTTTTAATTACATACAGGGTTACACTTACACACACACTGTTAGTTACACATAAGAATAATTACACACGTTGTTTGCAAAAAATCAGCGATACACACAGTGTTACACACACAATGTTCAAAAAAGAGGAGTTACACTGTTAATAAAAAGCAGAGTTACACACACTGTTAAAAAGAAAGAAGATACACACACACACACACACTGTTAATTGCATACAGGGTTACACACACAGTGTCAGTTTTACATAGCGTTACATACACTGTTAGAAAAGTTCAGAAATACACACAGAATTACACACACACACACACACACACTGTTAAAAAAAAAAAAAAAAAGAAGAGTTACACACTGTTAATAAACAGCAGAGTTACACACAAAGTTCCACACACTGTTAATAAAAATGAAGAGTTTCACACACTATTAAAGGCAGAGTTACACAACACTATCTTCAAATAGTTACGTGGTATTAAATGTTTTATAAACTATAAAAAAAGAAGAAAAATCATGCATTACGCAATGATTATTAACACTTTCCAACTGCACGTAATTGTTGTATCTTATAACTTTCAAAGTTCTGTACCTACGTTAATCACACAACAAACAGACAGTACTTCTGAAAGGCATACAGACAGACTAATTGAATTACTAATCATTCTTAAGCATTGTTTTAAAGTGTTAAAAATGCTTAACAGAAAAGGAAGCGTAGCCCTTAGAATGTAATTCCAGCCCTTAATCTATCTCAAAATTTCAGTGTAGCCCTGTAAATCTTAATGTTAACAAAATTATATTTTATACAAAACGTTATTTTAGCAAATTAATAATAAATATCAATTTCTTTATGATTTTACAGTAGAAAGTTCCTTAAATGTAAATTATAAAAATGTATCTCCTAAAATGCGATGCATTGGCATTTTTTTGAGTGTCCGTGTACATAAAAAAGTTGTATAGGACCTATTTGATGCCCTTTTAATTTAGGAACATTCAATGGTGAATATGAACAACATATATAATATTTTAAAAATTCAGAAAATATTTACGGACGATGAGTGCGGTAAACGAACAGATAGACAAATGGAGAGTCGGGCAGATAGATACAAAAATTGAAAACACGTTCAGACTTAAAAAATGTTAAAAACGGCTAAATCGCTTAATGTGAACGAAAATAAAATTCCAGCAAATTTTCAATAAAAGCTCTCAATGTAACTGAATATTTTTGTGTGGCCCTGTAAATCTAATGCTAATCATACTACATTCTGTAGATAGCATTCTTTTATGCATATGAATAACATATTTCAATTTCATTAAAATTTGGATAAAATAAAGGAATCAAAATTTAGTTCAGAGTAATACCTCTCATCGAACGCAATGCTTTGAAATACTTTCGGGTGTCCCTGTATACAAACCAGTGAAGGTATTTACCCTATTTTCAATGGGAAACATCCGATAGTGAACTTGAATAACACTTCAATTTTATTAAGGTATGTGTAAAGTAACGGTAATGAAATATGGTTTATAAAAATACCTCTCACAGAACACAATGCTTTGGAATATTTTCGGGTGCCCCTGTGAATTAACTAGTAGAGGTACACACTTTATTTTCACTAGGGAACATCCTATACTAAACTTTAATAATATGTATCAGTTTCAAGAAATTCCATAAGTAATAACACTAATTAAAGCGCGGACAGACAAACGCACAGACAGCCGATAAACTGACAGACAGACAAACCGAAGTTATTAAAACCTTTCAACTTCGCTGGAAAGTGTTAAAAATATTTAGAAAGTAATAAAAACGTTTAATGTAAACGAAACTGCATTTCCAACAAATTTGCAATAGCCATTAGTATAACAGAATATTTTTGTTTGGCCCTGTAAATCTAACACTAAACATACTTTATTCTATGGAAAGCATTCTTTAGTGCATATAACTAACATATTTTAATTTTATTAAGATTTGTGCAAAGTAGTTTTTAAAGTTTGGTTTATAGAAATACCTCTATTAGAACGCAATGCTTCAGGGAATAATTTAGAGTTTCCCTGTATTCAAACTAGTGATGGTATTTACTTTATTTTCAATGGGGAACATCAGATAGTAATGTTGAATAACATATTTCAATTTCATCAAGATATGTGTAAAGTAAGGTAATAAAATATGGTTTATGAAAATACCTTCCGTAGAACATAATGCTTTGGAATACTTTCGGGTGTTCCTGTATACAAACCAGTAGAGGTACACATTACATTTTCAATAGGGAACATGTTATAAGGAACTTGAATAATATATATCAGTTTCAACAAGTTCCATGAATATTTACGGGAGTTAGTGCACGGACAGACAGACGGACAGATGTAGGGATGGACAGACAGACGGACAGACCCAAACCGAAGTCAATAACAGTTTTCAACCATTTTTCGAAAGTGTTAATAACATTCAAGCAACTCCCATACATTAAATCCATTATCGCAATTAGGGAGTTTGAACATCGCATTTAGGATATAGTACCTTAAATGCGACAAAAATTTCCTAAATGCGACGCTGGTATATTTTTTCATAAATTAGACATTTTTTTAATTTCTTAAAAAGAAATGACGCAAAACACAAGTTTAGAACTACGAGTGTAATGTTCAACCATTTTCTCTTTCTTTTCCTACTTATTTGTTTACTAAAATGTCATAAGTTTCCTAAATGCGATAAACTTACCAAAAAACACGTCGCATTTAGGCACAATGACCTTACTCCAAATTTGTACAAGGAAAGAAAAATGCTGCCAAAACGTAGAAAAACTGAAAATTTTGTATTTCAGTTAATAAAAAGTTAATAAAAAGGCAGGGTTACACACACACAGTTAAAAAGAAGGCAGAGTTACACAGAGAGTTACACACGTACTGTTGATTATATACAGGGTTAAAAATGTTAGTTACACATAGAATTACACACACTGTTAGCAAAAAGTGAGTGATATACACACAGTTACACACATTGTTCAAAAAAAAAAAGAAGAATTAAACATTGAATTACACACGCTGTTAATAAAAAGGCAGAATTATACACAGAGTTACACACACAGAGTTAATATGATGGCAGAGTTACACACATACTTTTAATTACATACAGGGTTACACACATACTGTTAGTTACACATAAGTATAATTACACACGCTGTTTGCAAAAAATCAGCGATACACACAGTGTTACACACACAATGTTCAAAAAAGAGGAGTTACACACACTGTTAATAAAAAGCAGAGTTACACACACTGTTAAAAAGAAAAATGATATACACACACACTGTTAATTGCATACAGGGTTACACACAGTGGCGGATTTAAGGGGGGGGCTAGGGGGCTGAAGCCCCCCCCCCAAAACACTGACATTCACAATTGAATATTGCAATTGTAAATTTTTTATTGGTCTAGAATAACACTTTGAAAAATCTTAGCCCCCCCCCCCCCCAAAAGTCAAGTTCTGGATCCGCCACTGGTTACACACACAGTGTCAGTTTTACATAGCGTTACATACACTGTTAGAAAAGTTCAGAAATACACACAGAATTACACACACACACACACTGTTAAAAAAAAAAAAAAAAAAAGAAGAGTTACACACTGTTAATAAACAGCAGAGTTACACACAAAGTTCCACACACTGTTAATATAAAGGAAGAGTTTCACACACTATTAAAGGCAGAGTTATACGTAGAGTTACACAACACTATCTTCAAATAGTTATGTGGTATTAAATGTTTTATAAACTATAAAAAAAGAAGAAAAATCATGCATTACGCAATGATTATTAACACTTTCCAACTGCACGTAATTGTTGTATCTTATAACTTTCAAAGTTCTGTACCTACGTTAATCACACAACAAACAGACAGTAGTTCTGAAAGGCATACAGACAGACTAATTGAATTACTAATCATTCTTAAGCATTGTTTTAAAGTGTTAAAAATGCTTAACAGAAAAGGAAATGTAGCCCTTAGAATGTAATTCCAGCCCTTAATCTATCTCAAAATTTCAGTGTAGCCCTGTAAATCTTTATGTTAACAAAATCATATTTTATACAAAACGTTATTTTAGCGAATTAATAATAAATATCAATTTCTTTATGATTTTACAGTAGAAAGTTCCTTAAATGTAAATTATAAAAATATATCTCCTAAAATGCGAAGCATTGGCATTTTTTTGAGTGTCCGTGTACATAAAAAAGTTGTATAGGACCTATTAATGCCCTTTTAATTTAGGAACATTCAATAGTGAATATGAACAACATATATAATATTTTTAAAATTCAGAAAATATTTACGGACGATGAGTGCAGTAAACGAACAGATAGACAAATGGAGAGTCGGGCGGATAGATACAAAAATTGAAAACACGTTCAGACTTAAAAAATGTTAAAAACGGCTAAATCGCTTAATGTAAACGAAAATAAAATTCCAGCTAATTTTCAATAAAAGCTCTCAATGTAACTGAATATTTTTGTGTGGCCCTGTAAATCTAATGCTAATCATACTACATTCTGTAGATAGCATTCTTTTATGCATATGAATAACATATTTCAATTTCATTAAAATTTGGATAAAATAAAGGAATCAAAATTTAGTTCACAGTAATACCTCTCATCGAACGCAATGCTTTGAAATACTTTCGGGTGTCCCTGTATACAAACCAGTGAAGGTATTTACCCTATTTTCAATGGGAAACATCCGATAGTGAACTTTAATAACACTTCAATTTTATTAAGGTATGTGTAAAGTAACAGTAATGAAATATGGTTTATAAAAATACCTCTCACAGAACACAATGCTTTGGAATATTTTCGGGTGCCCCTGTGAATTAACTAGTAGAGGTACACACTTTATTTTCACTAGGGAACATCCTATACTAAACTTTAATAATATGTATCAGTTTCAAGAAATTCCATAAGTAATAACGCTAATTAAAGCGCGGACAGACAAACGCACAGACAGCCGATAAACGGACAGACAGACAAACCAAAGTTATTAAAACCTTTTAACTTCGCTGGAAAGTGTTAAAAATATTTAGAAATTAATAAAAACATTTAATGTAAACGAAACTGCATTTCCAACAAATTTGCAATAGCCTTTAGTATAACAGAATATTTTTGTTTGGCCCTGTAAATCTAACGCTAAACATACTTTATTCTATGGAAAGCATTCTTTAGTGCATATAACTAACATATTTTAATTTCATTAAGATTTGTGCAAAGTAAAGTTTTTAAAGTTTGGTTTATAGAAATACCTCTATTAGAACGCAATGCTTCAGGGAATAATTTCGAGTTTCCCTGTATTCAAACTAGAGATGGTATTTACTCTATTTTCAATGGGGAACATCAGATAGTAATGTTGAATAACATATTTCAATTTCATCAAGATATGTGTAAAGTAACGTTAATAAAATATGGTTTATGAAAATACCTTCCATAGAACATAATGCTTTGGAATACTTTCGGGTGTTCCTGTATACAAACCAGTAGAGGTACACATTACATTTTCAATAGGGAACATGTTATAAGGAACTTGAATAATATATATCAGTTTCAACAAGTTCCATGAATATTTACGGGAGTTAGTGCACGGACAGACAGACGGACAGATGTAGGGATGGACAGACAGACGGACAGACCCAAACCGAAGTCAATAACAGTTTTCAACCTTTTTTCGAAAGTGTTAATAACATTCAAGCAACTCCCATACATTAAATCCATTATCGCAATTAGGGAGTTTGAACATCGCATTTAGGATATAGTACCTTAAATGCGACAAAAATTTTCTAAATGCGACGCTAGTATATTTTTTCATAAATTACAGACATTTTTTTAATTTCTTAAAAAGAAATGACGCAAAACACAAGTTTAGAACTACGAGTGTAATGTTCAACCATTTTCTCTTTCTTTTCCTACTTATTTGTTTACTAAAATGTCATAAGTTTCCTAAATGCGATAAACTTACCAAAAATCACGTCGCATTTAGGCACAATGACCTTACTCCAAATTTGTACAAGGAAAGAAAAATGCTGCCAAAAAGTAGAAAAACTGAAAATTTCACTGAATAGGAATATTAACAGTGCATAACACATGACAAAAGCAGAAAAAAAAAAAAAAACATGTAAAAATCCTTTATACTTTTCTATTTCACCAGTGCTTGCAGTGAAGTCACCAAAATTATATAACCGACACCAATCATTATGCGCCTAGGAAAGAGTAATTGTTTCAAAATACATTGAGTAATAAGAAAATTAAGGAAACAACCAAATACTTTTTTTTTTAAATATATATTCTTAAGGAGTAAATTTTCTGAAATTTTGCTTAAAGTTAGGTTTTAAAAGTTGTTTTATTTGTCCATAACAAATAAAACATTTATTTTATCACATCCATAATAATGGATGTAAACCTTTTAAATCTGGAAAAAAAAAAAAAAAAAAAAAAAATCAAAGTTACGAATTAACTTTTAATCCATTAATTTATTGTTGTCAATAAAGTTTGCTTGGCAAGATTTGCACCGATGAAATGGAAAAGTACCAAATCCCCATATACAATGTCAAATTGAAATACATAATATTTAATACCACATTATTACTTTTTTTTTTTTTTTTTTATGAAATATTATAACAAAAATGTTATTTTGGATAAAAAGCAATACATCGAAAGTGTTACCGAACTAATTAATGATGGCCCATACATTCCTCTGCCCCCTCTCCTCAAGAATTAAATAAAATTAAATCTGCTATAAAATCTTGCCCCTTGTTATTGAACTCGACTAAATCCCATCTTATCCCTTCTATTGCTAATTGTGCCAGATTTTATGCTTTACCAAAAGTTCACAAACCCAATATTCCATTTCGTCCAATAGTCTCTAATATCGGTACTGCTTCCTATAATCTAGCTAAATTTCTCACCACAATTTTTGCTCCACTTCTTGCTGCTAATAGTTATACTGTTAAGAATTCCATAAATTTTGCAAAAAATATTCAAAACTGCCCTCACACTAATCTCACTATGGTTTCTTTTGATGTAAAATCTCTTTTCACTAATGTTCCAATAAGTGGCGCCCTCTGCTGTCTCGAAAATAGATTAAAAGAGTTTCATTTCACCTCTTTCGAAATACAAGAGTTAATTTCTCTTACCCGCATTTGTTTATCACAAACCACTTTTTCTTTCCAAAATAAATTCTATCGTCAGTCTGAAGGTTTAGCCATGGGTTCCCCCTCTCTCCCCAATTCTCGCAGACATTTACATGCACTATTTCGAAAGCAAGCTTTTTAAGAAAATATCTTTTCCTTTTTGGACCCGTTACGTTGACGACACCTTCATGCTTATCGACATATCTCATCATAATATTGACCATGTCGTAGAAACCTTAAATTCAATTGACAGTAATATCCAGTTTACATATGAAATAGAAAATAATGGCTCCCTTCCATTTCTTGATACCCTCGTCTCTCGCACTGTAAATGGATTTTCAACCACTGTCTATCGTAAAAATTTTGCAGTCTCCCTTTCTCCCCATGCGCGTTCATGTCACCCACCTAACCAAAAAATGGCTGCTTTCTATACTTTTGTAAACCGTGCCCTTAATATTTGTTCAAATCCTATTTTATTGAAATCTGAAATTAAATACCTGAAAGCCATCGCAATTGACAGAGGTTATGACCCTTCCATTATAGACAAAGCTATCCAAAAATTACAACTCCCTCGTATTTCGTCTACTAAATCAGTCACATCTAATATCAGTATTGTTTTACCCTATTTTTCTAAAACCAGTCAACCATAGCTAAAATTCTCAAACAATATGATTTTAAAATAATATTTTCGCCTTCCAATAAACTCACCTTTTCTCAGTTAAAGATCCTATTGATATGCATAATTCTTGGGGCATTTATAGTATTTCCTGTCAGTGTGGTTTATCATATATTGGCCAAACTAAACGCAGTCTTAAATTTCGTCTAAAAGAACATATGAATTACGTCCGCAAACAAGAAACCAATAAATCGGCTATTTCTAAACATTGCTGGGAGGAAAATCATAATTTTAAATTTAATTCAGCTAAAATAATTTGCAGACCCAAATCCATTCATGAACTCTATTTCTTTGAAGCTTTCCATATTTATAAAAATTTTAAAAACCTTGTAAATTGTGATTTCCCTGTTCCCTATTTGTCTGATTGTTGGAAATTTTACATTCAGTCCACATTTCCTTAATTTTTCTACTGTTTACACAGCTACACATTCCTTAATTCCTATTGGCCACACTCCCCACCTCTTCCGTAATCCTATTGGTTAACTAAATCCGGTCCCTCTCCAATATATATGAGCACTTCTCCAGATTCAGAATTCTTTTTGCACTGAAGACGGTACGCTTTAGGTTACCAAAACAGCTGTATGCACCTCAATAATTTTTCTTTGGCGTTTCTGACGTAGTAGTTTATTCCTGTTCAGGGTTTAACCTGGCAAAAAAATTACTTTAGCATTTTAGCGAAAATAGGCAAGCACTATTTTAGCTTTTTCGAAAGTTAATTCTTTGGATACCATTGATTTCTTTTACTTAGCTTTGTTATCCTCAGTTTTATTTTCTATTCTTTTGTTCATTGATGATTTTAACCAAGCATCCATATTTGTGACTTTAAAAATATGAATCATGGAAACTATGTTTTGATTTTAACAATAGAAAAAGAGGTACTCATGTCATATGTGTAAAATGAAAAAGCAATTGAAAAATTAAGTAAAGTCTAGTGGTAGGTAATCGTGAAATACTAGTGCTAAGAATGCTTCTATGAATCAAATTCTGACATACTTTTAAATATTTTTGCATTTAAATTCAATCATTAAAAATTAAAAATAAATCTAAATTACTATATAAATAATCATTCTCAAAAATTTCAGTCCTTTTGTAGTTTTTGCCTGCAAATATTACAAAAAAAAAAAAAAAAAAATCCAGTTATTATAGAGATATTTTATACAGTTATCCAGTTTTAGCTTTTTAGCGAAATTCCGACCAACATGTTTTAGCGAAATATACCTTTTAGCAAAATGCTAAAAAAACTAATGGTAGTTTAAACCCTGTTCCTGTTTTAATATTCCAACGCCAAGTCTCCTGCTATTATTATATAGAATCATGTAAAATTTTTCTCAATTCCTGATACATTTTGCATTTTGGCTGTAAGAGATAACTACGGCTGTGAGAGCTGCTATAATTGTAAATCCAAAAAAGCCTCCTTGGAAATTCTGCAAAACTTTTCGGTGTGGATATACACCATCTCCAGGCATTGAATTCCGAAAGTTTCAGGTGTTGCGTCGTCACTTCAGTCAGTCTTTTAACTTTGATTTGTTGTTTCCATCTTTCTATGTCCATTGATGGCTCATTTTGTTTGCAACTGCACACTTTTTTTTTTTTTTAAATTATCTATTGCCTTGCGATTTACGACGTAACGGCAGTTTTCGTAGTTTGCTAGTTTAATAATATTATCAAAATATATTTTTATATTATTGTTTTGAAAATTTTTAGTTAGGGCGGTAGTAGTTTTATTAAATTTTATATCATTTTTTGGTTCTTTTACTCTGGTTTTTATTTTAGTCATTCCTATATAAAATCCTTTTTTGTTATTGTCAGTTTCTTATTTTATTTGGTAAATTCCTGCAGTTTCTAATTGGTTTATTATGTCTTTAATGCTATGAATTCTTTAAAAAATATTTGGATTGGATTTAATGGGTATGTTTATATTCATTTTAGAGGCTTTGTTTTTAATTTTCATAGCAGTGTCTTTATCAAATGGAATCGCGGTTGTGAATTTTGGTTTTATTTTTTTAGCATTATCTATGAGATTTAATTTTTTTAAACTTTTTTGCATAAACGATAGATTAAGTTCTTTTGATATCCTGCTTTTTTGCGATTGCTAGGATTTTTTTCTAATTCTTTTTTGAGAAATACTTCACTAGAACAAACCAAAATGGCACGGTTAATGTAGGTTTGGATTGTATTGATTTTGTATTTATATGGTGTTTTACATTTATTGTTGATAATTTCATCTGTTGTTCAGTTTTCTGTAAACTGTAGTTTTGAAAGATTCTTTATATTTATTTCATATTATAGTAACATATAGATAATTTAATTGGTGGTTATTTTCAATTCCATGCGTGAACTGTATATTTATATCTATTTATTTAATCTTTTGAGAATTTCGCTTACTTTGAAATTTTTATTTATAATAGAAAAAACATCATTGATATATCGGAACCAAACAACTATCTCCTTTTTAAAATCTTTAAATATTGTTTCTTTAGTTAATCTAAGTTTTAGTTCGGCAATTATGCCAGAGATGGGCGATCCTATCGAGACTCCTTTTCTCTGTTTATAAATCTGGTTATTAAATATTAAGTAGTTTTCAGTTAAAATTAAATTACTTGCTGCTATTAAAGTTATGCTAATTTTATTCTGTCCAAAATGCTTATTAAAATTATTAATGAAAGGATTACTAATTTCCTCTATGTCAATTGAAGGGAATAGATTTATTACGCCAAAATTTGTGATAATTTGGTCATGGTTGATTTTAATGTTATTAATTTATGGATAAAATTTTCTGTTGAAATTAGACTGCTATTAGAGGAGGGAGGGGGGAGAATTTCACAATAAATCTTTCTTATAAACTTCTATTGGGTAAGTAAGTCCTTCTCTTTTGTTTACTATGGGTCTGAATTTTGGAGTAGTCTTGTGGTTTTTATATCTGCCAAACATGCGTGGAACATTAAGAGCGTGATATATGATCGGAGGGAGTTTATTATTTGGCCAGGTACTTTCATTTATTAGATTTTTGGTTTTATCTACGAGTTTATTAATGGAATTTGTTTTTATTTTGTCAATTCCTATTTCTTCTATTGTGTTTTCTATTTTTATTGTATAATCATCTCTGTTTAAAAAAGTGATTTTTCAGGTTTTATCTGTTAACACACAGGCTATGGTTTTATTTTCTTTTAATGATTTAAGTTCCTTAATATCGGCTATATTGGTGTTTCGGTCTTTAATTCATTTAGTTAGTTCTTGTGCAATAGTCCTTAATTTGTTCTTTTGTGGTTCCGGAATAGAGTTGAAGGCGGCTTCAATTTTAGCTATACTATCGTTTATGTTGATGGAGGTTTGAGGGCAGCTTCGATTTTAGCTATACTGTCATTTATGTTTTTAGCTGTACTATCGTTTACACGAGTCAATAGAGAATAAAAAACGTGAACAGTTGCAACCAAAACAAGCCATCAACTGACATAGAAAGATGGAAACATCTAATCAAAGGTAAAAGGAAGGACTGACTGAAGTGCCGATGTAAAACCTGAAACTTTCGGAATTCAATGCCTAAAGATGGTGTGGATCCGCACCAAAAAGTTTTGCAGAATTTCCAAGTGGGCCTTTTTGAATCCCAAAAATAACCACCAATTAAATTTAGATGCCACTATAATATGAAATAAATATAACGAATCTTTTGAAACTACTGTCTACAGAAAACCGAACAACAGCAATGAAATTATCAACAATAAATGTAAAACACTGTATAAATACAAAATCAATACAATCCAAATCTACATTAACTGTGCCATTTTGGTTTGCTCTAGTTAAGTTTTACTCAAAAAAGAATTCGAAAAAATCTTAGAAATCTCAAAAAAAGCAGGATATCAAAAGAACTTAATCTACCGTTTATACAAAAAATGTATTAAAAAATTAAATCACATAGATAATGCTAAAAAAAATAAGAACAAAATTCACAACCGTGACTCCATTTGATAAAGGTACTGCTATGAAAATTAAAAACGAAGCCTCTAAAATGAATATAAACATACCCCTTTAAACCCAATCCAAATATTTTTTAAAGAATTCGTAGCGATAAAGACATAATACACCAATTAGAAACTGCAAGAATTTACCAAATAAAATATGAAACTGATGATAACAAAAAAGGATTTTATATAGGAATGACTAAAATAAAAATCAGAGCAAAAGAAAATAAAAATGATAAAATTTAATAAAACAACCACCACTCTACCTAAAATGTTTCAAAACAATATAAAAATAGATTTTGATAATACAGTATAGGATCCATTATCCGAAAACCTGTTATCCAGAATGTTCCGAAAACCAGAATGCAAAATGCCAACTACCAAAATTTTTAATTATCGTAAAATTTAAGAATTAAAGTTATACAGTAACAGCGGTCAGAATTATAGTTTTATAACCTACTTTATTTAATGCTATGGTGTTATTCTGAGCACAAAATTGTCCAAATAATTACTGAAAATTTTGCAAATTTAGGTTAGAAAATGAATTTTTTTCGTATTTTTTAATAGATAAACATAAATAACACATACTTCTTAAAGTACCCAATAGCAGATGAATTTTATCCTTGAACTCAAGTCGCATGCATGAAGTCCTAATTGTCATAAAATTTTTAAATAGTTTTTATTAATTTCCATTATTTTTAGAATTCATTTCATAAAACATTTGGCATTATGTGCTAAAAATATTTGAAACATTTATGAACTATTAGTATCAGAGCAGAGACACACTATAAGCAAAAAAATATCATAGAAACTTTTGCAAAATCCAAATGAAAGGATGTTACTCTCAGGTCCAAAATTAAATTTTATATACCATGTTTATTTTTCATTTATTATTAACTATTGTTATTTATAGTTTGAAATTCTAATTAAGAATGTTTTTTTTTATTTTGTGGAAATAATTTATTAAATGAATTTATTATTAATAGGTAAAGTGTTTATTATTCATGTTTGTCACTGCTATTCATGAAATTATTTTGTACTATTTTTTATACATATAATAAAGTGTTCCGAATTACGGAAAAACCCCTTATCCAGAATATCCCAAGTCCCAAGCTTTCTGGATAACAGATCCTATACTGTATTAAAAAAAGAGCAAACTACGAAAACTACCGTTATGCCGTAAATCCTGAGGCAATAAAGATAAAAAACATGCGCAGTTGCAACCAAAATGAGCCATCAACAGATATATAAAGATGGAAACATCTAATCAAAGGTAAAAGCAAAGACTGACTGAAGTGCTGACACAATACCTGAAACTTTTGGAATTCAATGCCTGAAGATGGTGAGGATCCACGCCAAAAAGTTTTGCAGAACTTCCAAGTAGGCCTCTTTGGGATTTACATTTATAGTACAAATGAAAACTATTTTTCTTCCCCTCCCCCCTTTGTGGCACCAAGTTAAAAAAAAAAAAAAGAGGGAATGTTTTAATCTAATTTTATATAGTAACCATTTCTAGGGGATGTAATCTAAAAAAAGTGTTTTTTTTTTTTTTTTTTTTTTTTTTTTTTTTTTTTTAGGGGGGGGGGTGTATATTTGAATTTTAAAATATATAGTAATTACAGCAAATAAGTGAAATTTACGTCATTTGATACTGACAAACTTAATTGGATGAATACCAATTTTGTAGCCATTTGGAATTTAATTTAGATTGAAAATATAAGTGAGTTGTGTATAGTTTTTAGAAAAACTTCAAGGCATTTTTATGGATACAGGAAGCTTTTAGCAATAAATTAAAATCTGTTTAGAAAAAAAAAAAAAAAAAAAAAAAAAAAGAAAGGAACATTAGGATCCCAGATTAAAAAAAAAAAATCTCCAGGAAAACTTAAAACTGCAGATAATCTGACAGTATTTGGAACAATAAAAAGTTTAAGAGGGAAAACATTACATGCTTCCAAACTGCAAATTTTTTGCTTTTAAACAGCAATTATTCTGCAGATTTTTGCTCCAAATACCTTCAGATTATCTTCAGATTTTTCTGCATTTTTTTTTTTTTTTTTTTTTTTTTTTTTTTTTTTTTAAGCTGGGATGAGAACAGTTTTTTCAAACAGCCAATAATAATAATAAAAGTATCATTTATATTTTACAGTAGACTACCCTGAATAAATCAGCTGGGGTTCAATTCCCGGCTAATTTCACATAGTTAGTATAAAAAATCAACCTTACACTCCACTTTATCTAAACTGGATTAAGTGTTTGTGTTGTGAATAAAAACCATTTTATAAATACAGATTAATGAAAATTATATCAGTGAAATACAAAAAAAAAAAAAATATATATATATATGTATATATATATATATACACATTCTTGTTCCTGTTATTTTAAATATTTTGTTGGCATGTTTGGTAAGTATCTGGTATGAAAATTTCTGAAAAATTTAAATTCAATAAACTTTTAACTATTTTTGATTATTGTAACTGTAAAATTAAATAAACTGACTGTTCATTAAATATCTTCAATTTTTCAGAAGCAAAGTAATTAATTAGCCCCATCAAGCTGTTTTGCACCTCACAACAGAAGTTTGGAAAGTTGTTTCCAGAATTCTGTTCCACCAATATTTCACCAACAGACCAATATGTCACAAAACAATACATTCATATAAAATTTATTCTTATCTGTTATAAAAAATGCCATGTTTTAGCATAAAAACATTTTAGTTTAAATAGCGAGTCATTTTTCAGACAATCAAAAAAAAAAAAAAAAAAAAATCCCAGTAGAAAGAATATATTTAAATTCATTAACCCTTTGACCACCTTTGAAAAGGGCAAAATTATAATTTTTTTTTCCTTGCACAATTTTTTAAATGTATTAAAATAAGACATAATTCAACTTGAGATTCAAATGTATCTATGTACAGTCAGCAAAAAAAAAAAAAAAAAAAAAAAGCCACCCCACCCCTTAATTTTGCCATAAATTATTGTAGAAACATACGGCTGCTACCAATCGATCTGTAATAACGTCTAGTTTTTAATGGTGTAGTTAGATGTTCCTTAAGGGGTCATCTACATACTAAAACAGGCATAAACTTAAATTTTTTCAATGACAACCCCTATTTTTGACCTCACATTTAGATTTCTGAGATCAAGGCAGTTCGGAAAACATACCTATTTTTATACTTTGAATCAATTTCAAATAGAGTTACACGTGAAAATGTATTAGGGGTCCGTCTATACATTTAGAAAAAACAAATCATGATCCACCACCCAATATAATTTATTAAGCTTCACACCAGAAAAAAGTTCAGAAATGTTAATTATAAAATAAAAAACTATTTTAATTCGTAGAACTTTCATTGTTAGTTTATGAATTAAAAGATTTTTATTGGTTTCTATTTATTAAACATCGAATTGTTAAATACATCACTTCATACGAAGAAAATTAAATAGCTTGAATCATATGAACCCTACAATGTTGAATTACAAAAATCTAGATACCAAGGTAAAGGAATAATAGTAATGATAATATTAATAGCGGTTAAAAGAAAGTGTTTAATATTTAAGAAAAAGAATTATCTACATCTTGTTGGGTATATTTTTAT
Source organism: Salticus scenicus (assembly GCA_963930645.1). Taxonomy (NCBI): domain Eukaryota; kingdom Metazoa; phylum Arthropoda; class Arachnida; order Araneae; family Salticidae; genus Salticus; species Salticus scenicus. Next base: position 163,795,421 of record OZ005651.1, read on the forward strand.
TTTATACAGTAAGCCCCGCATGAAAGTGTTACTATAAAGTTTACATTTAATTTTAAGCGTACAAACCAACAATACATAATAGACAAAAATATAGATAACATTTAAACGGATATTTAACATTTTCGCGACCGTTGACGTAGTTTCACATCATTTGGAAATCTAACTCCTCCAGTGGGCATTTCTTTCACAATTTGAGTGTTAAGATATTTCTTAAGAATATTCCTTATATTCATATTTATATAAACAAAATAGTATGAATACAAATACTTTCACTAGAAAGAATATAATTATTATGTATATTCATATGAAAATAAATATGACTATAGAAAAAACTTTCCTATTGCCTAGAATGAATATTCCCCGTTCTGCAGTCATGTACTGTACTTGAATTCTTAATCTTAAATATGTAAAATCTAGATCTTTAAAAGTAATAAGACATGTCACTTTGTTTTAAATTCTTTTTTCATGATAAATGTGATGTCAGTTTTACGCTGGGATTAGAATAATCTAAAATAAATAATATTGCACTTTGTTTCAATAATAGATTTTAAAAAACATTAAAAAAAAAAAAAAAAATTACCTCTATATTATTCAGTATTAAAAAAAATTAATAAAAATTGTATATTTTATTGTGTAACGCTATGCGATAAAATTTAAATAGCATAAACGGTAGAGTAAATGAATGCAAAAATGTCACAACAAGATTAAAACAGAAAATTTGTTTTAAAAAATCTGATAAAATTTAATGAATATTAATTATATTAATTTAAAAAAAGGAAAAAAAAAGTATTATTCACTGCGTATTGCTCTTTTAAATAATAATCCTTGTCTTACCGTGTTTTCTAAATCATGATATTTAACTTGAGGTGCACGAATCCCAGAATATTCAAGTTAAAAACAGAAGACAACAGGGATAAAATAGAATTTTAGCAGTGAGAAACTAGGAAAAGTTATGTAATATTTAAGAACAAAGACTTAACATTTCAGAATCTAGTATACTCCTCTTTGCAACGGAAGCCACGCCTTTACACATTTTTTCTAAAACTTTACATTATAAAACAAATTTATTTTACATACTTCCAATTAAATCATTCAAATTTTGTCTTCAGCATTCTATGTAGTAAATGCCATTGATATTTATGCATACCAGCGTCACATACAGAGTTATATACAAATACGTAAACTACCGTATTTTTCTGTGGATGATCCGTGGATTATCTGTTTAAAAACTTTCAAAAATTTTAAATGTGGATAATCTACCGCTGCTTATTATCTACAGACTTTTTTTTTTTAGCTGAGGTATTTCAAGAATTCAATTTCCATCACACGTCACGATGGCTGTAAACAGTAAACGCACAGATCGTGTGTTTACTGTTTGTTTACTAGCGGTTGAGCAAACGCCCAGATCGTGTGTTTGCTCAACCGCTCTCGGAGTCAACGTTGATTGGTGCGTGTATGAAGTATACATGTTAGGAGGGACTATGGGTTTTCCAGCTACATTTCTCTAAGGAATTTGGCAACACGTTTTTATCGTTTAGTTAAAATAGTGCATATGCGTCTAGTGTTTTAGTTATCACGTGCTCTATTAAAAGAAAAGAATTATTTGTGTAAAAAAATGTCTAAACGAAAACAAGTTAGCTACACGACAGAGTTCAAGTTAAATGTGAATAAGAAGGCAGAGGAGGTGGGTAATCGTGAAGCTGGAAGATTTTTTGGCATCAATGAATCAAATATTCGTCTATGGCGAAAAAATAAGAAGAAATTTGAAGAAAGTGATTGTTTAAGATTTTGTCGAGGAATTGAATTTTGGCCAGAATTAGAAACTGAATTGTATAAATTTATTTTACAAGAAAGAGAGAAAGGAACAGCAATATCGACTGTAAGTGTGCATCAAAAAGCAAAGATTATTGCTTTGGAAATGGGGTTAAAAATTTCACTGCTTGTTTCACGTGGTGTTATCGCTTTATGCGGCGAAAAAAATTATCGATCCGACAACGTACCACAGTAGGGCAAAAACTGCCTGATGACTGTAAGCTTAAACAACAAAAATTCTTGGAATTTACTAAAAACATTATTATCCAGAACAAATTTTCTGAGAATGAAATTTTTAACATGGATGAGATTCCAGTCAGTTTTGATCTTCCCTCAAGTCGTACTATTGATGAAATTGGAAAATCAACAATACCAATCGCTACTACCGGTAATGAGAAAAATTAATTTACTGTTGTTTTATCATGTGCTGCAAATGGATAGAAGTTACCCCCGATGATAATTTTCAAGCGAAAAACAACACCTAAAGAAAATTTTCCAAATGGAGTCATACGTGTCAACCTCAAAGGGTAGATGAACGACGATGTTATGATTTCCTGGCTTAACTCTGTATGGAAAAAAAGGAGAAACTGCTTATTTAAACCTCGTGCACTCTTTATTATGGATGCAATGAGAGTCCATTTAAAAGATAATGTGAAAACGGAATGTAAAAGTTCAGGGGCCAAAGTATCTATTATACCAGGAGGATTAACCAAAATCTTACAGCCGCTGGATGTCTGCGTGAATCGTTCCTTTAAATCAAACTCAGAAGTTTATGGGAGAAATGGATGCTTGACGGCGAGCATTCACAAACAAATAGTGGAAAAATGTGTCGCGCATCGTATGCGGAAGTAGTGATATGGGTTCAAAATGCTTGGGAGGCAGTAACTGCATTAACAATACAAAACGCCTTTAAAAAGTGTGGAATAGTAGAAAATTCTGAAAATGATCAAAATGAGGATGATGGAGGTAATGACGATGTTGATTCTCTTCTAAATGAGGACATTTTGAACTTATTCAATTCTGATACTGATGACTAACTTTGATGGATTTAGTGAATAATTTGGATGTAAATTACTAATTGCAATTAAATTTTTTCTTATTCAAAGTTAAATGCTTTAATTTATCAGTTAATTACTGCGATTAATTTTTCTTCAGTAATGTGAAACTGATAGGGTAAGTTTAAAACTTTATTATTTTTGCACGTAAATACAAAAACATACTTATAAAATTACTAATATTATTTTTCGTATTATTATATATATATTTTTATTACATTTTGTATTTTTAATGACATTTAGAGATTTAAATGACATTAAATTAATATAATTTTTTAAGGTTTTGATTATTTTTAAGTTGTTTATGATAATTATTTTTATTTTTGATGCATGTGGAGTGCCATGCTAAATAAAAAGCGTAATTATTTACAGAAAAAATATAATTTTACAAATATTTATTATTGTATTGTATGCGGATTATACGGAAGTGCATATTATCTGCCGATTTTGATTTGCCTGACTTGGGAAAAAGTACCTGCAGAGTATACACCGCCGCAGATTTTACGCAGGAAAATACGGTAGTTTTTTTAATATTGTTTCCACAATATCGAGGCAGGGCTTCATTTCTTTAGGAATTCTTTCACAATCTCTCACTTGCATTGCGATAATTTCTTTAAAAAAAAAAAAAAAAAAATCAAATTTGTATCATAAACATAGAAATGTTGCTTAGAAAATAATTAGAATAACATTAAGGTAAATTAAAATAGTTTTTCGTCAAAATATACACAGATATTTACTCACAGAGAATACAAATTATTGAAAGTGACGGCCCCCTAACACTAGTAAAAAATGAAATATCACTAACTCAAAAAAATAATGTTAAGAACGAGCTGTAAATTTGGAAACCCATGTTTCTAATGATGCCTATCCTGTTCATGCAAAAATTAACATAGGTCATAATTCATAATTTTTTCAAATATGAAATTATTAATAATTTTCATAATTCAAAAAATGTTTTTTTATCAAAAATATGCATGGAATATGTTTGGGTCACTTCATTCTATAATATAAAAAAAAAAACAGAATTTGAATATCATAATTATTTTGGAAGATATGAATTAATGTTTGTCACATTCATTTAACATTAGCACCCTCATATTTTGACAGCTTATAACTCTAGGAGAAATTGAGCAAAATATATAAACTATACCATTTTCCATGATGATTTGATCCAAAGAATTCAAATAAATTATAAAAAATGGGGGTTACCAATGAAAAAAATGAAGTTTATGCCAGTTTTAATATGTAGATGGCCCTTTAAGCGAAATCTAACTGTACCATTATAAACTAGACGTTATTACAAATCGATTGGTACCAACCACATATTTCTACGACAACTTACAGCGAATTTAGATTTTTTTTTTGGGGGGGGGGGGGGGGAATTTTTTTTTCTTTGCTGACTGTACATCAGAATAATCCTCAGCACTATTATAAAAGACCTTCAAACTTGAAAAACAAGCTAAATATTCAAAATTATATAATTTTAAATTATTAGTGTATTGGGGAGAAAAAAAGAGCAGCTCAGTGACCAGATATATCTGTCAGTGAGAATCAGATGGTTAAAGAACTACCATATATTTCCGTGTATAAGCCGAGAATTTTTTGAAAGCTGAAGTAGGGGGGGGGGGGGGTCGGCTTACATACGAGTTCACATTTCTAGCAAAAAACGTACATTAGAAACAATGATTGAATACATATATTTTAAGCTTAAAAACTATATATAAAGTAAAATAGTGATATTAAACCTCATTTTTAAATAATTATCAGATATAAAACTCTTAAATTAGCAATTTTAAATTTAATTCTACAGCAGTTCGATGTAGTCACATGTTTATTTCATTTTTTTTTTTTTTTTTTCACAATGAAGCATTTTTCGCCCAAGATCACATTTACGGCATTCAAAAGAAAACATACAAACAATTTAGGACATATCAACCATAAAAAGCATTTTTCTAGTCTAAATAAATAAAAAATATGTATACAGTACAGTCTCTAAAATCTGGACACTTTAAATTCGGAATATACCAAAATCCGGAATGCATAAAAGCTAACTGCAATATTTTATATCCCGTTATCTTTGGTTTTCTGTTTTGCTGATAGATAGCAGCACCAAACAATATTCTCTATTACCATGAATGATTTCAATTCTATTTTTTTTTTTTTTTGTTGTTGCTGTTGTTTAAGCTTACTTTAAAAACAGGATTTTTGTGAAATTTTCTGGTTCTTTATTTTGTGTTTCAGCATATAAGATTTCTAGCAACAGTAAAAAGAAGCATTCCCAAATCGAAATGCATATAAGCTAATTGCTATACTTTATTTGTCATAATTTTTGTTTTGTTTTTCTGCCGACAGATGGCTGTACCAATCAATTTTTACTAGAGTGATTTCTGAAAAATGTAAATAATGAGAATGATTTTGAAAATGAATCTGAAATTATTGAAAACGACAAAATTTCTACAGAAAATTTAATTGCTGCATTAGATAAAGAAATAAAAAGTTTGGAACAAAGAAACTTTATCACTGAACATGAGTCAATGTCTTATATAGAATTAAAGAAAAGTCATCACACAAACCTAAATTAAAACAAACATTACTAGAAATGTTTAAAGATTTTTTATAGCAAAAATATGAATTTATTTTGTTTTTTAATAACTTATTATATTTTAAAAGTAAATTATTTGTGTAAATAGACTGTATGAAAATATTAAACTAAATATAACAATATTTTACTCAAACTTAACTTAAAATATACTCTCTAAGTTAAGTAACAAGACATTTTGTTTAAGCATGGTGATTTCTTTGCCGATTTTAGTTCAAAAAATTCCTGTGCTCTGTGTAAAGAAACAAAAATGCTTTTTATTTACATTTAGATTATCCTAAAAGTTTTATAGATTGGCAATATTTTCGCCGTTTTGGCAATATACTCAAACTTTAAAAGAATATTTTTTCAATTTGGCTTATACACAGGCTTGCAATTTTGGCCAAATTTCTGCAGGGAAAAACGTACTCTCGGTTTATATATGGATCGGCTTATATTCAGAAATATATGGTACTTTTTTTTGCATGGGTACAATTTCGCCAGGTTTCCACATGTTATCAACTTTAGCTTACCTGAAGAATATAAGCTGCTCAATATCACTTTTTCATTTTTCTAAAATTCACAAAATTTCTCTTCCAGTTATTTTTCAGTTCCAAATATCAATTTTCATGAGTATGTGGACTGTGATACCTATATTATGACTTACAATCAATGAACTAATTGAAAACAAATTGTCTGATGCTAATTTTAGTGATGACGACGTAGAATGTGAATAAAGCTATTTTGCTTTCCTTTAAAAAGATGTAATAGACTGCACTGAAATCGTAATTTAAATCTATTATTCTTAAATTTAAATCATCTATTCTTAACCATTGTAACCAAAAAGTTTTTATTAATAAATTAGCTGTGATTATTTTAATTTTAATGTGAATAACATATAAGAATATTTTATCCAATCTGTTTAAAAATAAGTTTGAGCACTAAAAAATAATACCTGTTATTAACAACGAAGCTAGTGTGGAACCAGAAGTAAAATGGACACTTTTCATAGCCTTTAGGCACATTTTTCTGGAAAAAAGAAAGTTATCAATTAGTACAGAAACAAAAACAAGCAAACAAACCAACAGCAAATTAAAGGTGAATAAGCTTACAGATGAACACTGGAATTTCAGTTTTACATCACCATGTAAAATTGGACAGTTTAATAATGTAACTTCAAGAACATCAGGCTCAGATTTGTATTCAGCCTAAAAAAAGAGTATACTTAGTAAATAAAATCATATACAACAGAAATAAAGCTCAAACAATATGTTTCTAACGGAAATATATTTCCTTACCTGACAGTTCTTATTTTGACCAAAATCACATTCAAAAACTTTCATTCGGCCAATAAATACTTCACATGACATATCTGAGCCATCACCTTTTCCTATACCTGAAGAAGTAATAACACAAGTTAATACAAAAAATTTTCAAGAAATTAGATAACATAAAATATGTTGTTATATATGAAAAATTTCAATAAAGGAAACATTTAAAATTTAACTTGATATCAATAAGAGTCCAATATAATATTTTCATTTCATTGTTAGCAGCATACGGAGTTCGTCCTCTATATAGATAAACTTTTTCCAAATGTAAAATTTTGATCTAGTTGATAGTAAAAACTATTTGTTTTAATTTCAACTTTCATTAAAATAAAGTTTATCAGTAAACAAACAAACTGCAGATTCTGGAGTATACTAATTTTCAATGAAGGTTCATTATTTTTAATTAAAAAAATAAAAAATTATCCGATTAAAATATATATATATATATATATATATATATATATATATATATATATATATATATATATATATATATATATATATATATAAAGGATTTTCCAGTAGGGATGATACAATTTTAAATGGTTAGAATGGCAACACTGCATATTATTTTTTGACATTTCTTGTGTTATTTGTGTTTAGTAAGCTATGTCATTTAATCATGCAAAGATACATGCTTGAACATCATTTCAAAATTATTAAATTGTTTTATCAAAATCAGTGTTCATATGTGAATACTGAGAGAAATTTGAAAAGAATTCATGGACGACATTCAGTTAATCGACTCCATCGACTGAGATTTTTTTCTTTGGGGATATGTAAAGTCACAAGTTTATGCTGATAATTCAATAACAACTGAGCAATTAAAAGCCAACAATGAATGTGCTTTGTTTCTTGGGCTGTTTTTTCATTAATTTTGATAAGTTTATGGTTTTAAGTTAAGATTTGTTGTGTTACTTTATTGATTCGTTTGTTTTGCAGGCTGTTAATTAATAGATCTGGTTTCTTTACATTAGTGTATTTCATCCACTGATTTGCACCAAATATTCAGTTACTATTCAGTATTTGGCCTATTCGGGGACCGAATAGTGGGAGGTAAATTTTAAATTAAGTTTAAATATTGAAATTGATAAAAATATTTTTTATTATTATATAATTTTTTTTTTTTTTTTTTTTTTTTAAATCATGAATGTTATGTCAAAGAATATAAAATAAATACCAATCGAACAGAGTTCTTATTGCATAATTTCTAATCTAAATTAAAATAAAATCGGTATCAGCGCTGCTGCTTACATGCTATAGCATGTATATTACGCAAGAAATCTTACGCAGAACGTAGAAAATTTATCGCGGTAGGTCCTAGGAGACTCATAATTTTCATCCTTGAAAAAAAAAAAATAAAAAATCAAACTGGAAGAAAGGAAAATAGCAAATTTTAACTATATTTCTTGTTTAAAACTGATATTTTCCTTATATTTTTAAAGCATTCTGCTCTGAAGAAGTAAAAAAACCCTTTAAAACTCCATTTTACCATAAAAGAAAAAGAACCAATAATACATGATAAACACAAATGAGTGGCTAGCATGAAATCAAAAGCAAAGTTCCGACTCCGAGATGAGAAAACGTTCTGATGCAAAAAGGTCATCAGCAAAAAGTGTACAATACACTGAATTGCATCGCCATGTAATGAATTACCAATGGGTGCCCTTTATAAAAGCTCAGCCAAAATATGAAATTCGAAAAATGGTCGCAAAACCATTCTTTCAAAAAATCAAAAATATTCCTATCCAATTCCAATATGATATACCAATCTAAGTAATATGATAAACTCACGAGTGGCCATCAGGAAAACAAACACAAAGTTCTGAAATGCGAATACTTCCGATACGAAAAAGTTACCAGTTAAAAGTGCCAATACATTGAATCGCATCACCTAACTGCGTTCTAAGTTCGTTGAAACAGAACAAAAACAAATGAAACGTATGAACGAACATGATTACAGGACAGGAACATGACATTCTGTCTGTATTAAGATTCAAGAAACTTTATTATTAAGGAAACCTAAGTATTAAAAAAAAATAATAATATGTTTGCTGCGTTAAGCAAAAAATAAAATATTTTTGTTAATGTCAGAATGTTGTTATTACAGTAATTTCTTTTACAGATTAGTAAGTACACTTCTTTTACTTTTTTCTTTAATGCATTATATTTAAGTTATAAGTACACTTTACTATTACTGGTATGTTATTTTGTGGTTAAAAGAAGGTGGGGAGCTTTTGCAGACGTGATATTTCCTGTTTTGGGAGGGGCCCGACGCCCGACGCCCGACGCCCAGAAAATTCTGATAACTGGAATCAAGTCAGCCTCATGATTGTCAGATAACGGATCCTGTACTGCATTGGAAGTGGAATGCGTAACTAAATTTTGTAATCAATCTGTTTATCTCAAAATCCTCCTTTCTCAAAGAATAAAAACCTATCATTTTGTTCTCTTAATGCTGATAATTTCAAGGACTTTTTAAAAATGTTTCTAGTTTAAAATAATATTAATAAGCTATTTTACTGTATTTTTTCTCTTTTTTTTTTTTTCAGTTCCAGAGCACACTGAGCTAAATGTAAATCATAGGTTCTCAATGGAGGGGGGGGGGGGGTTACTGCCCGCCCAGGGGGCATTGGAGGCTGCTAAGGGGGCGATGAACGTGCTTTGGGCGATATGAGCATGTTTTAGTATTTAAACTGAATTTTTTTAATTTTGCATGAGTTATATTTTTTGCTTCTTAAGGGGGCGGCAGCTTTAAAACAGAATCACTGAGCTAAATGTTTCCAGTTGTTCCAGCAACCACTTCCCACATAATATTGACTTTAAGACAATCTCAAAAAGAGCTGGTTAAAATTCCATAAGAACTTTTGAATTTACAATAAGATAAAATTTTAATTTATATCTTTAATATGTAAAATCATTTATGTGTTTTTTTTTTTTGTTTTTTTTAAGGACCCAGATCTTTTGAACTCATGGGTCCCAGGATCTTGAAAGACTAGCAGCATCAATGCTGTATTCAAATATGATACATTTCAAAATAATTATTAATTGTAGGAGTTTAATGAAGAGAAAATTGTGACAGTATATATAAAACTGTATTTACTTACAGTCAGTACAAGATACAGATCAACTAAAAGAATAATTAAGGATAGAAGATAGTTCATCAAAAATCAATCTTATTTAAATTTGGCAATTTATGATGCAGGAACAAAAGTTTTTCTGCATATTTTGGCTGTGTGTGTGTGAGAGAGAGAGAGAGAGAGCTTGTTGTAATATTTATTAGATATTTTTATTATTTTTTCCCTCTGGAGCATACCGCACATTTTCAGTGTAGTTACTCATTTTATATATATGCCTGGATGCAAATGAGATTAATTTTGGAAAATTCAAAAAGGAAATTTTTTTGATTTATACTTATTTAATATATTTGGACTTTTTAGTTTATTTACTAGAATTCAAAATTTTACAAGACTGAGGGGAAATTTTTTTTTTTTTTTTTAATACAATATATTTTATTTCTATTTTGACAGTAAAATTTCTTTTAATTTTTAGATTTTATGCTGATATTTTTAATGCACATTGTATTCTTTTTAATAAGCAATAAAGTTAAAAATAATTAAGCTATTCTGAGTGTAAAAAAGTACTTAAATTGAAATTTAAGTATTTGGCCGAATACCGAATATTCAGTTTTTCAGCAAAACACATTTTTCGGTGCAATTCACACACACACACTGTTCATTTTACCATGTTTTTATTAACTTTGATTCTTGTTTGTTTGTTTGTGGGTTTGTTAGTGGGTTTGTTTGTTTGTGGGTTTGTCAAGGACAAATCTTGCAATCGATTTTTAACTAACTTCCCGACTAGCTAGATATTTGAAATTTTCAGGACAGCTCACAACACGGTGACAATACATTTTTCTAATAATTTTAGTCAACTATTTCAAGTCCCGCTGCCTTCGGCAGCGCTTATATGATTTGACAGAAAATTTATTTAACCAACTTCCCGACTAGCTAGACATTTGAAACTTTCAGAATAGTTCAGAACAGGGTGAAAATGCATTTTCTTAAAACCTTTAGCCAACTGTTTCGGGTTCCCGCTGCCTTCGGCAGCGTTATCAGTACAAAGCTTGCAATCGATTTTTCACTAACTTTCCGACTAGCTAGACATTTGAAATTTTCAGGACAGCTCACAACACGGTGACAATACATTTTTCTAATAATTTTAGTCAACTATTTCAAGTCCCGCTGCCTTCGGCAGCGCTTATATGATTCGACAGAAAATTTATTTAACCAACTTCCCGACTAGCTAGACATTTGAAACTTTCAGAATAGTTCAGAACACTGTGAAAATGCATTTTCTTAAAACCTTTAGCCAACTGTTTCGGGTTCCTGCTGCCTTTGGCAGCGTTATCAGTGCAAAGCTTGCAATAGATTTTTCACTAACTTTCCGACTAGCTAGACATTTGAAACTTTTAGGACAGCTCACAACACGGTGACAATACATTTTTCTAATAATTTTAGTCAACTATTTCAGGTCCCGCTGCCTTCGGCAGCGCTTATATAATTCGACAGAACATTTATTTAACTAACTTCCCCACTAGCTAGACATTTAAAATTTTCAGAATAGTTCAGAACACGGTGAAAATGCTTTTTTTTAAATACCTTTAGCCAACTGTTTCGGGTTCCTGCTGCCTTCGGCAGCGTTACCAGTACAAAGCTTGCAATCGATTTTTCACTAACTTCCCGATTAACTAGATATTTGAAACTTTCAGGATAGCTCAGAACACGGTGGCAATATATATTTTTTAATACTTTTAGTCAACTGTTTCAGGTCCCTACTGCCTTCGGCAGCGTTCATATGATTCAACAGAAAATTCATTTAACTAACTTCCCGAGTAGCTAGACATTTGAAACTTTCGGAACAGTTCAGAATACGGTGAAAATGCTTTTTAAAAATATTTTTATCCAATTGCTTCGGGACCCTGCTGCCTTCAGCAGCGTTTCCAGTACAAAGCTTGCAATCATCTTTTAACTAACTTCCCGGCTAGACAGCCATTTGAAACTTTTATAATAGCTCAAAAGACGATAGCAAGGAATTTTTTTAATACTTTTATCCAATTGTTGGGGTTCCGGCTGCATTCAGTAGCGTTTATATGATTCAACAGAAAATTAAAAAACATGGTTTATAAAATTTTTTTTATCTTATAATTATTTAATGTCAACACAGTTACACTGAGTTACTAGATTTAAAAACATTTTACAAATTTTTTTAAAAACTATAAAAATTAAACTGCTTTTATCTTAAAATGGCTAATAAACAAAAAAAAAAAAAAAAAAAAAAAAACCAGCAATATTAATGAATAATAATCTAAATAGTATCAGTTTTGTAGTACCAAGAGCTATAACTTAAATTATAATGGAAGAAGTCTTCAATTATAATTTCATTTTATTCTAAAATGCAAACAGTTGTTCAATTCATTCTCGAGAATCAATTGCATACACAAAACAGATTAAACATTTTTTTTAAATTTATAACAAGTTATTTTTATCCTTAAAGAAACTCATTTTAAAAATCTAATAATTTTTAATTCTAAATTTCTTTTTCAATTTCAGTAATTATTGAAGCATAGCAGAAGCTTATCAATTTAACTCAGCAAGATCACTGGTCACTAAAAAACAAGTAATTATTTACCATGTCATTGTTTTTATTAAAATTTAACTGAATAAAGTTTTATTGCAAGAGAATAAGTTAATTATTTACATTTAAATTCTGTTTGCTGTACAATTTATGCAAAAAAAACTGCACCACAAATATTTAGTATGTCTAAACATTATATTAAGGAAGCTTTTGTTTACATTAAGGAGATATATAAACAAATATTACCACATTGAATTATAAAGTTTTTATCATATTTATATTCCCCAAAAAAATATTGAAGATGATTTGTAATGATTTATTGCTATGATGAGGTAATATTTTGAGTAATATAAGTATATAGGGTGAAGTAAGGTAAGTGCAATCTCAACTGGAAGCTGAATTTGGACTTAATAGTCATATATATTTGTAGTCATATACCTTTTATAGTCATATACCTTTGTTATATTTAGCTTCACGAAACTAAATCAAATACGAAACAGTAAGATTTAAAAGTTTAAAAAATTGCTTATATTTCCCTCCTCAACAGAGTGCACCTCTCTCAAAATTCAAAGGATTCATCATTGCTGTTCTGATTCATTCTACTTTTTAAGCATTTTGATTTGTCACCTGTGGTTCACTTACCCCAGGAATTTTGTATGCCTAGCAAGTGTAAACAGGATGCTTGCACTTATTCCAAGCACCTCAATTGCATGAGTTGTAATACTTTGCATTTTTAGTTATCAGTTCAGTTCAATGAAACCTAATATTCTATCCACTTTTTTTTTTAGGTTTTGTAAGAGCGTCAAAATGCTAAAGATATGAAGTGCTAGTTGAACATATAGAAATGTTTGCAACTTTGTAACAAATTTAAAAATTTAAAAAAAAAATCTAGATTCATGAAGGTTTTTTTACTATCTAAGTATGACTTACATATTTTTTAATATATTATATTAGGGCTGTGCCGATTAATCGATTAATCGGTTCGGTTAATCGATCAATGCTTGGTCCCGATCAATTTTTTTAATCGAGTTAATCGGATCGATTAATTCGATTAAAATTTTTAAAAATCCGATTAAAATTTTCAAACTACGAATTAAAGTAAAAATATTTTTCTGCCTACAAAATATTTTTTTACATATTTTGCTAATAAACATTCTAAGAAACATCCATCAAATAATGAAAAAGCAAAAAAATAAAATAAATAAAATAAATGAATAAATAAATAAATAAAAATAAAACCTCTCAAAAGTTGTTGTTACACTTTTGTTGATAGAGAAAAGGGGGAGTACAGTTATTAAACAAAATGCCGCTTCATGTGCATGCTGGAACAACAACACCTGTCTAGCCTTCTACAGAAAGTGTTGGCTAGGGTAATAGTATTCTCAGAAACAAGAAGCTTTCAAAAAAGTAGAAATGCTAAAGATTAAAAAGAAGAAGAGATTGAGATTTCCACTATTCCTCTGATGGGGGAAATGTGAACAGAGTTTCACAGTATCTTCAAGCGTTTATTCTCTGTTCAGAATTGCTGATAGTAACTATTGAAGTAGAAACAGAAAATAACATTCTGTGTTCCAGTCCGAAGTGACAAAGAAGAACTAAAATATAAAAATTTGAGATTTTTAAGATAATGATATGGAATTTTGCGAATTCCTTTAAAAATAGTGACAAGCGAGATGGACAAGACCTGCAAATATAAAACTAAAATGTGTGTAAATTCATTTAATGTTTCTTTCAAAATGAATCGAAAAATTAATTTATTTAAAAATAATATAATAATAAATAAAATTGAATAAGTGAAAATATTTATACAAAATTAACGCTTAAACTCACCAATTATTGCTCTGAAAATTGATTTAAATTTCAGTTATAAAACAGATATAATTGATTAAAAAAAAAAAAAAAAAAAGTCAGACTTATGAGTAATATATATATATATATATATATATATATATATATATATATATATATATATATATATATATATATATATATACACACACACATTATGAGAGTTTTATTCATCATTGAAATAAAATTATATGAAGAAAAATGAAAGCCGATTAATCGACCGATTAATCGATTAATGAACTACGATTAACCCAGTTAAAACTCTTAATCGATTCCCACCCCTATATTATATATGGGTACAGAAAGCTGAGGTTACACTTAAGTGGAACCACAAAACACAAAATTTTAATTATTTTTTCTTTAAAGTAATACATTATTAAATTATAAAAAGCTTAACATTTTTAAGAGCCAATCAGTTGTAGGTCAAGCCTAAAATTTTCAGATGTGTAAGTATAATAGCAAGTGAGCAAAGTGAGGTAAAAAATCTATGCTAAAATGTGTGCGTTATGTTTACTCAACTTCCCACTATAAGATTTTTTTAAATAAAAGTTCATAGCTTAATTCATTTTTAAACATTTGTTTTATTAATGTCTGTTAATGTTTTAAAAGTAATAAGTTGTTTTTATTTAAAAAAATGAAGTTCACCATTTAAATTTCATTTTTCTTTTTTTCCCAGGAATGGATATACAAGGACCAATCGAGGCGAAAATTGGAGCTATTGTGATGGCCCTTCATAAGATTCAAATCTATAAAATTGGCCCTATCACAAAATTCAAATCCATAAAAATAGCCCCTTCCCAAAATTTTTTACTGAAGATTCTTCTACAAAAATTTTCCTTGTTTTCGGCATTATTTTAAATGATTATCATACTTTCTCCAATGATACACAATTAACTTGACATGAAACACTGCATTGGAATAACAGCTAAAATGTAAGTTTTTAGACTTTTTCTACAAAATTATGCACTAAAATGGGTGCCAAAAATGAAAATCTAGATCAACCCTAGATATAGTATAAACAAGCATGAATTATCAAAAACCAGAAATGTCCATGTTTTAAGGATTATAAATATTAGTAATACAGAATTGCATACATAAAACATATATGCAAACTAAGTTGGAATAAGTATAAATAATAGTTTTTCTCTTTGGATGACATTTTAATTGACAAAAATTAAAAACAGTGAAAAAGAATTCAGAAAAGAATTTTAATAAAATGAATAGAAATTTTAGAAATCAGCTATGAATTTTTTTTTTTTTTTTTTACCTCAATTAGCAGTGAAATAGTTTATTTCAGCATTTTTTATTAAAAAAACATTTCAGGAATTATCTGCTATTAAATATAAATGTTTTAAATCAACAATAAAATATTTCTGAATTTTGGTAATTAATTGTGTCTTATTTCTCAGTTGGCCACAAAAAATAAATACTCCATTACAAGTTGAAAAAAAATCATGTTTTCTGAAAATTTTCAGTCTAAAAACAGATTCCTTCTCAAAATTTAAGAGTCTTAAAATTCCCCTTTTATAAAAATAAATCTTTAAATGTACCCTCTACAAAAATTGGCAAACTTAAAACTGACAAAAAAAAAACTTTTGGCAGACCTAAAAAATGCAATGTGGCTATTAAACTAAAGTGGTGGGGGGGAAGTTGCTTATTTATTTATTTTTTTTCCTTCTTGAGCTTCAAAAGTGTGATTTGATAGATAAACATAAATTAGGCCAAACAGCAATAAGATGAACCCAATTTTCAGAAATATACAGCAAAAGTATGGCAAATTTCAGAAAAAAAGCTCTTCACAAATTTCGCCAATTAGCCATGAAATAATTTTACATTTGCACAATTTGCTGCAATTAAATTAATTCAAGCAGTGAAAAAATAATCCAATATTTCAAAAATAGAACACCAAAAATATGTACTTTGGTAATCTGATACATGGACGATTCATTGTAAAAGTGGTGTAACTCCATTAATTTTTAAATATGTATATTTTTGCTTAAATGTTTCACATCCAGGCACATCTTTCATTATAAAAGTGAAGAAACTCCAATAATCGCATTAAAATCCCATAAATGGCATTACTTGTTTATATAGAAAACTAAAACTTCTAAATAGTCATTATAAAAACGAAGTTATATATATATATATATATATATATATATATAATAAAGATGATCTATTAAGCATAGTAGAAGCCAAGCAACAGATACAAGATCACTGAAACACCAATGACCAACAAGACAAAAAAAAAAAAAAAAAAAAATCACCAGTGGACGAAATACACCAATGCAAAGAAACCAGATTCACCAATTAACAGCCTGCAAAACAAACGAATCAATAAAGTAAAACAACAAATCTTAACTTAAAACCATAAACTTATCAAAATTAATGAAAAAACAACCCAAGAAACACAAGATAGGAAGAAGGAGGCAGGCGGCAAGACTTGTGACTTGCCTGTGGGGTTACACTAGTTTTATGCCGGCAACACTCCCCCAGCCTGCCACAACCAGAACAGGAACCATATGGATTTAAAAATGCAAATTTCAAAGCAGATGAACAACAATGAAACCACGAAGCCACAATGAAATTCACCGATTGATCACATTGTGTTTAACAGTATAATTAGAACATTAAATATAGTTGACAACTCAAAAAGGAAAAAACTGAAATTTTAATGGAAAATGAAAGTATGCATAGTAATACAAAGCAAATGCAACAAGCCTTCTACTTTTTTTTTTTTTTTTTTTATTAATTTAATTTCACAAACCCACCCAACCATCCAGCCTTACAACACCACCCCACCTCCGTAATCAAACATCTGCCCACCCAACCGCCACCTTTTTTATTGTATTTTATTATTTTATAATTTTTTTGTTGATATACACAAGAGTGTACACAGCTTTTTTTTTTTTTTTTTTTTTTTTTTTTGTACTGACAGAGACATGGTTAAGGATATAAAATAAAAAATACAAAGTTTTTAGGAAAACCCATTTTAGCAGTGGCTGTGATCAGTTTATTAATTATATAAAATTTATAAATTCTTATACCTAATTTGTATTAAACACTTAAATCGACTAAACAGTTACTAAATCTTGACTTTTCTATTCATAAATTTGTTAAAAGCTTATTTCCAAATCCATTTACAAGGAGATAATTCACTTTTACAATGAACAACCCATATACAAAACAAAAGTTTTGTTTTGATTTTCGGCTAAATAATTATGCATATTAGTCATCAGTTTTTAAAAAAGCATAAATTATGTTGATTAGCAGTAAAATAATTACTAACTTCAGCATTTATTGGTCACACACACACAAAAAAAAATAAATAAATAAAAAATCTACTCTTAGCAATTATGTTAGATTAAATATAATTTGTTTCAAATCAACTGCAAAATAATTCTGTATTTTAAAATTGGCAGAAAAAAAAAAAATTCTCATTTAATTTATCAATTGGACAAAAAAAAAAAAAAAAAAAAGATTTTATTAGTTGACTGACATTTTCAAAAGTAATAAAAATTGCATCTGAAAACAGATCCATCACAAAGATGAACAATCTTGGAATGGACCTTTCACAAAAGTCTGAACTTGAAAGACTAACAACTAAAGATCTGCAAACTTCAAACAGATTATACAAAAATAGGTGAGCTTGAAATATTTTATAAAAATCAGATTTAAAAAAGTTCTTCCATAAATTCAGACTGTAATTATGTATATTTCAGTAATCAGCTGAAAAATTTACAAAAAGGCAAGTGAATTAAAAGAATCTACTGGTACCTGGTGAGTAACTTAATTTTCAGGTCAATATTTTGATAATCAGAAAAATTTGCTCCAAGGTAGCAAGTAAACTAAAAAGATAAACTTAAAGGGTACTTGGCACCTTTGACGGCACTACTGAAGTAGGTTTCATATAAACGCTTACATTTTCATTTAATATTTATAAATTGACTTATATTAGGTTTTTTTTTTTCAATAAAATTTATTTAGGCAGCAATTCTTGTGATATTTTTTACACATTTGAATTTTTTAAATTACATTTTCTCCGTTTACATTTTTTCAGGAATTCATGATCTTCAAAATGCTAAAACTTTTAGAGATATCTAAGAAAAGACTTAATATTTTTTTCGAAAGTTTAATGGAACCTGCTTAAAAGAATTAGGGATAGCTTTTGAAATTTATTGTTAGTTTTTGGGGAAAAATTAAAGAGCATGCCAGGGTAAAATTTCAGAATTAAAAAAAAAAAAACTTATGTTTTTTGTTATAGTTTTAATATTTTTTCTTATAAAGATACTGAAGTATCCATCCTTAATTCTTTTAAGTAGGTTCTATTAAACATCCAAAAATAATATGAAGTATTTTCTTGAATATCTGTCGAAATTTTAGCATTTTGAATATTATGAATTCACGAAAATATGAAAACTGAGAAAATGCAATTTAACGATTTAAAATTTATAAAAAATATATCAAAAACCATAAGAATTGTTGCCTGAATACATATTTTATTTAACAAATCTATATTCAGGTATCAGCACAATAATGCAGCTGATCGACAATTTTTTTTAAAGTATTGTTTTATGAAATTAATTGCAAAGTACCTAATTATTTTGAGGTTATATTGCATTTATATTTAGCAGTTTATTCATTTCCTATGATGTCACAAAAGAAAAAAGTTTTTCCATATTTTGATAAAAAAAATAGACAAGTTGTTAATGCAGCCGAACCTCATTAATGCATATCTCAAGGGGGATAAAAAGTTTGTTAATGTTATCAGTAGTTCATGCTATCAGTAACTAATCTTCATATAACTAATCTTCATTTTGATGGGGGATTGTGGAAGCAGTTCACGTTAAAAGTAATTTACGTTAACGAGGTTCGACTATATTGACGAATTTAAAACGTATTTATAGTGTCAAATTATATTAATGAAGTTAAACCATATGAAAATTTAAGTGCTTGTATCCCCAAGAGTTTATCTAGTTGCTCTATGAGACAGGTGTGATTTCTAGACTGCTTTGCACCATACCAAAGTTTACCTGTCTTAGAACCCTGAGAAAGGAGTACCCGAGGTGCTAAAAAACCAATTCCACTCATTAAATGTTGTTATTTGAAGCAAACTTCTAAATACAATAATAGATGGTGGCATTAGCCTTGCCAAAGAACTTTAAGCTAGTTTTTAGTAAGAGAGCTATGTTTTAGAATGTAAATTGGATGTGCACTTCTGCTATCTGCTATTAATGATGTGTATATATTTCTTAATGCAGTTCATTTGTTATATGTTTAATAAAAATGTTAAGTTCCAAACTGTTTCATTTGTGAAACAAAATACCAGTTATACAGCAAATTACACTTCAATATGTTAAGCTTCTATATCATGATCATGTTTTGATTTAACATTTTTCATAATTTAACACAGGAAATTTGCAGTAAATACATGCAAACTTTAGTTATGGTACTTCAGTTATTAACAGCATACACTGAAAACTTAAAATTTCCCTTTGTATAACACATAAAAAAGGCACTGAAAAGATTTATATTTATTAATAACGTAAAACTAATGCTTATGTGAATAGACAGTTTTTATTTATTTATTTATTTTAACACAAAACTCAAAAGCTTCATTTTAATGAAAGAACTGACAGAAACCAATTTTTGATACTCCAACTGAAACCAATTTGTTTGTTTGCAAAATTATAAGTGTTTAAAAAGTAAAATAAACATAATAAAGAAAATTCAGATGATCACTGCATTTCTGTAAATAAATTGACAACTAGTTTTTTAAAAATTTCCTTGTAAATGATTGCTTTCAGTTATAACAAACTCTTTAGGTAAACAAGATGTCTTAAGTCATTTTATTGGAAGTACAAATCAGTTGTCTCATTTTTGTGGTCAAAAAAGCATTTACTTCAGAACAAAATGAATGAACAGATTAATCTCCATTGCTGGCTACTACCTTTTCCCCCACTTCTCATGCAATTTTCGAATTCCATCTAAAAAAAATGCCTCTTCTTTTGAGGCGGATACAAGTTAGTTTTTGATTTCTGCAAAAGAAATAAAACAATGACCTGCCAAATCCTGCTGCATCTGTCAAAACAACCAGTAATCAGAAGGAGCAATATCTGGAGAATATGGTGAGTGTGATAAAATATCTTGTACTTGACATTGTTCCCATATTTACAATTAATGATTATCTAAATTTGTTTTATTTTGTAATTTTCTTGTTATATAAATCTACATTCACTCATATCTAATTAATTGTGCATGTTTAAGATACAAATTTATACAATTTGAAAGCTGTCAAAATCATTAAAATCTTGCAACTACTGAATACATTAAAAAACAACATGCATAAAGAATTGGAAAAAGAAAAATCCTAAATTCAATTACAGGATAACCTAAACTAATAAACTTAATGGCTGTTTTCAAATTAAAACATAAAAAGTGGAACATGCAACAAATGAAATAAAATTAATTTCATGCAAAATAAATTAATAAAGTGCAAATAAAATAAAGTTTAAAAAGCAATTTGGTTGCTCCAAGTGATTTTTTTTCAGGATAAATGTTTAAAAATGTACATAAGTCTACATGCTGTGTTTTTAATCATGCTTATACTTACTTCATGCATGTTGATAAGGATCATAGAAAAGGTGACATTAAGAAAATTTTTATCCAAGAATGAAAATCTGTCAACAAATATATAGATGAAATTTTCTGATGAATAATAAAACATTTAAAAAATAATGACAAACATTTAGATTACTTAAAAATGGTTCAATATGTAATATTTCAGTATGTATTCAGAAGCCAGAGATAAGTTAGAAAAAAAAATTTCATGAACAAATTATTATTATTAGTAGGAAAACTAATATTTTCAGAAATTTGACTAACTCATCTACCATGGTAGTTTTTTTTTTTTTTTATTATTATGAAACCATACTAAAAATTTTAATATATAACTGCATACATACAATACTACTTTATTAAAAATTTTTTTTTTTTGAAGAAAGAGTTACTTTAGACAAAACCATTTCAAACAAATCAAAATTTACCTGCAACAGCAGTGATTTTAATTTGACGAAGCCTTAATTGTACTTCAGGAGGTGGTACACCATTATATTTTTCTTTCACTTCTTGAAAATAACCAACATATCGATTCTAAAATGAGTTGAAAATGTATTTGAGACAAAGAATCAAAAAACTAATTTTATGTTAAATAAAAACTCGCTTTTACATCCAAAATAACTATATTAATCACACACAGTTAGATTACATACAAAAAAGGGTTCACTGAAGAGATAGTGAATGCAATGAAAAAAAAAATCTATGCTAAAATTTATCAAATTCAAAAATATTCACTAACTTACAGAAACTTATAAACCACACAATGAGATATATGTTCATCTTTAATATTGTAGAGATTGTGTACTTTACCTCTAGTATTCCAAAGAAATTTTGATTAAGAACTAAAATAGCTTAAAAACATTCAGTGAAAAGCAAAAAATCTGATGTGCAACAACCACACAACTTGTAATTAGCCACATATTATGAACTCTTTTTGGAAATAGTATGGTCAGAAGACATAAAATTGACGTAACAAATCAAACAGATAACAATTATGTGGTAAAGACATGAAACAGTTTACATAGCAAGTTTTAAACAGTTAGTACTGGTAGTTCAGTAAACGTGGCTCAAAATAATGAAATCTAAAAATGTAATAAATAGCAAAAATATAAAATGTCAAAATAGCAAAGAAACCAAAACTGGAAAACATTGAGACACCTGCTTAAAATTTACAAAAGACCACCTAACTTGGGATAAGTAATGGTATGAAGTTTGGTGGTCAGATGAAAAAAACTCTTTTTAGATGGACTAGATGGGCACAAAAGTTATTGGCACCATCTACAACAACAGGAAATCAAATGGGGCCAGCAGATGGATGGAGGAAACGTTATGATTTGGGCCGCTTTTTCATTGTATGGAAAATCTGATATCGCTTTTGCTAAAGGAAACCAAAAGGCAGTAAATTATGTCCAAACATTAGAAAATTACCTCCTTATGACGACTGATAACTTTCCAGGCAGGACAATACTTTTTCAACATGATAATACAACCGTTCACAAGGCGAATGTAACAACACAATTCTTTAACTCCAAAAATATCTGTATACTGGCCTGGCCAGTACGGTCTCCAGACCTTAACCCTATAGAAAATCTTTAGGCTGACATTGCGAGGAAAGTATATGGAGGTGGAAAACAATATAATTGTGTTTGACCTCAAAAATGCCATTCTCACAGCTTGGATGCAAATCCCCTTAACCACTATATGTAAACTTGTTGCAAGCATGAAAGACCGTATATATGAAGTAATATTGAACAAATCGTATGCAATTCTTTTATTATTGGTTTACTATGATTTTCATAGGGTGCCTTAAAGATATGAAACAGTACCAAATTTTTTTTTTTTTTGGTTCATACAATATTTTTCAAAAGTTTCTAAAATGTACAGATCATACATTTTATATCTTTCTTAATTCGCTATCTTTCTGCATTTACTTTTGTAGTTTATCAATAAATTAAAGCCCTTTTACAATGTTTTTTATGGTGTGCCTTAAAGTTTTGAAACTTGGTGCATAATTTATTGCAATGAATAAAAAAAAAAAATTAAATTTATTGTCTCAGGATTAAATTAAATGATTTCAATACTAAAAAAAATTTTAAAAATTTTCTTCTCTCAAAAAATAAACAAAAATAAAATAAAATTTGTTTTATCCCAATTATCTTGATTTGAATTACAGTCAAATCTGTCTAAAACGGAACAGAATGGGACTATTAAAACTTTCCATTTTAGACAGATTTCTGTTTTATGCAGATTTTCCATGTAACTGCCGTAAATTTGCCATGTCTAACAGAAAATAGACTTTCTGAAGAAATTCTTAACTTTTAAATCATCAAATTACTACTAAATTAAATTCCAATTATACAAAAAATAAAATTGATGAAAGTCTTTATCTCATATACTATTTTATCATTTATATATGCATTATTTAATTTCATAGCTGCTTAATTATTGAGTATTGAAACATAAAAAATTTCAAAGAGAATGATTTGAGACCCTTTTCCCTATAGTTCTGCCCAAAATATAATGTTAAATAAAATCATCGATTTTAAAGACATTAATTTCTTATTTTTTCACAAACAGAAAACTTAAAAATTTATTTTTATGTCAACAAATTTCGAGACGTGAAAAAAAATTATGATCCAATGTTATCTCTAAAACTCGCGTAATGCACATGATAAAAAATTGTAAATAAACACTTACTAAGGTAGCAGATGAATTTTTTTTACAATTCTTGAAATATCCATTCTTTATTCACAAATTTTCTACTATCAACACTTGGTTTAATTATCTTTTGAATTTAGAATTTTACATTTTAAATTTTATCATTTTAAAGAATTAAAGTTCAAGTCCTTCATTTACACAGCATTACTAAAATAATCTTTTATCGATGTCTGTTTTGCATGTCCTTTTAAAATAGAGTTTTCAATTTCATATTCTATTTCTTTTAACATTGTAATCAGTTTACCGTTATTCTTTTCAACAGCAAAAGTTTGTAAATATTGTATGTGAGTTAGAGCATCGTTATAGGTTTGAACAGGATTATTTGTAAATTCATCTTCCTTTTCCTCCTCTTCATCTCCATCACTTTCCAAATTATTATACTGTGATATCAATTCATCCACTGATGTAATTCCAGCTTCGGTACTTCATTTTTCATCCATATTTATATATTCCTCTGCTGTACTTCTGCAAAGCGTGCCCCACTGAAAATATCTTGAAATTCTGAAAAATTGTTATCTGAATTATTATCAATGAATGAAGTGTTGAGAATAAAATATTAAAGCACTTGGAATTAAAGCACTTGGCACACCTTATTAAAGCACTTGGAAATTGTTGAGGGCAAAATTTCTTTTGACACCTTTGCTATCCAACTTAATAAAAAAACTTGCAGTTTTGGATGCAATAAGTCTGATGCACTTTTGCTAGCATCAATACGGGCCATTAACGATTTTATTAAATGCTGACGATACTTCATTTTTAGTGTGTAAATAACGCCTTGATCTAACAGTTGCGTCTTTGCTGTTGAATTAGATGGTAACCAATCAATTTTTACGTTAGATAACTTGATATCAGGATGACAACGTGCGCTATCTAAAAATAGAAGCACCATTCTATTTTTTTGCTTCATTTTGTTATTAAAACTATGAAGCCATTCTTCCAAGATTTTGGTTGTCATCCACGCTTTTCGACTACCGGCAGATCTCGTACATTTAAATTTTTAAAGCAACATGGCTTAGCAGCTTTTCCTATTACAAGTGGTGTTTCCACTTCCCCAGTTGCACTACAGCATAAAAACACAGTCAGTCTTTCTTTTGACAGCTTGCCTCCAACACATTTTTCATTTGCCATTGCTAAAGTTTTGGTCGGAAGGGCTCGGAAAAACAAGCCTGTCTCATCCCCGTTAAAAATATCCTGGGGTGCATAATCTTTAGTTAACAATTTTAATTTTTCTGTCCATTCGTCCACTGTTTTACAATCAACATCCTTTGCTGTCCCGTTCAAAGTTTTCCAGGAAATGTTATGCCTTGTTTTAAAGCTTATTAGCCAGCCATTCGAAGCCTTGAAAGATGCATTTCCTAACTTTTCAGAAATTTCTTTTGCCTTTGCTTGCAAAACTGGAGCAGAAATAGGTAGATTCCTTGCTCTAGCATCTACAAACCAAGTCCACACTATCGTATCAATATCTTCATTTTCTATTTTTCTAATTCTCTTTTCAAAATTCGCTCCTTTTGAAAACTCATCCTTCAATTCTTTTTTCCTTTATCACAAATTATTTATCATATCATTTCCTGTATCATAAATTTGTTTTGCCACATTTGAATAAATTGCATAATTCCTTTACACTCACATTTTTATCCTTCAAATCAATAATTTCAATTTTTTGTTTAAAAGTAAGCGTATTATGAGAACGTGTAGTCATGCTTATTTAACCTACAAACAGGAGAAACGAAACAAACTAACGGAAGTGACTAACATAGTTTTTTTTTCCTTATCTCTTTGTATGAGTGAATTGTATTGATTGGTCAAATGGGAGGGTCACGAGGGTAGAATGTGTACCAAGGCCAGTCACCCTATCTAGAGGGAAGAAATCTTCGTCTTTCACCTTCCTTCAATTTGTGGAAAGCCTCAGATAGTGAGAACAAATTCGTTTTGCATGTTTCAAGGGAAAAGTTAAAGACATTTCCGTTTTACAGTAATTTGGGGCTGAAATTTCTGTTCCGTTTCCGCGTTAGACAGATTCCGTTTTAGTAGTATAAGGTTCCCATAGACTTTTGAAGGGACTGAAAAATTTTTCCGTTTTACACAGATTCCGGTTTAGGCAGATTTGACTGTATAATGTTTGCCTTTTTTCATGCCAGATGGCGTAAGCATGCATTTACATAGAAATTTAAAAGTAAACAATGTATAACTGAAAGATAAAATTAAACTCCAATTCTTGGAAGTTTTAAAAATTTAAGAATTATTAAATTAAAAATACATTAAAATAGTGAATTTAATTATTAATATAATTGCTCATTTGTAGAACATTTATCTATTAATCGGAATTGGTCTCGATATTAATTATTCTTATTAGAATAGTTCTGTTGGTAACTTGTTATGTATTACTCACTGAAATTGGAGTCTGCATGACATGTGGATAAATTTCTTAAATTATTTTTTCATAAATTTTGATATAGTTTATGGTTTTAAGTTAAGATTTGTTGTGTTTATTGATTCATTTGTTTTGTAGGCTGTTAATTAATAAATCTGTATTCTTTAAATTTGTGTATTTCAACCCCTTAAAAAAAAAAAAAAAAATTAATTTTTCTGAACTTCTCAAATAAATTTTTAATCTTATTGGTCATTGGTGTTTCAGTGATCTTGTATCTCTTGCTTGGCTTCTACTATGCTTAATAGATCATTACAGTACGAAGCCGAAAATCTGGACTCCAAAAATCCGGACAATTTCGGCAGCGTTAATCATCATCAACAGCGATTTTTTTTTTTTTTTTTTTTTTAATAAATATATCTAAATAAAAAACCGAAAAAGTATTTTATTTCTTAGTAGTCTTCAAAACTGGCATTTGCAAAGTCTAAAAGAGGAAGGAGAAGAAGATTATAATAATAGTAACAATTCTTAAACATTTATCTAATTGAGAGCTAAATTCTATATTCTATTTCAATTATGCTCAAATTTTTAATTGAAAAACCTGAAGTATTAAAAAAATCACTGAAATTTTTTAAAAGTGGTATGTTTTTCTTATTTACTTTCTTTTATTGTAGCTTGTGCTAATTTTTGTATACAAATATTTCAATAAATCTTTTTTTTTTTTAAGTTTAATTTTTAGTTTTATTTATTGTTAAAGTTGATAAAAAAAAATATTACTGAATATATTTAACTAGTATGTTGTGGCCACCACAAGACTTTCTTCTATATTTTTATATTTTCCTATACAAATTCACTCAGTAACAATTAAAAAATAAGTTTTTTTTTTCGGTTAAAAGTAAAAAAAAAAAAAAAAATGATAACTGTTTTTAATTATGACATGTTTATAGTTCAACCATTCGTTTTAAAAGGTATTGACAAGACCTTTCGAAAAATACCCATCTTGAAAATTTACCCCTCCCGGAGGGCGGGGGGACCGACGCCCCTCCATGCACAAAATTTTTTTTCTAGTTAACTACTACTATTATCAATAATTTATATTAATTTTGCAATCACAAGTTTAAAATAACTCTCATTATGCACATTTATACGAAATTTTGTCCTATACTACCATGTTAAAAGTTTACAAAAAATGCGATCACAGCACCACCTGTTGAGCGATTGATCCCCAAATCTAATCAGCACCAGTTTATGTCAGGGTGCAACTAAATACCAAGTTTGGTTAAATTTCATTCATTTGTTCATGACATACAGTAGACACAAAATTCGTGATACACACACACAGACAGGCATTTTCTAAAAACTACCAATTCGTGTTCAGGACATCCCAAAACGTGTAAATCCATCAAAAAATGGAAGTCAAAAATTTTCACGAATCCAATACTTTTATATTACACATAGAAGAAAGTAAAAATCTTAATATATTATTTTTCACCTGAATTTGCATATTATCCAAGTACTTAAACCAAAATATTATATTTTTTAGGCATGACCAAAAAACCCGGGAAATTCGAAAATCCAGAATCGCCGCGGTCCCGACGATTCCGGATTTTCGGCTTTGTACTGTACATATATATTTATTTGTACTGTATATATATATATATATATATATATATATATATATATATATATATATATATATATATATATATATATATATATTTATTTATTTATCTTCATTCAATGTTGGGTTTTGTTAATGATTTGTTGAAATTTAATTCATTCCTTTTTAATTTGAGTTTTGTCGCAAGACAGAAACATTAACTGTATTTTTGGCTTGAATTAGCTATACAGTTTTCCGAAAACTTGTGATATCTCTGATTGTAGAAGTACATGTTCCCCCGAAGAGTGAATACTATTTTTGAGCATTTCCTATTCCAATTCTCATTTCCATGTTATCTTTTTTTCACATACATACATATATATATATATATATATATATATATATATTATAAAATTATTGATTAACATTTGATAACTTCCTTGAATTTCACATAAAAATCACACCTTGTTGGTCTTAGTGTTATGGTACTAAATGCTAACATTAGTGTAAGTAGTTTAAAATGCATTTATCTATTAAGTATCATAGAAAAAATAAGTGCTAACATTTAAATTGAATTGAAATAACTTATGTGTGTGCTGTTGGTATTATCATGTATCTATTAATTGCTAAATTTTATAACATTATTAAATTCTTCACTATATATATAGAAAACCTTTTCAAACATTTCAGTAGACGAAACCAAGTATCACATAAAGAACTAGATAAAACATGAATAAAAATTTCTGAAAAAATTAAGCATCCTTTATTTAAAACATACAACATCAGTACTTTTTCAAGGGCACAGACTCATTTTTGCATGCAAATTAGGTGATATTTCTGTCTTATTGTATGTAATTTGCTAAAAATTTACAGTAAGCTATGCCTAATATCATCCAAACGATGTGTAAATAATGTAAAACGTCAAACTCAAAGAGAAGGAGAAAAAACCTAGGGGTGCACCAGCATTCTCAGGCACCTGTGTGCAGAGTTTTACTTGGTGCCCTATATTACCTTTTTTTTAAAAATTGTTTTATAAAAAGTTATTCAGCAAGTCAACTGAATCTCAAACCTTAGTAAGTTTATTGAATAGCTAAGAAAAAAAGAAATGTACCAAATAAAATGAAATTTAAGAAGAAATAAATAAAAAGTGCATTTTGCAGAAAGGGAAAAATCTTATACAGGGAGTCAAAAAAAAAAAAAAAAAAAAAAAAAAAGGCAGTACAATTGTGAAGGGAAATAGAGAAAAACATAATAGGCAGATTTAGTGTTAATGTTGGGGCACAGAAATGCCACATTAAGGCATTTCCATAATTTAATAGCCAAAAGTATTTAGCTACTTATGTGAAAGCCCCAAACAAATATCGTGTAAATTCAAAAAGTTATGAGAGAGAATAAACAGAAATTCAATTCCTCACAAAATAAAAGCTGAACTACAAAGTGTTTTATGCATATTTTTATTTTGATTCAATCATTGCCCAATGGTAATACAGTGTTCACTAATTGTAAAGAAATATTAATAAAATCCCCTATCATCTTCCTTTTTTTTTTTTTTTTTTTTAAAGGGAGGAACTGAAATTTTGTTCATTCTATAACTCAAAATTTTTTGAATTTACACAATATTTCTTTGGGGTTTTCATATAAGTAGCACAATACTTTTGACTATTGAATTATGCAAATGAAACCGAAGCTTGTGCATGGTTAGTTAAAAAATTTAGTAAAAATACTCATGTTGCATAAAATATTAAAAAAATTAAATTTTTTTTCATTCCAATTGCAATTCTAGCTGTGTCTAATGTAATATGTCAAGTTTCCTAAAAATGGCTTTGCACTGGGTTTAATACCCCACGTTACAATTAAAAAAATGGCTTCCTTTCCAATTTTTGAAAGAAACCATTATATATCCATGGATATATGTGGTATGCTCCTCAAAATTTATACAGATAATTAAAAGAAACCTGACAATTGCATGCTACAGTCAAAAATAAATACCAAGCATTACTTTGTACAGGGTGATCCAAAAATCTTTATTTTTATTTAATTTTTTACTGGTCTTTTTTTCCTCTTCAGGACAAAACTTTCACTGAAATACATAAGGTATAACATGTTCTTTATATTCCCAAAGCTTCAAGAAAATTTCTGCAGAATTTTTCTAGATATTTGACAAAACATCTAAATTTGAAAGTGTCTAAATACTTACTGATAAACAGAGTATATCCTTAAAAATCTGTCTGGTATCACTATGTATCGTAAGTATTTTTTGATTACTTTAAGTATAGAAAAAGATTGTTCCACTGATGTTTCTTGTGGTTATGACAAAATAATCTCCAAAACATTTATAACGATTGGTTATATAGTGACTAAGATGTTAAAATAAATATTCTGAATTCTCTGATTTGATGTGGATTTATCTTTAAAGCTAAATACAAATTATCGAAAATGTGGAATTTTCACACATAAATGGTCTCCGTCAATGTCTGTTTAAATCTCGTAAGTTAATTTTATAATAAAATAAACTTTTTTATTAAGTGATAACAAGTATGTTGTGGCCATTATAAATAAACTCTTTTCTGTATTTTCCTATAGAAATTCACGCAGTAGAAGTTCTGTATTAAAATTTTTTCCCCCGTGATGAATGTAAACAATTTTTATCTCATTTTTCTTGAGTGCAGAAATGTTCGCCGGATATATACATCAGCCGCTTAATAAAATCACTTTGGCTCAGAACGAATGTGATTTTAATAAGCGGTGGGTACTGTATTATCTGTTTACAATTACCCCATACTATATGGGAGAAATGTTAAACAAGCCTTATAAATTTAAATAAAAACTTTAATGCAAAGTAAAATGCTCAAAACTTACATAAATGTTCAAAAATTAAGATTCCGACATTTTTTTAAACTAAAAGTTTTTTTTATTTAGTTTGTATGAATGATAATATTCAGAAGTGAACAAAAGT
Organism: Salticus scenicus; assembly: GCA_963930645.1. Taxonomy (NCBI): domain Eukaryota; kingdom Metazoa; phylum Arthropoda; class Arachnida; order Araneae; family Salticidae; genus Salticus; species Salticus scenicus. The sequence goes on from OZ005651.1 coordinate 163,825,942, forward strand.
GTTCACAATTACCCCCAACCTACCCTAATCTTTTAGAAGTCTATATATAAACATTTAAGCCTCTGCAAGCCCAGTTATTTATTCACAGACAATTCACAAACCCCGAGCATTTTAAGTGCGACTGTCTGCTGAATAGTCATAACTAAAAATAAGGTACAAAAAATGAAGAAACTTCTCAAAGGGTTAGCTGCCCAGATGAGTGATTTGAAAGCAGGACAAGAAAAGATGGAAACCAGATTAACTAAAGAAATTAAATCCATTCAAGAAAAACATGAATCTAATCCAGACGAAATGAAGAAAACTTTCCTCAGTAAAGGGTGACTTTATCACTGAAAATTATTATTGAAGGAAAACTTTCAACTGTGGAAGACAGAATTGAAGAGGTAGAATGTAAAGTCGATAAAGTTATAAGGATAGAAGATAATATTATGATAGTGTATTGAAGATAGAAGAGAGCTTTGAAGAGAAAGTTAAAGAAAATGTTGATCAAGAGCTGAAAGGAAGATTTACAGAAACAGAAAGTAAGTTTGAGAAAATAGAAAAAGAAATTGAGAGAAAGATGGAAGAGAAATTAGCATTGATGCATCATGAAGCTGAAAGAAAAGGTGAAAGAATACCAAATCAAGAATCAATAAAGCTTTCTACTTATGATAGCAGATTCACCTTGGCAAGTATTTAAGACACAGTTTTCCATCATACCTGAGGCTAGTGGCGAGATCCTACTTACTTTACTGCTAAGTCAGTGCATTTAGCAGCATCATTATGAGGCGATGCAGCTGAGATACTGGAAACTCTTTTAAAGGAACAGCGAGTGAATTCGACACTCTGACAAGAGTACTGGAGCTGCGTTTTGGAGAAAAATAGTCAAAAGTACATAGAAATCTCCATTAAGTCCTATCATCAGAGACCAGGTAAAAGTTTAGAAAAACTGGCATCAAATATTTAGAGACTACCACACTTACACTCAGACTGCCAAGCTGAATCTCTTGATTTATTTCTTCAATATTTCATAGATGCCATACGAAATCCAGAAACTCAAAAAGACCTTAGACTCTCAAATGTCAAGGATATTGAATCAGCTTTGGTGTATGCACCGAAAATTTAGGCAACCCAACAAGCCTACCTTAGAGAACCATAGCATCAGAGCAGTCTCATTGGATGATTCCCAAGCTGACCTTTTTATAAAAAAAAAAAAAAAAAAATCTGGCGGACCTCACTAAGAGATTACACAGTCTTGAGAGTAGGAAAGAATCCAAAGACTAAGTGGGGCTGTTGAAGAGACGGGCATGTAAAAAAAAGCTGCCCATTATAACAAACTAAAGAAAATGCTCAGAAGTCTTTACATGTACTGCACAAGAGCTAAAAAGAAATACCAGCTGATAAATCCAGTTGCTTGCCAAGCTACAGTTTCAATGTCATCAAAAGAAGATCTGAGGAGCAATAAAGAAGTTAGACAAGCCCAGTTAAAAGATCTTGATATAAAACCACTACAACTGAAGGAGACTTCCAGCACTAGACCTAGCTAGCAGGATATTTCCACATTGAGCTCTATCTTGACTAATGCTGACTAGGCCTCTGCAACTGATTTTAGTTTACATGCTATGCTTATTGCACATTTTATGCTGTGATTTTTATGTTAGCTGTTGTATAAGCTGTGTTCTCTGGTGAAATTGAAGTTTATACTTGTTAGACAGACCTGTAATGTAAATAAGCTTTTAGCTCCTGCATGACCTGTTATTCATTCATGGGCAATTCATGAACCCCAAGTATGCAAAATGTGATTACATTTATAGTAATCATTTTTTTTTTTTTTTTTTTTTTTAATTAGACTCATTTCTTCAGTCATCTTCATATCAAAAAGCACATCTTCCTTGCAATTTCAACTTACAAACCCACTTAAAAAAAAAAAAAAAAAAAAAAAAAGGCATTTCCATAGGCAGGGTTGGGAGGACAATACTAATTTATGACATATTACATTAGAATTAATAAAACAAAAAAAGTATATTATTCCTGGAGAATATGAGGGGGGGGGGAGGCAACTTTTTTCATGGGTTCTAAAATTATGGGCCTGATTCATTTGTTTATTCATGTTAAATGCATCAGAATGTAAACATCATCCCATCAATGTGATGACAGTAAAATGTACCAAAAATACGGTGCTAAAAAGCAATAATTTTATAATCAAACAGTATAATAAATTACAAAAAAAATAAATAAATAAATAAATAAATAAAAATCACATGAATTTTTTTGTTCTTGAAAAAATAACCTAAACTTTCATCAAGCAAAAATAAAAATAAGCATGAGTGCAGCTGCAGCATGAAAGCTGCTAACAAAGTTATTTATCTAGTGATCACAGCAGAGCGAAGCAAAATAGAGTGAGTCTGGGCTTTGATTGTATAATTAGAATGGTTTATCTGTCAATATATAGCATAATAGCTAAAACTTTCAAGAATTTTATGACAGCTTATATTTAAGGACATTTCAAGTTCTTTGTAAGTATTCAGAAAAATCAAGACGAGTACTACCTCTGAATTATTTAAAAAGAGAAAAATATATTCATGTGAAAAATATTGAGCAGTTTTATTTAGATTTGAATTTTGGATTTTATGAAAATATGTCTAGTATAAATGTTAACATTTATGATATGATGGAAAAAAGATTGAGCACTAAGCTGTGATACAATGTTCAGTACAAATTATATGAAAATATTAATATAGACCAGAAATATTCAGGACTAACTGACAAAATTAGTTATAACTACTCCTTTCCTGAGAAAAATTTTTAGTTAAATATCAGAAACTATATTTTTTATAGGTGAAACTTTTTTTTCTTTCTATTCATCAAATGATTCAAAATTTTTGGAAATGAGCAAACAAATAAATGATTCATGGGTTCCATTAAAAATAATTATTAAGGTTTTAACTTGCAGAAAAATCTCATTCTCATATTAATTGATTAAGCAACATTTGTTATTGAACTCCCTTCTATAAGTTTTTCATAATACTTCCTTAGTAAACTGATATTAAAAAAATCAGAAGAACATTAAAAAACTTATTACCTGCACAAACTAAGAAAACTTTTATACCCACATTTTAAGAATGCAATGTTATTACAGGAAATTAAAAAACCTACATAAAAAACTGAATTTATAATATATATAAAGATATTCAATTTTGAGTTTCATATACAAATTGATTAAAAAAAAAAAAAAGAACTTTAACTCTGATATGTTGGTAAAAATTATTTGCATTTAGATTGATAAATCTTCAAAAATTTCAATGAAATCGGCATGAATCATCATGCAGATAGTTTCAACTTATGCAAAGTAGTATAGAACTAATTAAAGACCAAATATTCATAAATATATTAAAGAATTAAGCATTCTTAAAAATTATACTGGAAACATTTATGTGAATATAATATTTACCTGGCTTGGTGTTTCAACACCTTGAAACTTGCTGCTTTTTGAAAGATCTGTACGTCTATTTCCAAAGTAATCCAAACTAGCCTAATTTATAGGAAAAAATCTGTATAAAAATGATACACAACTACATACTCCAATAAATTACATAGTCTTTCATGCTAAAGAGTTGGGTTGTCTATCAAATAACACTACATAAGCAACATAACTATAATCTACATAGAAACTTTAGAAGTAACATAAATAAGAACGTTAGAAGTAACATAACTATATCTTTAGAGCCATTCCCAAGAAAACAAAGACATGCTTAATATACAGAGGTAAGCAGTATATTATACTTGTACATAATATAGTATTATTCAATATGCATTTGTATATCGTATTTTTTGCAACATTTTAAAAAGTATTTGCATATTGTCTATAATATACGTTTTCTTCTGTACAGTGCTGGCAAAAAAAATCTTTACACTTGAGGGACAAAAAAAACTTTACATGTCAATTGCCATTCCTGCCATAAAAATGTGTTGAACCCCAATAATGACACTGGGTGCTAGTCGATTGCAGATGACCTTTCCCTATCCTATCAACAATCAGTTTGCCTTGTGGACTTTCAGAGTAGGGCTGTATGCTTTTTGCTCCTGTCATCCAGTATTTTTTTCATTTGTTATAAGTTTGAGAACCTACATCGGTATTCCCACTCCACACAATGGGTTGGATTAAGCTTAAAATGGAAGAAAAATCCCATGCCTTGACTCTGGTGTAGAAGGGAATCTCTAATGTAGCCAGAGATCTGGCAGATCATTCTAGATGTAGCCATCTGGCAAATGTTGCCAGAGACCCATGCCTAAACGGCTGCAGTTAGTAAGAAAATGTAAAGATGAGATGAAAAAATACTCACTGAAATGTGATATTTACAATAAACGACTAGAATGTTAAGATTTTGTCTTAAATGTTTACATTTTAATGACCTTGTAAAGATTTTCTACATCTGGCTACATCTAGAATGATCTGCCAGATCTCTAACTACATAAATCACAGAGATTCCATTCTCTAGCAGAGTCGAGGCATGAGATTTCTCTCCCATTTTAAGCTTTTTCTGACCCATTGTGTAGAGTGGGAATACCGATGTAAGTGCTCAAACTTTTGACAAATAAACTAAATATTAACCGGTGAAAGAAAAGAGCATACAGCCTTACTCTAAAAGTCCATGAGGTGAACTGAATGTTGATAGGATAGGGAAAGGTCTTCTGTGACCAACTAATGCCACATGTCATCACTGGGGTTAGACACATTTTTATGGTGGGAAAGGCAATTGACATGTAAAGTTTATTTTTGCTGCTCAAGTGTAAAGATTTTTCTTGCTGGCACTGTACTATATTATATATTTTACAGGACATAATATACAATATACTTTATTTCATATTTCAACTTCTTAAAAAAAGAAATCATCTCGGTGTTGGAACAGGACACTATGGGAGATTAATTCAAATGTTTCTTTCAAAGGCTGACATGTTGATTGTCTCTGTTAACAATGTAGAGGATTCTCTTTAACAAGACTGACCAAACAGGAACTGCAATAGTGATAACATCTAATTAAACACTATACAAAAGGGTAGTTTAAGATATCAGACACTGAGTATTAGTACAAAACAGATGTGTTTTTCTCATTCTTCTCACTCCATAGGGGTCTATAATTAACCCTGGGGTGTAAAAAATGGCCTTAGAGCGATAAACCAAAACAAATTAATCTTGTTTTCATAGGTGTCTAATTTTACGTATCTGCACATCTGGAAAGCAGAAGTGGTTAATACACTTCTTTTATTTTGAACCTTTTCCTTTGATAACAGAATTGGATATTTGAGAAAGACAGTTTTAAAGTATAGAAAATTTGGTTTAGTGTCTGGATGGAAATGCATTGTGGAAACACTGCCCCTAATTGCTTTCCAACTGAAACTATTTGTTTTCATTTTATCCATATTTCATTTTATTTATATATGTCTCAGTCATATAGAAAGGTATTAAATTTTACTTATTTTATTTCTTGAGACATGTATAAGGAAGACAATACTATTCCAAAAATTTCAGATGGAATTTTGTTTGCTATAGCTTCAAAAGATGGAAAGGGGTCTATACAAAAAATTATATTTAGATGTATAAAACAAATTTCAAGTTGCATTGATAAATATATTTATAAAGGTTTTCTTGATTATTATATAAAGTAAAAATTTATAATATTTAATCCTTAAATGTCTGATTATTTTTTTAATCAATTTAAAAATGTTTTATTCTTACCTCTATTAAATCATGGGAAAAATACTATAAAAAATCATACTTTATTTTAACTATACTTTACAGCTAAAACGCAATTTGTCAATCAGCAAACATGAGGCATTAGAGCTTCAATATTATTCTAATAATACTTTAGAAGACAAAATTGGGCAACACATGGCATTTAAGGGTTGAACCCAAAATCATGATATGGCAATAAAGAATTCCAATCAAATATACAGATTTATATACTTATGAAAAATAAATTATTCCTTAAAATTTTATGAGATATTGTCCATTTTCTTTTAATGGTCAGTATTCGTTGGCATTTGAATATCAAAACATACACTAGATAGAATAAGAAGACTCTACTTAAATCTTTATGATATATTTATTCTCATATTTCTAATGTAAGGCATATTAATACTTATGTTGAGAGAAATGAACTCCGATCAAGCAATCAGAGTGTCGAAAATTGAAATGTTCAACCAAATAAGCTATCCTCCTCTACATTTATACATTTTCCTTATCTTAATTTGCTGATTAATTTCATTAGGTTAGTTCGTATTTTAGTTTTCATGCTACAACACACTGTTTCCAATGTAATAATCCCCATAACACAAGTTTATGTCAAATATTGTCCTACTTCACATAAACTTCCAATTAAAGAAATAAAGACAATAAATTTCTGCCATCTTATGAAAAATCTTTAATCTATAATAATAAAAGATGTCTGTCCGTCTGTCTGAGCATCTATACAATCAGCCCCTACTGAATGCAGAAGTATAAAATTTGACATACGGGTACTCAGAAGCCTTCCCGAGGGGATAGTGAAAACAGAATTTAAAAAATTTAATTAGTTGCAGAGATATTAATTAAAATGTCAACCCATGTCCATCGAAAAATGACCGAGATTCAACAGTTAATTGCTTAAAAAAAAAAAAAAATCATTCCAGACAGCGGAGAATATCGTCTGCTGATTGAAAGGAAGCAAAACATCTGGAAATCATTAATGTCACATGTTCTTGAAGTGGGATTAAAAATTGCAAATTTCAAAATTCTTCAAATTTTCATTTACGTTGCATTTAAATTAATATTCGGATTACACAGCATATTATAAAGCTACTGTTCAATTTTCATGAAAATATATGAATAAAAAAAAAAAATTACATTTTTATTAGGAAAAGATTAAGTTTTCTTTTATATTTTGCAGTATTTTGAATTGAGATATGACGTTGAAATTTCGTAGTATTTGGTTTTAATGCCCGATAATTCAATTGTAAATATTTTTGAAAGAATAGAATTATTAGGGAGGGGGGAAAGGGGAAAAAAAAAGATTTACTGCGTTTGAAATTGGTATATTTAGGTTTTAAGGCAACATAAATCGATTGCGGATATTTTCGAGTGTAAAATTATTAGTAGGAATGGAAACGGGGGAAGGGGCAAAGATGTAGAAAAGGAATGGGAGTTTCAGAGAAAACCACGGAAAACCCAGAACACCTTTATTCTTTAATATTTTGCAGAGTTTCGAATTCCAATTTCTGCTGACATATCGTACTAAGGATTTTTAATGTTATATAGCCCGGAATTATGCAAGTTTCGGAGAAAACCATGGATAAGTCGGACAAATCTTTTTATAAAAATGTTTATATTAGCTTTGTATCTCAGCTTCTAATTAACATAATTTCATAAGTAATATATCATTTAAAAAGTTATTTGAACTGGAATTGAAGAGTATATGTTGCAAATCTTTGTCGCCACAGGACACTTTGATATTTTAATAATTCAATATCTAGAATTCTAATTATGCTTAAATTACTTATAACACATCATTTGAAATATTACGGACTTTTAAACTGATAATTATCAGTTTAAAAGCCGTAAAATTCCATATGGGAGTTTTAGAGAAAAACACAGAAAAGCCAGAACACCTTTATTACAATATCTCCGATTCTAATTAGGATGCAGACTTTCAAATTCGGATACTCCATTCACATTTCGTATTAAGGATTTTTAACACACAAGTTTCAAAGAAAAACCACGAAAAAATCAGACACAAATTTTGTTATAACAATGCTAATATTACCTTTGTATCTCAGCTTCTAATTTACATAATTCCATAGGTAAAATATCATTTTAAAAGTCTTAAACTGAAATTGAGGAGTACATATTGCAAATCTCTGTCGCCAGAGGTTGCTTTGACATTTTAATAATTCAATATCACTAATTCTGATTATCAGTAAATTACTTATAGGGAGAAGATTGGGAGAAGCGTAGGTCCCACCGAGTTACAGATTTGCCACCATCAGAATTTTCAAAGGTCCTTTACATGGTGAGCGGACAGGCTATTTCAAATCCTGTAACATAAAGCGGCACCTTGGTCGCCACAGAGCAAAAATTTGTTACAGTTAAAATTTTCAAATCGATTTGCAGTATGAGTGTGGAAGTTGTTGTAAGTTTTAAAACGGGGATAAGGCGTCGCAGGCGCCACTGAGCTGGACTTTGCTAAAGTCAAAATTTTGAAAGATCGTACACTGTGTGCGAACAGGCTGTCTCAGATATTGAAACGAGAAGAGGGCCCCCGTAGGCACTACCGAACGAGAATTTACTGTGATTAAATTTTTCAATAAAGTTATTTTCACTATATGAGCTGTTGTAGGACCTGAAACGGGAAAAAGACGCCGCAGGTGCTACCAAGCGGAAATTTCGTAAAGTCAGACTTTTCAAGGATCACGAACCAGCTGGTTGCCGAAGGAGTCTAGTTTTGAATAACTTAAGAAGCTTTTAAAATAGAATGTTGATATTAATAAAGTTAAAGCCAGTATCAAACTAATTTTAAAACTTGTCAGATACGTTTACAATTAAACGCTCTTGTAAAAATTCTCCCATTTTAAGAGAATCTTAAAATTTAAATAAAAAGTTTTTAAGATGAAATGTGTAATAGTGATATTCATGCCAGTATCATGAGTGATATTTTAAAACTAGTCAGATCTTTGTGATGTATGTCATCATAATGCACATTTATGCCAAATTATGCCCTATTCTCCCATGTTAAAGAAATCTTAATTTGAATAACTTACGAGGTTTTCAAATCTGAATGTTGCAAAAGAATAGGGGGTCTTTCCAGCATCATAAGTAATATTTTAAAACTGGTCCGATATCTTTATGATCAATTGTTCTTGTAATATTCTGTAGACAGATTAACACACTAACATATGGAAACCATAGATTTTATGATTTTTGGATTCAGACACTTTCAAAACATGTAAAAATGGCAAAAATCTATTAGTATGATAAGGAACTAAAGAAATAAAATGATCAAGATAATATAATTGAACAAAGCAAATTAATTTTTTCTTTACCTGTTATCTAATCAGGGAGAATGAGAATATTATATAATACTAGAGTAACTCGACCCGAACCTGAGTAGTGAATTTTGAATCAACCCAAAACCCAATCCAAACCCACCAAATAAATTTTAATCGACCCGAACCCACACTAAGAATTTTGATGACCCGCATCCAACCAGAACCCAACCCGAAACCCGGCCCAAAACCCGCATCTAAATCAAAATTAATAATTTATCTAAAAATCACAGAAAACATTTTTAATTTATAAAATAAAGTAAATTTGAATTGTCACACTGCTGTGTGTGTGGTAAATCATTTTAAAAAGAATTAAAAGTGTAATTACTAACCCTAAGTTATAACTAAGTTAAATATTAAAAATTATTAATCCATTTTTCAGATTTTTTTTAAAACTATTTATGTGTGTTGTAAACTTCAAAGTGTACAAAAATGGGTTTCTAGTTTTACTGTTTAATTCTTATCACACATGCAATAATATTAATATAATACAATGTTACAGATGCAAACTAAACATCCACTAAACTCATCTAAATCTACATTCTTATAACTTCTTAAATACATCTGCAAGAGAAAAAAATATTAATTATCAGTTTAAATTCACAATCTATTTTAAAAGAATATGAGTAATCAAAATAGATGAATCATACATCTGGTTACTGTGCGAGAAGTAGACTGTTTTCAACAGCTTATATTCTAAATAATTACTGTTTTTTTTTTTTTTTTTTTTTGTTCATTGCTTTAGTTGGATATGGATGTTTATTTTACTATGATAATTCGGGTAAGCGTAGTATACTCACATCTTGGATGTACAGAGCAAACAAATTTCTACTTTATTAAGATAAATTTTTTTTTAAAGATGTTCTCAAGTCAACCTGATTCGTTGTAAACTAAACCCGACTTGAACCACAGTAATAAAAATTCAGTCAACCCGACCTGAACCTGACCTGCACGAAAACTAAATCAGTTAACCCGACCTGAACCACGGGTTGGGTAAAATTGGGTTACCGGACCCAATGCAGGACTATATAATACTACATTGTACTCCATTTTATAAAGAGAAATTTCCTCATTATGATGAAAGTTTCTTTTTAAGAAAGGAATTTTTTTTTTCACAAGTGCATTTTCTAATTATTGATGAATTCATGAATGTCTAAATATTTTTATTTAAATATCATGAAATATTATATTTAAATAAAAAGCCACCCATATGGATGGTAGTAGGGCCCGGGTTCGAATCCCGGACAAGGCATGGATGTGTTGCCCCTGTCAGGAGTAGAGATAGCCTCCACCCATTAGGTGCTCCTTCACAAACAGCCATCAGTTCAGCAACCTCTGCCCCAGTCAACAGTAGAAGATTTAAGGGAGAGGGGGCTGAAGCCTCCCCCCCCCCCCCCAAAAAAAAAAAAACTTTGACATTCACAAAACTTATAAAGGAAAATAACTTAAATTCATATTGGAATTTTGTACAACATTTTTAGTAAAATCTTTTTAAATAATTATCTGTTCTAGTTCAATAAACTTCAGCAATAAAAAACCTCTCTAAAAAGTCCACCTTTATTTAAGGGCCACCCCCTATAAGAGCCAATTTTTCTCGGTCCCAGAATTTCTTCTTTGACTTATTACTTATTTACCTCAATTCAATGCCCATGTACAAATGCATATCTCTGTTAAGGATCACATTTTGCAAGAGCAGGTATAATGTTGTGTAACTCTTGATGTGTACTGACCACTTTTCATATGTAACTTCTTTAAAAAGAACCTTCTTGTTCAAGGTTATAGCCAAACTATTTTTTGAAGAGGGGGGGAGGGGGGGGTTCTAACTTTAGTACATAGTTTTTAGAGTTAAAAGGTAAGTTTGTTTCATAAATTTTCAGCAAATCTGAAAATTTTGGGGGGTTGTTTAAAATTACCAACCCCTTCCCCTGGCTACCGCTTTGAGTTTATGACTCTCCAATTTCAAAATTATAGCAGATATTTCCTATGCATATGCTGGTGAAGAAAAGAAGTGTTTTTAATAAGACTTTATAGATTTTAGTGTGCATATTGTAGGTGAAATTCAGGCTTGAAAAAGTGAATTCTGTGTCATACTAATATTCAAGTAATAATTAAAAAAGTTTTTAAGAGAGTAGTGTTGAATTTAAATAGCAAAATTAAAATATTAAATATAGTTTAGATTAAAAATTACAAGCTAAACCTATTATTTCAAGAGTTTTTGGTGAGCTTAATAAAAACCCCTTATTCCTTCAGAAATGATGTTAAATTGATCAATTTGATCTAGGATATAATAAAATTCTTATAAACGAAATTGCTGCAAAAGACTATTTAAAATTAAAACTAACATTAATGACTTATTACAAAGTGGTAGAGACAAATAATGTAAATTTGAATAATTGAATCTACTTCCTTCATAATCATTCTTGCCTGAATTATGATTTTTTTTAACAACTTCTAATAAAAGATAACCTCACTAGAGGGTGATTTTTTTTCTCTTTTTTTACAGCATCATGAGTAGTTTTCCTATAAAGGTTTCACTTTTTTTTTTTTTTTTTTTTTTTTTTTTTTTTAATATACTTTCCAACAAAGTTGAAAAGTTCATTTCAGAAAATTTTGGAGTGGAAGGCTAGGCTGATTTTTTTTTTATACCAACTATGTGAAAAATACCAGAGCCAGGAATCGAACCCGGGCCTTCCACTTTACGTGCGGATACTCAAACCATTGAGCTACTCTGGCTGATCACCAGCTAGGCATTTCTCACATAACAATTGTCGGCAAAGTCACTGAGTCTGTAAATACAGTTATATCAAGCAGGGCTGCCAACCTCTGGGAGTGCTAAAGTGTAGTTAAAAAGCAAAAAAAGTGTAGTTTTAAGCTACAAAGTGTAGTCGCTAAAAAATTAGAAAATACTTAAAATATAAATAAGCATAAAATCTTTTGTTTACATTATGACTTACTTTCTGAAATTTATTGATTTTTAATAATCAAACATACAAAAATAATAGCAATTTTATACAAATTTACCTTTTATATTAACATGGATACATGAAAATACACTAATTCTAATATAATACACTAATATAATATCGCAGAGTTGCCAAAACGCAGCTCTCAAAACGTGCAAATCCATCAAAAACCCGAGGTCGAAAATTTTTACGAATCCAATACTTTCTTCTATTGAATATAGAAGAAAGTAAAAAGTTATAAAAATATCATTGTATCATCCATGCGATTAATATATCGAACAGTATGTGAACTCAATACGCAAGAACAACAAAGATGAGATGAGAACGAGAACGTTGCAATGAGAGCAAGCGCAGAAAGCATAATCACCACAATGCACTTCGAAATAAATCCACTTTTGATTTCAGAAGCAGTCATAAGCGAACAAAAACAAAAACTTGCATCTGCCGCTTTGCCTTCTTCCCCCAGTTGCAGTATGACAGACGGAAAGTCTGTTTCTCTTCACCCGCACCTCGCAAGGCGCAATCCCCCCCCCCCTCCCATCTTCGGAGGTTCGGAGAGCATATTTCTTCTGCTGTTGCCTCATCCTAGTGCTCTTCTCCACGCATTCAAGCCGCTTTCGCTTCGCGCTCGGCGCCGGCTTGCCGTACTTTGAAATCAAAAGAACGGATGTTCCGTTCGTTCAAAAATTTTAGGATGATGATAAAATTTTAGTTATAATTTTAGGAAAACCTCAAACCATAAGGAATTTTAGGAACGCTGCGAGGCCTGTAAACAAGATGACGATGGGGAAAGGAAAAGCGTAGCTTTAAGTATACAATGCGTAGAGTGTAGTAGAAGCAGGCTAAAGCGTAGTTACTACGCCAATTGCATAGTTATTGGCAGCCCTGTATCAAGTGACATTAATATCCATGGCACAACTCCAATAGTCCACGAAATTTTAATTTAATTTAGAAATTGTGGTCTAATGGTAACTTAATGACTTAACCTTGTAATACACTTTTTTAAAAGTATATTGCCCACCTCTTAATATACAAATCATTTAACAATAAGGCGTATATAAAACTCAACAATTATCTGCTTCCCAGTAATTAAATCTTAATTCAGCCTATTTACTCATATTTGTAGAAGAAACCAGTTTTTATTAAAAACAATGGTTTTTTTTCCTTCATCTCATTTGACTAATTTATATATTTTATTAAATTATAAGTTAATTACTACATGCAATGTTAAACTAGTCATTGATGTATCTAAGAAAAATATTTTTCTTCAATAGTCCTTGATCAGTAAAATAATTAACCAATTACTATACTATACCAATGTAGCAAGGAATTATAAAAATTTAAAGCTTTTTTGGAAAAGAGCAAATGAAATACTTAGCTTACTATACACAAATGAGTACTTTTTTTAGCCTATGATATATTCTATTCAATCACAGTACATAATTGCTTTTTCCTACTACTACAAAAATAATAAGCCAAGGATTTTTTAAAGCTTATTTTTTCTCAATGTTATACCAAATTCAATATCTAACATAGCATATATTAAAAATATTGCTTTAAAAAGCAAAGACAACTTTCCCTAATCTTTATACGTATAAAAGGCAATGTTTGTGTGTCTGTGTGTGGACAGCATAGCGCAAAGACAATATCTCGGACAGTCACGTGTTTTGACATGAAGGTGCCCTCCGAGGGGTCCTTGTGCACCTCGAAGACCGATTTTCAAATTTTTGATTTGTTTTCTTTTAATTAAAATATGAAAATATTAACTTCATAATAGCTGTAAATATAGCCATTAAAATTTTATCCTTAATTTAATTGTTGCCAAAAAAAATTTACGAGTTATTTTTTTTCTCTCTCTTCGACGGGAAAATAAATGCATTTACTTAAGCATGAACAATAATTAAAAAAAAAAAAAAAAAAAAAAAAAAACTGCCCATGATGTCACATTTGACTGTTTCTTTATTACAATAAACTATGAACTATAAATTTATTTTATCAGTTTTATTTATAGATCCTAGTGGGTGATTTTTTTAAATTTTGGCACTGAAATAAACCAAATGTTTTTCGCCAAGAAGTTTAACTTAGCAACAGACATTTTAATCCATTTTAATTTAGCAACAGCCAATTAAAGAAATTAAACCAAAATAGTAATCACATAAATGATCTATTTTTATCTGAATAGATAATTTTATAGGGGGAAAAAAAGGTTTTAAAAATAGAAAAATTATTTCAAGCCTAAAATCCATTAAAAGAATATGAAGAATTCTTACAAATTAATAAAAAGGTGTCCGATAAAAGTATCAGCAAAATAGGGTTCCCCCTTTTGTACAAGAAAATATATTAAAGAAAAAAAAAAAAAAAAAATCACTAATATGGTGACAAAAATTCAAAAGTTGCCAAGGGAGAGATTTAATAAAGCTGTGTAGCACGGTAAGGTTTACATATTTATTTATTTATTTTTTACATACCAATCACTACACTAATTTATAATACAAATATACGAACTGCTGTGTGTGACTGTACTTGCATGCTTGTCCAGCAGAAACATTTGATTAATTTAAATTAATATTTAAATAAATAAAAATACGTTTTATGGCAAATATATACAACCATAAAAATATTAGTTGTCTAAAATGCGGCAGAAATAGTGCTCATAGCATATTGTTATAAGGTATTAATTCTTTGCCCCGGATCATTAGCACCGTTGCAATGAAAGCAGTTTTATAGGCGAAGTGAAAATAAAAATATAATTCATTCATTGACTTTCAGTAGGGTCAATCTTGGCAACAAACTTTGTGAGTGGGCGACCGAATTTGGTGATAAGGCAACCAAATTTGATTAAAAATAGTACTTTAGAATTCCTCAAGTTACGAAGATCTCAGACACATGGGATCACAGATTGAGCTTTCCATGGGATTCTCGATTGAATCATCGCAAAAGTTATAAATAGGAATGAGCTGATTTATGCGAGAGAGTATGTATTCACTGCAAATCAGAGTTATTCAGAGACCTATTCTGAGTGATTGCACTTTAAGGATTGAGCTCTAAGCAAATGAACATTTTTCTTGAGCTTGCAAAGATTTATGCTCCAGAGTATTTGATGTTATTTGCTTCACTCCTGTGGAACAAGTGACTGTTTTTCAGAATGTTCCAGAACATTCATCTAATAGTGACTTTTGCTATATGAGTAACAGTTTCAACTGTTTCCAGAACAGTCGAAGAATAAGCTTTACTATTGGATTGTTTTCTTGAATATTCATTTTAATAATAGTTTTGTTGTATAGATTCAAGAAAACAAAAATATTTAACATCACTGAGGAGATCCCATACTGAAGCTGTGGAGATAATAGTCGCCAATTGAAATATATTTATTTAAATGTTTCAATTATTCAATTAAAAAGAAATTTTAATGTACTGACTAGTGAAGTGGTCAAAGCCTGTTAGTTTTAAATATAAAGGCTTGTTTTGTATACTATATGATTTGGTACTTTCAGTAAATCATCCATCATTACATAATGCAGATTTGCAAAATGAAGTTTAAATTTGTAAATAAATAATGAATACAGAATTTTCATAAACAATTTTAGAAATTATGCTACTGCAATATACTCACTTCAGCACTGCCGAATAATCCAGCTTCAACAAGCCAAACACAAATCATTGTACCAGTTCTACCTTTTCCTCCTTTACAATGCACAGCAATAATGTTATTTTTGTCCTGATCAAACCATTCTTTAACATTCTTGACAAATCTCACCATGTCACTAAATATTTATAAAAAGTAAAATATATTTCCTGTACTAAAAAAGACTTAACAAATCTAAAAACACACAGCACAACATTACAAAACTTTGGTTATCTACATTAAGAATGTAGATATATTTGCTTATATATGGATGGACTTATATTCGGAGAGTGCACATTTTTTCTTTAAAATATTACCCAAAAATTCAAAACTTGTATAATAAAGCCTATACTCATAACTTAGACTAGAAAAAGTTTTATTAAGTCTATATTAGTAACTGTATGCATGACGTTAAAGACTGCATTACATACCTGCTAAAACTGAAGGATCAAAATAAGGGAGATTCTATAAGTCACATTTTCAGGCCTACACAACATTGAAAGGTTTTTGGTCATAGGTTAGAATTTAATGGTTTAAATCCATGGCTTAAAGTATCAAAAATCTATATGCATATGTGAATTTAATAAGTAAAAATCTAGTCTTTAATTAAAAATAGTGCTTGCTATTAAGACACCAAAATTTTTTTTCAGCAAAATTCTTGCCTAAAAAATTTAAGATCTTTTGAAGTTTTTGATAAATTATAAGTTTAGATTACTCAGAAAAAGGAAGAAATGTATCAGGATAAGGGAGAGTAAGAGACGGTCCCAAAATGAAGCATGAAAGTATAATTTGTTTATAAGTTTGAACTTTCATGTGATACAAAATTATCGAAAAAAAAAAAAAAAATGAGGGTACTATTTTTGTGTCTAATTACCAAAATACACAACTTAATTAACTGTAAAATAATTATTTAATTCAGGAATTTTAGGCAGAAAACAAAATCAGCACCTTTTTTTTTTTTTTTTTAAGCATTGGTAAAATGCTGCAGCAATTTGTTGCAAAAAATATTTATCAAAAAGCAGTAACTTTGTGATAAAATAATCACATACTCAGAATCAACTTTAACAAAACAGCAAAGATATTAAGATTAATTGCTGCACATTATTGCATTACTAGTAATAAATATAAGAGTTAGTATAATTCACTAATTCCTCTCCCCCCCCCCCTAAAATTTTTGGTTATGGTTCCTCTTTGTATTTGCATTGATATCTGTAGAATATGACATGGACAGTTTTCATATGACTTTCCCCCCCCTCCCCCCCCATAAAAGCTGCATTCAAAACTCAAAAAGTTGAAAGTTTAAGTGTTATGTTCCAATTGTTATATTCATGTATTTATTGTAGCCTTGTACTATTTTTTATGCACATTTTGATACTTTTATAATAGCTGCAAGCAAATAAACCAATATCAGATGTTTTGTTTTGGTGATGATGTCCTATCAAATCAGCAACCTAACTAGTTTTTAAAAAAAAGTTTTTTTTTTCTTTCAAGGCTGCTTCAGACATATTTGAAATGTATTTTAAATATTCTAAAATTGCATTAAATATATAATTTTAAAAACTAATGTTTTTTTAAATATTATTTATCTTTGGTTTACACATTTCTTCAAAAATATCAAAGAACTGTAACATCAGGAACAAACTCACAACGAACAATCTCTGATGTTGAAAAACATTGTGTATGCTTTTATTTCACTCTAAGCATGACATGCTTTCTTGGCCTTTGGGAGGTTTTACTAAGAGGATTTGCTGTTTTATTTTTGGATCATAGCTATTAATCTAACTTTTGTCACCTGTTATGACCTTAGAAATAAAGTTGACATCCTTATTAGCTTTTGCAGAGTTCAAAATAAATATTCGTATATTGTTCCTTTTGATAATTTGCCAGAACACTGAATAAATTTTGTATCAATGCACTGTTTATTCAAATTATCAGTCAAAATTTCTTTGGTAGTTTTATAACTGATTTCAACATTGTCGGCAAGTTCTTTGATTGTTAGGACATCTTTTGGTACGAGCTTTTCCAGTTTGTTCTATACTTTCATCTGTTTCGCTTTTACCTAATTACCCACCCTAAATACTTGTCGTTTTCAAGTAAATAATTACCTAACTTGAAACAAGAGTGTTATTAAAAAGCAGTAGTCTGATATCTGATTAAAAGTTTCATTGCTTTCAAAGCATATTTATTGAAGTTTTTGCAGAGACAAGCGATAGACAAACTGAGGTCAAAAACATTTTTTAACTTTGTTTTTAGAAAGTGTTAAACATAAATATACAGACATTCCAAATATTTTTATACTACTGTTTGAATTACTTGGGGAAGAAAAAAAAAGAACTTTAATAATATAAAACAAACAGAGAAAATGATTCTTACATATATATAATGATAACAATGAGAACGAAAAATAAACAGATGAATAATTTGCCACAACAACCTACAAAAGCCAATTTGGTAACTAGTTATGTATAATATACAGATTTTATTTTATGCTTAAAAAAAAAAAAAAAAAAAAAAGATAAAGAAACATACAAATGCTAACTGTGCCAAGTTAGCCCACCTTTCCCTTTTAATTTCTTTTACAGTAGCAGGCCTGCTCAGGGTTTTTCTAGTGATAATAATACAGTACTAGTGCCATCAGAGTTCCTAAAATCATCCCTTCTAGGATAGGCAAGTCATGACAATAGTAAGCAGGAATGACAAACCTGCAAATACTAAACTGAAAAGGTAGAACGTATGCGAGACTGCTATGAAATAGTAACATGCGGTGGTAGACATGACATAACATTTTAAATTTCATTTACTTTGCAACTATGTTTTCCTGCAGACTGCTTTATGCTTATGGGTTGATCTATCTAAAATCAGTGGTTTTTAACACTTTCGCGATCGCATGTTTTTGTAATTTTGACAGTAGGCTCCACCTGCGGGCTTTATTCTTTTATATTATATTATTTTAAATCAATCTTTTCTGTATTCATATTGAAAGTATAATTAAATATACATCACAATTATACTCTTTCTAACCAAAGTATTTGTATCCATAATGCATTGATTTCACAAATGTGAATATTGGGTATAATATTAAGAAATAATGTAACCTATGTAATCTAAAGAAATACCTACTGGCAGAGTTACAGATTTTCAAATGACGTGAAATCACGTCAGCAGTCGTGAATGTGTTAACATAATCTTCAACAACTTGATTCAATTGGGGAAAAAAAAAAAAAAAAAACAGTATATATATATCCTACTTATAAAACTTTGCACTCAATTTTACCATGCTCCCATCATCTTACGAAACTCAAAATACATATTACTCAAGTCTAGTTTCATCCATCACAAGGTAGCCTTTATCCTTCAACAGGCTATTTCCTATAAGGATATTGGTAGTATTCTTTATACATACATTAGATGAATAAACAAGTTAATTTTTGAAAAGAAACTACAAAACAAAAATCTCTTTAGAGTTATTCAGGATAATTTGTTTTACGCACTTTAAAAATCAAAATTCAACACTATTTTAAAACAATGTTCATTATTGAAATAAGCGAATAAATAAAAACATGAAACAAATAATTTGAAGTGATAATAAAATCTTACACTAAAGAAGGAACATTATGATCATCTATGATAAATCTTTCTACTCTGCCATGAAAATAAGTATCATCATATGTCTTTTCACTGCACAAATTATATACTTTGTAATGATCTTTATGCTTGGTATCAAGAAACCTTGCTACTTCCTGAAATTAAAAAAATATATGTAAAATCTGACAACTAAAAAAAAATACAACAACATTTCTCTAGGTTTAACAATTACCTTAATTGGATTTCTATACAAAGACATTTTTCCATATGATGGAAAAGACATAGCAATGACTCTTTCTGCAAAAGTCAAAATTGTGAAATTATATTAAATAATCTATATAACATAGGTATGAAACTACACATATGAAACTATCTTCAATATTAGAATAGTCATTTACATGGAAAATATTAAAATAAATAAAGATCTACCTGTAACATATGTCAAATCTAAGTCAAAGCCGTCCTTTTGATATCGACGCTTATTTTGAGATACCATTTGACGAGCACCTTTCACTAAATGCTTTCTTTCAGTATAAAGTCGTACAAATGCTACAATTCTAATTAAACGTCCAGCAACAACAAGTCTAAAAATATTAAAAGCAATATAAATAATTAGAAGCAAATTCAAATCTTAAAAATAAAATTCAAAGAAGGTTTAACAAATATATACTTAAAACTTTAAATAACAAAAAAGTACAAACTTTTTTGCTTTATAGCAATATACAGAAAAGATCAGAAAAAAAAAACAGCTTTTAATATTTACTAAAACTACTATTTTATTATATGATTTAATCATTTACAATATTTGATATTGTAACAAGTAGAACAAAGCTACAATTTAAAAAAATAAAAAATGCTTATGGTGAAGAATATGAGCAATAATCGATATTTATTTTTATGATTCAAAAAGTCTTATTTGAGATTTCTTCTATCAACAGTACAAATGGTTTTTATTTTTTCAACACTTAAATAAAGCTCTAAATTAGTAGTCACCAGTTGTCAATGGACAACCAATACATTGAAAATGGCTATCAAAAATTCAAACTCCAGTCGCCAAAAATGGTGACACATAATTTATTTCTAAAAATATCGAATAAAGTGCCATGCTTGCCAAAAACTGCTGCAGAATCAATGTTTCTATGGAGAACGATAGAAAACTGTGGTTAGATATAACAAACTGTAGAATTGGGCTTCTGACAGTATTTTTTTTTTTTTTAAAGTACTTCTGATTTCAAAGATTTCAATGAAAGAATTAATTTGCTTTCTAAAATAAATAAAAAAAAATCTGTCATTCTTAGCACGTATCACTATCAACAATTTATCCATCTATGAAAGCATAAAAATTGAAGAATGATGCTGAAATAATAGCGTGAAAATTGTGATTATTTGTAAATTTTATC
Organism: Salticus scenicus; assembly: GCA_963930645.1. Taxonomy (NCBI): domain Eukaryota; kingdom Metazoa; phylum Arthropoda; class Arachnida; order Araneae; family Salticidae; genus Salticus; species Salticus scenicus. The sequence continues at coordinate 163,846,572 of OZ005651.1, forward strand.
AATGAACAGTGAAATGGTTCCACATTTTAATAATAGGCCACAAAATCGTTGCATATTTTGGAAAACAGCTTTAAAGAATTGTGAATTTCATCAATTGCTGATGAAATAATCGCATATTTCTTCAGTTACTTGTTTTGCAAAACAGCTTTTAACAATTAGAGGAGAAATGATTCTGTATTTCAACAATGGGATGCAAAATTGCCGATTTCAGTAAATATAGCTTTGTAAAAAGGTTCAATATTATCAATTTATGACAAAATAATACAATCTCAAAAATAGGCCCCAAAATGTACTTCAGGTAATACCATTGAAAATATTGCAAATTTTGTCAATTAATGGCGAAAAATACCCAATTTCATCTACTATTTGATATTAAACATAAATTTTGATAAATAACAGTAAAATAATTCCTATTTCAGTACTAGGACAAAAAATTGTGTATTTTCAAAAATAGCTTTAAAGGAGTGAAATTTTTTTTTATTAGTGATTAAATATCACTTATTTTGACAATTTTTTGCAATATTAAAATTCTAATAATTAGCAGCAAGATAATTATGTTCCTCAATAACAGGCTGCAAAATCATTGTATATTATCTTTGTGTAAGTAACTTTGAAAAAAGGTCACATTTCATTGATTTGCAATGAAATAATCTCAAATTTCCACAATTAGTTGCATTTATAATGTTGAGTTAAATGTAAATTTTTACAATCAGTGGCAAAATGATTCTATATTTGAATAATTGTTTGCAAATTTTTACATATTTTGAAAAATGACTTTGAAAAAGTGAATTTATCGATAAACAATGAAATAATCGTGTATTCCAATGTATTAGTGATGAAATAATCAAGAATTTCCATAATTAGTTATAAAATATAAATTTTGAAAATTAGCAGCAAAATGATTCAGAGTTTCAATAATAGCCCCAAAATTAATGCATATTTTGGGAAATAGCTTTGAATGAAGAGCAAATTTTATCCATTAGTGATGAAATAATTGCATGTTCTGGTAATAATTTGTATTAAGCATAAATTTTGGCCATTAGAGGTTAAATATGAAAATAAAATGACCACATATTTCGGTAATTGGCTGCAAAAAAATAATTGCATATTTCTAAAATCAGCTTTAAAAAGAATACAAACAGCAATTTTTATTAATTGGCCATATATCTTAAAGTGACTACCAAAAATGTAAAAGTGGCTACCATTTTTTTTTTATGACTCTGGTAGCCAGTGGCTACTATTCATAATTTGTTGTCTAGAGCATTACTGTTCATTGCCAGAATGTACACTACCACTTTTAGTAATAACTAATGATAAGAATGAAATAAAGACTCCGTAAACAAAATAGATTAGTATCAACAATTTCAGACAGGGGAAAATTTAGTGCTACAGTATTTCATACAAATTTCAGTTATTTAAAATACCATAAAATCCACAGCTCAGGATGAGATGTGCAAATTTCAGATCATAAAAGGAATATTACATTTAAGTTAGTAAAGCTGTATGAATTTAACAAAAGAAAGTACACAATAAGAATGTAGCTGTAGTACAGATAAGAATGATGTACAGAAAAGAACTGTTTAAAACTTACAAAAAAAAAAAAAAAAAAAAAAAATCTAGTTAATTTAAGAAATATACCTATATAATTGAAAAACTCATTTACTAATGATTAATACATTTAATTTACATCAAAACTAAAAATGACCTTTGCAGCACTTCTAGCTAATGCTGCAGCCATCCTCAGGCATGCTGAGTGAACTGAATGTGGTTTTCCCACTTGCTCTGCTTCTTTCTCTTCCAACATACCAAAACAGACAGTATCGTCCATTTTGTTAGGTTCCGAGAAACTACACAAGTTGCAATTCACCAAAATTTCAGCCTCTCTTTTAATTGCATATTGATTATTATAATAATTTTGAAAAGCTTTTGAAATCTATTTCAAAACTAGATTTTAAAATTAGCCCATTATAATAATTTTCAATATGCAGTGATGCCGCTAGTCTCAAAATCCTAGGACCCAGTACTTTAAAAAAATCTGGGTCCTTTTTTTGAAAAATGGGTCCCACATAAATGAATTTATATATTACAGATATAAATTAAAATTTTATCTTAGTGTAGATTAAAAACAGTTTTTTTAGGAATTTTTAACCAGCTCTTTTTGAGATTGTCTTAAAACTAATATTATGTAGGAGGTGGTTGCTGTTAAGAAACAACTGAAAACATTTAGCTCAATGTGCTCTGGAACCAGGGGGGAAAAAAAAAAAAAAAAAAAAAAAAAAAAAAAGAAATCATGCAGCACGCATTGATTAGTAACACTTTCCAACTGTACGTAATTGTTGTATCTAATAACTTTTAATCTGAAAAAGTTAATCATATCATATTCTATACAAAGCATTATTTTAGAATATTAAAAATACATGTGAATGTTTTTATGATTGTTACAATAGAAAGATTTTAAATATAACTTTAAAAAAATTCTGTCCTAAAATTTAATCCATTGACTTTTTTTGTTTGTTGTTGCCTCTGTAAACAAACTAGTTGCACAGGATCCATTGTCATTTTAAATAGGGAACATTCCACAGTGCACTTTCTTGTATCATTTTTAAAATATTCTAAAAATATTTTACAACGCCAGGAGCCTGAAACAGATAGAAAAGTAGACAATCGGACAGACAGATACACAAATTGAAATCATATTCCCACTAAAAATATAAGAAAGTGTTAAAACGCTTAATGTAAACGAAAGTACAATTCTAGCAAATTTTTATTAATAGCTCTTAATGTAATTGAATATTTTTGTGTGGCCCTGTAAATCTAATGCTAATCATACTATATTAAATAGAAGGCACTCTTTTGTGCATACGAATGATTTATTTCAACTGCATTAAGCTTTCTGCAAAGTAAAATTATTTAAATTTGGTTTATAAAAAAAACTCACAGAACGCAATACTTTGGAATACTTTCAAGTGCCCCTATACACAAAAAATAAATGTACTCTTTTACATAAGAAATGTACTCTATCTTACGTAAGAAACATCCGAAAGGGAACTTTAATAACATTAAAATTTCATTAAAGTTTCTATGCAGTAAAGGTATTAAAATATGGTTTATAGAAACTCCTCTCATAGAATACAAAGCTTTCGAATATTTTTGGGTGCCCCTGTACACAAACCAGTAGAGGTATAAACTTCATTTTCAATAGAGAACAACCGATAGTGAACTTTAATAACATATATCAGTTTAAAAAAATTCCATAAATATTTACGGGTGTTAAAGCACAGACAGACGGACATATACACAAATTGAAATCATATTCACACTTGACAAATGTTAGAAAGTGTTAAAAATGCTTAACGTAAACGAAAGTACAATTTTAGCAAATTTTATTAATAGCTTTTAATATAAATGAATATTTTTGTATCACCCTGTAAATCTAATGCTAATCATGCTATATTCTATGCAAAGCCTTCTTTTGTGCACACAAATAATATATTTCAATTTCATAAAACTTTGTAGAAAGTAAAGTTATTAAAATTTGATTTACAGAAATAGCCCTCACAGAACGCAATGCTTTAGAATGCTTTTGACTGTCCCTGTACATAAACCAGTGGTGATATTTTCTCTACTTTTGACAGGAAATATCCAATAATAAACTTGAATAACGTATTTCAATTTTATTAAGATATATGTACAGTAAAGATATGAAAATATGGTTTATAGAAATACCTATCATAGAACACAATGCTTTGAAATACTTTCAGGTGTCCCTGCACACACACCAGTTGAGGTACAAACTCCATTTTCAATAGAGAACATCCGACAGTGAACTTGAATAACATCAGTTTCAAGAAATTCCATAAATATTTACGGGAGTTAGAAAGTTTTTTTTTTTTTTTTTTGTTTGAGAGAGAAATGAGTTTTCAGATAAGCAGATTGATTACAAAATTTAGTTGCATTCCACTTCAAATACAGTACAGGATCCATTATCTGGCAATTGCGGGACCGATCTGATTTCGGTTATCAGAATTTTCTGGATATCGGCCCCTGCTGAAAATGGAAATACCACATCTACAAAAGCTACTCCAAGTCCCCCACCCTCCTTTAACCACAAAATAACTTACCAATATACTATGCCGAAAACTTAATGTATTAGAGAAAAAAAATAAGTGTACTTAAAACCAATGTAACATTTAAAATGAGATTAAAAATACATTTTAATTAAAAACATTAAAAACATAAGACAGACGTTTCGTCTAGAACACTAGCCCTCCTCAGTGTCAAACATACAAGCACAAACAACATTTACAAAAATTCATAATACATCATAGCAAGATTAAATATTCAGGAGGAATAGCTTTAGCCTCGTTTAAGGCAAAATGTTGCATTTTGGTAAAAGCGCCCTCTAGAAAACTACGGGATTCATAGATATTTATATTAGAAGCTAAAATTTTAAAGTTTTCAAAATCTGGAATATGATCACTATTGAGAGAATGGATTACGAGTTTTGATTTTAAATCTCCTGTTTTAAATGAGCGTTTATGTTCCTTTAATCTAATTTCACCTGCTCTGCCAGTTTCACCAATATATGTAGAATCACAATTTTTACAAGGAATACTATAGATTACACCTAGACGTATAAGAGGGGGGACAGCGGGTTTAAAGTTTGAGATAAAGTTACTAATACGGAGTTGAGGTTTAAAGCTAGTACAGATATTAACTGTTCTAAGTAATTTAGAGATATTTTCAGAAATACCTTTATAATGATATCATAATACAACTAGAGGGGACTTTAAAATTAATTCAAGTCCCCTCTAGTTGTATTATGATATCATTAGATGGTGTATCTCTCTTTACTTCTATTCCTATATCATTTGCATGTAATATTCAAGATATTTATCCTAATTTCAATGTTGACACTAATTTAAATTTAAATACTGTACTTGATCTTACAACTTTTTGTTTATATTCAAATTGTTTTATTTTTAATGATTCTTACTATCGTCAAATTAACGGTACTGCCATGGGTGCCCCTATATCTGTCGTTACAGCTGAAATTGTAATCCAACACTTAGAAAACAAAATTAATTCCCAGTTACATGATAAGATTTTTTTCTGGAAAAGATATGTGGATGATATTTTTATAATTACTAAGCAACTTTATGTTAACGATATTTTAGATTTTGCTAACTCTTTATGTCCTGCTATCCAGTTTACCCTTGAAACTGAAATTAATAATGAACTACCCTTTCTTGACATCCTTATAATGCATAAAACAGTCAATGATTTTTTACATTTTTCAACTTCAGTTTATAGAATACCCACCTTCTCTGGTCAATATCTTAACTTCAATTCAGCTAATCCTTTATCGCATAAAATTGCTGTCATTCGTACTCTTTTACATCGTGCAAAGCATTATTGTAGTAATTCCGAATTATTAAATATAGAACTATCCAAAATTTTTTTCTGATTTAAAAAATAATGGTTACCCCCCTCGTTTTATTAAAAGAATTCATAAAGAATTATATTTTTCATATAAATCAGTTTATCCTAAAGTTAAAAATTCCACTTATCGTACGACTATCCCTTATTATAAAGGTATTTCTGAAAATATCTCTAAATTACTTAGAACATTTAATATCTGTACTAGCTTTAAACCTCAACTCCGTATTAGTAACTTTCGCTCAAACTTTAAACCCGCTGTCCCCCCTCTTAAACGTCTAGGTGTAATCTTTAGTATTCCTTGTAAAAATTGTGATTCTACATATATTGGTGAAACTGGCAGAACAGGTGAAATTAGATTAAAGGAATATAAACGCTCATTTAAAACAGGAGATTTAAAATCAAAACTCGTAATCCATTCTCTCAATAGTGATCATATTCCAGATTTTGAAAACTTTAAAATTTTAGCTTCTAATATAAATATCTATGAATCCCGTAGTTTTCTAGAGGGCGCTTTTACCAAAATGCAACATTCTGCCTTGAACGAGGCTAAAGCTATTACTCCTGAATATTTAATCTTGCTATGATGTATTATGAATTTTTTTTAAATGTTGTTTGTGCTTGTATGTTTGACACTGAGGAGGGATAGTGTTCTAGATGAAACGTCTGTCTTATGTTTTAATTTTTTTAATTAAAACGTATTTTTAAAGTTTTAAATTTTTGTATTTTTTATCTCATTTTAAATGTTACATTGGTTTTAATATATTAATGAGACGTATAAATTATGTTTAATTTTATTAAAATAAGTGTACTTACTTATGTGTAAACGAAATTATTATAATAACATTCTGACATTAGCAAAAATATTTTTTTTTTTGCTTAACTTAGCAAACATATTACCTTTTTTAATACTTAGCTTTTGTTAATAAAGTTCCTTGAATCTTAATATGGACATAATGTCATGTTCCTGTAACCACATTCATTCATTCGCTCCATTTGTTTTGCTTTGTTTGAATGAACTTGGAATGCAGCAGGGTGAGGCGATTCAGTGTATTGGCACTTTTATATGGTAACTTTTTTGTATTAGGAATTCATTTTTGCATTTCAGAACTTTGTTTATACACTGACCACTCGTGTGTGTTTATCGTATTGGAATTGGATAGAAATGTTTTTGCATTCTTTGAAAGAATGGTTTTGCGACCATTTTTCGAATTTCATATTTCGGCTAAGCTTTGATAGAGGGCACCCATTGGTGATTCATTACGCAGTGATGTGATTTGGTGTATCAATCTTTTTGCATGGAACATTTTTTTCTTGTCTTGGAATCAGAACTTTGTTTTTGATTTTGCATCGGCCGCTTGTTTGTGTTTAACGTATAGGATAGCTTATTTTTTCTTTATGGTAAAATGGAGTTTTAAAGGTTTTTTTCCTTCAGAGAAAAATGCTTAAAAAATATAAGGAAAATATCAGTTTTAAACAAGAAATATATTCTAAAAACGAAAATTACGCATCTCCTGGGACCCACCACAATAAATTTTTCGCATCCTGCCTCTGATTTTTTGCGTAATTTATGCACTACAGCACTTAAACAGCATCTCTGAATATGAAATTAAAAGCAAGGCTGTTGAAATTTTGGTGAATTGCAACTCATTAATTTCTCGAAACCTGCCGAAATGGATGAAAAATGGCATGCTATGATGGAACAGGAAGACAGGAAGAAGCAAAGCAAGTGAGACCACATACAGTTCACTCAGCTTGCCTGGGGACAGTTATAGCTTCAGCCAAAAGTGCTAGCAAGGGTGATTTTAAGATGGTTTAAATGTAAATTTTAATTCCTATAATTGTTTATTTAAAAACAAGTATGTTCTAATTTGAAAGATTTTTACTGAAAATAACCATAATTTTTTACTCTGTATTTGTCAGATTGAAAACAGGGATTTCCCCTCCTTATTCCTTTATCAAATGTTTTTATAAATATTTTGATTATGACCCTAGTAACAGTATCCTAATTATCAGAAATGCTTTTGCCTGGATTTTAAAATACTAAAACTTTTGATATCACCCATTACTTACTGCTTTGACATAAGTTCATTAATATTTTGTATCCAGATTGCAATGCCATTTTATTCAATTAAATGTTGCATTTTTGTCAAGAGAATTACTACTATGCAAATAACATATTGATTGGCGTCAATAGTATAAGGAACAAAAAATGAAAAATCTACTTCATATGCAATTTAGAGCTGTGTATTTGTTAAATTTAGTTGTGGGAATAGATTTCTAGATTAACCTACAAATACAGGCTTTTAAATTTAAAACCCTTTTCCTCTTTACAATCAAGAATGTAAAGAGGATTTCAGTAATTTGCAGATTTTAAGTCAATGGATTTCCAGCACTTTACTGTACTTTTTACTTATTTTTATCCGAATTAAAAATTATACAAGACCATATAATTATTAGTGATGCAACAAATATAACTGCACCAGTAAATTAGGATCTAAACAGAAGGGGTAAAACTTCAAAAAGAACATTTCAAGAAAGAGGACTACTACATACTACATAAGAGGACTACTACTACATAAGAGGACGACCACATTAACTGAATGAGCATAACAAGTTACCGTATATTTCCGTGTATAAGCTGAGAATTTTTGGAAATTTTTCGGAAGCTGAAGTACGGGGGTTGGCATCTTCGTTTTTTTTTTTTATAGAAGTACTTTTTTTTTGTTGAAGATTGCCTTGAGGCACTGATAAAAGTACTCAAAAGTAGAAATATACAAAATAATTTAGATACGTCATTAAAAAAAAATGACACAATCTGTCTTTAAATGGATTATTTATGCAAACATCCAGCGACTGTAGCATCGACGTTTGTCCTCTTGGTATTACGCCGACTATCTTTTTCAGCTGCCGGCACTTGTCATTCATTGCATGTGCGAGTGCGTCTGTTCGATGCCTGTGCTAGCCTCCCTTCTGATAGGGTTGCCAGAGTTAAAACAATTGCCATTGGCGAACACGCAGCGATCGTTTTATGTCATAGCTAAGCAAGGTAAGGAATTCTATTGAATAAGCACGCATTTCACGCAATTTCATTGGACAGATTAACCTGAAAGCTTTATAGATTGGCAATATTTTTGCCATTTTGGCGATATACTCGAACTTTAAAAGAGTTTTTTTTCAATTCAGCTTATACACGGGTTTGAAATTTCAGGCAAATTTCTGAAGGGAAAAACACATTCTCGGTTTATATACGGATCGGCTTATATTCAGAAATATACGGTACTTCTCTTAATTAAATGCAGCTGCTTCTCTTTGCAAGTTCAGAAATTAAAGTAACCTAAGTAAAGATTAATCTGTTAATGCATTGACAATCAAATTTTAAAATTTAAAGAAACTGATTTCTAACATTTTGGCTAGATAAAGGATGAAAACCACTATTTGAAGAGAGAATTAAATAGATATGATACTATCATTGCAGAAACACAGGTTTGTTACTGGTAATAAAGGTAATTAGGATGTAGTGCTACAGTTTGATTTGAATTATTCAGCACTGAAGTTTCTCCTTGGCAGCAGGGCTGTAGCGAGCGTGTGTATGAGGGGGCTGCCCCTCAATGTCTAAGAAGATACTCCAGTCTGACTATCGACAGATTTACCAAATGGCTTTTTCTTTAAGTTGGTTTTTATTTTTTATGAATTTTTTAAACCAGCAAATAAGTCAACTAAAAAAAAAAGCAGTTGGTCAGCAGATGAATCTAATTTTGACTTCAATTGTAAAAAACTCAATAAAGACACTTTAGTTAGCCTATCAACAGATTACCTCAGATTTTTTCTTTAATTCTGATAATTTTTTTAAAAATGCAAATAAGCTGATTGTAAAAGTCTGACTGTTTCAGGAGTGAAATTACCTAACATACAAAGGAGACTTATTAAAGATATATCAGATAGCTTATAGCTACCTATAAAAAGTGATATTTGGAGAGTTCTTAATACATTTTAAGGCAAATTAAACATTCAGAATAAATTATTTTGTTTTTACAGAAATTTTCTTAACATGAAATTCAGAGATGGCAAAATTTTCAAAAACCCTGAATTCAGGGGTAGCCCCTGAAAAGTTTTGCCCCTGCCATTTGCCATTTGAAAATTCTCTTGATAGGCTAGCTGGAATGTTTTTATTAAACTTCGGAGGGGAAATCAAAAAATGATTTATCCACCAGTCAGATGCATTTTTAGTCCATCTATACTCTTGCTTTTGCCTCCAAGGCAGTAGTACGTGTTCTTTTGCACCTGATGAAGAAAGGCTACGTCCTTTCGAAACCGGTTGTGCTGGCTTAAAATTTATGGTGTGTAAAGAAGTTTTAACATCTAATATTGATTGTACACCAGTTTTGAATTTTGTTTTGGCTATACTCTTGAATGACAATCAAGTTGTCAAATCAGATTTTTTTTTTTTTTGCCCCAAAGCTCAATAAGATGGCTATTGTTGGCTTATCCAGACCGAGACAGCTGATATTTTTCTCTACTTGGCTTTTATTTTTCATAAAAATTTTCAAACTTCGAATAGACCAACTGGAAAATTATTCGATCATCGGACAAAAATGTCTTTTTTCTTGAACTCCAAAGCTGAATAAAAATATTCTAATCAGGCTACCCAGAGACAACCTGATTTCCCCCCCTCTCCATCCTCCAGTTAGCTTTTATTTTTTGATGAAAATTTTCAAATTAGAAAATGATTGACTGTGAAAGTATTCTGTCATCAGAGAAATCTTTGACACCTGTTGCACAGCTCAATTAAAAAACACTCCAGTTGGTATACTGACAGACAACCCGATTCCCCCCCCCCCTCAGACATTTAATCTGATAAGTTTTTTTTTTATAACTGTAAATAGGTCAACTGCTTTGACTTTGAATATTAATGGAGGACTTGGCATGGGATTATAAAAAAAAAAAAAAAGGCAAATATTGTCTAGAATGCCAAAAATAAATAGGAAAGTAAACAGCTGTTTTGGCAGAATTTAGCGTATCATCTAGTTCGGTAACATTTAGCTTAGAGCACTTCTCTCTCATTTCTTTATACACTAAAAATGGTACGCTAAATGCTACCAAAACAGTTGTTGGCTTTCCTATTTATTTTTGGCATTCTAGATGCTCATTAAACCAGGACTGTGATTTAAAATGCATTCCTAATCACTACAAACCAACACCATGGGCATTAGCACATAGAGGCAAGGGGGGGGGGTGGCACTTGTTCCCTCCTGGAAAATTTGTGTAATAAAATTTGTGTCACGGAGTCAGAGTCAAACCGACCTGACTTGCTTTTACAGGTTGGCTCTAACCCTTCCCTGTGAACAGAGTTTAAATAGACTTGACAGTATGTGTTTCGGATTAGTGTTAGTTTAGAATAAGCTGTACATTTTTTTTAAATAAAATGTTTTTTACATACATAAAAATTTGTTGCAGTAAATGCTTATACACAGGCTTACTTAATTACCTCAATCAACCTGAATTTAAAATATATATGTTCAAATTTAGCAATTTTAAATTTGCCCCTTCCTGAAAAATTTTCTGGCAACACCACTGACCAACACTCTAACCTGGCACTTCTAGTCTAATTGAGAAACTATACACTGCCAGGAAATTTCCTTTTTACCCGTTTACCAATTCAAAACTCTATAAAAACACCAGTTGGTCTATGGATTTACAACCCAAATGACTTTTTCCAGTTAACTTGTAATTCTAATGTGATTTTTGATACTGTAGGCCTATAATTTTATTTGAAATACATGCAAAAGGACATTCAAAGAATTATGACAAGTTTGAAAAAAATTAATAGAGCTGTTCTTTAAGACACCCAATTCACAGACCTAAAATGGGGCCAATCAAATCAGGATGACTATAAATTTTCATGCAGTAACCAACTAATACATGCAAAGAACATCTAAATGTATGTTTACACCGCAAATTTAAAGAAAATCATTTAAGTCATTTCTGAGATACCGACTTTAGTTGAAATAGGGATCTACTTTCGGTGAACTTCTTGGCAAACTCATCAATACACATGACCAATCTTAATTATAAAAATTTCATTGTTTTATCTTTTTTCATTTTGGACGTGTGTGAGAGTCAATCCCTTTTTTCTCTTCCCCTCCTCCAACTAACCTATATACCGTGTGATTCAAAATAGATGATAGAGATTATCGCGTAAATTAAGAAAGAAACATACTTCCAATTACAAAATTGGTGCAAATTAAGAGTAGATTTCAGATATGGCATTTTCTTGTACAACGGGCTGTATGCATATTAAAGTATGAAATTTAATTTTTATATGGTCCCTCCTATCATATGATTTATAAATGAATTTAAATCCTCAAGTTTGGATTTAAGTTTAAATTCAACAGAAAATGTTTATTAAAAAATTACCAGTATATCTGATTCAAGAATTTCGATATTATGTAATTTTTTATGTCAAGGACCTTTACCCTTCAATTGATATTCCCAAAATAAATATGTTAATTTCCAATAAAATCCTTGAACAATATAGATAATAAAATCAGTGAAACCCTCTGAAGGACTAATAACTTACTTCTTAATTAACTCGTACTTCTCTTTCAATAATAAAATATATAAACAAAATAAATGTGTCCCCATGGGCTCTCCCATATCTGGTATTATTCCTGAATTAAAACTACACACCCTTGAAGATTCTCATATTAAATTTTCTAATGACTTTAAAAAATTTTGGTTTCATTATGTGGATGACGTTTTTGCTGTCATTCCTAAAAATAAAGACCCACAACATATCCTTCATAATCTTAATAAACTTGACAAAAATATTAAATTCACACTGGAAATTGAAAATAATTATACTCTAAATTTTCTTGATGTAAAAATTAAAAAATAATCCTTTTGATACTACTATCTACAGGAAACCCACTAACACTAATGAAATTATTAATAGTAAATGTAAAACCACCTATGCCTATAAATTAGCAGCTTTACAGTCTTGTATTAATCATGCCATCCTCATCTGTTCCAACTAAATTTTATTAAAGGACGAACTCAGCTACATTAAAAATATTGGTCAAGGAGCAGGTTACAGCAAAAATCTTATCAAACTGTATAAAAAATGTCTAAAACCCCTTAACTTAATAATGCTCAAAAAGAAACTCGTATTTTTACCCCCTCTATCCCTTATTGTAAAGGTGCCGCTATGAAAAAAAAAAAAAAAATGAAAGTAAAAAACATGTAGGGTTCATACTCAAATATGGGGAAAAAATTCCCCGAGTTTTCTTTGAGTTCCCAGACAATTTTCAAGAAAATATTAGCGACATATTACAAGAAATGCTCCTCTAGACAGGACAAAATACAGCTACTTCCACTGTATGATGTCATATTACTGCCGATCATGATAGAAATTCAGGTAGAAATTATTATTTACATGCATATCTTCACAATACTTAATGATTTAAATTTTGATACGAAGCTAAACAAGAAAAACATAACTTGAGAGAAAAACACTTGTTTTTCTAGGTTTTATAATTGATTTTCCTTGACTTTTAATGAAAATTTTTATTTTCCCAGAGTTTTCCCTGACTTTTTTTAACAAATTCCAAATTCCCTGAGTATTCCTTGTTTTCCAGGTTTTCCCTGAGGAGTATGAACCCTGACGTGGTACAAACATCTCTATCAAATCCAATTCTAACATTTTTCACTGTATTCGCAACGATAAAGATCTAACTAACAATAATGAAACAGCCAGTACTATTTACAAAATCAATTTTAATTTTATAAATAATGAAAAAGCTACTTATATCAGAATGACAAAAAGAAAAATTAAAGATCGCGAAAAAGAACACCTTGATGACATAAAATTTAATAAACCTTCAACTGTCTTCTCTAGAGTTAACAATCAATAACCCAATTGATATTGATACCATTAACTTCCAAAAAACAGCTGAGCTGATTATTATATAACTCTCATACTTATGTCCTTAAACGTGAAGCAATAGAAATACTAACATGTACCCTTGCAACTAACGACCGTGAACACAGCATTATTCCCCCAAGACTGGCAACTCATGATAAATGAACTGAAGAGAAGTAATGAGGCAAAATCAAATATAAAGCCGGTGAAAATGTAAACAGAGCTACAACATACTGAAGATGGCCACGACGATGGCTGAAAGTGCTTTAGAAAGAAGCCATAAAGGTAACTAATTAATTTTGAATTGGAAGTATGTTTATATCTTTATTAGTTTATGAGATAATCGTTGTATCACCTATTTTGAATCATTCGGTATAATATATATTTAAGAAAAAAAAAAAAACCTTTTTTGGACTTAAAAGATTTTAAAACATGTAAATAAGACTAAAACTAGATATTAAAATTTTTAACCAAAAACAATACTTCTATTATATATTGTAGGAGGGCAAAAAAATACATATCTTATTGAATCTATTTTAACATTAGTCGAGTTCAAACCATTGTTGAGTCGGCTAATTTTATTACCCTCTCCCGCCCCCCCCCCCCCCCCAAAAAAAAAAAATCGTTTGCTACAGTCCTGCTTGCGAGGATTTGTAGATTAGTGTAGATATCATCAGCATTGCATATTTATTTTAACATTTCTTTACAACTTTTTACCTAAATTCGTATGTCAACACACAAATTCTTTAATATCTGTACAATTTCTATACTTTCCTCCACCACAAGATTTTTTTTTCCCCCTTATCTCATCACAAAATCTAGTAACATTCTGTCAGATACATCAAGTTACACATGGTTTCAAACAGTGATTTGGAGGAAAGGAAAATAAAACACCTAGTATATATAATCTAACTGTTTACAAAAAACACATTTGTATCTAAAATTTAGATCCACATACAAAGTTTTATCTTAACTGATTTAATTAAAAATTAATAGATACCAATTTCTCAATAGTTAAAAAATAAATTAGGAAGATGCAAAATAAAAAATTCATAAATATTTAAAAAGGAAAAAAAAATTGCAAAGATAGCAGATATAATTAATAAAATAAACTTACTTTGCATATCCAAAACCAAGATCACTTGATGTATAAATGACAGTGACAATAAATGAGACAATCACTACTACCAGATCTACCAAATTAAACCACTCATCTGAAAAACGTCTGGGTCTATAAAATAAATGCATGATAAATTTCTATTTTCAAAAATTAAATAATGATTTTTTTTTTTTTTTTTTTTTTTTTTTTTTTACAAAAAGAAAAAAATTATGTGTTTCCATAGATATTTAAGTGTCACTAAGAAGAATTATTTTAAAAAATGTTAAGTATTTTTAAATAAAATTCAATAAAGTACATTTATGCATACAAGTTTATCAAGATTTACAGAAGAATTACTTTAATTTATAAATTGCTGACTTGATAAAATGTTCCTACGAAATATAAAAAGTAAAATAGTCATTTTATTTTTCAGTAGAAATTTAGCTATGATGATCAGAACTGTCTGAATTAACCCTTTATCTACTGACAGTACTTTAAAGTATCATTAGTTAAAAAAGCATATAAAAACAAACTTATGGAAGAAATATCAAAGGCATTTATAAGAACAGAACATACATAGCTCCTTTTATTCATACTACAAGGCATTAGGTGCTACATGTAACCACTTTTATTCAAGAAAGGATTCTAAAGAGCACTGCCACTGTTTTTGCTTGGAATTTTTTTTACGATCTTCACATACATTTGATTTATTCTTGTGTTCTCAAAATTGAGGAGACCCTTTGATAAATTTTAATATATTTTTCATAAGTGTAGAACCTTAATAAAAAGCAATATTGTTGTAAAATTAGTTTAAATGATAGATTTACTACTTCTAACTTCTGAACTGTGATTTTTATTAGAAAAATTATCACATTTAAAGAACAGGAGAATAAATATATACTTGCATATATATACATATTTCTAAATGTGGTTCAAAAGATGAGTTTGCCCCTCCCCACCCACACAAACTTGTGTTCCGGCACCTTTGTTTTCCACTGCCATGCACCTATATAGAAAAAGTCTATATAGTCTCCAGTGTAGGGTATGATTACGAGAAATCAGCTAGCTGTTAAATTGGTTGAAGAAAACAGATTGTGTCAGCATTTCTATTTTAACCTCAGCTTTATTAAGGAATACTGTTTACTTCCACTGCATTTTTTTTTTTTTTTTTTTTTTTGACATTTATAAAAAGGAATCGAGCTTCAATATTTTAACCTAAGAACTTTTTCCATAACCGTTTTTTGAAGTTCGTAAAAAAAAAAAAAAAAAAAAAAAAATAATCCAATTTTGACTTTAATCTTAGCAAATTTACTAAGTAATTAGTAAACCCTGGTAATTAACCCTGGGTAATTTTTGAATATTTAGTGATTTGTAAATGATTTTTTTTTTTTTTTTAACATTCTTAAAAAAGAACCTGGTTTCATTCTTTAGCTTAATACAGTAAACTTTTGTCCCCCTACAAATTTCATAAACATTTATACAGTTGATAATCTATAAGCTGCATACTCATAATTCGCAATTTTCTATAATCCACACTCACTCTGCAAATGTAAGCAAAAGATTTTGCAGTAACGAAATTCCAATATTTTGGATGTATATGAGAAAATATGATGTTAATTTACATACTAAAATGGAAAAAAAAAAAAAAAAAAAAAAGAGTAAAATTTAATTTAGATATATATAATTAATTTTAAAAGGAAAAAAATAATTATACTCTTATTGCCTTATACTTTTTTAGCGAATCTGAACACCGTCTGAATAATTATTCAATTGGTGATCAAATAAAACACATGCAAGTACAGTTTTCTAACTCATGGCAATAACAGCATTGCTCATTGGTTGAAAAAAAAAAATGACATGTGTCAGTGGGATTGTGTATTTTCACAGATGTTTAAGGACCATTAGTGCAAATGTTCTTTTTAGGGTGGTATTTCAAAAATACACAAAACTATTTAAGGAAAAATTTATACCAGCATTTGTTTTGAAGATAAGATCTACAATGCAGTCATTAAAAAATGCATCAAACTAATATTGCAAGTATCTGGCTGCATACTGTTATTCACAGTTCAGAAGTAGGAGTACAGTTTTTAATGAATTACTCATTTAAGGTTTAAATTATACATTGCTTCTACTTCATTAAATAAATTTTATTGTTTTATATATCTATTAGTATTACCTTCATTACATTGTATAAAAACAAACAATTCTAATTCTAGCTTCATTAAACAAAGTTTATTGTTTTATGTACCTTATACTAATTCATGTAGCGATGAAATGGCATCATTTATCTATAATTTGCAAAAATCTATAATCCGCACAAGTTCTAGAACCAAGGTGTGCGGATTAAAGATCTTCAACTGTAGAAATTTAGTTTCAGTTTTTCTGCCCACACTATATTAAGTTTTATACTTATTTGAAAAAAAAGTTTATTCAGAATTAATACAGTGATTTTTGTAATCTTATATGCAAGGCTATGGGGTCCACAAATCTCTTTGTTTAGAAAGATATCCAGTTAAAGATATAAAATCATACAAATTTGCAATTTGTGTTTGCTCGATTCTGGCTAATATGATAGCCTGGGAAATACAAAGGGGGGTCTGCAAATATATTTTGTTATAGCAATTATATATTTACTAAAACTAAATTCAGATGAGATACACACAGTTCAATAAATAACTAAGCATATTAAATTGATCATAACATCAATGTATTGCTACACTGCAGTGTAAAACTGGCGATACGTCATGATATCAGAATTTCAACAACATCTAGTCCTAGTTCTTACATAATTTATTGTTTCATGTAATTTTCAAAACATTTTTAGGTAGGGGAAGAATTTTTCCCTATGCCTAATTTTTTAAAAAGATAGCTTTTAAAAATGTTTAAAAAGAAAAA
Source organism: Salticus scenicus (assembly GCA_963930645.1). Lineage (NCBI taxonomy): Eukaryota > Metazoa > Arthropoda > Arachnida > Araneae > Salticidae > Salticus > Salticus scenicus. The sequence goes on from OZ005651.1 coordinate 163,863,926, forward strand.
AAAAAAGTCAAAATTATTGAATTGCATCAACTAATTTAAGTATCAGAACAAAATTAAGTAATTCACTAAAATTATAAACTTACCCTTTAGCTAATATTCTAAGGAGGACTTCTAGCATGAAATAGGACACAAAACACAATGCAGCTATTTCAAATGCTTTATTCTCTTTTTCACTTGTATTTGGAAGTGACAGAGCCGTAATAACAATGCAAATGTCTGTAACTATCAACATCAGGCTAAAAACCCTAAATAGTTAATGCATATTCATTTAATATTGACAGCTAAATATCTTAAGATGCCTAAATATATATATAAATGAAAACTAACCTGAAAAGTAAGTGCTCAACAATTCTGCGTAGTTGAAATTGCAAATACCTAAAAAAGCATGAACATATTTAAAAATACTGTTGTGCATCACAAAATTTATCAGTGAAAGTCAAAACATTTTCTAAGAAAATAACTAATGATTGCCTAACAACTATAGATTTGTCCATTTCTTGGTTAATTATTCCTTCTGTGCAAAAAATTTACTTTAAAAAAGTAATCTTACTCACACACAGTGATATTGGCAGAAATTTTTTCAGGGCAGGACAAACTGAAAACTGTAAAAGTTTCGATATAATTTAGAATTTAAGTTTGACTAAATGGCTAATTGAGTGGTTAATTCAGAAAATTAAGCAAAATCTGAATAAAAGCACAACATTTTTTTTTTCCCAACTTAATTTAAGCTGTAATATTTTATAAAAGTATACAGCTTGTTACAGACCAACCCAAATCCGAAAAATTTACTGTTGACTGAAACTCTACTCTTGTGAAAAGATTACAGTCAATCTAATCCCCGAGACCGGTATCTAATTGGCTCTGATATAAACAGTATTCGGCAATTTAAATAATCATCTACTTTAACAGCATAGTTTTAAAGCTTTGAATATTACTTAAAAATAATTTTTTTACCGAATAGAATTTTCCCAGGAGGGGGCAAGTCTCCCCCCCCCCCTCTCTTGCCTCTATATGCCAACACCCATGTTTACACAGAGAAAGTTAAAGATAACCGACAAATGTAGAAGCAATCAGTTGACACCCACTCAATAAGAAGTCTGACCTACAAGTCTGCATGGACCAGTAAATTTGTAAATTCATTTAAAGTTATAATTTTTTTTTTCATTCTCAGAGCTGCCAACCTCACGACTAAAAATTTAGGAGCAAGCGACTTAAAAAATCGGAGCAACTATTATGATACGAAAATTTTAAATAAGGTATAAATAAGATTTTCATATATAATCTACATTTGCACAGTCTTAATAGATTTCTCCAAATCAATGAAACTATCAAAGAATGATCAAATAAACAGTACAGAAAAAAAAAAAAAAAGAAAAGAAAAAATATATAAATTCTATTCTAGTATACTATACTTATAATTCTGACTCACACTACAAAGATTTAACTTTGTAGATGTTATATAACTGAACTGCGAATTTAAAATCATGTTAAATAACATTTTTATCTTCATTTTATTTATTTTACAATTAACAAGAAAACAAAATTATAGTTTTTGTTTTGAAATAGAACAGTAGGTACACTGAGAATATTTTTTTAATTCACAAAAAAAGAAAAATAATAAGATGAGTTTCCTTAAAAATAACAACAGTGATCCTTATGTTGTAGATTGAGAAAGCTTGAACATCAGAGGATGTTAGATCTTTGATTGCAAGCTAGAGCTGGGAGGGGGATAAAAGATAAGAGTGAGAATTAATTTTATTACTTCATTATAGGTTTTTAAGTCTAATAAAGCTACTTTAAAATGAATATTGACAATTATTTTGTGGGTGGAAAAAGATTGGATAACAAATGGCTTCTGCAGAGAATTTAATAACTAATCGCTAGTTGGAAATAAGAAAAGAGGGGGGGATAAAAAACATTTACGTGAGTTGAAATATTGAATAATTATATTTCTTTATATGTTCTAGAATCTCAGAGTAAGTTTAAAATGAATATTAACATTCATGTTGTGGATGGAAAAAGACTGGAAATCAGAAGGCTTCTGTAAAGTGTTTGATTTATAATAATAGTTAAATGGGGTTTCTTTTTTATAAATGAACGATATTCACAGCTTTTTAAAAAACGGAAGAAATCAATTTAATATCGGAAGCCGGAAAATTAGCTTACAATTTTGAAAACTTTTGCCAAAAACAGAAAAAATGGTGAAAAAATAATGAAAAAATTATAAATAAATGTCATTTGAAAAATCGGGGGGGTTTTCCTATATAGATTGTATAATTTTCGGATTAACGGAGCAAACTGATGAAAATCTGAGCAATTGGCAGCTATGCACTCTATTTTCTAATTACATATAATTCTATATAGAAACTTATTTTTGTATTGAAAAATATGCTTTTTGTAATCATTAAATAATGTATTTTTTTTTTAATCAACTACAAATTACTAGGTATAAAAACTCTTATAAACTGTATTAAAATGAATTCTCTTTAATGTGGTTTAGCACAGTCTTTTTGTATGTGCATTATAATTTAGAAAATAAAAAAACATTAGTTAGAATGAATATAATTGATAATTAAAATACTAATTTAATACTTGCCATAAATAAATATAAATTTAATGAAACTTAAATAACAAAAAAAAAAAAAAAAAATTAAGAAAAACAGAAAGCCAGCCATGCTAGCAGCCAAAACAGCACGTTTGATTAAGTATAACAGAGACAGTAAAGTGATTCGGTCTTAGGAGATGAAAGTTCAAGTGTAGGGTTACTGCTTAATAAGATTTTATTGCCAAATGGTGATGCAGTAGGAAGCTGTTATCACAACATCGCCACTGCACTGGTTTACTAAATAAAGCTTTAAGAAACATGAAAGGTAATATTTATTAAAGGTAATGCCGTCAAATATGGATAAGGCAATCTTGATGCTGTGAACAGGATTGTGATTTGTCTGAAAGGCGACTTCATGATATCCTTGCGTCCAGGTTCATCACTGATCACACATTAACAGTGCCCATATCAGTGATGCAGTTTTGAGGATAATCAAAATTTTGGCACCCACATACTGGGTCACCACCTGGAGTGATGGTATGTGGTACCATAGGATACACATCTCGATCACCTCTTGTTTTCATTCCCACAACTCTGAATACCAGCCATTGCATTTCTGACGAGTTAAGGCCCTTCACTCTGCCCTATATTCAAGGTCTACGAAATGCAATATTTAAGTAGGACAATGCATGGCCGCAAGTTTTTGGTATTGTCCAGACCTTCCTTGATGCAGGATATGTTCGACTGTTGCTCTGTCCAGCACTTTCTCCTGATCTCGCAGAAATGAAAATGACTGTTTAATCGTTGAAAAGCGACTGCCCCCCCCCCCCCACACACACACTCACCAATAACTACGATCGATGAATTGTGGCGTCGTGTTGAAGTTTCATGAAGTGCTTTATCTGTACATGTCATCCAATCGCTGTTTGATTCGATGCCTACGCAGATAAGCACTGTTATTGCTCACAGAGGTTGCTGCTTTATGTACTGTTCTCCATATGTATTACTCCAGTACATATTATTCCAAATTTCCTGAAATTTTAATCAATTGATCTTCTTACTATAATGTACAGTCGGTAACAAAGTCTCCAAACACTAGCAAAAATTCCTATATAAAAAAAGTACACTTAATACAGTTTTGTTAAATAAATCCTTGTCGAATCCTGTTTTAAGACTGACTAAGAACAGGATTCAACAAGGATTTATTTAACAAAACTGTATTAAATGTATTTTTTTTATATAGGAATTTTTGCTAGTGTTCGGAGACTTTTGTTACCGACTGTATGTGTCCAATAAATATCATTATGATATTCGCATTACTTCTTGATGTTGCAATTTTCACAAACATGAGTATTTTTGTCTAATTATCTACTTTAAATTAGATATATTACCTTTTGTTTTTGTAAGAATGTCAATCAATAATCATTATACATTAAATCTTTTTTGTTGTGTATCAATACTTAAAATGAAGTAGTCAATTTCACTCATGCTTTCTGCCATTAGTTAGTTCTCATCTATTTAAATCATGTTTTTTCATTAAGTTTTAGAAAAACAATTTTTTGTTTGGCTCATATTATTACATTGAAATGTGCTTGCCCAGAATTTTATTTTTTTAGTAATTATTTTTGTTTGGCTCGTATTTTTACTGAGATATTTTGGCAAATTAATAGTGACACTTTGGATTCTTTAACCCATTTCTATTGTCAGAACAGGGTTGCTACACAAATCTTAAAAAATAATATTTTTAAATTACCTTTTAATTGAAATTAAAATTCCATGCAATAAAAACCAAATATTTACCATGGCATAATGATACATCAGAAAACACCTATTTAACACCATGAACCCAGTTTTAGTATTTTCACTAATTGGATACACCCATCGAGAGCAATACATTCATTAGACTGGCACAACAATTCAGCACCAGGCTACAAAGCATGCACAAACAGGAGCAGTGAAAACCAATTCCTTAAAATGGTGCACTAATTTTAACTCCGAGTTGTGAAACATGCATGTAGAAAAGTTCTGTAATCTGCTAATGGTATACTGATTTCAACACAGTGTCTCAAAATGGGATGAGAGGAGCAGGAATCAAAATGGCAAGAGTTAAACCTATATTGGGAACAGAATCAATGCCCAATTCAGGGACAAATTTTTTCACCAATATAATAAAATAAAATATTGAGTTTCTGTAAATTTGCATACATAGTCACCAGTTAAAATATATTGATCACCAATGGGAACCAGGTGACTATTTCATGAGCCCCGAGTATGAAGCAACTTATTTGAAAAGAAAAAAAAATAAGAAAATTATCAAAATAATGAGCAGAGTTTTTTTTTTTTTTTTTTTTCTTCTGAGAGATGCAAGCTCAAAGGGTTTTTCATAATTTTTTTAAATATGGGTGAAATAATTGGATCTTCAAATTAAATACATATGTGGAAAACCCCTTCTGGGCTTGCAATTCCAATGTAATTTCATTTATTTACTAAGAATTATGAATTCATAAGGGTTTCTTTTCCATTAAATTAAGAAAATGCTTAAAACCTAGCTCATTCTTTGAATAATTTTCTTATTTTTTGTTCTACTCAAATGAACTTTTGATATAAGCTTTTCTACTTTTCAATGCATGCAATAAAACAAGAATAAAAAAACCCATACAGTTCACACATTGATACTTATTGTACTAACTGTACATCATTTAGCTTTCCATCTATTTTGTCTATGTGATTACACACTGGACAGACAGAATGACAGAAAAATAGTTTAACTGAATCCATAGTCACTCAAACTTTGTTAGAAAGAGTTAAAAATGTTTAACACAAATAGAAATGTAATTTCCATTAATGTATCTGAATACTTTAGTGTAGCCCAGTGAATCTTAAGTCTAAAATACCGTATTCCTTAGAAAAAAAAATTTTTTGTATGTAGGAATAAAAAAATGTTGATTTTTCTAAGAATTATGCAGTACAAAGCTATTTAAACATAATTTTTAAAAATGCCTTTCATAGAATCCAATATATTGGCATTCTTTTGGGTGTCCTATTACATAAATCAGTTGTGCTATATCTACTATTTTAAATACGGAACATGCCGAAGTGAACTTTAATAACATTTTAAAGAAATTCTGAATATATTTACAGATGCTAGAGGTGGACAAAGAGACAGACTGGTAAAAAAAAAATAGGTAAAGACTAATTCAATGAAAGACAAAATGAAGTCACTTTTCAACAAAAAGCACTATACGTACACAATAGAAATTATTACTACAAAACTTAAGTTTACAAATGTTTTTGGAAGATATTTCTCTAATGTTTTGTCTAGGACTACAGAGTCAGTAAGAAAAATGACCGACTTCAACTTAGACAATTGGAATTTTCATGAGTCTCACTGAGATTCCTTCATATGTACACACACATATACGTATGTGTTATAGCTTATTTCATTAAAATACATAAGGAAGGTTACAGAGAAAGGGTTATTGAATAAACATCTTTATAACTTTTCTAGATAAAGGAATAACTTCAAAAATGCAATATTATCAAAATGAATTTGTGATAAACTAATTCCTCCAAAAAATAGAATAAGAGCAATAAACATACAGTCTAAACTTGGGGTTCAATGTTATACATATCAGTTTCATGGTAGAAAAGTTTATTATATATCTGTACTGATAAGTATAAAGGATTTAAGTCCATATTCTTGATTTTTCAGGAGACGAAAAATAAAGTTAAACTAACTAAACACAAATCGGAAGAATCGATTAGGAAAAAGGGATTTTGTTGGTCTATATGCTTTATACCATTCAGTGATATTCAATCTTCATTTAATAAAGGGAAAAAATTGAATTAAATATTTTATACCAAAGATTAATGCTAAATTTCTGGCTTGCATCTTTTTTTACCAATGGATTTTCTCAAAGACTAAATGACATGGATTTAAATCCTTTATACCAATCGATAGAGAATTTTTTTCTGAGTCTGACTATGTACTTAACTCAAAATCGACATTTTTGGACTTAAATCCTTTATACTTATCAGTACAGATATAAACAATGAATTCAAGTTAGACAATATTGTAAGTTATTCTGTTTTGATTTCAAAAGTCTATTTTAAATGAACGATATCAGCTTATAAAATTTTTAGTGACAGCTTACAAGGAAAGAAAACCTCACCAATATTAACTATTTCAGTCCTTACTAAAGGATAGGCAAATAAAATGTGAGAAATACTCCATGATGCTATCTTCATAGCAATCATCTCCTGTCAGTTAGGAACATTCAGAGAAAAAAAAAAAAAAAATTCATAAATCATTTTCTCTTTAAATGAGTTGAAAGAAAGAGGCATGATCATTTTGGTTAGGATATTGTCTTTGAATGAATAAAAGAAAAAATCTCTGAAATGTATAGTTGCTTTGATGAACGTCAATCACACTAGAGAGGACAAAAATATTTTCAAGTTGAATATTACCTATGCTGTTCTGACTCCCTATATCTGAAGCCCTCAATCAATTCAATCATTTAATAACAAATTTATAACAAATATCACACCCATTCTTCTCTATATTTAGTAACATGCCAATAAATCCTGAAAGAAATAGTTATTTATGAATATATTTAGTAAAATAAAAACCAATTTTATAAATAAAAAATAAAACTATGTTTTGTTCCATTCAAATTATCTAAAAGATGCTGGAGTTTGAATATTTTTAGTGACTCCAACTCCTTTACTTAAACATCTGCATGATTCTGACTCTACAGCTCTGGTTTTGTCAATTTTTCAGCAAATATAACATTTTATTGAAGCCAACTCTTGTTATAAGCAAAAAAGTCTTCCCCCTCCCCCCCCCCCAACATTTTATATCTGATTAAATACTTGTCATTCCTATATATATATAAATAAATGATAGATATCTTAATAAACTTTAACCATACTATTTTAGCATTTAATACATACATGTCATTACCAACACAACAAAAATAAAACTGATAATGACATATTGCTAAAACTATCACAAAAAGGTTGCGATACATGTAAGATCCAATAAGAGACAAAAACAATTTAAATTACTTATGCCCACTTAAACAACAAAAAAAAAGACCATTAAACATAATGGCGGCGAAAGTAATTAAAGGACTTCAGAATAATTGGAATAAATAATGGATTAATAATTGGAATAAAAAATGCTTAAAAGTAGAAGTATTAACTGATCAGGGGGCAAGTACTTCATAAAGCTGTGAAAGCTGCAACGATTTCGTAAGACAATATAGCTAACAATAGCAAATTTATATTGTTCAAGCCCCAATCGAGCAGCAAAACCATTTTGAATGAGAAATGAAATAAAATATTAAATTAAACCATCAAGGAAACCAGTGAGAAAAATAGAAAAAAAATCGAAGTAACCACATTTAAAGCTATTAACTCAACATGGAGAAAAGGAAGTTGCCATCATGTTAATGAAATTAAAAATAAATTCTTTGCAAACTTTGATTAATCGATAAAGAATTACCTGAGCATTTTCATTATTGATCAAATTCACAGTGTAATTGTTGATTAAGTTAGTTAAATTTAAATTTTTAATTTTAGTTAAATTAATGAACTTTAAAACCTTCATGGAAAAGAAAATTAATGACAGCTAATATTAATTCAGCAGTGAGCAAGCGCCACATATTGTGTAGCTAGATAAACATTAATAAGTCAGTTAAATTAATTCAGGTTTAAACAAACAATTGTTTTAAGGTGTATTATTTATAGAAGATTTTTAACTTAACGATAAGTGATTATGTGGCACCATTTAATTAATTAGTTTTGATTTTAATAATGTTAAACCTAGATTAATAAAGCTTAAAGTTATTAATAAGAATTAAATGTTAAGTTTTAAAAAGACATTCACAAGCAATACACCCAAAAAGCACACATGTAAGGAGAAGCAGTACAAGGCAATCTTCAATGATTAAAGTTAATTTTATTTGTTTTGATAATTATAATTTTTTTTATTATTATTATTCAGTTGGATATTTGTACATATTAATTGTAGGAAGCCACTAATAGGCAAATGCACTCAATTAAATCTGATGAATAAAGAGTTCGTAATTCACACTATTAACCAGAAAAAAATAATGTAACTTGCAAGGGCAATAATCCTTTTTTTTTTTTTTTTTTTTTTTTTTAATATATAAATGATAGATATCTTAATAAAAATTTAACCTTAATATTTTAGCATTTAATAGATACATGTCAATACCAACACAACAAAAATAAAACTGATTGTAACACATTGCTAAAACTAATACACACACACACACACACAAAAATATTGCAAAGCGAAATCATGTGTTACAATGTCACATGATTTTGCCAGTTACAAGTTACAATGTCAGTTACAAGTCATTTGTAGCTTTTTATGATACAATATAATCTATAGTATTATTGCTTTTCTTTAATTTGTGCTTGGTCTCTTAACTGCTTTCATGACTAAATTCTTATTAGAAAGTGCAAGTCCAAAAATGTTCTTTATATATCTGAAGTTCAAGACAAATTCATCTTGTATTTCCTTAGAAAATATCAAAAAAAAAAAAAAACTCAATATGAACTCTTTATTGTACATAGTAATTTTTTAAATTATGTCACAATTATTTCATATTCAACATAAATTTAAGCTTTATATTACAAATAACAGTTTCCCCCCCCAGACAGTTTCAGGATGATGCTGTGCCACTGCCTGCTCTGACTGAAAAAATAGCACCCTTCTTACACCTCATCCAAAAATTATTACAAGATAAAAATAACTTTTTATATACCACATTTTTAAATTTTCTGTTAAATCATAAACCTGACAATTCTATGTATTAATAAATACTTTAAAAAAAATTTTTTAATGAATTATCCCATCAACTTAAAAGAAAATTATCAAATGCATAATAAAAAGAGCAATAAGAAATTTTCAAATATTTATTAATTGAATAAAAGTATTAAAAGAAAGCATTGCCGTCTTGCTCTGAGCTATTCTAAAAGTTTCAAATGTCTAGGTAGTCGGGAAGTTAACTAAAAATCTATTGCAAGATTTGTACAGGACAAACAAACAAGAAAGTAAAAACATGGTAAAAATTGCACTCTTCTTGCCTTTAATCTAAATAGTTGCGTCCTTGCTGCCTTTTATTGAAAATAACCTTCAAACTGAAGGTATGTTATATAAATAAATGTTACAAACAACATCTGTTCATACATCAGTAACAAAATTAAGGTGTAAAGAAAGTTAAAATTTAAAACATTTTTTTTTTTTTTTTATTAGCAGCGCCTTGCCCTTTTTTAAACCTGGGAGAAACTCTGCAAATAACAAATATTAAATTTGTGTGATTTATATATTAAAAATTTAGATAATAAATATTAACTAAAGCTTACTTATCTATAATTTAAAGTATGCTTTTCATTTTCAGCCCTTAAAAATCAATTTGTACCCTTTTTCTAATATTCAAATAAAACTTATTTTTTCCAAGTTTTAAATTTTTGATTAACATCAAATTTTCTTTCTCACAATTTAACCTTTAACTGATGCAATAGCAATCAATGAACATACTTAAAGTTAAATTACTGATAGTGGTCTCAGAGACCACTAGCGGTAATTTAACCCTAATTGTCTTTTCTTGCTGATCACAAATAGTCCTTTCCTTTATAATCCTATCTGTTCAATTTTGAAAGATCATACTCCAGTTTTAAAACTAGTTTCTAAGATATTTAAATAGACAAATGTTTGAACACATTTTTTTTCTTTTTTTAAATAATAATTTAATTGAATTTATATTCACATTTCAACTTTGCAATTTGACAGGTCGCTTACAGTAGTTATGTGACAATTTTGGTCATAGTAGTTAAAGGTAAATTAACTTTATATATTTATAAAAGAATATGAGTTTAATTTCTAAATTATTATTATTATTTCAGAAAATTATGGAGTGGAAGGCTGTTTTTTTTTTTTTTTACCAACTATGTGAAAAATACCAGAGCTGAGAATCAAACTCGGGCCTTCCGCTTTATATGCAGATGCTCAAACCATTGAGCTACCCTGGCTCAGGCCCTGACTAACAGCAGGGCATACGGGGCAAATGCCCTGGGCCCCCTTCTGGAAGGCCCCCCCCCCTGCAGGCGTATGCAGAAATTCTGCAACCTAAAGAGCTCTTATGCCACTGCAAGGGGGCCGCCCCAGAATAGGCTTGCCCCGGGGCTCCAGGTGGTCTAAGTCGGGCCCTGCCCTGGATGATTACCAGCCAGGGGTGGACTGGCCCACCTGGCTACCCAGCGATCGACGGGTAGGCCAACTGCCAGAAATGGGCCAGATGAAAAAGAAAAAATAGTAAATTTTATTTTTTTGCATAGGCATTATTTAATTTTAATTGCTGAGCAAAATATACAGTTAATATATACTTAACATTCATCAAAACTAGCAATAAAAAAATGTATGAAGTAAACTGACTAATTTAGAAAAAATTTCTACATATTATAGTACCTTTTGCACATATTTTATTTTCTGTTTTTGTCTCAGGGGAATGACAAAGCATGGGAGAAGCTGGGGCGCAGATCCATCACTCCTCCTCTCAGTAGGTGACTGGTAGGGGGAATGCCCTTCCCAATCACCTTTAAAAACTTAAAGGATATTATCTTGAATCTCGGACCCATAAAAAATATGGTCCCATACTTTTTTTTTTTATCTGGAAATTTATTTTATTTTATTTTTTAAGGTGGTTTGGTTAATTACACTTTCAAATTGCTGAAACATACTAGATCATGAGTTCAAAACTAGCCAAACAACAGAGTATGCATGTTCGGTACTGCACTAAAATCTGGAAGTTTAAAAGTCTTCACAATTATGGGGGGCCAGATTGCTTGTGAAGGAGGTCCAAGTTTTCAGAACTGCCATTGGAGAAGGCGTCTAAATTGTATAAATAAAAATGTCTTTGGCACAAAATGTCTCCTTTAAAATTTGTGCCATAAAAATTAAATTCGCCAAATGTGTGTGTATATATGTATATATATACACACACACACATTTGGCGAATATATATATATATATATATATATATATATATATATATATATATATATATATAGTGAAATCATTAAAAAGGAAAAGAAAAATGATTTTTTTGTAATTGTACTCTATAAGAAATAAAAACAAACTGTTTTTAAATTGATACAGGGGTCGCAGCGTTCCTATATTTTTATGATAACTTTATTATAATTTTACCACAATTTTCAAAGAGAAAATTTTCCTCAATGTCCAAATTATCCGAACAGAAAATAAAATTAAAACCACTGTGTACAGAAAACCTACAAATAGCAATGAAATTATCTACTACGAAAGTAAAACGCCTTTCCGATACAAAATTAACGCTATTCGGTCATATATTAATCGTGCCATTCTAATCTGTGAGGAAACTGAAGACTTAAACCAAGAAATAAATATTATTAAAGAATTTACTAAAAAAGCGGGATACCCTAATAAAATCATCAACAAACTAGTTAAAAACAGATTAAAAAAATCTAAATATTCCAAATTTTCAAAAAACCCCCTCTAGATTTACCTCTTCAATCCCATATGATCGGGGAGCCGCCAATAAAATTAAAAATTCAACTAATAAATACGGTATCAATATCCCCATAAAGCCTAATAGAAACATTTTTCAATTAATATGTAATAAAGACCCTATTTCACCAGTTGAAACCGCTGGAATTTATAAAATACCGTTCATTAATCAAAATAAAAATACAGGTTCATACATTGGCGTCACTAAAAGAAAAATTAAAACCCGAATTAACGAGCATAAAAAATTGGCAAAGTAAATACCGCTCTCTGAAAAACATAATAGTGAAAATATTGAAATAAACTTTAACGAAACTAAAAAATTGGCCGACTATAATAACTATCATTATGCAATGTTCCGCGAACCCATCGAAATAGCTACTAATCCTAATGTGTGTAATGACAGTGGCGCAATGGCCCCAAATGGAGCGTGGAGACACCTCATGGAGAGAGCCACCCACGGATTTCAGTGTCAAGTGAACTTCACAACAGATGAAGCCGCTGAAGAGGGCGTCCTGGGCACCTGGGCGTCCAGGTGAAAAATTTACGGCCTGATAATGAGGCAAGTTTAAAGGTTTTTATGTAACGTAATATATAATTTCTGATGAGAAAATTTTCTTAAAGGTTTTATGCTATTTTAGCAAGAAAATTTTCTTTTTGAAAATTGTGGTGACAGTATAATGAAAGAATAAAAAATATAGGAACGCTGCAACCCTTGTTGATATTAGCCTGTAATTTTCTTTCCTTTTCGCCAAAAAAGAGGGCCATGGTAGACCGGCTAACAGAATGTCGAGCTACATTTGTCAGCAAAAGTATTCAAGTACTAAAAGAACATGATTCGACAAGGATTTATTTAACAAAACAGTTTTAAGTGTATTTTTTTTATATCGGAATTATTGGCTAATGCTCGGATACTTTTGCTGCCTATTGTAGTAATCAAAGTATTTTAGGTTTTATACTCGAGCTGACCAAAGTGTGTCGTGTACATTAATATTAGCTAGTGTACGTAAAATCTGTTAAAGCGGAGAAGCTACCGACTTCACAAAAGACAAAATTGTGATGGCATGTCTCTACCCATCAATACAGGGGAATTTTACAGTCGGCAGCAAAATTAATGAAGTACACATTAACATTTTTCATATTTTTTCCTTAGTTTGATCACTAATTTTTATCATCACCTTACTTTTTTTTATAATAACATAAAGGCTAAGATCATGACTAGACAAATATTTACGTAACAAAACAGTATTAGGTCATATATATTAAATACGAATTATTTCTAGTTCTTCAATAATTGTGCTGTCGATTGTAGACTGCCGCCAGTTTCCCCATTGTGTAGCTGTAGTACAAAAGTCTCATACTTAACCTGCTCAAAATATTACATATATATGTACAGGGTCCACCAAAAGTCACAACCTAACCCTTCATCTTGGAAACGGGAACGCATGAGAATTTCTGAAAACTGAAAAACAGTTATTCAATAAATTTCAGAAGAATTTCGTTCAGTTAAAATATGTTTAGTCTGGAGGCATAAGGAGGCAAATTTTAGAATTTCAAGTGAGAAGGGGCGAGTCTTTTGCTTTTAAAACGTTTCATAAAAAAAAAAAAAAAAAACTTTGTTCATTATTTTTTTTTTTTTTTTTTTATGAAGTTATGAAGTAAAGTTTTCGTCTAAAATCCTACCCCACTTTTCACTATATCTAAAACTCCTTGAAAATTCTGAAAACAGTAAAACAGTGCGTAATCAATTTGCGAGGTACTTTGTGCGTTGCCGCTTTGTTTGTGGCACTCGTGCCTACTTTGTTCGTCTGACGAAGGGTCGTGTTTTCTTTCAATCAGAAACAATTGTTTCAAGTTCTTGCATTTTATGATGCTTATTTAAAGTTTTGTAATTATGACTTTGTTTGGTTAAAAAAAAAAAAAAAAAAAAAAAAAAAAAAAATTGAAGCTGAAGCAAATAGGTGGCATTCAGGGAAGAAACTTTTCAAATGGGAAGTGTACTTTGTTAGCTAGATTGAAACGTAGAAATAAATAAAAGTTTTCTTTTAAAATATAAGGATCATTTTCAAGGAGGTTAATCGCATTAAACAAGTTACAAAAAGTTCTGCTCTCTTTCAAATATTTCAGCATTTTGAAAATACAGTGGAATTTCTTAAGGGCGACTACCAATTTCACTCGCTTATTCCCCCCCCCCCCCCCCCACTTTAAAAAACTACCAAATGCACTTTGACATGCAAACGCCTCCTGCTACCTGATTTCATTATGTTAAAATTGTTATTCAGAGACACATGATCTTGATCCCTGAGATCATCTACTCAGAAGCAGGGATCAAGTATCCCTAATATGAAATTTATACAAAACATATTTTGAATAATAAACAATCAAAAGGTTGTTTATTTAAGCAATCTATAAATTACACTTAAAATTTTTTAAGTTGTACATAACAGGCAATACAAACGTTAAAATATTTTCCTTCAAAAAAGTTTTCCTTGCTACATTCAGACAATTATTCCTTCAGCTAACACAAAATTGCTGAAAATGATTAAGTGTTGCTTATTTTTGTGTATGTACAAGTTGTATAACTTTAATATTGTCGCCAAATTTCAAAGCTCTATTAATTGATTTTGGTATATTTTTTTGCTGCGATATCAAGTATCCCTAAGTCTTCCATATGGAGTAACTTCATATAATACTGAAAATGATGTTCAGGCATAGGAAAAATTATGAAGGGATCATTTTTATAAAATGAAATTGTGAAAACTGCCATATTAATAAATTAATTTTGTGAAGGAATCATTTGTACAAAGTGGAATTTTGAGAAAGGGCAGTTAAGTGGCTTTTAATTTTCTCTGGACCAAACTCTGATAAAGTAAAATTTCAATAAGGCTACATTATCAGTTCGATTTAATATTTCTTTTTCCCCCATGTAATCGTATACAATTGCAGCTGCTTCTACTTCGTATTTTATGGATATAAAATAAAGTTAGGTAGAAAAATAGTTTTCAGGGGATTTTTTTTTTTTTTTAATCTTATTCTTTGAACTTGTCACCTTTAATCATAATAAGCAATTAAAAAAGAAATAAATCTTTTAAAATTGAAACAAAATCCATATAAAAAATTCTGACTAAAATATAAGACAAATTTAAAAAATTAAAAACACGTTTTTATTTCAAAATGTACTAAAACCTTCAATTCAGTAGATGGGAATAATATGCATACATGCAAAACTTCAGCAACAGGATGATAGAAATTATGTTTAAATTCAAAAAGAAATTTTTAAACAAGTTTGACCGAGGCCCTCGGATGGGAATTTTGCAAAAACAAATTTCAGCTCATACGTTAGAAAGTAGGTGAAAATTCAAAAACAATTTTGAAACAAGTTTGGGTTCTTGGGTCCCTAGAACCCCACCTTTAAATCTATTACTACTTATTAAGCATATATTGTCAAAGTTATACACAAATGCAAAATTTCAGCTCAATGTGATGGTAGGAAGTTAGTGAAAATTCAATTCTTAGATTCCAGCCACATATAAACTAACGACATTACAAACTAAATAAAAACATAAAAAAGAGACTGTTTAAAGAGAATGTTAATTTAAAAACATGCAATTTTTGATGAGATATCTAAAATAGGAAGAAATGTGAATCGTACAGGATTACATGAAGAAATGACAGCAACTTTATGTCAATTTTTAAGTCTGAATTACCTGATAAGTAGACCTCTCAATCCCTATTTCATTAACAAATCATGCAAGTCTAAGCTTTCTATTTGAAGAGGGATTTGACTATGAACTGAGTTAGGACTAGAATTAAAAAAAATTAAAAAATGCAGGGGTGAAACTACCCAACATTCAAAAGACCCTGAAAACTGATACTTGCAAGCAGAATGATTGAGAAACCTTAATGAGATTAGGCCCTAATATCAAAAATGTTTATGCATATAATAAGTGTTATTTGGAGAATTCTTAATACATCATATGCAGGGTTGGGTTTTTAATGTCAAAAAGTGGTTTTTGACATGACAAGGGTTTAAACTGTCAAAAACCTGTCAGAAACCTCTACCGTCAAAAACCTATATTGTCAAAACTCAAAATCTATAAATGAGCTAGAATCTGGTTAGAAATAGGATTTAGTAATATTTACCATACACAAGTGAATATCTAAATATTATGCTGTTTATAAATTAACAAATCTTAAAACAATTCTTAGCTAATTTATAAAAATTTCGTTAAATATACAGGTTTATAACCTAAAAAATATATAGTACAAAGTATGCATAGACATATTTTGTATGTTTGTGTTTATTTATATTAATATTTATGAAATTCTAAAATTCCAAAGTTACTTATGAATTTTAACATAAGCCATGAAAACATAGGAATATTGGATTTTTTTTTCTTCTTTAAGCAGGGTTGGGTTTTTGACATGACAATGGTTAAAACTTGGTTTAAACCATCAAAAACCTGCCAGAAACCTCTACTGTCAAAATCCTGTATTGTCAAAATTCAAAATCTATAAATGAGCTAGAATCTGGTTAGAAATAGGATTTAGTAATATTTGCCATATACAAGTGAATATCTAAATATTATGCTGTTTATAGATTAACAAATCTGAAAACAATTGGTAGATAATTTATAAAAAAAAAAAAATAGGTAAATTAACTGGTTTATAACCCAAGAAATATATACAAAGTATGCAGAGACATATTTTGTATGTTTATTTATATTAATATTTATGAAATTCTAAAGTTACTTATGAATTTTCACATAAGCCATGAAGAAAACACAGGAATACTGGATTTTTTTTTCTTTCTTTAAGTAAAACATAATATATGTGGGCAGTAAATTAATATGAATTTGAAAATAATTATATTTATAATCTATATTTATTACAATTATAATTTATTAATACATTTTTATTTATCATTGATTGTATAAATATTTGTACCTGTTTGTAGATTAGACATTTGGTGTTTTGGGAGTAAGGCTGATTGACTACTCTAGGGTCTTAGGCCTAAGGGGGAGGGGGCTCTCCTTGGGGGTGGGGGGGGGTCTAAAGGGTCCTAGCCCGTATTTATGCAAGTTTCAGAGAAAACCAGGAAAAACTCTGAACGTCTAGGCTGATGAGAACGCCCTGGAATTGAACCCGGCACCTCATGTCTACCAGCTTTGAGCGTAGAGCCGCTTGGCTGCTGGTGGGCCCTACAGCTTAGACTAATAAATTAAAAAAAAAATCTGTATGAGTAAATATTAAACTTATTACAGTTTATATTTGTCCAGAAAGCATTCATATTTCTCTTGTCTCACGATAATTATAAGTATTTCAGATGCAATTCAAGCTTGTTTAACATTCAGAATTATTGCTTTCTCTAAAAAATTTGTATTATCAGCAGTCATTAAAAAAAAAAAAAAAAAAAAAAAAAAAAAAGAAACTTATATTTTTCTATAAAATATTTAAAAGCAAAATATTAGGCTATGCATTTTTATTTTACTGGTTAAATACATAATACTAAAAGCACAGTACTAAAAAATTTGAAATATACAATGTTATATTGCAAATAAAATGATTCATCAATCAAAACGATCTATCAATGATTTATAAATGAAGAATTTTTAGAAGGCTAAAGTTTTGTTTTTATATTAATCAAAATGTTATAATAATGTTTCTCCAAACACATTAATATGTTTACCTTTTAAAACATTCTTATAATATCTTATTAAAAACAACTATATTTTTAAAGTATCACATAACTAAGTTTAACATATACTATATTAAGCATAGTTATAAATAAATTTCGTAATATATAAAAGTATCACAGCATATTTTGAATGAACATAGAAATAATTCATAATAAAATTTTAAAAGCCTAAAGTTTTGTTTTTTATATTAATCAAAATGTTGTAACAATGTATTTTTCAAAGAACATCAATCTATTTACTTTTCAAAAAATCTTTATAAACTATATTTTGTTAAACTAAGTTTTTATATAACAATTAAATTATAAATAATAGGTTTTTGACATTTTTGACAAGGAGGTTTTTGACATGACGGTTTTAACCATGGTTTAAACCGTCAAAAACTGTCACATGTCAAAAACCTGTCAACCCTGTCTTTAAGTAAAACATAATATATGTGGGCAGTAAATTAATATGAATTTGAATATATATTTATAATCTATAGTATTTATTATACTTATTTATTAATAAATTTTTATCTATTTATTATTATCATTGATTGTATAAATATTTGTACCTGTTCATAGCTTGGACTATTGGTGTTTTGGGAGTAATGCTGATTGACTACTCTATGGTCTTAGGTCTATGGGGGTCTATCGAAAGGGTCCTTAACCTGTATTTATGCAAGTTTCAGAGATAACCACAAAAAGTTCTGAACGGCTAGGCTGACGAGTACACCCTGCGATCAAACTCGGCACCTCACATCTA
The DNA here is from genome assembly GCA_963930645.1 of Salticus scenicus. Lineage (NCBI taxonomy): Eukaryota > Metazoa > Arthropoda > Arachnida > Araneae > Salticidae > Salticus > Salticus scenicus. The sequence goes on from OZ005651.1 coordinate 163,882,488, forward strand.
CCAGCTTTGAGCGTAGAACTGCTGGGCCGCTGGTGGTCCCTACAGCTTAGAATAATAAATTTAAAAAAAAAAATCTATGTTTAAATATTAAATTTATTACAATTTATACATGTCCAGAAAGCATTTTGCCCACCAGTGGCCGAACGGCTCTGCGCTCAAAACTGGTAGACATGAGGTGTTTGGTTCGATTCCAGGTCATGCTCGTCGACCTAGTCGTTTGGAGTTTTCCATGGTTTTCTCCAAAATTTGCATAAATACGGGTTAGGACCCATTAGAAAGACCCCCCCCCCCACACACACACACAGAGGGCTCTCTCCCTCAGGCCTAGGACCTACAGCAGTCAATCGGCCTTATTCCAAAATCCAATCCAATCCAGAAAGCATTCATATTTCTTGTCTCACAGTAATTATAACAACTTCAGATACAATTCAAGCTTATAATAACAGATAACAGGAGACTTGGCATTGGAATATTAAAACCTGAATAAACTACTATGTCAGAAACACAAAAGAAAAATATTTGCGATGCATACAGCTGTTTCGGTAGCTTTAAGTGTACCGTCTTCAATGCAAAAAGAATTGCACTGAAGACTGTACGCTTACAGCTACTGAAACTTTTGGCATTTCTGACGTAGTAGTTTATTCGGGTTTTACAATTCAAGCTTGTTTAACATTCAGAATTATTGCTTTTTCTTAAAAACTTGCAATATCAAAAGTCAAAAAAAAAAAAAAAAAGTTATATTTTTCTATAAAATATTTAAAAGCAAAATATTAGGCTATGCATTTTTATTTTACTGGTTACATACATAATACTAAAAGCACAATACTAAAAAAATTGAAATATACAATGTTGTGTTGCAAATAAAATGATTTATCAATCAAAATGATCGATCAATGATTTATAAATCATGAATTTTTAGAAGCCTAAAGTTTTGTTTTTACATTAATCAAAATGTTATAATGTTTCTCCAAAAACAAATATGTTTACCTTTTAAAACATACTTATAAATATTATCTCATTAAAAACAACTATATTTTTAAAGTATCACATAACTAAGTTTAACATATACTATATTAAGCGTAGTTATAAATAAATTTTATAGTAATATATAAAAGTATCACAGCATATTTTGAATGAACACAGAAATAATTCATAATAAAATTTTAAAAGTTTTGTTTTTTTATGATATTCAAAATGTTGTAACAATGTGTTTTTTAAAGAACATCAATCTATTTACTTTTCAAAAAAAAATCTTTATAAACGATATTTTGTTAAACTAAGTTTTTATATGACAATTAAATCATAAATATAGGTTTTTGACATAACATTTTTTAACCATGGTTTAAACCGTCTTGCCAACCCTGATTATATAGCAAATTAAAAATTAGAAATTCCTTTAAAAACAAAATAATTTAACATGAAATTCAGAGAGCAAAATTTTCAAAAATCCTGAATTCAGGGATAGCCTCTGAAAACTTTAACCCTTGAAAACGTTAGAAGCCAGGTTAGAAATTGTAGGTGTCAGAGGGAAAAAAAAAAAAATAATAAGAGAGGTCGACAGATCGTATTATGTTAAAAAGTTAATAAAAGGAAACAAATTTAAGAATACTTTACATGTTAAACTTATGGTATTATATAATGTCAGTTTCTAAAAGCTTTATCTAAATTATAAATGTTTTAAATATGTTTATTAATATAAAAACAATTCTGCAATATATCTGGTATTGATTAATTGGTTTATTCAGTTTTCATTAGATCCGAGCAGAAAACAAGGCTGTAGTAACTCACCAACAATCTTTTCTACAAATTTAAACTTTTCTAGAAGTTGTGATCTGCATTATTATTTAAACTTTTTTTTTTAAATAGCTAACCACATGTTGAAAGATCCCGAAGAAATATAAACTGTTATTCACCCAATATACATATATTTTAGTTTAAATTTAAAAATATAGTGGTCTAAAATCATGATCACCAGCTGTAATTTTTTAGTTTCCTCACATGGCAACTCAGTAACTGGGATCCCTGGTTAGGAGACTGATCTAAAATTTGAAAGATATGCAAATTGATGCAAAATGCTTAAGCATACAACTTTTAATAAACTGGAATATTCCTACATTTGTAATATTTAGTTAAAAATATTATAACCAAGATTATTAAAATATTTTATTGAAATTTATAGCTGATCAGGTACTTGAGTAAAGTTGTATATAATTTAACTGACATCTCAGTCTTGAACAGCTTAATTACAATGCAACTAGAAAATATGTAAAGTTTAAAAAATCATAAACAGCTGCAAATTATCTTTAATAATGCATAAAAATTTACACATACCCTACATCAGCCTCTGTCGAGTCCAAATCAGCAGGATCAGATATTGTTACAGCTATACTAGAACTGGAATTTTTATTGTGTGCTTCATCGGTGAATCTTGAATGTCCAACAGTTTTTAAACTAGTAATTTGTGGCACAATAGCAACATTATTGTTACTTGCTGCAGGTGAAACATTATCTCCAGGCATCATATTTATTGCTTCTAAATGTTCAGTCTCATCGACAGTAGAATGATCTTCGATTACTTCATTTTCAAATATTTTATATTTATTCATGACTGAGTGATCTGAAAACAAAAAGAAAATAACTAGATTATATTTAAAAACATCTTTTTTTATCTAAAAATATGTAATTGTCTTAACCTATTCTCTTCTGTGATCCTTATTGAGGGACCACCTTTTTATTTAATTGTTTTATGGAATTATTTACATTTTTCTTATGCCACTCCGAAATTGGAACAACTATAGTATTTCCCCTCAGCTAGATTTGGTGATTTTTCGTTGGCGATAATGGCTAACTCATAAATCTAAAAATCGTAAATCATATAGCATAAATGATAAAATCGTAAGCTAAATTATAAATCCAAAATAAATAGCATGTAGGTTGCCATATTATATCGCAAACAATCCAGAACGACATTGTTATCGTTCAAATCGGCGCCAAAGAAAAATCACCAAATCTAGCTGAGGGGAAATACTATAGTTGTACCCCGAAATTCTGAGCCCCAGTAGTGAAAGTATCTGGATTTAAAGCAGGAGGGATGCACCTTCGATTTTTCAGAGGAGCGCCACATAGGGAGGAAGAAAGACTTAGCTCCAGAAGCTGGTGAAAGATGGCAGCACCAGCAAACCACAGGAACTCTAATTTTGGTATGGATCAAGGCAGAGTTAAACCCATGTTCCGGTACCCCCAGTGGTATAATTTTTGACGGGAACTTTGAGGACTTTGTGACCACGACGGAATTTAATGTGCACCAGTCACCATTAGCGTACACAATGGTATTCAGCCAGCTTGAGGACCGAACCTGCAATCTTTTCATCATGAACTCACTGCTCTTACCTACCAGGCTGACGCTGCCTTATTATATACATATATGCAGGGACTGAACAATAGAACTGGGTGATGTATTGATTCATCAAGAAATATCGATTTAAGATTACGCTATACTTGCTAATATAGATTTTGCATTTATATCACTAAATCGATTTAAGTGTATGCCAATTTTTGCTAACATCCATTTTATATCTATATACATCACTAAATCACGATTCTGGCTAACATCGATTTTCAATGTATATCGCTAAATCGTTTTTAGATTACACCAATTCTTGTAACTTAAAATCATGAAGCTAGAATAGCCAATAAGATTATTTTTTTAGACAACAAAATTTTTTTTTAGTAAGAATGTCATTTGAGGCTGAGAGAGTTAAATGGGCAGTAGTATGAAAAAGACTGCACTGTTGAAAGGGGGGGAGGGTCTTACACCCCCATGGAGCCTTATCTTGTAAATTATGGTCTGAACTCTATGAAATTTTGAATTTAGAGTTGAATAGGTAGTAGGATGAAAAAGACTGCACTGTTGAAATGTGGGACAGTCCCGGACTGGCTCCTTTGGGGGCCCTCGGCTAGAAGTCGAAAAGGGGCCCCCCTTTACCGAGGAATTTTAAGGAAACAGGGTATTAGAATATGCCATTTTTGAAAATTTAGCTTACATGTCTAAAAACCCCATTTAACTTTCTTGTCACTTGGAAAATAGTTGAGTAAAAAACTAAGCTTTTCTAATTTAGTTTACTTATTTTAACAATAAATATTTTAATATTTTTTATATACCATACCTAGAATAGTTGCATGCTAGAAAAAAAAAAAAAAAGCATACTAATTGATTACGAGTGGTATATTACTTAAAAATGAGATCGAGAAATATTTTTAGTTTTAGGCAAAAATTCACACTGTTTAAGCCATAATAATATAAATCCTACTATAATACTTAGGTAAATATTAAAAAAGGACATAACAGTAATAAAATAACAAGCATAATGAAAAACAAACATTGCCCTCTTTATGATTTAATCGATATAAAATGTATAATATATTTTATGACAAAAATGGCTTTACAAAATCTTGGTTACAGATAAAGTGAACTAAAAAATATTAAGTACATAATGGCAGGTTATTTACTAACCTAACAGATTTTTGGCCAGTTCTTCACTGGTCATGGCTACTTTATCTATAATGACATCTTTATCCAAGTTATAAAACAAGTCTCTTTCTACATTCATGAAAAGAAGATTAGACATATGATCCTGGCTTAAAGTAGATCTAAGTCGATTCTTAACTATTTTAAGTTTAGAAAACACCCTTTCACAGGTGATTTGTGTACAAGGTATAGTTAGCACAAACTTGTAAGCTACATAGAGGTTAGTAAATATTCCAGAACGTGAGAGTTCAAAAACAATAGAAAAGGCACATGATAAACACCGAAAACATTTTTTCTTGTCAGAGCAGAAATCATAAGTATGTTCGACTTCTTCAGATTCAGATTCTATATCGTCAAATTCCCAGATTTCTTCAGCTCCATTCAGATTGTCCTTTTTTTTTCAATGTTTTCAGCCATTATAAAACTTTTATATTGATCTGCAAACTGTTTCAGCTCTATCAATAACTGACTTCTTTCAATTTTACAAAGTTTAGAAATACTACAAAGGACTTCTGTAGGAAAACTATCAAGCATTACGATTTCATTAAATTTCTTTGGGTCTAACCAGGAACAATCTTCTAAAATTTCTTTGTTTGGACTAAATATTTCTTCAATACTTACCCTGACGCGATCTAAAACACTGAAAAATACCAATTTATTCTTCTGAGCAGTTGAGATTTCAGGAGCTTCATCTATTGATTTTCCCCCAGGCATTACCTTTTTCTTTGAAGTTCTTTTCCCCTTGAAATCTAATTCTATTTCTACATCAATATTGTTATCTTCTAATTTGCTGTTAACTGTACTTGCATAATATTTTGTTTTTGAATACAGAGCCTCAAAGTGTTCATCACTCCTTTTATCCTTTACTTGTTGAAGCAGCTTCTCTACAAAGTTCCAGGCTGTAGAATAGTCAATGGTTTTACTTTGTAAATATTTTGAAATAGGAGATGTAACAAGAAATAAATCCAGTAAAACAATAGACATAAATAAGTTTTCAAATTTGGACCATTGACTGGTCAAATTTCGTGCTATGAATTTAGATTTCCGATCAAAACTTCCGTGCGATATTTCAGTTAAAACGGCAATAAAATTAAATAGTTTCTCTGTGTTTACGCTTTCTTCACTTCTTAAAAATCCCTCATCAATAATAGAAGAAAGAGCTTTATGTTTGCTCCACCACCTTGTGGCTCCTATTTTTTGTAATCTGTACAGTTTTTCATGTGTAATGTGTTTTTTTTTTTTGTTTGTTTGTTTGTTTGTTTCTCTTTCCCATATGGTCATTCTTTTATGAGACGAGCTTAGAAAAACAGCAGATTCTTCCACCAATCCAAATAAGTTTTCTACTTGGAGCAACGTTACTGTTGAATCAGCTACTACAAAGTTCAGTACGTGTCCCATACAGTGAGTGTAAATAAGATCTTCGTTTTCCTTTCTGAATTGAGCTTGCAGACCGTTATAACAGCCTTTCATGTTATTAGCTCCGTCAAACGAACAAGCAATAATATTAGATGTTGCAATGCCACATTTAGCCAGTTCTGATTTTATAAGCTCGTACAAAGCCAATCCAGATGAATCGTCGACTACTGTTATTTCTAAAAGTCTTTCATATATATTTCCTTGAAATACATAGCGGACACAAATCGTCAACTGGTCCATAACAGCTACATCTTGAGTACTATCTAAAATCACGCTGAATATTATGCTATTATGAAGATCTTTCAAAACAATATCACGTCCCATCGAACCAATTACTGTAAGTAGCTTGTTGATAAAGGTTTTTGACTAAAATGTCAACAAAGAGCCTCTCCCAATCGGTCCTTTAGTTAGCTTTCCGGTGCATTTTCTTTTTTTAATTATTTTAAGTCTGTGTTTTTTGCTTTCTTCAATAAATTTTCTAACATGATTTTGTAAAATCACATCAGAATTTGAAACCAACAAGACAAGTTCAAGAAAATTCCCATGGTTATCTGTAGAGTCGAGTGTATAAGCCCCTTCTGATTTATCCCCTCTGTAGGCTATGCCTTGTTTTGCAATAAACAAAACTATATCAATTAAGCGTTGAACAACCAATCTTCTCATGTGAACTTCTCTTTTTGTCTCTTTTTGGTTTGGTTACCAGTCAAAAGAGTTGAAATATCAAGACCTCTTTGGCTTTGAAAAGCTGCCTTTGCTGCGACACACACATATACATCATCGTAAAATTAGATAAAAAAAACTCAGAGGACCTCAAAACGTATAGATACACCGAAATTTTAAAGTTGGATTTTCGTCGTGATTACAATACTTTCCTTACATTATATGTTAGGAAGGTAAAAATATTAAAAATGAAGTTCCGAAAAAATTATGTGGAAGAAAGGGAAACGCTTTACCATATGGCCCAAAAGCGAAATTTTAAATTTGCACCGAAATAACTCGAACGTTCTCGTCAAGATGTTTACTTACACAATTGCGATTGTCATTTTAAATCATCTAAAAAATTTAAACAAAAATTTAAAAGTCGCAAAGGGGATCCTATGCAAAGCTGTGAAGGAAGAAATTTTAAAAATGAATTGAATATCTGTCATTAGGAGATGACACAAAGTTACTGCATGCTTTTATAGGGAAGAATAGATTGTAAAAAAAAAAGAAAGAAGTTTGTTGTGAAACAATCACACGACTTCCATTATCCACTATTACACGAATTATATGCATTTTTTGGAGATATGTGCATTTTTTTGGAATTTTCCAGTAAAAGAAACTTAATACACGTGTAAAGATCTATAAAACAGAATTTACATAGCGAATTAAAAAAAAAAAATATCTTTTTTTTTTTATTTTTTATTTATTTATTTTTTTTTTTAACAGAAATTTCCGAGATCTAAATTGAACTACCTAATCAGGATGACCGTTTATTTTCCTGTAATAACCACATAATACATGAGAAAGGGTATCTAAAATGGATTTATGTAACAATTTTCAAGAAAATCGTTAGAGACGTTTTCGAGACACCAACTTTTACGAAAACTTGGCATACTCAATTACTGACCGAAAAACAATAATTACATACAAAAGTACATCTAAAAGCTGGTTAATATGGCGAATAAAAAAAAAAATTACAACCGTTTTTTTTTTAAAAAAAACGCACTTGTGAGACCTGAAATTGAGCTATTTATACAGGATGAATGTCAATTTTCCTGAATTAACCAACTATATCATTTGAAAGGACATCCAATAGAGTGTTTATATGCAACTTTGAAGAAAATCAGGAGAGCCGTTTTTGAGATACGGACTTAAAGTCCCACTTCTGTTTTCCGGTTTTCCAATTTTCACCAAAATTTGGAAAATTCATCTATACACCAGACCTGTATCAATTCTGAAATTTCGTATATTCTATCTTTATTAGAAGATATGATAGCCAGAAAGTTCCACACATACGATACACACAATTTTATATTAATAACTGATATTGAATTTTAAGAAGTCATTTAAATATAGTGACCAGCGAATAACAAAGTAAAGCCTACTAGAGCCACTGCAACGCATGGCCGGGTTCAACTAGTTTTTATATAAAATCTATAATTTTCATCCGAAATTCAGAACCTCTAATTTTAAAATTTAATCATGAAAATGAAATAAGAGAATTGTTTTGCTACTTTTTTTCCCCAGTATATAAACTTAGTGTAATACCTTAACTTCCATTATATTCTAAAGCAATAGAAAAAAAAATCCACTATTTAATACATTATATATAAACATTTTCTTTTCCCTAGAAAAAATAAATTTGATTGAAGTAGGCGCCAGGCATGTGAAAAGTGAAGCTTTGATGACAGTCACTTGATTTACGCTTTATTATAATGATTTTAGGGGCAAAAACAAAACACATAGCAAGAAACAGAAATACGGGCTAAAAATACCGAATATGTGGACAGTACTTAAATATTATTTTCATATAAATTTATAATGTTCCGCTGAAATTAAAAACTTGTAATTTTAAAAATTAATTTAAAAATTTAATAATAGCATTGTTTTGATAGAAATTTTGGGCTATTAAACAAATTAGAGTTACCTGTATTTAATGTCTCATTATTCTCCTTTAAAGTTTGACTTTGCAACTCAGAAGTTGAACTAGTTAACCAAGTACTTAAACGCTTTGAAATTTTTTCTACCTCTATAGATTTTCTCTTTTTTTCTTTTCTTTTTGAGGCGCAACTTTGGTACACGCGTTTCATGTTGAAATAGCCATGACACACTGCACAATACTAATGCGTTCCAAAAAGGAAACATTGTCGACTTGAGCTGCGTGCGCATTCTACATTAAAACAATCAAGAAAGACTAGGGTTTTCACCGCAAAGCTTCAATACACGTTCGCTTTTTTTTTTTTTTGGGGGGGGGGGGGGGGGGAGGGGGGGTAATCACGATGCGTTTCTCTTTACCTGAAACTTTAAGCATTGTACAACACACGATGAATCAAAATTTGATGTAAATGCATAAGATTATTGAAAAATAAATTATCAATTATTTTGATATAGCTGATTATAAATTAGTATATTGATTTTTCTAAGGGTTGTTTGGGGGCCCCCTTGGTCCGGGGGCCCTCGGCGATCGCCGACCAGCCGACCTGGCCAGTCCGGGCCTGATGTGGGAGGGTCTTTCCCTTCTTACCCTCCACCAGGGTTTCGGACCCACCCACAAACCCCAAAAAAAAACAGGGCAGGATTTTTTTGTGTTTAACCACTTAAAAAACCCAATAAAACCCACACTCAAGTAGGTTTTTTAAATCTAATAAAATTTATTTTTTTACTTATATTTTTCTTACTTGACATTATTATGTATAATAAATATTATGTAGGCTAATAATTATATGTATAATTATTATATTATATATATATATATATAATTATTATATCTACATAACATAGCATATTATATTAGTGATATATGCCAGTTTGAAATTATGTAATTATTTTTCAACTTTGTTAGAAAAATTCATTTCAACCATCTATCTACAATATCTCTTTTGAATAGAACAGTTTTAAAAAATTAAAGATGAGAAAAAATGAACAATATTGTAAACCATTTTTGTATTTGTAAGTCACGATGAAAAAATAAAAGTTATACTTTGCCTAAAATTCTAAGGATTCAACAACAAATATTAAACATAACTAACAAATATAATATATTGACCCTGTAAGGTTTGATACAGGCAAAAAATAGGGTTCTTTGTTTGCCCCTCGAAAACTTCAGATTCATTAAAACTGCCTTTTTAAAAGATTAAGTTTTATAAAAATGACCTTTCTATAAAAATTTTGTGTGTTCCAGAATTATTTTTAATGTTTACCTATAACTTGGTTCAATGAAATGCTATTAACTTGATAATAAATGAAAATTATTGTTTTACAAATTAAAATAATTTAGTTTTCGTAGAGTTTACTTCCTAAAAACTAATATTAATAACAACTGCTTTTTTTAAATGAAACGTCTCTAAACACAAAATTTAAGGTTAAACTGAGTTAATTATAGTACTGCACTGGCTTATTGGTTTATAAAAAAATAAATAAAATGAAACATCGTAAAGCACTTACTAAAATAATTACTACTTGATCAGAACAAAATCTTAAGCATTTCCCAAAATGAATTTTTTTTTTTTTTTTTTTATTTTCGAATTAAATAGTAAAAGCTTTTTCTTTTTGCGAGGAGAAAATCAACTCTTTGGAAATGTCAGAATATTAAAATGTTATGCTTTGAAAATTCTAGTGGCATCCACTACACACTGAAAATTTCTTCCTATCATTTCACTCCAGCAAGGAAAATGCTACATAATGCTGTCTAACACGTTATTAAGAAGTTTTGATAGATAAAGCTGCTTACTTTAATAAAAATAATCGTATGCAGAAATTTAACAAAAAACAAATTTATATATACACACAATTATTTTTTTTCCGATTTTAGCATTCGACTAGCTTAGTTCGACAAAATTATTAACTACAAATCTGCGACTATAACAATTTTAAAAATAGGAATTTTTCGAAGATATGAAGAAAACAATAATATAAATATAGTATAATAAAGTTCAATAAATCTAAAAACTAATTATATTTGTTGGAATTATTTCACATAATGCTTTAATAAAATACTTACGTGAAAATTTTCGACAGCTAGTAATGACAATATCATATGTTACTAAAGAAGGCACTGTTAGTAATTATCTCAATATTTTAAGATATTTACGGCTACTTATTCTATCATCCGCTTAAAACAGTAAACAGAGAATAAAGCTTTTAAGGTTCACTGACCTAAAATTCTCCAGATTTTAACAGAAATGTGTGAAATAGACGAAACAATTCGGAACGCCTCCTGTCATGGGCGAATTCCCTCCAGAAATTTATACTTTTCGCTATGAAAACAAAACTAGAAAAGATACAGGGACAGTCACGGTTATACCGTCATGTAATAAAATAAACAAATGCAATTTTTCACTTCATTTCAAACAAGTTACCTAGGGTGACCAAACATCTCCTGCTTGTTGCCATAGATATAGTTATATCTATGCTTGTCACCAGAATAGGTTGACCAAATTTTTAAATGCCGAAATGGGGACATGCTCCACTTTTTATTTTGAAATTGGGAACACCATGTATTTAATTCAAATTATAGATTAAAATACAATAAGAAAACACATAAAATAGATACGCAATACATAAGCATGTATTTTTCCTTCCAAGAGCTTCACGCATACATCTTTATCAGGATTATAACATCTTATAATGGAAAATACTTCGACATTTTTATGGTTCGAATAGTCAGAACATGAAGATATGATTACAAATGATGCATTTTCTAGTTCTAATGTAAGTCCCTTCGTTGCTCAAAATTCAAAAACATTTAACACAATGGCCTCACATTTTGTTCGGCCACAAGAATATGCTGGGTTAAGAGTACTTTCTTTAATATTTTGGGCAGGCAGTCAATTTCGCTGAAAGTTTGTGCATGTCATTATAAGTAAAAATGTCTTCAGCCAGAGCAATCTTCAAACTGTCATTATTGGCTGTCAAAACCCTTTCATTGAAGTAGAGATGCAAAAAACCAGGGAATTTAAAACCAAGGGAAAAAACCCGGGAGTTTGGGGGGGGGGGGGGAAACTGGGAAATTTGGGAACTTTGGGAATTTAGCGCGGAAAAAACAAATTAGAAATCTCTAAAGCAAATAATATGTTGTTTACTTAATATAAAAGGCAATTTTAAAGACTTTGGTATACTGATAAGCGTATAACATTCTTCTAATTTATCATTTTATTTTCAATTTATTAGAACTGCAGCCAAATCATTAGCGTTTCATATATAAATAAGTCATACTTTATATATCTGAAAAGATATTCCAATATAAAACCCTTTTTTTACTAGATATGTGGATATTTATATGACTAAATATAATTACAAAATATATAAGCTTAAAAGATAATGGTATGATTATGGTTAAGAAAAATTAATTCTTTGAATCATAACATGTTACTTTTCTTAGGCTTGTTGATTGGCAAAAATTAGACTTAAGATTGTTATAAGCATTTTTCTCCACAGACACCTCTTGCATATAGTTTTTAATTCCACAAGATAGCATTATTTCATAAGCCTAAAATTCAATTAATTTCACTACATTATTCTAGATAAAATAACACGTATTAGCTACTTTTGTACTCAGTAAAAACAATTTTTTTTTTCCTTTAAGCACTACAAATTTTAATATTATAATTGTTATTAATATAAGGTATTATATAAAAAAAATAAAATTATAGGCTTTCCACTAGTGATTCAGTTAATAAAACTGCTAAGTATTAAAAAGTTGGTAAAAATGCTAATATTAATGAATATAGTAACAGAAACGTACCATTAGTGTTAGCGACGAATTAATTATAATTAATTATTTTCTTCGTTTTCGGAATGAACATACATGAACATCAAAGATGCTAGAATTAGCGGGAAAGGAAATCTACGCAGAAGTTAAAGTTTAAATTAATTTAAGGATCGTGGCTGTTTATACACAAAAAATATTTAACAAATACAAAAATTATAAAAATATTCATAATTTCAAAATTCCCAGTTTTGGGGAATTTTCAAAATTTCCAATTTTGTCTTAAATTCCCAGGGAAAAAACCTGGTGTTTTAAAAGCCTTGCTACATCGTCTAGAATAAACAGTGTGGAAAGCGGCAAATAAAATTGTACTAAAAAAATCAATCCTGTCACCAGATGTCATTGTAATCAAAGCTAGGGTCACGATACCATAACCGAGACTCCCTATTAGTTAAATATGTGTTTAGATCACGTGATTAAACTGACGAAACTGGGAAAAGCCAATCAGGTCTTCGATTTGAGCAAAAGCTTCGATCACAGCGACATCTAGGTAAGCTTAATTTTTGTAGCATTATTTTAACATCACGGTTATAGGTGATTTCCACACTATTTATTCTAGACGCTGTAGCTTGCATCTCTACTTTATACTGATCAAACGTCCCCATTTTCTGGGGACAAATGGGGACACCCTATTTTTTGAAGGCATTTTTGTAAATTTTAAAAAATTGTAGAAACTAAACTATTAATCAATAACTCTTTGTATGAAAAAATACATCCATAATTTGATAATTGTAGCAATTTTTAATGCTTCTCTATTATAAAGGTACTTTGATCTGGTCAGCCTACTCTACATTGAAGACTATGTTGATTCAGCTATAGAAACCTTTCGTCGTTTTTCAGAGTTAATATGAGTAGAAACATATTTTTTTTTTCACTGCATGAATTATAAATAAAACGAAAGCAACAAAAGAAATAAAAGTAACAAAATTATGAATATTTGAGAAATTTTTTGAAAATTGGGGACATTTCGGGACAAACGACAGAAAATGAGGTCCTCAATCACTGTTTTTGTTTTTGAGGACAGATGGTCGAACTTGGAGATAGTTCCCGTAACAGATTTCTCTTTTGTCCCCATTTCTCTTATGTTTTACTTTTGCTATTCGAGAGCATAGTTTGTGTTCTTTCTTTTAAGTGTGAAATTCTTCCAATGTTTTTTTTTTTTTCCTTTCCTCTGCGCAGCACTAGTGCGACGTAAAACCCAACCATCCATCCACACGGAAGAAGATTGTATAGGAATTAAAACGAGATAGGGCAGCGAGCGCGGGAACTGAAGCTTTCTTTTCCGCATTAATTCAGGGAAAGCGATTCGATCGCCGCCTGGTGTAGTATCTTTGAAACTTATCGGAAGAAAACCAAACCCGCCTTCGGCTTCAGCACGGATTAGGAGACCAGGATAGAACACTAGATAGGGCAGCGAGCGCGAAAATAGAAGCTTTCCTTTCCGCATTAATTCAGCTGACCAGAGTAAGCGATCCGATCGCCGCCTGGTGTAGTACCTTTGAAACTTATCGGAAGAAAGGGAAAGCCCGCCCCTTAGGCTTCAGTCATCCAACGAACGAACAGCCAGAAATGTAAAAACGCGCTGATTGGTGGATTCTCGAGATTGGTCGCCCTCTATATGAAAGATGAAAATTACTACCTTCCCGTAACGTTAGTAATATATCCTATAGAATCTCCTAATCCGTGGGCTTCAGTCATCATCTGATTTTCGAGAACGACCTGCGAACGAACAGCCAGAAATGTAAAAAGACGCGCTGATTGGGATGATTTTTGAGATATGATCGCCCTCTATTTCTAAGATGAAAATTACTACTTTTCCGTAACATTCGTAATACATCCTATACTCTTTTAATCCGTGATACTTTTTGGTCGCGTTCGTAAACTCCCCACTAAGTGACTAAGTGCACTAGTTTTTGTTGCAAAACTGAAATCAGTGTGGTTAGTTACGTTACGGTACAGCGCCCAGCTACGGCTCAGTGTAATTATAGATATAGTAATACATATAGATCTATCAGCCCCATGTTATCGAGCACAAATTTTTGATGCCGAAAAAAAGTTCTAAAATCAGCCATTAGAAAGTATTAAAAAAAAAAAAAAATGAATTTGGAACTGTATCTAGAGTTTTTCATTCACCTTTAGTAAATAAATTATTCATAAATTTTATTTAATAAATTATCCGTGTGTATTCCTGTGTGTAATTTACTGGGGGAAAGACAGCCATTAGAGTGGCTTTTCCCGAGATAAAAGGTATCACTTTTCCCCCCTCCATTCTCAATCTATGTAGTATTACTATATCTATGAGTGTAATCAGTTTTCTATGAGCTTACGAATGATTTTTCATGCATATAATGTTGCTCTAAACTTTTTTTAAACAATTAATCTCTTTAGCGTGTTTTGTTATTTAGAGATTGGTTATATCGCTTATATTAAATTTATTAATTTGTTTATTTCTTTTACTTTCATACAAAATTTGGTTTAAAAAAAGAAGAAAAAAGTAAAAGAAATTGCTTGTTTAGCAGATTTTAAAAATAATAATTATTTGAGAGCATGTATTAAAATTTATATTCAAAATACTGTAGTGAAATAATCTTTTGATGGTTTTAGAAAACAATTTTGTCTTGAGGTAAATAGTCTATGACTTTTATAAAACCAAAAACATCTTTTTCATTTTCTAAATCTATGTACAATATGTCAATAAAGGAAAAAGAAAAAGAAAAGCAGCTTCTTAAAAAATGTTTTAACTTAAAAATGAAGTGACTTTAATATAACTGATTTATTTATATTATTTTTAATTAATTTTGTATCGCTTTAGAGTCGCTTTATTATAAAATATTTAATAGAAGACTGACTTATCATTACTCATTAAAATAACATAAACTTTTGAAATTGAGTAATTTAGAAAATCACTTTCATGTCTTTAATCTAATGTGTAAAAATTTTCTATGTTTATCAATTTAATATATATAGTAAATAATTTTTTTAACCATCAATAACCAGAGTAACAAAAGATTTAATGCACCGAAGACTACATAGACCATACACCATATATATTTATATATACAGTCGGTAACAAATGTGTCCGAACACTAGCAAAAATTCCTATGTAAAAAAGGAACACTTCATACGGTTTTGTTAAATAAATCCTTGTCGAATCCTGTTCTTAGTCAGTGTAAGAACATGATTCGATAAGGATTTATTTAACAAAACCGTATGAAGTGTACTTCTTTTACATAGGAATTTTTGCTAGTGTTCGGACACTTTTGTTACCGACTGTATATATGTATATTATTAAGCTAAAATAAAATGCCCGCCTTTATTTATGAATTTGTAAATCAGAAAATTAATAATTTATAAAATAATTTTAAAGAGTACTTAAAACACTTACTTAATTTTGTTTAATTAAAAAAAAAAAAAAAAAAAAAAAAAAAGGAAAAAAATATTTAGGGAAAAAATTATAAAAATATAATTAAGTTATTCAACTTCCTTGACCCGGGGGAAAGACGGCCATTTTTCCGTCTAATGGCCGTCTTTCCCTGGATGAATACACGCGAATAATTTAGCTAATAAAATTTATGAATAATTTATGTTCTAAAAGACCACCGCACTTTAGCAGTTAAAAAAAAAAAAAAGTGTTTAATATTTAAGAAAAAGAATTATCTATTTCTGTTGGGTATATTTTTATTTTATACAGTAAACCCCGCATGAAAGTGTTACTATAAAGTTTTACATTTAATTTTAGGCGTACAAACCAATAATATATAATTTACAAAAATATAGATAACAAAATTTAAGTTAAAATCTGAGAAAGGATATTTAACACTGATTTGACACTGACGTCGAAACACGCCATTGGAAATCTGTAACTCCTCCAGTGGGCGTTTCTTTCACAATTTGTATGTTACTATATTTCTTATGAATATTCCTTATATTCATAGTTATATAAACAAAATAGTATGAATACAAATACTTTCACTAGAAAAATAATTATTATGTATATTCATATGTAAAATAAATATGGATATAGAAAACCTTGTTCTGACTTAATATAGTGTGAATGAATAACACCCACAGGCAGAACAGACTATCTGAAACACAAAAACATGCGGTCGCAAAAGTGTTTAAAATTCAATAAAAAGGAGATACTGTTCAATATAATTTCTATTTTGAGTAATACGTTCTGTTATCTTCATACGTTTCTCTAAAACATGATAGTATTTCACAAATTCATGATTAAATAACTGAAACTTAGTCATCATCAATCGAAACGGTAAATTGCACTGCTTTATATATGCTAGAGTTCTATAAAGAGTCAAACTAAAATTAAGGAAACAAAAAACATTTTTTAAAGTAAAATATTGTTTCAGAAAAAGCCAAAGGGTGGGGTTTATTATACTTTTCGAATGCTATAAAAATTCCCCGCTTGCAATGCATTAATTTTACGAAAATAGGTTAATATGTTCAGTAAACATCAAAACCTTACTTAGAAACCAATAAAAAGTAAAACAAAACAACAAAACAAAATAAAATAAACTAAAAATTTTCTGCATTGGACTGAATTGGCATAAATTGGTCTGATAAAGTATGTCCCATATAAAACGTTTTCCTATTGCCCAGAACGAATATTCTCCTTTCTGCAGTCGTCTACTGTACTTGAATTCTTAATTTTAAAATGTGTAAAATCTATATCTTTAAAAGTAATAAGACATATTACTTTGTTTTAATTTTTTTTTTTCCATAATAAATGTGACGCCAGTTTTACGCCGTGATTAGAATAATCGAAAATAAATAATATCTCGCTTTGTTTAACAATAGATTTTAAAAACTTAAAAAAAAAAAAATAATAATAAAATAATAATAAAATTTTTCCACTATATTATTCAGCATTAAAAAAACATTTAATAAAAAGTTAATATTTTATTATGTTACGTCATGCGATACAATTTAAAATAGCATTAGCTTACAAACTGTACAGTAAACGAATTCGAAAATGTCACAACAAGATTAAAACAGAATTTTTTTAAAAAAAATCTGATAAAAATTAATAATATTAATTTAAAAAAAGGAAAAAAAAAGTATCGTTCATTGCGTATTGCTCTTTCAAATAATAATCCTCGTCTTACCGCGTTTTCTAAATCATGACATTTAACTTGAGGTGCACGAATCCTAGAATATTCAAGTTAATAAAAAAATATATAAAAAAAAAAACGACAACAGGGATAAAAAAGAATTTTAGCAGTGAGAAACTAGGAAAAGTTATGTAATATTTAAGAATAAAGACTTAACATTTCAGAATCGAGTATACTCCGTTTTGCAACGGAAGCCACGCCTTTACACGATTTTTCTAAAATTTTACATTATAAAACAAAATTATTTTACATACTTCCAATTAAATCATTTAAATTTTGTCTTCAGCATTCGATGTAGTAAATGTCATTGACATTTATGCATACCAGCTTCACATATAGAATCATATACGATCATGCAAACTAGTTTTTTTAATATTGTTTCCGCAATATAGAGGCGGGGCTTCATTTCTTTTGGAATTCTTTCACAATCTCTCGCTTGCATTGCGATAATTTTATAAAAAATAATCCAATTTGTATCATAAACATCGAAATGTTGCTTAGAAAACAATTAGAATAACATAAAGGTAAATTAATATAGTTTTTCGTCAAAATATATACAGATACTAGCTGACCCGACAAACGTTGTTTTGTCATATAAATTATTTCTAGAGAATATTTTGCTAGAAAAAAATAACTAACTTATTGTAAGTGTGTAAGGATGTGGTATATAAGTGGAAGATGTATGGAGCGCTGTGAACGGTGAAATAATATGAAAATAACAAAACACCAATCATTTATTATTTTTTTTATTTATTAAAATTGATTCTTTAAAATTATATACATATCGCTACTTATAACAATATTACTAAAAAACAATATCAATCCCTTAATGCAACAGAGTGTACAGTATTTTTTGTTATCCCATCTTTCGCCAATACAAACAAACTGGATGGTTTGCCCACTCGAGAGCCATGCATAATTGTCCGTGTGAAAAAGATGTGCTCAAATCTAAGACACAGACAGACATCGTTTGGCCCTGAGACTTATTGATAGTCTATGCAAATGCCAATCTAATTGGAAATTGAGGGCGTTTAAATTGAATTGGCACATCTGTGGGTATAATAGTGATTCGCAGTAGTAATATATTTTCACCTCGGAATTTGTCATTTAAAATGATGGCTTCGATAACATTTTTCATTAATTTTTTTATGACTAATCGCGTGCCGTTGCACAACCGTTGTGGGTTTAAATTACGAAGAAAAATAACCGGAGATCCAACCTCCAGTTGTAAAATATGCGGTGGCATGCCTGGTAAATCCAATGAGTTTAAAAATTTTGTTGGATAATTTACAGCTTCGGTGGCATCGCAAACTGTATCATTAGATTTGTATGACACCAAATCTCCTGGTAACAAATGTTGTATCTTGAGATTCAATTCGTTGACGTCCACATTTTTTGCTGCTAAAATTGCTCTTTCTGCCAGACACTCATGATTTGTGTATCGTCTGTGTATATCGGGAAATATCTGGTCAATAAGAGCATCTTGAGAATCAATGATTGTGCAGAAATCGGTCGGTAATTTTATGCATCCAGTTTCATCTGTAGTAACTTTTCCATAGCCGATATCTAACAATTGTTTTGAGAATGTTTCAGCGGATGAATCTTGAAGCTTTTGAACGCACAAATTTACTTTCAGTTGTACTTTTCCAACATTACGCAACAATGACGATGATTTTAAGCACGCGTTGATCTCATCAGCGTATGTTGAACGCGGAATAACGGGAAGTGCTTGTCTGAAATCACCTGAAAAGAGTAACAGAGTGCCGCCAAATAGTTTGTCGTTGTTTTTTATATCTTTCAATGTCCTGTTCGACGCCTCAATCGAATGTTTGTGTGCCATAGAGCATTCATCCGAGATAAGAATTTTACACTATTTCAGCACTTTGGCCATGGACGATTGTTTTTTATGTTGCACACTGCGTCTGGGTTATTTTGAATATTTAGTGGCAGTTTAAATAATGAATGAGCTGTTCTGCTTCCATCCAATAAAGTTGCCGCAATGCCAGATGATGCAACAGCCAATGCGATGCCATTATTTGATTGTATTTCGGCGAGAATTAGCGAATTAAGGAATGTTTTGCCAGTTCCACATGGTGCACCCCCCCCCCCCCCCCAAAAAAAAAAAAAAGAATCCACCTTGTCCTGCCAAAACTGCGAGCATGATGCGGTCGTAAATGGTTCTTTGTTCTTCATTCAGTAGTGGGAGATTGCGAGCAGCAATCGCTGCCATTTCTACAGTATTGTATTGTAGTTTACGATTCAATTCAGTGCTTATTAAATCAGATGCATTTCGATTTGTTGAATGCATACCGAAATGACTGAGTGGTAAGTTGGCAATGATAATGCAAAGATCTTTAATAGCAATTATGCTTCATTGTACATAGCGTCACTGAATACTATCGTTAGATCGTTGCACCGTGAACGATGTTGATGCAATATATCATCAGTCATTGAATCTTTGTGATTATCCCATAATGTCTCTTCTCGGGCCGGGAAACATGTAGTCAACAGTATAGCGAATAGTAGACGAATTTGTTTTGCTGTGCAGTTCAGTCCTACTTCAGCAAGCATACACTCCCACTGGTTGTCGTCTTCCACCAAGCCGAGTGCAAGGCATGTATCTTTATACGTTGGATACTGTTGTCCATTCACTTTACGTAAATCTTGAAATGACAAAAGGCCGATGACATTAACCAATAACAATCGAAGATAAAAGCACTCAGTCTGCCTTGGATTGACTGTAAATACTCGTCCCAAGGTGTTTGATTTGAATAAACCGGGACATGCATCAATCGGCGTGCCTTGCTTGCGGGGCATCCATTTTTTTGTTGGAGCCCATGTGAAATAGCGTGGTACTTCTGAATAGAGTAATGTCCGTGCAAAAGCACCAAAAGCATCCGCACGATTACACAATTCAAAAAATTCGGTGAGTGTAGTTTTTGGTGGATTTATAGCACGATCAATCGCTGTCTCGCTCGTGAAATATACGCGCTGGACATTTTCAAGATGGACGGCTAAATGAAGAACTGCTGGATCCCGTTCATGAATTGGGAAACCAAAGATACGCCAAACAGCTTCATTGGAGCTGACGTACCGGCCAATTTGGTAAAGTGTTATTTCATCGTTGTTATTCACCGGAGGAGCATTCACATTGGTATTTTCAACTTGAAATACAGCCATATCACTGCCTTTATTCACATACTTACAAATGTATTTTACGCTCTTCACTGAACTGCAGAACTAAACATTAATATGAGCACCAAAAATAAATTAAAAAAACTGGCGTACAGACAATAGCAAGAAATTCAAACTTCTTCACACATCATAAATTTTAAATCAGCACAACCGGTTTCGAAAGGACGTAGCCTTTCTTCATCAGGTGCAAACACGTGCAACTGCCTTGGAGGTAAAAGCAAGACTGAAAGCAGGACAAAATCCAGAGGGGGAGGAGCAACACAAACAACCAATAGGAAGCAACATGCAGGACAGGACCAATCAGAGAGGAACACACGTACACACACACCACAAAATGAGGAGGGAGGAAAGGAGTAAACAATTATTATTTTTTTTCAATAATATTAAACTAATAAGTAAATTTAATAAAATTTATCCATTAATTATTTTTATTTTTATTTAAATTAGAATTATTTTATTATATATAATATGATGTTATAAACATTTTATAAATTCCAATTCCCTTCAACCAAATCCCCTGTTCCTGAGCTTCAAAAATGGGGTATCTATAATGTCCCTTGTAATAACTGTGATTTATCTTATATTGGTCAAACTAAAAGAAATCTTGAATGTCGTTTACGTGAACATTCTCCCTATGATGTTAATCAAGAAATTTCTAAATCTTCTATTGCGAAGCACAGTTGGGAATTTGATCATAGTTTTAATTTTAAGAGTGCCAAAATTATCTTTCATGCCAAACGCGTTTCCGAACTGGATTTTTTAGAAAATTTAGCTATTTACCTTAATCGTGATAAAATTGTCAATGAAAAATCTGATTCCACTTTGCTGTCTACATTCTGGAAAAATTTCTTTAATTAAATTAAATAATTTCCTTCATTATGTGTATAACATCATATTAGTTATAATAAAATAATTCTAATTTAAATAAAAATAATATTAATTAATGGATAAATTTTATTAAATTTACTTCTTAGTTTAATATTATTGAAAAAAAAATAATTGTTTACTCCTTTCCTCCCTCCTCATTTTGTGGTTTGTGTATACGTGTGTTCCTCTCTGATTGGTCCTGTCCTGCATGTTGCTTCCTATTGGTTGTTTGTGTTGCTCCTCCCCCTCTGGATTTTGTCCTGCTTTCAGTCTTGCTTTTGCCTCCAAGGCAGTTGCACGTGTTTGCACCTGATGAAGAAAGGCTACGTCCTTTCGAAACCGGTTGTGCTGATTTAAAATTTATGGTGTGTGAAGAAAATTGAATTTCTTGCTATTAATATGAGCATTGAATGTTTTGCTCAGCAGAGGCGAATATGGGACCACCCAACGGTTATCAATGTCAATATCTATGTTGTTGACATAGATGACCGCCATAGATGATAAGATTGTTCGCCATTATCGGGATTTCTTCGACGATATATTGGATATCCGTCAACATTTGTGATCGTGAAATTTTTCGGAAAACTTTTAGTACATTTTCCATCTGTACAAATAATAATGGCCTAAAAATTCATTTTTCATTTTAACATAAAATAACTCCGTCGGATATTGACGAATTTTTTAAAAGAATATACCATTTTAACAAATTTTAACATTTTAACAATATTTACGTTGAAAAAATATTTTAAACACTTACGGTTAAAAATTCATTTTTCATTTCAACATTAAATAAATTCTGACATCGTGTTTACGATTCTAAAATATTAACTTTGAGAAAATATTTTAAACACTTCGTAAGATACGGTTAAAAATTCATTTTTCATTTCAACATTAAATAAATTCTGACATCGTGTTTACGATTCTAAAATATTAACTTTGAAAAAATATTTTAAACACTTCGTAAGATACGGTTAAAAATTCATTTTTCATTTCAACATTAAATAAATTCTGACATCGTGTTTACGACAACTCACGCCATCTAGGTGGAAAAGTTGTTGAAAGAGTTGGTTAAAAATTAATTACGAACGAACTAATTAAGTTAGAACTTTCATTTGTAAATCTAAACCATTCTCGAATCCACCTGAAGACACACAAAAAATTTCATTAAACTCAGTCCAGCCGTTTAGGAGGAGTTCAGTGACATACACACGCACAAAAGAAATATATATATAAAGATTTACTCACAGAAGATACAAATTATAATAAGTGATGGCCCCCTAACAACAGCAAAAAATGAAATATCACTGTAACTCAAGAAATAATGTTAGGAACGAGCTGTAAATTTGGAAACCCATGTTTTTGATGATGCCCGTTCTATTCATGCAAAATTAACATAGGTCATAATTCATAATTTTTTCAAATATGAAATTATTAATAATTTTCATAATTCAAAAAACATTTTTTTATCAAAAATATGCATGGAATATGTTTGGGCCACTTCATTTTACCGTATATATAAAAAAACAGAATTTGAATATCATAATATTTTGGAAGATATGAATTAATGTTTGTCACATTTGTTTAACATTAGCATCCTCATATTTTGACAGCTTATAACTCTATGAAAAATTGAGCAAAATATATAAACTATACCATTTTTCGCGATGATTTGATCCAAAGAATTCAAATAAATTATAAAAAGTGGGGGTTACCATTGAAAAAAAAAAAATGAAGTTGATGCCAGTTTTAATATGTAGACGACCCCTTAAGCAAAATCCAACTATACCCTTGTAAACTAGTCGTTATTACAAATCGATTGGTACCAACCACATGTTTCTACACTTTATGGCAAAATTAGGTGTGTGTGTGTGTGTGTGTGTGTTGGGGGGGAGGGGGTGTTGTGCAGGCTGTACAATTTTAGAAGGTCAGAATTAAGTCTAGAGATTACACTAACATATAAAATTTGTAAGTTTTTCTTGGTGTGACCTGTATAAAAAAAAAGTATTATCTTCGTAATCTAAAAGGATTTTTATTAAAAAAAAAAAAAAAGTTTATCGAATTTTCCAATTTCAGATTTATATACAATTTTAATTTAATCAAAAACCTGAAATGGATATAGGTAGAAAACATTTAACGTATTTTCCGGCGTATAACGCGCAGGTTTGTTAAATGAGTTATACATCGGAAATTTAAATTTACAGCAAAAGCTATTACTTAACAAGCTTTTGTTTTACAAATGTAGCTTTATTAGTAAATTAAATTTTCTGGTGTGTAAATCATTTATTTTACCTGCGGGTTATACGCCGGAAAATACGGTAATTTTAAAAGAAATTTTTACTGTTTTGGATAAACATTTGATTTGAACCAAAATTTGTAGATAAAAGTGAATATCTTTGAAGTAATTTAATCACACACACATACACACATTTTTGTTTTTTTAGTCCTCTTTCCATTTTTAGGGAAACTTACTGTATTGTTGCATGGTATTTCAAATTATCCTTAAGAAAAATGACTTGTAGTTTACAAGTTTTCAGTCTAGAGTTTGAATAAAATATTAAATTATTATGATATGATGGGGTCATTACAAACCTTTCATTTATATCATTCTAACATAATAAATAAAATTATTTTGAGAAAAAAAAATACTTTCTAACACATTCTTCGCCACAAAAGAAAGAAAGAAAGAAAAAAAAATCGCACAGTTATTTATATGAAATTATGGGCACAATTATTTTTGTTCAATTATATCTAATAGATTCCGAGATATAGCTTTCAAAAATTTGTGGCATTACAACAATAAACACCTGTTAATCTGTATACACCAAAGTTAGACCAATTGTTGTTGTTGTTATTATTATTGTTACTTAAGTATCATGCATATAAAAATTAGTGTAATTCCACGTGATAGAGCTTTCACGAAAGTCTGGTAGAAAACGGCATAGAATCGCCAACGCCAACTATTGTTTCATATACACCCCTGTTCAAAAGTTTAGCAAGATTTGCAAACGATCAGTTTTTTCAAATTAAAAACTTATCTCTCAATGATATGTTTTCATACATTGGATATTTAAAGAACTGCGTCTTCCTCATGTTTTTCAGTAAAGATTGGTTTAAGACGACAATTAGGGGGCCTTTAACAAATTGAGCAAATTAATAATGTTTGTGATCACCCTGTATCGTTAAGTGGACGAAATGAACTGTAACTTTAAGATATGTTAATATAGACCCAGTTTAATTTGTAGATAAATTTGTGTGACGCTAGCATGTTAAATAATCGAGATATAAGCATTTATTTTAAAACTCAAAAAAAAAAAAAAAAAATCAACATGTTTTTTATTTATAATATATAGAGTTTTTAACGAAAATTATTCCAACTTTCAGATAAGTTGGAAAAACACTTTTAAAACAATATACTGCAATCGGAATACAAATATCTTAAATATCTCATGAAATATGAACATTTTTATGAAAAACGTTTTTACTGCGCATGTGCGAAAGGTAAAACATATTTTGTTACATAGTTTGAAAGCTAGATGTATTGGGCAAGTTTTAACAAAAGTGCATTTGAATAAAATAAAAATTAAGTGAATTGTACGAAAAAGCACGAGTTAGATTGTAGATATTTTCCAAAAGTTGAAATTTCTTAAGAGGTTTTTCACATGACGCGTAATTAGTTTTAAGATCCAATTATTTCAAACACACTCTAAATGTACTTTTATTGTAAAAAATCCCTTATAAGCTTGTAACTCTAACATATTTGTGATTTTCGTATTCTACCATGATTTGTGAGATTATAAGGGGTTTTTCCCAAAAAACAACCTTTGAGAAGTGGTTGAAATAATTGGATCTACAAATTAATTACACGGCATGTGAAAAACCCCTTAAGAAATTTCAACTTTTGGAAAATATCTAAAATCTAGCTCGTTTTTTTTTTTCGTACAATTCACTTAATTTTTATTCTATTCAAATGCACTTTTAATAAAAGTTGCCCAATACATCTAGCTTTCAACCTATGCAATAAAACATGTTTTACCTTTCGCACATGCGCAGTAAAAACATTTTTCATAAAAATGTTCATATTTCATGAGATATTTAAGATATTTGTATTCCGATTGCAGTATACTGTTTTAAAAATGTTTTTCCAACTTATCCGAGTTCTTGCATCTTAGGTGTTTATTCAAAGTTTTATACTTATTATTTTTAAACGCCAGTTCTGTGGTGCTTTTTTTTAAAAATTATATTCTAGTTATGCTAGATTCAGATGTGGTATCCGTGAGAACCTAAAAAAAAAAAACAGGGATCCGTTGCACCAAAAAGTTTTACAATAAAATACAAAAAAAAAAGGCGCCAGTATCAGTCTTCTAGACTAAAAGTACATTCTATCTTAGCTTCTAAGTATATCCAATTTCTGGATAAACTTAATATCAGAATTTTACTGTAGTGAACCTCATTGAATAAAATCATACAAAATTACCATCAATTATATTTCTATAAAAAAATTGTTGTAATAACCCTTACTTTGAAACTTTAAATGTTGGTAGCTATGACGCATGCACATTAAAAAAGAGCACTTATATTTTTTCAAATGTCTTTTCGTGCCTTTTAGTTCTTTCTTTTTTTTTTTTGTTGGACTCCCCCCCCCCTACAGAAATTTTCTGGCTGCGCTACTGTATATATATACACACACAAAAATGTACAAATGTGCTTAGTTACATACGGAAAGTACATAGTAAACAAATTGGAGATTTAAAATAATTTACAATTCGCATAGAACATTTTGACATTGGGAATTTTTTTTTTTTTTGTTATTTTCCGCACAAAAGAGGCCTTTCTATCTCTAAAAATTTCTTTTATCATTTAAAATTCGCTATACGTATAAAAATGATAGATTTCATGCAGCACATGATGTAAGATGCGATAGAATGTAAAACGAAAATAATTAATTTCAACGTCCCTTGTCCCCTTAAGTCAGTAAAATCACTGGGACATATTCTTTATGAAGAAGACATCCATTCAGATAATGTGAAACAAAATTGATGCAATTATAAACTTGAAACCTTCTTCAAATAAAACTGGACTGGAATGAGTTTTAGGGATTAGAAACTACTTAATGAAATAATAGCAGGAGACTTGGCGTTGGAATATTAAAACAGGAATAAACTACTACGTCAGAAACGCCAAAGAAAAATTATTGAGGTGCATACAGCTGTTTCGGTAGCCTAAAGCGTACCGTCTTCAGTGCAAAAAGAATTCTGAAACTGGAGAAGTGCTCGTTTTTTAGGAGAGGGACCGGATTTAATTCAACCAATAGGATTACGGAAGAGGTGGGGAGTGTGCCCAATAGGAATTTAGGAATGTGTAGCTGTGCAAACAGTAGAAAAATTAAGAAAATGTGGACTGAATGTAAAATTTCCAACAATCAGACAAATAGGGAACAGCGAAATCACAATTTACAAGGTTTTTAAAATTTTTATAAATATGAAATGCTTCAAAGAAATCCAGTTCATGAATGGATTTAGGTCTGCAAATTATTTTAGCTGAATTAAATTTAAAATTATGATTTTCCTCCCAGCAATGTTTAGAAATAGCCGATTTATTGGTTTCTTGTTTGCGGACGTAATTCATATGTTCTTTTAGACGAAATTTGAGACTGCGTTTAGTTTGGCCAATATATGATAAACCACACTGACAGGAAATACTATAAATGCCCCAAAAAATTATGCATATCAATAGGCTCTTTTAACTGAGAAAAGGTGAGTTTATTGGAAGGCGAAAATATTATTTTAAAATCATATTGCTTGAGAATTTTAGCTATGGTTTGACTGGTTTTAGAAAAATAGGGTAAAACAATACTGATATTAGATGTGACTGATTTAGTAGACGAAATACGAGGGAGTTGTAATTTTTGTATAGCTTTGTCTATAATAGAAGGGTCATAACCTCTGTCAATTGCGATGGCTTTCAGGTATTTAATTTCAGATTTCAATAAAATAGAATTTGAACAAATTTTAAGGGCACGGTTTACAAAAGTATAGAAAGCAGCTATTTTTTGGTTAGGTGGGTGACATGAACGCGCATGGGGAGGAAGGGAGACTGCAAAATTTTTACGATAGACAGTGGTTGAAAATCCATTTACAGTGCGAGAGACGAGGGTATCAAGAAATGGAAGGGAGCCATTATTTTCAATTTCATATGTAAACTGGATATTACTGTCAATTGAATTTAAGGTTTCTAAGACATGGTCAATATTGTGATGAGATATGTCGATAAGCGTGAAAGTGTCGTCAACGTAACGGGTCCAAAAATGAAACGATATTTTCTTAAAAAGCTTTCTTTCGAAATAGGGCATGTTGCACCTCAATAATTTTTCTTTGGCGTTTCTGCACCTCAATAATTTTTCTTTGGCGTTTCTGGGCACCTCAATAATTTTTCTTTGGCGTTTCTGACGTAGTAGTTTATTCTTGTTTTAATATTCCAACGCCAAGTCTCCTGGTATTATTTGTTAAGCGTATACGGGCTTAGTTGTGTTATTGGTCTTCTGCTCATATTGTTACTGAGCAACCTGGTCTGAGAAGCCTCATATGAGGGGGAGATTAGGTCAGTAATATTTTGAGCCATTTTCTTGTTTTCAAAATGTGCAAATTAGTTAATCGTTTCTACCGTCTACGTACTAAAAAGTTTCGTGCCCTCAACCGTCTGAAGTTCCTTTTACAATGCAAGAGACACCGCATTATCCCTAAATTCATTCAACTGAAATGCAATATTTCTGGTTCCAGTTTTGTAAACAAAGCAGTACTCAGGTCTCATTTTAATATTCTCCGTGCAGTTATTAAGGAAACTCGTACCAACATCGCCAAAATTGAAAAAGATTTATTCTTTCTCCACTTAAGGTTAGCTTTTGAACGTCCTAATTTTATGTTGATTGATCACAATTCCTGGATTCATTGTGACAACCGTTCTCTTAAACACTCAATTAAATTACATGATAAATTCACCCGGCTTCGTAATTCACAGAGTCCTATTCTTTCGAACGAGTTTCCTGTTGTCAATAAAAATGCAATCGTTAATCTTTCCAGTACTGAAATTTCCAATAGTCAATATTCTGTTCTCAAACTCAATTCAAATTTTGCCATTTCTAAACCTCCTTCAATTCCTCAGTTAATTGCACCGGTTGAAAAAGCTTTCAAAATTCTCAACTGACTGACCAACAGAAAGAAAATCTTCGTCATTTAATCCTTAATAATGCCAATTTCAACTCTAAAAATTTTAAATCTAATCTCAGCCCTGCGGAAAAAAACGCCTTGAAGGAATTAAAATCGAATGAAAATATCATCATTACTAAAGCTGATAAAGGTGGTCATGATTGTTATTTTGGATAAAAAACAATACATCGAAAGTGTTACCGAACTAATTAATGATGGACCATACATTCCTCTGCCCCGTGACCCCTCTCCTCAAGAATTAAATAAAATTAAATCTGCTATAAAATCTTGCCCGTTGTTATTGAACTCGACTAAATCCCATCTTATCCCTTCTATTGCTAATTGTGCCAGATTTTATGTTTTACCAAAGGTTCACAAACCCAATATTCCATTTCGTCCAATAGTCTCCAATATCGGTACTGCTTCCTATAATTTGGCTAAATTTCTCACCACAATTTTTGCTCCACTTCTTGCTGCTAATAGTTATACTGTTAAGAATTCCATAAATTTTGCAAAAAATATTCAGATCTGTCCTCACACTAATCTCACTATGGTTTCTTTTGATGTAAAATCTCTTTTCACTAATTTTCCAATAATTGGCGCCCTCTGCTGCCTCGAAAATAGATTAAAAGAGTTTCATTTCACATCTTTTGAAATACAAGAATTAATTTCTCTTACCCGCATTTGTTTATCACAAACCACTTTTTCTTTCCAAAATAAATTCTATCGTCAGTCTGAAGGTTTAGCCATGGGTTCCCTTCTCTCCCCAATTCTCGCAGACATTTACATGCACTATTTCGAAAGAAAGCTTTTTCAGAAAATATCTTTTCCTTTTTGGACCCGTTACGTTGACGACACTTTCAAGCTTATCGACATATCTCATCACAATATTGACCATGTCTTAGAAACCTTAAATTCAATTGACAGTAATATCCAGTTTACATATGAAATTGAAAATAATGGCTCCCTTCCATTTCTTGATACCCTCGTCTCTCGCACTGTAAATGGATTATCAACTACTGTCTATCGTAAAAATTTTGCAGTCTCCCTTCCTCCCCATGCGCGTTCATGTCACCCACCTAACCAAAAAATGGCTGCTTTCTATACTTTTGTAAACCGTGCCCTTAATATTTGTTCAAATTCTATTTTATTGAAATCTGAAATTAAATACCTGAAAGCCATTGCAATTGACAGAGGTTATGACCCTTCTATTTTAGACAAAGCTATACAAAAATTACAACTCCCTCGTATTTCGTCTACTAAATCAGTCACATCTAATATCAGTATTGTTTTACCTTATTTTTCTAAAACCAGTCAAACCATAGCTAAAATTCTCAAACAATATGATTTTAAAATAATATTTTCGCCTTCCAATAAACTCACCTTTTCTCAGTTAAAAGATCCTATTGATATGCATAATTCTTGGGGGATTTATAGTATTTTCTGTCAGCGTGGTTTATCATATATTGGCCAAAGTAAACGCAGTCTTAAATTTCGTCTAAAAGAATATATGAATTACGTCCGCAAACAAGAAACCAATAAATCGGCTATTTCTAAACATTGCTGGGAGAAAAATCATAATTTTAAATTTAATTCAACTAAAATAATTTTCAGACCTAAATCCATTCATGAACTCGATTTCTTTGAAGCATTTCATATTTATAAAAATTTTAAAAACCTTGTAAATTGTGATTTCACTGTTCCCTATTTGTCTGATTGTTGGAAATTTTACATTCAGTCCACATTTTCTTAATTTTTCTACTGTTTGCACAGCTACACATTCCTAAATTCCTATTGGCCACACTCCCCACTTCTTCCGTAATCCTATTGGTTGAACTAAATCCGGTCCCTCTCCTATATATACGAGCACTTCTCCAGGTTCAGAATTCTTTTTACACTGAAGACGGTACGCTTTAGGCTACCGAAACAGCTGCATGCACCTCAATTATTTTTCTTTGGCGTTTCTGACGTAGTAGTTTATTCTTGTTTTAATATTACTTAATGAAATGTTTACCATACTAGTCTGATATACTTCATGCTTATACTTCCTTCTCTGACAAGTATGCTTAGCTCCAAAAAATAAATTTGTATGTACAAATCTACAAGCAAATAATAATAATAATAATAATAATAATAATAATAATAATAATAATAGCTCTACAGAATTTGTAAGATGTGCTGTTTTCATACTCAAATTTAAAGATAAATTATCCAATATCAACCTCTCATCTTTAGATATGATTGAAACTTGATTCTACGGTATAAGAACTTCATTTTAGTAAGAAGAAAAATACAGAAAAATGTTTATCATCGCATGTGCATCAATAACACTACCCACGACACTTAAACGAAGCAAATATATTCTAAAATTGAAAAAGATGTTTTAGCCTTTGCGTGAGCATGTGAAAATTGTAAAAACATGTCACAGGAAATCATTTCAAGTTAGAGACTGATATTAACCCCTTAATGCTCACGTAATTTTCAAGAAAACAGTTAGAAAAGTGCCTTTTTATTATTATTATTATTGAAGAAAATTGTATAACATAATGTATGTGAACAATGTATTTATTTTTAATTTTTTTTTTAAATATTGAAATAAAGAAAAGTTAATTTTGGAGGAAAAAAAACAATCAGGGTTATTTTGGCTGAATATTGGTTTTACAGTCATTGTTGCCAGATTTGGCGGATTTTTTATTCAATTATCACCAATAATTTTGAGAAGTGATATTTTATATACATAATAGACTATTAATCTTCGAAGTGATTAGACAAACGCCACAATTAAAAATTATTGGTGATCATTGAATAAAAACCCCGTCAGATCTGGAAACACTGTTTACAGTAAGTAGAAAAAATAAACGATGTGTGTTTTAAACATTAAAAATTAATTTTATTAAAAGAATTTTACATATTATACTATATCATACGTATAATACACTATTCTCAGATTCGCTATTCGAACTATCATAAAGATCACTTATTTCCGAATCTCTCTCGGATGCACTTATACTAAAATTAGAATCCGAGTCCTTTGAGATTCTGGCTCCTTAATGTACTCAATATTAAAAAATATACTTTACCACATAGCACAAAACCAAGTGCATTTAAAGCCTAACTGAGTTAAGATTGCAAAATAACTATCATAAATATTTAACATTGGATAGGACTGACATCTAGTTTAAAATAACCCAACTATCTCCAATTACATTTT
The DNA here is from genome assembly GCA_963930645.1 of Salticus scenicus. NCBI lineage: Eukaryota > Metazoa > Arthropoda > Arachnida > Araneae > Salticidae > Salticus > Salticus scenicus. Next base: position 163,914,502 of record OZ005651.1, read on the forward strand.
AAAAAGCCATCTACTACCATATAGAGTGTAAAATAAGATAAAAAAATTTCCGGATATTTGAAATGCTTTGTTTTTAAATATTTTTAGTGCGTTGCTTTTGAACACTCCAGCCTGGAAATATTACGGGCACGAGAAATAGAAGGCGGAACCCCACCCCACCATTTGCACGGGAGCGAGAAGGAAGGGATCTTTTCTGAGAAGATTTTGGGGAATTTATTACCAAGATTACAGGGACAAAAATTACGAATTATGGGAAATTTCTTTCAAATTTATTACACTGCATGGAAAGATATTTTAGCTGCTGTTACTTTATTTCGCAGTTCATTATCGAATGGTAAAGGTGAAGACGAACTTTTAAAACAGATTAAAGTATATATCTGCATGATTAAAGACGTTATTCCAGCTGCACCTCAACAACTTAGCGAGATTTAAATTAAACATCAAAATAATACTGCTACCTGTCAAAAGTTACATGAGTGTGTCCTAAATGATTGGTCAAACAAATAACAAATAGTACATCCCAATTTTTTTTCTTTATTGGAGAGTTAGATACGAAATCATTATGCAAGATGGCATATTTATAAGAGGAAGTCGTATTATAATACCAAAGAAATTACAAAAATCCATTTTAGATAAAATCCATGAAAGTCACTTTAGAATCAGCAAACAAATTGAAGAAGTGAAAAATTGTCCACCTTGCATCAAAGAGATGGAAAATCGTCATAAAACGTTGATTCCTACAACATTTCCTACGGGCTAGGACCCATTAGAAAATCCCACAGGGGCATCATCCCACAGATTACTATACAGACAGAATACTGCCATAAGCTCAATGGTAACCAAAATGTGACTACAATGACTCTAAGGGCAACGGCTGTAAGCTTCCCGAGCTTTCAAGATTTCACAGTAGTTCGTCTCATTTTTATTGCATATATCTTTCCTTTTGGCATCAGTCGAGTTTTGTTATTGTTTTCAAATTGGACGTCCATCACAATATATTTTAAAAACGAATACTAAATATTAAGAAAATACGTTTTGAAAATATACATCATCCAAAAATAATTTTTCGTATTATGCTTTATGTATTATAAGTAAAACCAAATAGCATTAAATATTTAATGATTCTATCCTGCAATTTCAGAAATACAGTTTGTAATTCTGGTTAGTGTTCGAACAAGGATGTACTTGATAAAGCATATTTTAAACATTTTGAAAAAGAAACAAAAAATCTTCAGAGACACACGTGTCCTGAATCTTGTGAATAAGCTTTTATGAATTCAAACATTTCAGAAAGCGAGGAAAAAACAATCATTTCCTAAAATACCATGCAAAGTACTTGGTTTATATTTGTTCAAATTAGGACCTTACTGATATCTTATAATACGAGTAACTACCTACTACCTTCTGCTACTCGAGAAATCCAAAAACTGGTTTTTAATCAACACGACGCTATTCACATAAACTGTACATCCTAATGCAATAAGTAGAAATCCTTATTTCCCTCTGTCATCTTTAGTGGTGTTATTATCGCTTCGGTTCGCGTTTTAGCTTTATTGTCCTATCTGTATTCCATCATGGTAATCTGTGTTCCATCCCTGCCATGGACCCTCGTGTAAACATTTGGCATTAACACCAACATCATTTCTTAAAATACCACACAAAGTACTTGGCTTATATTTGTTCAAATTAGGACTTTACTGGTATATTATAATAAATGAATATTGCTACTGATATCTTGAAATAGTAAAACAGACAAGTCTGAAATCAGAATTCATTAACCACTGGAAATCTATTTTTTAATGTCATGAAATTTGCGATGCAGTCAGAATAGATAATGGATCTCACTTTGAACTTTTTAATTCATCTGAATTTGAAAAAGTTCTTAAGAGCTTACGAATTTCGCCACATAACTTCAAGTGCCAGGTATCCCCAAAGCAACGGATTTGTGGAATATGCAGTGAAAAACATCAAATTTAGACTGAAGAAATCTAAAATTATTTATCTAGCATTAATGTCTGACAGACCACAGACTAACTTTCTTGGAAATTGATTTAAGCCTTGTAACATTTTTTCAAAAGGCGAATTCAGAAATCCTACTTATTGAAAAGTACCAGTTAAATTCAAATGTAGGGAATAGGTTTGAACTTGAAAAAAAGGAGGAAAAAACAATATAGACGCCAGTGGCGAAGCTGAGAAAAATTTCATGGATAGGCTTAAAAAAAAAAAAAAAAAAAAAAAAAAAAGACTTTTTTAAACATGGGGTTAAATCAGAAATGAAGTAGAAAAAAAATGTACAATAGTCTCATTAAATTTTTATTTCAAACATATAAATTTGAGGGGTATTATTTTTATTAAATTAATAGTCAAATTTATACACACACGCGTGCACACACACAGATATTAAGGTATTTAAGACATTTATCTTTACTTTACACTAGAATGCGATTCAGTATTAATCTACTGAGCCAGTATGCCGTGGTAAATAGTCAATAATTAAAAAAAGAAGTTAATTAAAATTTAACCTGTGTTTTTATTAGAATAATAATATTCAAGCAAGGAATTTATTATCATTATTATTTAATTATTTACGAAATAAACTTCAGCGCAAACTTATTTAAATCGTCGCTAGTTTATTAGTTGACGGGATAATAGTACCTAAATACCACAAATTTATTATTTTTTTACCTCATGTCAATTTCAATTTTTATCATTGATTTACATGATGTTTTTTAATATTTATAATTTATTTTATATTACAACAAATATTCTTAGACCTCCGTAACATAAATATGTTTATTTAATCTTTTTTCTTTCTTTTTCAATTATCTTTTATTTTCATTTTATTTATTTAAAATCACAGCTAAATTATTACTCTTTTTTTTCTTTTCAGTACATCGTTGCAGTTGCGACGTCTTTTTTTTTTTTTTTTGGTTAAATCAAACACCTTTTTTTTTTTTTTTTTTAATATTTTAAAAACATAAATAATATTTTATTTTCTTTATTTCAATATATTGTTCCAGCAGCAGTGGGGGAAGTGTCATGCGTTAGTTTTCAGAAACTTGGGTTTTAATTATTAATAAGATGTCGAAAAACAAATGCAGTGGCCTGCGTGTTCTTTTTTTTTATACCCCCCTTTTTAACACTTTCCAACAAAGTTGAAAAGGGTTTATGACTTCGGTTTGTCTGTCTGTCTGTCCGCGCTCTAACTCCCGTAAATATTTATGGAATTTCTTGAAACTGATATATGTTGTTCAAGATCACTATCGGATGTCCCCTATTGAAAATGGAGTTTATACATCTACTGGTTTGTGTACAGGGACCCCCGAAAATATTTCAAAGCATTGTGTTCTATGAGAGGTATTTCTACAAATCGTATTTTCATACCCTTACTGTACACAGATCTTAATGAAATTGGAATATGTTATTCAAGTTCACTATCGGATGTTTCCTATTGAAAGTGGAGTTTATACCTTTACTGGTTTGTGTACAGGGACCCCCGAAAATATTTCAAAGCATTGTGTTCTATGAGAGGCATTTCTATAAACCATATTTTCATACCCTTACTGTACACAAATCTTAATGAAATTGAAATATGTTATACCAGTTCACTATCGGATGTTTCCTGTTGAAAATGGAGTTTATACTTCTACTGGTTTGTGTACAGGGACCCCCTAAAATATTTCAAAACATTGTGTTCTATGAGAGGCATTTCTATAAACCATATTTTCATACCCTTACTGTACACATACCTTAATGAAATTGAAATATGTTATTCAAGTTCACTATCGGATGTTTCCTGTATAAAATGGAGTAAATGCCACCACTTATTTGTGTACAGGGATACACAAAATTATTTCAAAGCACTGTGTTCTATAAGAGGCATTTCTATAAACCATATTTTCATAACCTTACTGTACAGAAATCTTAATGAAATTTAAATATGTTATTCAAGATCACTATCGAATGTTCCCTATTGAAAATGAAGTTTATACCTCTACTGGTTTGTGTACAGGGACCCCCGAAAATTTTTCAAAGCATTGTGTTCTATGAGAGGCATTTCTATAAACCATATTTTCATACCCTTACTGTACAACAGTCTTAATGAAATTGAAATATGTTATACAAGTTCACTATCGGATGTTCCCTGTTGAAAATGGTGTTTATAACTCTACTGGTTTGTGTACAGGGACCCCCCCCCAAAAAAAAAAAAAAAATAAATAAAAAAAAAAAAAAAAATAAAGCATTGTGTTCTAAGAGAGGCATTTCTATAAACCATATTTTCATACCCTACTGTACACAAATATTAATAAAATTGAAATATGTTATTCAAGTTCACTATCTGATGTTTCCTGTATAAAATGGAGTAAATACCACCACTGATTTGTGTACAGGAACACACAAAAGTATTCCAAATCATTGCGTTTTATGAGAGATATTTCTATAAACTAAATTTTAATTACTTTACTTTACACGAAGATTTATGAAATTGAAATATGTTATTTATCAGCACAAAAGAAAATGCTTTGCATATCATGATTAGCGTTAGATATACAGGGTGACACAAAAATATTCAGTTATATAAAGAACTATTAATAAATATTTGCTAAAATTGTACTTTCGTTTACATTAAGCGTTTTTAACACTTCCCAACAAGGTTGAAAAGTGTTAATGACTTCGGTTTGTCTGTCTGTCTGTCTGTCCGTGCTCTAACTCCCGTAAATATTTGTGAAGGTTCTTGAAACTGATATATGTTATTCAAGTTCACTATCGGATGTTCTCTATTGGAAATTGAGTTTATGCCTTTACTGGTTCGTATACAGGGACACCCAAAAGCATTTCAAAGCATTGTGTTCTATGAGAGGTATTTCTATAAATCATATTTTCATACCTTTACTGTACACATATCTTAATGAAATTGAAATATGTTATTCCAGTTCACTATGGGATGTTTCCTGTATAAAATGGATTAAATACCACCACTGATTTATATACAGGGGCACCCTAAAGTATTTCAAAGGGTTGTGTTCTATGAGAGGTATTTCTATAAATCATATTTTCATACCTTTACTGTACACATATCGTAATGAAATTGAAATATGCTATTTAAGCTCACTATTGATGTTTCCTGTATAAAATGGATTAAATACCATCACTGTTTTATACACAAGGACATTCAAAAGTTTTCTAAACCATTGCGTTCTATGAGAGATTTTTCTATAAATCAAATTTTAATAACTTTACTTTTCACTAAGTTTTAGGAATTTGAAATATGTTATTTTTATGCACAAAAGAATGCTTTACATAGAATATGTAGCATTAGTATTAGATTAGTATTAGATTTACAGGATGACACAAAAATATTCTGTTATATTAAGAGCTATTAATAAAAATTTGCTAGAATTCTACTTTCGTTTACACTAAGCATTTTTAACACTTTCTAACATTTTTTAAGTGTGAATATGATACCAATTTGTGAATCTGTCCGTCTGTCTGTCTGCCCGCGCTCTAACTCCCGTAAATATCTATGGAATTTTTTGAAACTGATATATGTTATTCAAGGTCACTATCGGATGTTCCCCATTGAAAATGGATTTTGTACCTCTACTGGTTTGTGTACAGGGACACCTGAAAGTATTTCAAAGAATTGTGTTCTATGAGAGGTATTTCTATAAACCATATTTTCGTACCTTTACTGTACAATACCTTCATGAAATTGAAATATGTTATTCAAGTTCACTATTGGATGTTTCCTGTATAAAATAGACTACATACCACAACTAGTTTATGTACAGGGACATTCAAAAGTACTCCAAAGCATTGCATTCTTTGTGAGATATTTCTATAAAACAAATTTTAATAACTTTACTTTCCACGGAGTTTTGGGAAATTGAAATATGTTATTTATATGGACAAAAGAATGCTTTGCATAGAATATAGCATGGTTACCATTAGATTTACAGGGTGATACAAAAATATTCAGTTACATTAAGAGTTATTAATAAAAAATTGCTAGAAGTGTACTTTAGTTTACATTAAGCGTTTTTGACACTTTCTATCATTTTTTTAGTGTGAATATAATTTCAATTTGTGTATCTGTCTGACTGTTCTTCTGTCCGTCTGTCTGTCTCTCTGTCTGTTTTTTTGCGCTCTAATTCCCGTAAATATTTAGGGAATTTCTTTAAACCGATATATTTTATTCAAGTTCACTATCGGATGTTCCCTATTGAAAATGGAAGGAATACCTCATCTGGTTTGTGTACAGTGATACCCAAAAGTATTCGAAAGCATTGTGTTCTATGAGAGGAGTTTCTATAAACCATATTTTAATACCTTTAATGTATAGAAACTTTAATGAAATTTTAATATGTTATTCAATTCCCTATCGGATGTTTCCTATGTAAAATAGAGTACATTTCTAACTGGTTTGTCTACAGGGGCACTTGAAACTATTCCAAAGCATTGTGTTGTATGAGAGTTTTTTTTATAAACCAAATTTTAATAATTTTATTTTCCACAAAGCTTAATTCAATTGAAATATATTATTCGTATGCACAAAAGAGGGCCTTCTATGTAATATAGTATGGTTAGCATTAAATTTACAGATCCACACAGAAATATTCAGTTACATTAAGAGCTATTAATAAAAATTTGCTGGAATTGCACTTTTGTCTACATGAGCGTTTTAACACTTTCTTCTAATTTTAGTGGGAATATGATTTCAATTTGTGCATCTGTCTGTCCGATTGTCTACTTTTCTATCTGTTTGTCTCCGGCTCCTATCATCAGTGAATATTTTGAGAATTTTTAAAAAATGATACACTCAAGTTCCCTATGGAATGTTCCCTATTTAAAATGTCATTAATGGGTCCTGTAAAACTAGTTTGTTTACAGGGACAACAACAATAACAATAAAAAAAAAAAGCCAATCTATTACGTTTTAGGACAGAATTTTTTAAAAGTTATATTTAAAAAACTTTCTACTATAAAAATCATAAAAACATTGGCATTTAATATTAATATTCTAAAATATTGTTTTGTATAGAATATGATATGATTAACTTTCAGATTGATAGGGCTACAGTAAAATATTCAGAGAGATTAAAAGCTGTAAATAAAAGTTATTCGATACAACAATTGCGTACAGTCGGAAAGTGTTACTAATCAATGCGCACGGCATGATTTTTCTTTCTTGTTTAATAGGAAAAATTAGTAATCATTTACAATAGATATCGTTGAATGAACGATACAGAGATTGTTTTATAAAAGTATTGGTATTCAAACAAAGTGACCGTGCCGATCCCTGCGAATGTAATATGCATTTAGCATTAAGTATATATATATATATATATAACAGTTTATATGATAATACTATGAATAAAAAAAGCACTGTTTATATGATAATACTACCAACAAAGAAAACCCTGTTTATATGATAATATTATTAATAATCTAAAATAATACTTATCCATGATAGAGTAAAATAACTTAAAATGCCAAACTGCATAAATTAGTTTTAAATCAATGAGGAATATCATGCTATATTTTATCTGAGAAAATTTGCACAAAGTAAAAAATCTTTATTTCTCTACTTATTCTGTTTTCAATCAAGATTTGCATATTTTCTTTCTTATTCCTTAGGGGATATGGTTATATAGATATTTTATGCTGGGAAAATGAAAGGCATAATCAGAAAAGATATTTTTATGTTTTGTAAATATAATGAAAATGTTTCAAGATTAAAATAAATTTTCTTTGATAGTCCTACATTTTAAACTTTCTATTTAACTAGGCGCTTTTCATCAAGCATTATAATATTCTAATTTGTTTAAATTTTGCTGCAGTACGGTTTTCACAGGAAAAAGAAAATAGACAGAGAAAGTAAATTTAGTAGATTGTCTTTTAAAAATAAGTATGTGACACAAAGGTGAAAATTTGTTGCTGGCAAGCATTTAGGCGCAGTTTGTTTAAAAAAATTAGACAAGTCGGAGGACTATTCCACTCATTTTAGTTTCCCATCGTGCTATAAGTATGGAAAAATTAGGTATTCGGAAAAATTTTCGGTTTCTTTTACTTTTTTTTTTTAAATATTTGTACACGTTTTGAAGTATGATGAATCTGAAACTCAAAATCGAATCCGGATTAAGATTAAGAGGAATTTTCTCATTATCTGTATAAATTTTTAAGAGGCTACGACATATATTTAGGGAAATATAAAGTTTTTTTTTTTTTAAACTATTGCAAAAAAAAAAAAAAAAAAAAAAAAAAAAAAAAATCACTTTTTTAACTATAACACGTAGGGTATTAGACCCAGAGCAAAGACAGAAAATTTGGCCTACTTCATTAGACACAGCATACTACAATCAGAATGCAAAACTGTTAAATATCTCACGAAATATGAGCATTTTTACTAAATACTTTTTAGCTACGCATGCGCTAGCTTTTAAAAAATTTCATTTGTATAATTTAATGGCCAAATGTATTGAGCAACTTATATGAAAACCCCAAACAAATATCGTGTAAATTTAAAGAGTTATGAGAGACAGAATGAACAGAATTTCAGTTCTTTCAAAATCAAAGCTAAATTATAAGGTGTTTTATAGTGTAACCACGTTTCCTACGCCTAGCAGTGAAGACGAGTCGAAAATCTTGGAGGGTTTCCAAGTTGATCAACAGGTTTGAATTTAGTAAACATCCAGTCATTCGGTATTCCCTTATCGCTTATTTTCTCTCAACGAAAAGCTTGTCTCCCCTATTTTACTAGTGGACTCGTTGAATCCGCACTTGCGTAGAGGCTTCCATGGTCACAAGAAATGTAGTTAAAGAGTACTCACATTTTTATTTTCATTCAACTAATGCCCAATGGCAATACATTGTTCGCTGATTGTAAATAAATATTGATAAAACCCCCTACCATCTTCCATTTTTTGAGAAGAACTGAAATTCTGTTCATTCTATCTCTCATAACTATTTAAATTTACACGATATTTGTTTGGGGTTTTCATATAAGTTGCTCAATACATTTGGTTATTAAATTATGCAAATGAAATTTTTTAAAAGCTAGCACGTGCATAAATAAAAGTTATATAGTAAAAATGCTCGTATTTCGTAAGATATTTAACATTTTTGCATTCTGATTCTAGTATGCTGTGTCTAATGAAGTATGCCAAATTTTCTGACAATGTCTTTGGTCTGGGTCTAATACCCTACGTGTTATAGTTAAAAAAGTGATATTTTTTTGCGATGGTTAAAAAAACAAAAACAAAAAGAACTTGATATCTCCCTAAATATATGTGGTATCCTCTTAAAAACTTATACAGATAATGAGAAAATTTCTCTTAATTACATGCTACAGCCAAACTGAATTTAAATCATTACTTTTCACAGGGTGATCCAAAACATTTTGATTTTTCTTTAATTTTTTACCGGTCCCCTTTTCCTTTTCAAGACACAACTTTTGCTGAAATATATGAGATATAATGTGTTCTTTACGCTGCCAAAGTATCAAGATGATTCCAAAAAGTATTTTTCTAGATATTTGACAATATGTCCAAATACTTATTGATAGATTGTGTATGTGTATACCTCCTCTCCTGGCTTTCAATGTTTTCAGGTGAAAGTAGGCGGTGGTTTGGACACTGTAGGTGTAGGTACTTCAGAAGTTTCCATTACACAGAAACCCACGTCTTAAAATTTTCAGGATGAAGCCCAGAGGATTTAAGAATGTCAAAGAAACATATGCATTTATTTTTTTATTATTACAATAAACGTGTGCTCTTAAACTAAAATTTATACAAATTATTTTCAATTATATAGGTTTACATAGATAATCAAGCAATAGAATTAATCAGCACGTGTTGCTGTATTTTTATAGATATTTTTTTATATTTTGGCATTAGATTTGTGGTGTAAAAATAGCCATTTTTAATCTCGTATTTTCAATTATTGATATCATTTCAAAAGGAATAGTAAGCCTCAGGTTATTTAATTATTAAAATAAGAAACTTTTCTTTTTTGTATAAGCTTTTTAACTTCCGATTTTTGCGAGGCACGGGGAGTCACAGTGCATGTGAAATCACGTGATCAAATGTTTTTTGTTACAGCCTATCTGATCACTTGATATGTTTACTTCAGGATTTAGATTAAAATTTCTACAAGATTAATAAACGATTCGAGCTATAAAATTCTGTGTATTTCAAGCATGTCTAACAGATTTAAAAATTTTTAACTAATCGAAGGGTTTTCCAAAGTGAAAAAGCTAATAATTTTGCCAGTATTCCTTTCTCGGAAATATGTCGTCAGATATGATATTGCAAAGCAAAGCAGATATTTATAAACATTTTTGTATCAATGGAAAAATTTCTACTGTAGTAAAAATGTAATTATTATAAAAATATTATTTATTTATTTTTTATTTATGTCAAAGTTGATACAAATGTGTATAAAAACTTCTTAATAACAGCTTTACCCGAAAAAGAACTTCGCTTTTCGGAAATTAGTATTAGAATTGTTTCGACAACATAACCACATTTTTCACCTTATTTTAAACATTTTTCTAGTTTTCATTGCCCATTTATTTCCAATAGGTAAAATATTGAAAGTGGTTTTGAACAGTTTTGTGATGCCCTGTATATCTAAAGTTTTCCTCCAAATAACTTAAGCAAATGCATACTTTGAAACTTAATTTTTTAAAGATTATTTTAATTGCCATTTGTTATATTCTTTTTTTTTTTTCTTTCTTCCCACATAAAACATCAGCGTGTTTTTTTTTTTTTTTTTTTTTTTTTTTTTTTTTTTTTTTAGTCGAACAAATATCCAATATCCGTGACATCTGCAACGATTAGAAATTCGATATCACCTCAAAATATCAATATCTATTTGCTTTAAGAAGAAGCAGTGATGGATGCAGCAGTGATGGACATTTCTAAAGCTTACTACAAATCTCTTATTTATAGCATGCCTAAGAGGATTGCACAAGTTATTAAAACAAAGGAGGTCCTACAAAATACTGACTTTAATTACAGTAAATAACCATGTACAGTCTAATTTGTTCTTTTATATGTAAAATATGCATGTTATTTTTGCGAAATTCCATTAAATCTGATTTTTCTATGGGTGGTCTTAAACTTTTGCAAATGGCTGTAAATTGTATAGTAAAATTAATGTAATTTAAAATATCCTGTTTTAATTCAGAAGAAATGACGTAGAATAATTACAAAGTACTTCAAACCTTTTCCTTTCTTTGAACTATAGTTTTATGTTTTCATGCTGATTTGATTTGATTTAGGTACTTTGGAATTCCTCAGAGCTCATTAAGATCACAGTAGCTAGCTTGTTGATCATACACTACCTACTAATAAGTATTTGGACACTTTCGATTTTATACATTTTGTCAAATATCTAGAAAAGGTCTTTTGAAATCATGTTGAAACTTTGGTAGCGTAAAGAACACGTTATACCTCATATATTTCAGCAAAAGTTGTGTCCTGAAAAAGAAAAGAGGACCAGTAAAAAATTAAAGAAAAATCAAAATATTTTGGATCACCCTGTAAAAAGTGATGGTTGAAATGAATTTTGGCTACAACATAAGATTAAGAGGAGTTTTCTCATTATCTGTATAAATTTTTAAGAGGCTACGACATATATTTAGGGAGATGTAAAGTTTTTTTTTTAAACTATTGCAAAAAAAAAAAAAAAAAAAAAATAATAATAATAATAATAATTTTTTAAAGATTATTTTAATTGCCATTTGTTATATTCTTTTTTTTTCTTTCTTCCCACATAAAACATCAGCGTGTTTTTTTTTTTTTTTTTTTTTTTTTTTTAGTCGAACAAATATCCAATATCCGTGACATCTGCAACCATTAGAAACTCGATATCACCTCAAAATATCAATATCTATTTGCTTTAAGAAGAAGCAGTGATGGATGATATACGTCCTAGGCAATACTAAGTGATCAAAATTTTCGGCGATGAAGTATAGGGTGACAGCTCTATTATTGCAACTACCATAGGGTCATCAGATATTTTCCTATGCTATAATGAGATTTAGGAAAGAACAGCGAGGTAAAATTTTATCTGACTGTTGCGTGTGGAGAAAGAACAAAAGAAATTGAAACAAGAGACTAAAAGAAAAAAAAAAATCTTTTTTTTTCTCTCTCTTTACGCTCTTGTTTCAATTAAGCAATAAAAAACTATAAAAAAATCTATTGTTTAATGTGGGAGGAATACAGTTCGTGTTTTGTTACAAAATAACAAGCTGGTCAATAAAAGATTTACGATCATTGTAAATGCTTTATAGATTTATTATTATTATTATTATTATTATTATTATTTTAATTTTAAGTTGCCCTCTGTGCACTATAAAAAAATATAGATACTTGTATAGAATAAAACATGATATGAGTTTCTTTAAGATATATTCTTATCCAACTTTTAAAACTATCTTTATGTATTCTTTTTTCGATCAACCCCTAGTGTTTTAACTTGAATTCTTGTCTTTTTTTAAGCGTCTACTTACTTCTTTTTCTTGAACTCATAACTACCACTTTTTATGTTTTTTACGGGTTTTCGAAAATGCATTCCCCCCCCCCCCCTAAAAATTTAAAAAGGAGAGAGTAGTAATAGAGTTACAATAAAATAAATCATACATATATAACTTGTAATATCAATATAATGACTATAGAGCTGTCTCAGCATTCATATATTTTTTAGTGTGCTTTATTATATTGTTAAAGCTATTTTCACACAACGTTTTTTAACATACTATTATAGCACTAAAACTTTTACAAAAAATCGTATTTGAAAATTAGTAATGAAAATATACTAAAACGCATGCAAAATTATGGGAATCTCTAATTATATCAGCGATCTCTGATTATAGTCATGAATGCTATTACAAATCATTTTTTTTTTTGTCGATGGTGAAGATAAAAGAATATCTAACCTAATAAAGACTTCTTCAATAAAATATGATAATTTTGATGTTTCAACAGAAAATGACAGAGTGTAGATAGTTTTTCCTTTTAAATAAAATCGATAAGAAAACAGTCATACTGAAAGTGATTCAATCGAAAATAATAATAATAATTTTCAGCAAAACTATTTTAACCCTCTCAGGGGCGGTGGTATATATTTTACACCATCTAATTTCAGTTCTCAACTGCAAAAATTCATCCCAGAAATTTTATATAAAATTTTACTTTTTTTTAATCTTACCTTTAAACATTCATTTATTACTTTTCTTCTAATCTTGATCTCAGACTCTGGTGGCATTTGATTTTAAATGAATTTAAATTCATTGCCCCTGAAGGGGTTAAACAATGAAAGCAAATTTATATTTATTTTAAGAAAATTGAGTACTTCTGAAATGTTGGAATTTGACGAAACCACCGATTTTGAGATTGTATTACTAAAACTATCCTCATATCTCGAAGTATATTCTGACAAAATTCTAAAAATATATTCATATTAATATGGCTGTTTTAACAGACATCTATCTTGCATTTTGCTTTTTAAATCAAATCTTTAATCCCATTTATTCTAATTCGTGTTTTTTCAGATGGTTGATGTTCTCAAAATACTAATGCTTTGTGAACTATGCTTAGAGTTGCTTGACTTTTTTTTTTAAACGTATACATTACATCATATGTAAAAGGTTTAATGGTAGAATTTGAGTAATTTTCAATACTTAAAAAAAAATCTTGTGCGTGACCATGCATGATTTTTTTTTCTACATTTTTTTCGTATTATTGTGGTCTTAATTATTTTTCTTTGAAACTAATAACATAAAATGATTTCCGATCTTTAATTATGTACAATATTGTATTACTATTGGCATTATACCGAATTGCCAACATTTTAATTTATTACGGAGCATTTTTAATCCCGCCTCTATTTCACACCACTTTATTGAGAGAATAATTTCCTCCAATATTTAACTACGATCATAACCTACTAAACTAGATGCCTTCCGCGTGGCTCGGAAATTTGGCAACAATGCAAGCGGTAGACAGCGCCACCTGGTACAGATTGCACACTTTTTTATTCAACTGTCACCAATAATTTTAAGAAGTGATATATGATATGTATAATCGAAGTTTCTTCGATCCTACTAGCCTTTTATATATATCAAATCCCACTTTAAAAAATTTTTGGTGGCTGTTGAATAAAAAAGTAGCGCAATCTGTACCAGGTGGCGCGGTCTACCACCACGTTTCCAAGCCACGCGAAAGGCATCTAGTTTAGGAGGCTATGCTATTATAAAATAAGACCAAAATTATTGCTAAAAAAGTAGTAGGAAATAAAGGCGGAGTTAAAAATAACCTGGAATAAATTAAAATGTTGGCAACTCGCTTCCAACATAATCCGGAGGATTGTTAGTACCGCCCCTTTTTCCACACCAGTCTTTTTTTAGAGTATTTTTCTTCTTAACTCATCGTAAATACATTTAAAGAAAATTACTCTAAAAATTAAGGGGTGTGGGAAAAGGGGCGGTGCTAAGAATCTTTCGGATAAGGTTGGCAGTTCTGAAAATTATTTATAGAATTCAATTTTTTAAATATGTAAAAAAAAAAAGAAGTTATTTAAAAAAAAAAATAAAATAAAAAAAAAAAGAAATAAAAACGTTCTGCTGAAGGGTAATTCCATGGAAGAAGGTAACGTCAGTCACACCGAAGGATAAATTTTTTGCTTTTTTGATACCATAAGTACTATACCAAAATCTTTATCGTATACTTACAGCATTTTTTTTTTTTTTTTTCTGGTGACTGATTACAAAAAGCAGTTATTATTGTCAGAAAATGCTGGTGGAAGCGGAAACATCTCTGAGTGTGACTTACGTCATATTTTTCATGGAATTACCCTGAATTGACAGACTCTGATATAAATTTTACAGACTGTCAATTGTGCTTTAACATAAATAACAATGCCGTTTCTTTCTTTTACTTTTTGTGATGAATATAGCATTTTAATTATGATACAAACAGTGTAATGATTTACAAGAATTAAAAAAATTAAGCAACTGACAAATTTATAACTTTGTATTTTCTCATTTGATAGCATTTCAAATCTTCAAATCGAAAAAAAAAAATAAAGTAAAATAAAATAAATAAATAAATAAATAAAATAATTAAAAATGTTTTCTTAATAAACATATACTATACCTTATATTTTACTTTTTATTAACTGATATATCTTATACTTTATTATTATATAAATAATTATTTATGTTTAACCTTAAGAAATGGGACAAAAGTAGCAAATATTTGCTTATTGCCTGAAAAAACGTTTTTATTTGCTTTAATGGATCAACATTATAATGGAATGAAATTTGTTTGCAACTCCATTAAGATGTTTGTTCATATTTGGTGGTGATGGGCAAGAGCTAAAAGTAAGCATGTTTTTACAGAGGATAAAGAGAGTTGGAAATCAGAGGAGCATAACTAAATCAATACCGGCAATCATTGATTAGGAAAATAAACAAGTTCTAGCGATTCTGAGAACACTTTGCGCCGAAAGTACACTTGGAGTACTCGTAATAGCATCAGAAATGTAAAGAACTAAATTATTTACGATTAAAATTTTTATTGAAAGCAATTTCTAAATATCTGTTTTATGCCTTATTAATATGCAGGCGTGTAAATAATATTTTCTTTACAAAGCTCTATAGTTATAAATTATGAAGTGGATCATAAACCACAGTTGCCAACATTTTAATTTATTCCGAAGTATTTTTAGCGCCGCCTTTATTTGAAACCACTTTTATTTCAGGAGTAATTTCTTATTTTATCGTAGTTATATATTGGAGAAAAATATTCTATAAATAAAGTGGTACGAAATAAAGGCGGGATCAAAAGTACTCCGGAATAAATTAAATGTTGGCAAGTATGCAAAAACGCAAAATAGATATCTGTACATAAAAATCTATTCATAGAAGAAGATATTATGTAGTGATCTGTGTGATAGACTTTGATTTTTTGTTTAAAAACGAGTACAATGGAATCTACTTATTAAAAGAAATATTTTATAGATTAAAGTATGAATTATGAGCAATAACTTTTTATACTTTTTAGAAATAAGCAAAATCCTTAATTGAAGTATTTTAAATGATTCAATTCATTCAATATTTTTGATAATAAATATATATCAACACTTATTAAATATTTAGCATTTCATTATTTACAATGTTTAATAAATTTCAGCAAAATTTAGAGTAGACTTTTCTTCCAAAACGCGTTAGAGAATTATTTTCTGAAGGCAAGCATGACTAAAACTCAAAGTTCTTATATTTTGAAGAAATGTGGCATTTAGTTTCCGTTTCTTAAAAAAACATGAAAGTTTAAAAAGTAGAGCTTTTCTGCATAAAGTTATATATATATATATATTATGGAAAATATTAATTTTGAATTGAAAAATTTTATGATAAATACAATTATGAGTGGTGAAAAGCTTCGGACTTCTTTCGGTAACTTTCTAACGATTGTTTTACCCTATTTTATGTTTAAATGAATATTTACATAACTGCCAAGCTTTCGATCTGCCATATACAGCGTATTTTTGACGATTAAATAAACTGAAAACAACTATAAAAAATTTCTGGCAGGAAGACATCCTTGAAAAACACGAGAGCCTGCAATGTTTTTTTTTTTTAGCTACTACTATTGTAAGACACTGTTTATACAAGACCTTAGCCTCTAGTATAATATTTCTTCCCACTTTCCGATCTATTGCTTTCCTCTTGTAATTGATAAATTTTGTTCGTCTTAAATCTTTCTCTTCCTAATCTAGTTACCTCTGTTAGGATTTTCCAGTATACTAACTTTTCCATTGAAGATTTTTTGAACTTCTCCACTTTTACTACAGTAATTTTTGGATTTAATGCCGCAGAGTATATACATCTGTTCACACTAGAAATTTTATTTAATAAAATGCACTGCATTCTTGCCAGTATTATTTGCTTATATAGGACGATCAACCGTCTTCCGATCCTGAAGGTAACTCTTGAAAAGTACCTTCGTACCCCAACTATTAGAAACATTTGTAGGACGCCGTTAATAATGTTTTATTAAAATAGTTTGTTTCATGTATAATAAATAAGCTTCAATAAGATTTTTTAGGTATTTCATACATAAAAATTACTAAAATTTTACAATTTAAGGTGATTTATTTATTATGTTCTTGAAATCCGGGGACGCCGCCATATTTGTCCTCAACTTCAACTAAAAATAATTTGGTCGCTCTAGTTTATCAGATTTATCACCACTAATTTTGTAAGGCGTCTTACGGAATAGGCATTCATAGAATTGTTGGAGATTTGCGAAGATTTCATATTTGAAGGTTGAATGAACTTCTTGATAGATGGGACAGCAGTGGGGAATACAGTCGGAAGCAAAATTATTCGAGCGCAAGCAAAAATTCCTATTTTAAAAATGTACACTTAATACTGTTTTGTTAAATAAATCCTTGTCGAATCATGTTATTAGACTGACTAAGAACAGGATTCGACAAGGATTTATTTAACAAAACTGTAATAAGTGTACTTTTTTTTACATAGGAATTTTTGCTAGTGTTCGGATACTTTGGCTGCCGACTGTAGATATCGCGTTTGGTAGAGAAATACTCTAGTTGCAAAGGTACTCTACGAAGTTCATTCTAAGATTTCATGGTTGGCGAGTTTTTGGGAAATTGAAGCTGAAGGATTTTCTTGGAGCGAATTTTGAATGGTATTCGAAAGTATGCAAATTGATTCTCCAGTGATAGTATTTAAGAGAAAGCAAACTTAAAGTCGAAGTTAGCTGGAGAATGAGTGAAAGGAGAGGTCTCTCGCCTTTTCTAATCAAAATTATCATAAGTTAGTATATAGCTGTTTAATCTCTCTTATTAAAAGGGCTTATTAAATTTATTTAATAAATTCCTAAGGTGCGAGTAGCCTTTTCCTCCAAATTTTAGAACCAATAAACTTTTACTTTTTAAAATAGAGTCTGCTTTTTAATTACAATTACTCACAGCAAATGGCAGAGTGGATGATTTATCCTAATTTTAATAGAAATCTTTTTTTTTTTTTTTTTTTTTTTTTAATATTATTTTTTAAAGATTCAGTAAAGTGAAAATTACCATAGAAAATTTCTAGTATAAAATCTCTCGCCGAAATCGGGAAGATTAGCAGCTTGGTAATGTGTTAATATTCATAACAAATACATTATATCTAGTATATAAATTTTCTAATATGAAATGGATTCTCCTGACATGCAGCGTTTACGCAGGAAATTACTGCAATTCTAATTACATGTGAATAAAAACTCCTGCAGTCTTTTAGTTTAGTCCTGTAGTCTTTTATTTATAACAATGTATTTTTTATAAAGTTGTTCTACAGTCGGCAGCAAAAGTATCCGAGCACTAGCCAATAATTCCGATATTAAAAAAGTACTTAAAACTGTTTTGTTAAATAAATCCTTATCGAATAATGTTCTTAGACTGACTAAGAACACGACTCGACAAGGATTTGTTTAACAAAGCAGTATTAAGTGTACATTTTTTAGACAGGGGTTATTGCTAGTGCTCGGATACTTTTGCTGCCGACTGTAGTTTAAGATTTTTTCTAATCCGTCACCTATAACCATCGGTTAATAGCTCGAAAATTCATATTAAAATTTTCCTTTCTCAAGGTTCCTTTCCTTCAAAGTTTCATAGCCTTCTTTTCATACCTTTTTGTGGAATGGTACAAGTTTCAAAACTATAACTGCTACAAGATTTAATACTGTTTTATGAAATATTAGTTCACATTTCTTTGAAAAGGAAGATTCAAGAAAACGAACACAGCTTAAACCCATAGTTGCCAACATTTTAATTTATTCCGGAGTATTTTTAGCCCCGCCTTTATTTCGTACCACTTTATTTATAGAATATTTTTCTCCAATATATTGATATAGCTACGATAAAATAAGAAAAAGATACTCCTAAAATAAAAGTGGTTTGCATTAAAGACGGGGCTAAAAATATTTCGAAATAAATTAAAATGTTGGCAACTCTGCTTAAATCATACCTGCCAACATCCTAATTAATATTCCGTTTCAAACGACTCTTATACAGCAGAAAATATATTTATATATATATTTTTTTAAGAAACACCTATTTTGTGCTGTAAGTTTCGTTTTGATTTCAATATTACCTTAATTTCCTACGCATAATCCGTAGGTCAGATAAATCAGTTTTACACAAGTAATTTCATATAACAGAAAATGCTGTAGTTATTCCCACGAATAGATGCCGGCAACAAATATAGGTTCGTCTGTTAATTAACATTATTGGGTAAAACTGATTTACCTGCCCTGCGGATTAAGCGCAGGAAATTACGGTAATATTATTATTGACAATTTTTAAGCCTAGACTCTGTTTTATTAGCACCAAATTTTACTTTTTAAAAAGGAATTCTTATTTAGGTTGATGTTGAAGCTGTGTGAGTTTTATGTCGCTCTACAATTCCGTAGTGGATGGTTGGTGATTCCTCGCAGGGGTGGACTACAGACATACTATTCCAGTGGAAGAATATGTGTACCGTAATATCTGGTAGATAACCCGCAGGTAAGATGTGTCATTTCTCCACCAGAAATTTTATTTAATAGAGAAATCTATACTTTTTCGAAAGAAGAGTTCGTAGAAATATAAATTTATTTATCAATTGAAATTTCTGGTGCAAAACTGGATTATATAACCTGCGGGGTATCTACCAGAAATTACGGTAATTAAAAATTATCGGTTTTGCACTTCAAAAAATATAAAGAGTAAGAAATTACTGTTAAATATAGCAAAATTTTCACTTTTATCTACATTTTGCAATAAAAGTTAATGCTAATCCTTGAATTTTCAGAGATCTAAAACTTATTTTTCTACATTTTCACAATTCCTTGAATGCTGTCAGTTATTTAAATTTTAATTATTTAACATTTTTAACTCTTTGAAAAATACTCGAGCATATTGTTTGACTTTTTCATAAAATTGAACTTTTTATGTGCAATTGTTTTTCTTTTGCTGCATATAAAATTTAAGTATATTAACACATTTCTTCTGAAAAGCTCTATATGTTTCCAGTTTAGTGAATATGTTAATTACATTTCTTTTTTCCAAATGTTAAAGAACAAGATTTAAATGTAAAACAGAACGGTCACTAGCCGAAATATAGAATTACACATTTATATTTTATACATTAAATATATTTTATTATTAATTAATTTATAATTACTAATAAAATATATTTAATATATTTAATATTTTATTTAAATATTCTTTATTATAATGAACTACTTTACATTTCAATTCTTAAAAATCTTGAAATGATCTTTGTTAAGACAAGTAAGATACTACTATTTGTAATTATTACAGAAATAGATTTAGGAAATCTAAAATTTCGTTGAATATACCACCTTTAATTAATTTATTTTTAAATAATTCAAAATTAGACCTTAAGTCACGAACGCGCCAAGAAACAATAATAATAGTAATCATGTTATTCTGAAGAAAGTTACTCGTTGAATTGTAGAAAATTGTATATTTCACTGTTCACTGAGAAACCTTTAATTAAATGCACCATTTCTCTATAAATAATAATATGTATGTATATATATAACACTAGGATAATCGATTCATTCGAATTTCAATTCACGCGTAACCTATTTCTTGACACTTAACAGAACTGTTGACGTGATAACAAACACTTAATATATATATGCATTAATTCGTTGTGCCTCATACTCATGAAAATATATGAGAGTTTGTGTGTGTGCGGGGGGGGGAGGGGTTTGATATATATATCTATACATATATAATAATTTTATTATTATACATAATAATAATTTTATTATTATTATTATTATTATTATATAATTATAAATATGAAAATTTCACATTTTATTACTATTGTAAATGCTTCACATTGCGCTTTTAATGGAAATGATGTTAATCTTTATTAAACTTAATTTATTATTTCATGTTACAACAAATACCTTTTCATAGAATATGCTATTACTTCAGCATAAATTTATATTTCAATATATATATATATTCTATCTTTAATTCCATTATTTTTGCGCATTTTCACAAATAGAAATGAAAAGCTTATTTCATTACAAAGAAACTCTATTATGGGTAGATTTCATTTAAGGGCTAAAGTTGTTGAAAGAGATGCATTTTAACACTTTCGCGACCGCTGACGTAGATTCACATCATTTGAAAATCTCTAACTCCACCAGTGGGCGTTTCTTTTGCAATTTGTATATCATTTATTTCTTAAGAATATACACAATATTCATATTTGTACAATCAATATACTATGGATACAAATACTTTGATCAGAAAGAGTATAATTATAATGTATATCCATTTCTAATATAAATGTGAATACAGAAAATTTTGTTTTGAAATATTGTAACTTTTGAGAATAACGCCCACAGGCGGACTTTATTCTCAAAAAGACAAAAACATGCGGTCGCGAAAGTCTTAAGAGGACAAGGGAAGATTAAAATTGTCGAAATCGACGCAAATAAAAATATCCAGATAGTTATTATAAAATTTATGAATCTATATTATACTTTTAAAATTTCATCATTCTACAGTTCCTCAAATATTATAGAAAAGCTTTTACAAAATTTTAAACATTAAATATATTTTTCTTGGGTTCCAAATTTCAAAAATAACTAGTTACTTATGATGCTCCATACGAATTAATTTTACAATTTTTATTAAAATCACACAATCAACTGCGGAAGAAAATCATATTTATTGAAATTTTATTTTTCCGGCTGAGTGAAAAGAATGCCTGGACCGGGACTCGAACCCCGGATCTTTGACTTACAAGGTCAAGGCTCTACTGATTGAGCTATCCAGGCCGACACCCCAGCATTACTCACTCAGACAACCAAAAAAAATATCACTGGATGCAGCTATTTTGTTATGCATGAATCTGAAAATGCATGAAATATGAAAGTCGGAAAATGGTCGCAAAGCCACATTCTTTCGAAAAACATATTTTTGCAATACAATAAATACACACGACACGAGCGGCAGGCGCGACGCGAAAACAAAGTTTGGAGACACGAAAATGAAGTTCCGATGTGAAGAGGTTACCAGTGAAAAGTGTCGATACACCGAATCAAATCACCACATCACGAATCTCTAATGCATGCCGTATCAAAGCTAACCCAAGTGAGTTACATCCGCTCTATCTCCTCTCCTTATTCAGGATTGAGGGGATCGTATCTGCAGAAACGAAAATTTGTTCTGCAGAACAGTTTATAAATCATTCTTTGAGTTTCTTTCTCAATCTCTCTCTCTCTCTCTTTTTTTTTAAACAATGGCAAAATTTATTTGACTTAAGTAAATCCTTTCTGCAAGAACATTTCTGTTTCTGCGACATTGTCGCCGTGTCGCCATGTTTCTGCCACGGGGCACGCAAGTAATAAAAATTATTTTGTGTTTTGCTTTCCATTTTGTATACTGATCGTCTAAATAGAAGTAAAATATATTTACAAACAACCCATTCAAAATTTAAAGAAGTTGCAATCCCTTATATTAAAAATAATTTTACTTTTGATAAAAACAATCGATTTTTCAAAAGCATCGCAATTTTATTGGTGATATTTTTATCTCGAGAGGTTAACCACCGTGAGTCTGTATTTTTATAAATATGTTGCTATTATTTCCTTAGCAATCAAAATATTGCGTGATGTAACAGGTTCTTTTTAAGGTTTGCATATAACATGTTAATATTTCATTAAATAACGCGTATCGCACACACACTTTTTTTTTTTTTTTTTTTTTGAGTCACCATATGTATTTCAAAGGTGGTGTTTTCTACTAAAAGATCTTGAGTTCGGGCGTGGTCTAAATACAAGGGCGTAGTTACGAATTCGTTGCCTAATAGCTTAAAAATACAAAATTTGACGGGTAGCCTTGGCGTATAAGTAATCAGTGCTTCGTAAGATCGCGATTTACTTCAAAATTAAGCAACAGATTTAAATTTTGTGTTTATACATATATAAAAAAATAAATTACTGACACTTTGACTGCCAAAATTACTTTTTATAATTTATAGGATGAAAATCATTTGTTACTGTTTGCACTCACTACAGAAGTACCAAGTAAAATATATGTAACTTTGCTGTTCATTTTTGAATTCATTTAATATGCATACAGTTTCGTATAAACCAGTGATTCCAGATCTGGTGGATTTTTTATTTAATAATCACCAATAATTTTAAGATGTAATATTTGATATACATAATAGACTTATCAATTTTCGAAGTGTTTAAGCAAAGGTTATATTTAATAAAATTATAGTTAAAAAATTATAGTTAAAGTTTTATTAAAATGTGAACTAAAAAGAACAAAATAATTTTAAATGTAAATTTTTTATTGGATAGCATTAAGTTAAGATGTCCCACAAATGAATGTAACGTAATCCTTGAAATAAGCTTCGAATTAGAATAAACTATTGATAAAAATGCAGATAAATATAGCGTAATTTCGAAGAAAAAATAATAGCGTGGGGTATTCGACTTCAGTGTTCGGAAATTTTGGATCGTGACATATTTATAGAGTAATTATGAGAATGTAAGAAAGAGCACCACACGCTTTTATTTTTTCTTTGAAAGTACGTTGCATTTATTTGCATGTTTATCAATATTTTATTCTAATCGACAAGAAGCTGCATATATGTGTATGTTTATTAAATTTTTGTGCACATTAATTGGCGGCACATTTAATAGAATGATATAAAAGAAAGCTATGTGAGGGCTACTTCGTATTAATTATTTAAAAAAGTTCGTAATGATTTCTTCTGATGCACTTCGAAGTCCGATTTTCGAATTTTTGATTAGTTTTCTTTTAATCAGATTTTTTTTTTTTTTTTTTTTTTTTTTTTAAATTGGATTTTGCCATAGTATTTCCGTGTCACGTTAAAAAACAAGCCATTTCCATTTGAAAGTAAATGTAAGATATTCTTTATGTTGGTCAGTGGTTCAGTCGGTTAAAGCGTCAAATTATTAATACGATGGTCGTGAGTTCGATACTCAGTTGCTTATGTGTTCCTTTTTTTTTTTGCAGATTTAATAGATAAGATGTTAATTGTAAAAGAAAACATTTCATTGCCTACACAGTATCTTACGAAATTCTGATTAGATTTTTTAAAAGCTTTCTTTTAGTTACTAAAACACTCAAAATAAAAATTTAAGTGGGAAGAAAAAAAAAAAAAAAAAAAAAAAAACCGCTGGAGCCCTAAAAATAATAAAATAAATATTTATTCTTGAAGAGATATGGCTATAAAAAAAACAACGTGTCATCAATAAGTAAATTTTAAAGAAAAATATAGATGTTTCACTTTTGCAAGAAATGAAATATTTTAACCAATCAAAATATTTTAAAAAGCATTCGAGAACAACATTCGAGATTCTTTTTATATTTGTTAGATTTTTGATTTTTTTTTAATTAATTAATTAAAATATAAAAATAATTTCCTTATAATAGCTTGAAAATTAGCCATTTAAATATTAGTTTTAAATTTAATTATTACCAAAAAAGTTTTCCAGTTCATTGTTTTCCACAAAAAAAGAAATATATTTTCAAGCGATTAATGAAATTTTGCTGCTTAATAATGAAACTAAAATATTTAATAGATGTTGAGATACAATCATCTTTGAAATCATAGTTCTTAAATAATAACAAATCTACCTTTCGCCGATAAATACCCAAATTGAAATACCCGCAATAGACCTTACGACAGGCAGTGGTAACCTGGACCAGATACAGGATGCAGTGCGGGCGAAAAAATAACTGCCGTTTGCAAAGGTACCCAAAGCAAGTTTTTGGGTGATTTCAATCTAGGTATTTTTTTTTTTTTTTAGCTTTTATTTATAACTAGCAGGTTACGCTCGCTTCGCTGGTCACTATTTTTAAACGAATCACTATAGTTAATGAATTTTCAAAATTGCATTAATTTTTATCACACAAAAAAATAAAAAAAAAAAGAGAGAGAGAGAGAGAGAGAGAGAGAGAGAGAGAGAGAGAGAGAAAGAAAATTCTGATTGGGAAAAATGTCACACCGAGTCCCCACTTCCTTCGGCAGCGCAGGCCATTGTGCGCTGCTCGCACGCATTTAAGTTCGACACTCTTAATGAATCACTATATTATCGTAAGGAAAAACATAAATATTAAATACAAAAAAAAAAAAGTCTTCTCCCATCGGTGGAATAATCGGTCCGGGCCCCCACTGCCTGCGGCAGCGTATACATGCGTGCTGTGCGCGCATGTTCCTTCACCTATTATTCCCACCCCTCCTAATTACTTTAGACTTTAAAAAATACTCGCAATCGTTTTCTCGTGCTTTTAAACCTAATAATAGTAATTTCCAACATTCTATCCGTATTTCTTTACTTTTATCCCTGCGCCCGCGCTCTTTCCCGTCTCTCATAATAATTCTGTAATTTCGAAAATATCTGCAATCGATTTATCGGGCATCAAAACCTAACTACACTAATTTTCAGCGCTCTAACTCTTATTTATATATTTTTGCCCCTTCACCACCCCCTTCCCGTCTGTCGTAATAATTTTACAAATTAGAAACTATTCGCAATCGATTTGTAGGCATCAAAAACCTACATGTACCAATTTTGAGTGACCTAACTCTATTTTTATTTATTTTTTTTTTTTTGCCCCTCCGCTCCCCCTTCTTACCCCTCCTAATAATTTTACAAATTCTAAAATATCCGCAATCGATTTGTAGGTATCAGAAACCTCTATGTACCAATTCTGAACGATCTAAGTATTTTTATTTATGTATTTATTTATTTTCTTTGCGACTCCGCCCTAAACTTTTTCTGACCCTCCTAATAACTTTACACTTTCGAAAATATCCTCATTCGACTTACAGGCCTCTAAAACCTATCTGTATGAATTTTGAACGGTCTAACTGTATTTCTATTATTTTGCCCCATAGCCCCACCTTTCCCGCCCCGCCTGGGACGAATTTCTAAAATTAAAGAAATTAGTTTTTATGTATTTGCAGGACTGCCAACTATCTCATTAATAAGTGTAGACTTGTTAACGCCCCTTGAAAATACGCCCCTTTTCCCACACCACTTTATATTTAGAGCAATTCTCTCCAAATAGTGGTACGATTAAATAAGAATGAAATTACTCTAAAAAATTACTGGTGTACAAAAAAGGTGACTAAAAGTACTACGCTTCATAATGAGATGGTTGGCAAGCATGTATTTGTGGGAGCTGTCTTTTAGAGCAAAAATCTCACATATATCTTTTTTCTGATTGCTATATAAAGGATTATTTCAATTCATTTTGCCCTCCCCCCCTCTCTTGGGGGCTGAATTTCTAAAATTCCAGAAATTGGTTTTTAGGTATTTGCATTAGCTACATATTAGAACAAAAATTTCACGTATATGTGTTTTTTTTTTTGTTTTTTTTTATTTGAGATATATAGGAGTATGTGAAACCACGTTTTGCGCATGTGAAATCACGTTTTGCCCCCTTTCTCCCCTTGGGGATTGAATTGCTAAAATTCCAAAAATTGGTTTTTAGATATTTGTATTAGCTATATTTTAAAGCAAACATTTTACGGATATATGTTTTTTTCTTTGAGATATGAAGGTTTTTGTGAAATCACATTTTGTCCCCTACTCCCCCTTGGGTGGCGAATTTCGCAAAATCGCTTCTTAGGGGGTGCTTACACTATATGTTCTATAATTTGACCCAGTTTCAAGTCATTGGCTCTAGTAGATTTTGCTGTGTGTTGATGAGTCAGTGAATGAGTGAGTGGAAGTACTCTTTTATATGTATAGATGTGATATAAAAAATAAACAGCGATTCAATTCTTTTGAAAAATCATTTAAATTTAGCGACCAGCACAGCGGACATAGCCCGCTAGTTATTGAATAAAAAATACACCAGATCTGGCAACACCGATAATGACAAAAAAAAAAAAATGTTATGCTGCAATATCACAAAGTGATAAAACGATAGAGAAGGATCCTCAGTACAAACTATTTTCCAGATGCAAATTTAGATTACTAAATATCTTCTTCAAGAATAGTAATGTACTCACAAGCACAATGCATGAGGTTTAAGCATTTTTTCAACGAGGAGAATAATCCAGAAATAATTTAGAAGTCGATTCCAAAACTAAAATCAGTTTTGGTTTCAGTTCATGCGTGTAACATACTTGCCAAGTCTTTTGCTTCCTAAATACCACAAAAAAAAAAAAAAAAATGCTTGTTTTAAATTTTTTGCCACAAAATAAGACTAAGATAACTATTTATAAACTATTACGTTGTGGACATCGCAAAACTTTCTTTTATATTTTCCTATACAAATTCTTTTAGTACAAAGTAATCATTGAAATATTATTATTTTTAAAAGTTATTTTCCATCAAGAATTCAGACATTTTTTCATTTCGTATTATTTTTTCATTAGTATATAACACTAAATGTAGAAAGAAATTCAATTTTGTATCAGTATATGATATATCTGACGATTTTTCTTATTTTTTTAAAAATGTAAAAAAAAAAAAAAAAAAAAAAAAATCCTTAACTTAGTTTTAAATAATCCCAGATCTATGATTTAATCACTTCCTTTATTTTAAAGGTATTGATGAGTTCTTTTGAAAAATACTCATTTTAAAAATTTACAACCGACGGGGGGAGAGGGAAGTGATATTCCTACACGTACAAACTTTTCTTCCTAGATGACTATTACTTGTATAAGTATGTATGCATTAAATTTCACAATGATTCATTAAATGTAATTATCATACGAAATTTTGTCCTATACTGTCATATTATAAATTATGAAAAGAAGGAGGTTAACACCACATAGTTACATAGAAAAGTAAAACAACTACATTATTTTTTCTATATCAGGGCACGATTTTATCCTTTGGATATTAACAGTACAATAAATCCCTAGACAATTTTACATAAATCTGTTTTAATACATATGAGTATATTAAACTTTATAGCTCATTATTCTACTACAAAATATTTTATTCTAAGCTTAAAAAGTATATAGAAGTGGCTACAATCATACAAATGCAAATAATTTTACTTATAAAACTGGAATTATTTCACAAGAAATACTGTGAATTGCTTTGTATTCAATTGATATTTGATGCTTTGCTTTGATTTGTTAGCTTATCGCATCACAAACAAAGTAAATTCCTTTTATGTTTGGGAGATGAAAATACTGACAAAATCAGTTGAAAAGTTAATTTAAGCGTAATTAAATCCTTCATATAAAACATTTCAAATAGAAACACATTTTTGAAGTTGAATGAGAATAGAAAATATTATAACTCTTTTGAATTGTTGAATTAATATGAATAAAAATAAATGAATAAAAATATAAATCTATAATGAAGATAAAGAAACATCAAATTGTTGAAACTATTTAATCACTAATTTCCTATTTAAAGTAAAAAAAAAAAAAAAAAAAGTAAAGGATAAGGATAAGGATAAGTATCTGGCAATAGGTATTACAACTTTTTATTTTTATTTTTACCGAACATTGTTATTGTGATTTTTTTTAGAAGGTCTGACAAATATTTAATTACAATTATTTTGTTTAACGAACCTACTGATATGTTTTAATTTGTTCAGTGTTATGTTTTATGTGAATATAAATAAATTAGATCTCATTCGAAATTATTAAAAATTTTTTGAACAAAGGAAATCTACGCGTTTTTTATATTGTTTTTGATTTATGTGTTTTACAAGACATATATATACAGTGATGGAAAAAACTTTAAGACCGCATGTGAAATTGCAAAAATTTTAATTTTACTGAAAAAAAGAAACATCAAGCAGTATAAGTAGAATAAAAAATAATAAATCTTCACATAATATTATAAAAGAGTAGTTGTAATTATATATTATATACAATTTTTTTTTTCAACGTAAAAGGGTGGGAAAAACTTTAAGACTACAAAGTTAAACATTGACTAAAAGTATTGCATTGTAATTTTTAGTACTTCCTGTGTTTTCCTTTTACTCGAATTACTTCTAAAAGACGATTTTGTAAGGATTTTGCTAGATTTTTGCATGTTAGAATCGGTATTTTATCCAATGTTTGAAATAGCAGATTTGAGCTCAGAAACCGAATAGTATTGTTTAAAATTTTCAAATACCTTGCATGCAACGTTACCCCACATGTTTTCTAAAGGGTTAACGTCTGGAGTTTTGGCCGGAAATTTCATAAAACTTACAATATTTTCAGTCAGCCAAGAAAGGGTTGAAGCAGATTTGTGCTCAGGAGCATTATCTTACAACAAAATAAAATTTTGAGCCATCTTTTAATAGAACAGAACTGAACAGAATATATATCTTGATAGTCAAAAGAGTTCATATTACCTTTAGTGAATACAATATTAGTCTTACCTCGAGCACACAAACCTGCCCAAATCATGTCAGATCCCCCTCTTTGCACTTCGTTTGAGAAATACGTAGGATCCTGTCTTAAATCATGCCAATAGTTTTGTAAACCATCAGATCAGATCCATCTAGGTTAAATTTCTTTTCATCTGTGAACCCTATTTTTCGCCAAAAATTGGGTTTTAAAACATTAGATGTTGCGAATTTCAATCTTGCTTCAATGTACCATTTTTCAAAATTAGGTTTGCTTTTAATTTTAAATGTTAAGATGTTTTCCGCCCTATTCAGGGCATTTTTAACAGTTCTAGCCCTTACTTGAAGCTTTAGAGCTGATTTTATTGCCGAAGAATATGCATTGTCTTTTACAGCAATTATTATGACGTTTCTTTTCATTCTGGCTGACAGTTTTGAGGGCATTCCTCCTGTATTTGTACGATATCTGCGTGGATCTGCGATAAATTGATGAATTTCAGTTTTAGATCTCCCGATTTCGCTAGCGATTTGCCTTTCACTCATTCCACTTTCTCGAAAAGCCAAGATTTTACCTTTTTCAATTTCGCTCAGTAATTTTCTTCTATCTATAATCTCAGTTGCTTCAACACTCAGCTAATTGATTAAAGAAATGTTTCTTTTCGTTCTAACAGTTGTCCCGCACAAAAATGTGCGAATGTGACGTCATCTCATTACGCAAGCAATCACTTTTAAAACTGGTCTTAAAGTTTTTTCACATTTGATTACATTGCACATTTTTACCTTATATCGAAAATAAAGGTATTTTAAATTCTAAATTCATATTTTTTTTTATTTCTTGCATTTTATATATTAAATGTAAAGTAACTTACAAAGAGATTTTAATTTTTGATTGTAAACAAAAATTTCGATGGTGGTCTTAAAGTTTTTTCCATCACTGTATATAATGTTAAAGCCTAGTACATAAGCGATAAGATAAGACATAATAATAGTAATAGTATAAGATAAGAAACATCTATTTAATGGTATACATGAGCTATTTCAAATACAGGGATCATAAAATGCGCCGATTGTAGTACTACAATTTGCGATTTTTTAAATTTTATTTTTTTAACTGCAAACTATTTTTATTAAAATAATTCTGTACGAAAAGAGTGGCATGGGAAGTTTCGGACAATAAACCTTTGAAAATATTGTGCTAATTGTTGTATAGCATCTGTCTGTGTGACTATTAACATCGTAGTTGACAAAATCGGAATGAAACTTAGGCTTTTAAGAATGCGAAGCAAATGGAATCCTTTCATTGCACTGAAATACTAATGTTGAATGAGGATGAAGGAAAACATTGTTGAGAAACAGCATAACTTAAAAAAAACACGTAACAATTGTTTCGGATCGAAATAATTAAGCTCTATCTTTCACCAGGCGAAAAAAGTGGACAACAATGCAACGTTGATGCTTTCATGCTGCATCTATACGCAATTTTTACTTAATTATTATGACCTGATTCAATTGTGGCGAGTTTTTAGTGTTTGATTACAAAATCTTCATTCATCGAGATGAAAATGTTACAAAAACTCCATTTATTTTTATTGAATTTGCGGTTTACACAGGTAACAGAAACATTCATCGCTGCGAACCATTGAATTTTCAAAGCAGATTTATCACCACTTAAAAAATATATTTATCATATATATTTTCGACGATTAAATAAACTGAAAATTATAAAAAGTGTCCGGCATGAACTCTCCCATGAAAAACAGGGGAGTTGGTAGCTATGAGTGTTGCATTTTAAGTTTTAAAAAATGTAGCATAATATAGTTTTTCATTAACCAAATATAATAAAGAAAATTTTGTTTTGTACTCTGATTTTTTAAACAAAGTTTTTGCTATAATTCTATATTTTGAAATCCCCTGAGTTAAAAAATTAGTGACTGTTCTGTCTGTCTCTGTGTGATATCTATAAATTTAAAACAAATATCGGCAAGAAATTCAAATTCGGTTTTCTAAATCTGTACCACGTGTGAGATTACTGAAAATTTGTTATTGTGATCGCACAAATGGTCCATGCACGGGAACATACTACAGAATTCAAATACATGAAATTTTTCGTTGATACATTTAAACATATTTAGATTGAACTAAGCAAAAAGAAAATGATACATATTTTTTATACGCACGAAATCAAGCTTCCTATAGTGTGAAAAGCATTCATTCTTCGTTTACATGTCCACACAAAAGAATTTGTCTATATTAGAAGCTATGGTCGAAAATTGCATTGCAAATTGTATTTATCATTTGTTTACTGTGTTAAATTTGAGTACTCAATGTGGTGCGTATACATATTTATAGACAATGTACAAGGTCTACCTGAAACAAGTCAAATGCTTTTTTTCCCCTATGGGGTGTAATTGATGGAAATAATTTAATAAATTTTACCATGTTTAAGAAAACTATCAATGCAGTTGTTAATAAAAATTCTTTTATTAAGATGCAGGGCAAAGGAAAGTAGTGTGACTGCCAAACTAGATTATCTTTCTATGGGTACCTGGTCCATTTATGAAAAAGAGTAGAACACAGTCAGATAAAAAAAAATCGAAAATGTTATTTTCAATGAATAGATTTTTAGAATGTAATATTTTAAAATATTAAAACAGCTTAAATAATATCAAAATAGCTTATCATATATATTTTGGATGAAATAAAAGAATTTACATTTGTTTGGGATTTTTATTAGTTTTTATAACTGAAATATGAAGAGATGTGACATTTATAATATTTTTAAACATAACGTACGAATAAAATTTATTGCTCTTGTTGCTAACTGTTTAAGAGGATTAAAATAATAAATCATATTTGCATTACTGCTGCACCGTCATACGGTGAGAATCGATAATATTTAAGCAAATAGAAATGACCAGCTAGAATGGTTATCAAATCGTTATTAAAATCATAAATGTTGTCAAATAATAAATTTATTATTTATTAGTAGCATGCTTTGCTACTAATAAATAAAAATTTGTTTCGTTGTTCAATTTTATCACAAATTTTTGATATCACCTGATAAATAAAACTAAAAAACAAAAATTAATTAAAATTACTCAAAAGTTCACCGCGTGTCCTCATTGTCTGAGACAGCGCCTTACCCGTCACTTCAATGTGGTTGTTTATCGGATAACAAGCCGTGCTGCTATTATTAAAAAATTACTATTTTACTTATGGCTATATATCAGCACTTTTTGAATACCACAGATTTGGTACCATCCCAGACAGCACATCGCTTCCCCAGGATATCTTCAAGATGTCTTCTGGATGAAAAGACATCCCAGAAACGTCCTTCAGACGTACTGGGGATAAGTTAAGCCTAACTGTGCTGTTAGGGATGTATTAGAGAGGCATAGTTTTTCTAGATCTCGCTAGGTTATTATAAAATGATAAATAAAATAATTTATTATTATTAGTTGTAAAAGTTATAAATAAACTTAATTATTATATATTTTAGTTAAAATTAAATAAATGTAATTCTTACTATTATATTACCATTTGATTCCGATAAATACAATAAATTAAATAGTAAAAAGCTCATTTTCTTTTCAAAACTTTTTTTTTTTCACTCCGTGTAAACAGTTGTTTTCAAATGGTAACGATTGAAGTATAATATTACATTTTATTTAATTAGAAAAAATCTAACGATTGCATCACTTAGGAAAAGACATCATTACACTGAGAAAAATTTTCTCTATCGAAACTCTCCAGTATCGGCGGAAAAAAAATCGAAGCAGTACTTACATATTAAAATATTGATTATACCGTCGGCAGTAAAAGTATCCGAGTACTAGCAAAAATTCCTATGTCAAAAAAAAATTCATTTAATACAGTTTTGTTAAATAAATTCTTGTCCAATCCTGTTCTTAGTCAGTCTAAGAACATGATTTGACAAGAATTTATTTAACAAAACAGTATTAAGTGTATTTTTTATTTATATAGGAATTTTTACTAGTACTCGGATACTTTTGCTGCCGACTCTATATAAATTATCGAATTTTTCTGCGTATAATCTGCAGGTCAGATAATTCAATTTTACACCGGAGATTTTATTTAACGAAAATGCTATATTTCTACGAAGTAATAACACGCACAACTATAACTTCGTCTGTTAATTGAAATTTCTGGTGTAAAACTAATGTATCTGACTAATGGATTATACGCAGGAAAATACGGTGTATTTAACTACTTGAATGACATAAAAATATAACTTTTATTTTGTCTTAAGAACCACAGTAATTACAGCAGAACTTTTTCTACTGACATTAAAAAAGGGTCGTAAATGTAACAACAACAACAACAACAACAACAACAACAAAAAAAAAAAAACTACTTTTTAGTATTATAATTAATCTGTTATACTATTAAATTCTGTGAGCCTCTGTTTGTTTGTCTGTCACGCTGCCACAGAAACATATAAACTCCGGCCCTAATCATCGCACGGACTCCAGTCCGGTACTGTCAGACGGGGAATTTATCACAGATGTTCGTTATCTAATTTGCTAAATGATGCAATTCTAATTAGCGGAGATATTAATTAAAACGTCGACCCATGTCTATCGAAAAATGGCTGAGAATCGATTACCATTGCTTAAAAATAGACATTTTAACGAAGTTATAATCGGGAAAAGGGGGGAAATAAATTAGAAATATCAGTGCTATCGTTACGTATTAGGTACCAAATGAAAGGGGCGATTTTTCTTAATCCAGGGATTAAACCACTTATCGATTGGGCAATTAGATTTTTTAAAATTAACTTTAGTACGAAATTTAGGTGGCAACACTTCATTTCAATCTAAACTGATAGCAGACGATTGTCTGAGAAAAAAGGAAACGGTTGCAACTCACTAAGTCACCTGTTTTGGTAGTGGGATTAAAAAATGCAGTTTTCAAACTTTTTTAAATTTTTACTCATGGACACAGAAATTAATATGCAGTTCAAACTTCATCAACTTAAGTTAATAAACAAAAAAGTAACATTTTTTATTGCGAATTAAATTTTATTCTAACACACGTGATCGAAAAAGGAGGTACGATAAATTTTTATTTTTTTTATTTTGGACTATTTAAATTGAGATATGCTGTTGAAATTTAGAACGTTGAAAATTGGTATTATTAGGTTTTGGGAGCCTCTAGACCCCATAGAACTTAATAGTGAGAGTTAATTTGTCCATTTGTCCTGATACGTATTTCAATACTTCAGATGTCAGTTTTTATAACAACGATTTCGTTTGAATTGAAAGCTCTTTTTTCCGTATTGAAATCTGTGAAAACCAAAGAAACCCAAAGGGATTTTAGGAGAAAATCACGTAAAACTCAGAAAACTTTATTCTGTTATAGTTTGCAGAATTCTGATACTGAGTTCACATTTTGTACTAAGGATTTTTAACGCTTCTCACACCGAAATTACGCAAGTTTCGGAGAAAACCACGGAAAAGTCAGACACAAATTTATTAACAGTGTTTCTATTACTTTTGTATCTCAGCTTCTAATTATTATAATTTCATAAGTAATATATCATTTTAGAACATATTTGAATTGGGATTGAAGTATAAATGTCGCAAACATCTGTCGACAGAAATGGGCGCAGCGTGCAAGTGTTTGCGCTACCGAAGACAGTGGGGACCCGGTGCGAGTTTTTTCCTAAAAAGGATTAACTTTTTCAGATTTAAAAATATTAGGAAATATGAAAAAAAAAATAGTGATGTGCAATTTTGATAATAAGTGATTCATTTAAAAACAGTGACCCGCTAGTATATAATGTATCCTGTAGTATGTTACATTGTAATAAGTCTTACTCCCCCCCCCCCCCCACAAAAAATAAATAAAAAAAATAAATAAATAAATAAAAAAAATCAAATAAATAAATAAATAAATAAATAAAAGAGAAGATGAACGTAATCTGTAAAAATGTAAAAGCATAACAATAATCAGTACTTCATCAAGGACATATATTGAATTACTGTATATGCAAAAAAATAACGTATTTCTGTCTCTGTGTATCTATAAGCCTAAAGCTAAGATTTTACAGCTACACTAAGCGACAAAAAAAAAAAGCCGCACTTGGATATTTTCCTTTTCACTTTCTACAACCGCCAAATTTATCGTTTAAAAAGCAAATTTTCGAACAGATTTTATTATGTTGTCCACCACATACACATTAGTACTCAGTCCAGTGATAAAAACAAAATACAATAGTCAGGAAAATTGTAATTTTAGAAATTATTTAAAAAATGATAAGAATAAGGCAGTTAACGATGCCACAAAAAGTATTAATTTTTGAATGAAAATCAAAAAATATTTTAATACGTGAGATGGTAAAATAATTAAATGCTAACGAAATATTGGTAAAACGGTTTTTAGCAAGTTATATCTAACGTTTTTTGGTCGTTTAAACTGGAAATTTGGTTTATGGCGGCCATGTTGCTCATCGAAGCGAGATGACCGTAAATTAAAAAACCATTTCTTATAAAATCGGTTTGTATTACATTTAGAACATAAAAGATATTCAGAAAAAGT
This sequence comes from Salticus scenicus, assembly GCA_963930645.1. Classification (NCBI taxonomy): domain Eukaryota; kingdom Metazoa; phylum Arthropoda; class Arachnida; order Araneae; family Salticidae; genus Salticus; species Salticus scenicus. The sequence goes on from OZ005651.1 coordinate 163,950,460, forward strand.
GTTTAGCAGCATAATTTCTTTAACTACAGTACAGCAACTGTTAAACAAAGCAGGTTGAAATGACAGAAAATTTGAAAAAATCCCATTCTTAGTGAAGAAAATTAGGAAACCATGACCTCTGGCTAAAAAAATAAAAAATGATTAGTTAATTATTGGGCTGAACTGTTTCTCTTTGTTGAGTCAAGTTTAACTTATTTCGAGCTAAAGAAAACAAGCGGAACTGACAACGAAAATATGACCGACATAATGAAAATCACACTTTTAAAACAGTGACACAATCTCCGTACATTATGGTACGGAGGTGCATAACTTTTCAAACAGTCGGACAAATTATTATGCTCAAGGGATCAATTAACTCGAAATAAAACACAATCTTCATAAAAGTGTTGCCTGTCCGACTATTTTGGAGGTATCTTGGACATTTCCGTAAACAACATTTTACGCTGAAAATGCACCTTACTTCGCGGCGTCTGTGGTCAGTTTATTACGTCAAATTGTCAAAATTTCCTATCCATTCCAATAAGAACCTATAATTCTGTAAGTAATCATATCTTTTTTCACTTTAAGTTAAATACCATAAAAGATATAGTAAAATTTCTTCCTTACCAGACATGAGAATAGTCCTAATCGCGATCCTCTCGAAAATGTTTCGTCAATAAAAAAGCGGGGGAGAGGGGAGAGGATTCGAAATTTGCAGCCTATAACTCTGCCTGAACTAGAAAAAATTATTTGTGATATTTTGCACGTTGAAATTTCTGAGATTTATATTAAAACACTGTATAATACTATGCCATTGCGCATTAAAGCAGTAATTCCATATAAAGGTGGAATTAACCCAATGCAGAATACATATTTTTAATAAAAAATTGCTTAGATCTAACAAAAAAATAGTTTTATTTCATATATTAAAATATAACTTGTTTATTTCATTTAATAAATCATAACAGAATACGAAGTGTATGGTTATTGCATTATGTTCAAAAAGAAAGTTTTATGCACATTTTTAAAAATTACTTCGTAGTGTACAATAATGCAAATTATTAAATCGAAAATGTACATAGATATCATTTCATCCCTTTGGTATTACGCAAATAAGAGAGTTTCGTTTGTTTCAAACATTAATTTTAAAGTTATTACGAAAAAAAAACGTATAAGTCATTTTTTCTGCAGTGCGGCTTTTTTTTTGTCGCTTAGTGTATGTATGCTCTACCACTTATAGAACAGATGAACACAATTTCAGAGAAGAAGAAATAAATAAATGAAAGCAAAAAAGTTAAGAAATAAAATAAAATACTTATAAAAACTGTTCCATTTAGAAATTACGATAATGTAAAAGTTCGTTAAGGAAAGGTAATGGAAAAAAAATCTGATAATAAGAATAAGAATAATAAAAATTTAATAACTGTTCTAAAAGTTATAAGTTCATATATAATTCCGTAAAAGATGTTTACAATTTGTGGATGGTTATTAAAATTTTTAGAATTAAATTAGCCGACTTTTGTTATTCAATTATTGAATAACTAATGTAAATCAATACGAAATCAATCAGTCATCTTGATCACTGAATTGTTAAAATAGAAGCAAAAGGTAAAATGGACAATTCAATAGCATACGTACTAAGTTATTATTGATTATTCGTAATATATATACCACTATATTGGTATGAATGCTCTTTTTTAATAATTATCTGACCTTAAATAAGATGAAGATTACTTTTCTTAAATAAAAACTATCTTGAATGTATTTATACTTATTATATTTTTTAAGGCAATTGCATTTTTCACCGTATTCGGTATGTTAAGATATTACTTTTAGCATAGCACACAAACACTGTTAAAAATAAGATAGCAACTGCCTGGAATATGTTACAATAAAGCAAAATATTTATTGATGATTCTTAATAAATCATGATCATTATTAATAATTATCATTGATTATCATTAATAAATTTAATGATTAATTAATGTTATTATTCCTATTAAATCACTATAAAAATTATTATAAATACATTTTCACTAGAATTAAATACAAGGAAAACAAATAAAATATAGTGGATTTACTACCTGCATTGTTTTTTCTTCAATCTTTTGTATCTTGCCATTGTTTATCTTAAAAATTTGTCAAAACTCAGTGCTTTATGGTAATAATGCAGAGCTCGAGAATCCGTGCACGAAGAAAATTACTGTAACGCAAGGAATAAAACACCTGTGGAGAAATATTTGCTTCCCATTCCTGCTGGTGAAAATATAAATCAGTTGACGAGAATTGAAAGTATAATGGCGTAACATGACGGCGAAAGCTGCTTGTCACATAAATACACTTCAAATGAATCACTACTTTTCTCCTTGACGTACGCTATGTGGTACCGATAGCTTTTCAAACATGCTTTGAATTTAATAAAGAAATAAAAGTTGATTTTGTGAAACGCGATTTCGAACCATTGATTTTAGACATTGAAAGGACTTTTGATTTTATAAAAATAGATAATGGTAACAATAGCTTTTTAAAAATATTTTAATTTGACCTCTATATAAAAAAATGTTGGTTTTACAAAACTTGATTTAATGACGTAAATGTATTGACTTTAATCACGGAAGATATTTTGAATTTATGAAACAGAGAATTGTTTGAAGAGTAGAAATACGGTTGAATGTTTAAAAGTGCGACGCTGACAGACAACTTTTTGTATGATAGTTTCAGATGTATTATTCGTATAACTCACATTTTTTTTAAATAAATAAATAAATCTGGTCTGTAGCATTTACAAACACTTTTTGGAGATAACGTGGTCAGAAGACATAAAACTGACCTACAGTCGACAGCAAAATTATTGAGGCACACATCCACATTTTTCATACTTTTTTTTTTAGTTTGATTGCTAATTTTTATTATCAATTTACTTTTTTATAAACAGCATAAGACTAAGATCATGACTCAACAACTATTTACTTAAAAAAACAGTATTAAATAGGAATTATTGCTAGTGTTTCAATAATTTTTCTGCCGACTGTAATTATTTAGGACGTTTATTAATTTTGTTGCAGTAACCAATTAATACATACTTCGTAAGTGCATTTTAAAGAGAATTTATATAGTGAATTAAAACAAAAATCGGTTCTGCCGTTGTTTGAGGAGTTTTTTTTCGCTAACAAAAGTTGCCCTACCAAAACATAGTTGTCAACTTTATCACTTTTAGGTTACGAGCTGTATTTGAATACCGACTTTTGGTCACATACCCCACACTCAAACTCACATACAAACTCAGTACAAAAAAAAAAAAAAAAAAAAAAGGACTTAGAAAACTTCTTTTAAACATGTAAATAAGGGGAAAACTCAATATCGAAAATTTTGACTGAATACAATACTTCCATTACCTACATTAATCGGGTAATGGAAGTTAAAAAAAAAAAAAAAAAAGTCAGTCACTAGGGATATTATCAGTTAAAGTTGGAATTCATTTTTGAATGAAAAATTTCAAAGACAATGAAAGGAAAGTGTTAAAAATTTTTAAAAAGGAATTCAAGATGAAGATTATTTTTTGACAGACGTATTATACAAACAATTCCAGATACACATGAAATTATACATAGATGCGTGTTTACCTTCGCGCGCATTTACAGTAAACGCTTTTGCTTTTGGAAAATTTCTAAAGCATGTAATAAAAGGTTATCGCAAACAAGTATTTTTTTTTTTTATCCTTCATAGAATTAAAAATAAAATTTTTAAAAGTGTAAATGGAATTTATTTGAAAGTCTATAAATGAAACAAGCTTTTACACGATGTCCTAATATTTTTACACTTTAATTATTATTATTATTTTTTAAATATTGGGTGAGTGCGAAAATTATACCCGTTTTTGGATATGCAAATTTGCAATGGAAATGACGTCACACATGACATTGTAATGACGGAAATCGTCGGCCAATGAAACATATGGATGCATCACATATAAATGCATCGTGTCTCACAAAGTTGGTCATCTCAAATATATACATATATCAGAGGGTGTAACATGGAAAGCGAGAAGGAGCATATAAGACACTGTTTGTTATACGAGTTTGATAAAAAGAGTACGGCAGCCGCAGCATGTCGCAATGTTTGTCAAGTTTATGGATGGGATGCAATAAACTAAAGAACTTATCGTAGATGGTTTCGTAAATTTAAGGAAGGAAACAGAAGCTGCCAAGGTCAGGCTAGGAGTTGACGGCCATCACACGTTGAAGACGACGATATTGACCAAGCCATACGGAACAACCCGAACCCAACCGTGCAAGAATTAGCGGAGATCTTTAACGTACACCGGACAACGGCCGAGAGACGGCTGGTTAAGCTGGGTTTTACGAGAAAGTTGGATCGTTGGGTTCCAGGATTGGAGGTGTTGGGATCCAGGATACGAGGATTGGATCGCCAGGTTATGACCTGACAGCTAATCAACGGGATTATCGAATCGCCACCTGTGCTTCCTTGTTTTCCCGTTACAAAAATGACCCATTCTTGGCACGAATTGTGACAGGAGATGAGAAGTGAGTTACGTACCGTAACGAAAGCGTCATAGGACTGTGTGTCGCTCTTCTGATTCGCTTGCATCGACTTCGAAAACTGAACTTCATCCCAAGAAGGTGTTATTGAGTGTGTGTGGGGGAATGTGCAGGGAATAATTCACTGGGAGGTTCTGCCACTCAACAAAACCATCAATGCTGCCTTCTACTGTCTACAGTTAGAGAGGCTGCATTCAAATTTGGTAACAAAGCGTCCAGGTCTCACCAATCGTCGCGATGTTATCTTTCATCACGATAACGCCAGGCCACATGCTGCTGTCATCACTCGCCAAAAGTTACTGGGATTTGGTGGGAGGTTTTACCCCACCCTCCCTATTCTCCTGACTTGGTACCAACTGACTATCACCTATTTCGTGATTTGAACAATTCCTTCAGTCAGAAAATCTTTGATGATCTTGATGCTGTGAAAACTACGTTCCAAGACTTTTTTGACTCGAAACCGCTGGAATTTTACCGCCGTGGGATTCGTCTCCTACCAGAAAGGTGGCAAGAGGTCATATATAGCAATAGAGATTATGCACAATAATAGGTACTGTTCATTTCGCGTTTATTTGCTCTTCTTTATGGGTAATAAAAATGGGTAGAACTTTTGCACTCACCCAATACATTTTTCTTCTCAATGATTTATAGTAACTATTCGTTATTCTGTTATGTTTTCTTTTGTGAATATCAAAGTTGCTGTTATTATTGCAATTTTTTTAAAATAAAAAATTAATACCCCAAAATTTTTAAATAAATAAATAACATAAAACAAATAATATACTAAAACTTTTCCTTTTGCATCAAAAATTTTTTGTTTCTGAAATAGCTATTAAAATATAAATAATAAGTTTCACGAAATCCGAAATTGTGATGGCATGTCTCCAGACCACTCTTAGGAGTGAATTTCAGACCGTCGCCAATTGCCCATTGCGTAGCTATAGTACGATGTTAAACCCACTCAACTGAACTTAACTGGGCAAATAGCAAAATATAACGATTAGAACTTTTCAATTATTATAATCGATTAAATGAAAGAGTTCTGTTTACGGTTTTAACAACCTATTTTAAGATGCAAGGGATGCTCACCTACAATTCGAAAATCGTCTTTTCATTCAAGCTACCAATCAAAGAAAGCCGTGTTATTTAAATACAGCTATTGCTATTCTCTATAGAAAAAAAAAATACATCAACATAATTTATGCCATATTAATTTCATCGTAATAGTGTGATTCTGAAAACCACAAAAATGAATTAAGAAATTGAAGAAAACGAAAGCATTAGCATGTGCAAACTATCATGAAGTTAGGTTTTACAGCAAGCAATGCTAATAATCCGAAAATGAAATTGATAGTTAAAAATATTGCAGTAAAATACACAGCAATACTGGTGTTGAATAATGGAGAATACAAATACTGTAAGAAAGCACCATAAATAGCAAAAACTTGTAGCAATTATTTCGGGTGGAGAGAATTAAGCACTATTTTTAATCAGACCAAAAAAGTTAGTCCGACTGTAGCATAAAACAGCAACGTTTCTGTTGGCTATCATGTAGGTGCGATGTTGCTTTCGTGCTTAAACTGTCTGCATCCGACCCCCGATTTATTAAGTATCGTGGCTTAATTATTTTGATCTTAAACAATTGTTGCAAGTTTGCGATAAAAATTGTTTGCTTACAAAGGGTTTACTCATCAGTTAAACATATTATTGTTCAAAATTTAAGGCTGAAATTTTAATTAAATAATGATTTGTTATTAAATCGTCAAAGCTCATTTTATACTTCAGTAATAAGAACCATTTAAATTATAAAACAACTTTAATTAACCTAAGCCTCAGAACGAAGCGATATCCGTGTATGCAAGGGTTTTTCTAAGGGATCCTAGGCCGAATTCACGTGAGTTGTGGCGAAAATTATAGAAATCTCTGATCGGTTAAACCAACTAGCGCAACCTGGGTTCAAACACAACTCTTTGGAATTTTCGCGGAAACGTTGCTTTTACAAGCTTTCGCCTTACTTGCGGCGGAGAAAATTTGCCATGAAAACTGGTAAATGAAAAGTGCTGGGTTCGAACGGAAGTCGTACTCATCGTCCTAGCCTTATGGAGTTTAAGTGGTTTTTTCATAAACTCGGTGTGAATACAGGGTAGGATCTTAGAGCATATATTTTACTAGAAGGCGCATGCTCCGTCGAAGAACGTAACCAACATGAAAAATCACATGATGAGTGCTTTTCAAGTTTTCACCAATGAAGGACACTTGTTACGGCCCTTAACCAACTTTCGAGCAAGGGGTGTCAAAGATTTTTCGTTATGTTATCCAATTACGGATGGATCTGGCCGTTTCACTCGTCACGTGACCGATGAAAAGCATTCTCAATCTTCGTTACCGTTTGAATAGAAACGTAAGTATTAAATGCGCTCTCTAGTCATTTATATATTCTAGGGGTAGGATATCTTAGAAAGATACATCGACGGAAGGCGTTTTCCCAGGTCTAACTCCCTATCAATCCAAATAATCATCTTTAGACGCCAAATGTACTCCAGAGACTCACTATTTATAGCTATTTCTTAAGATTGTCAATAAAACATTTTATCCATTAAAAAATAAAAAAAATCCTTTTTAAGTATATATATATATATATCGTTTTAGTTAGAAACTGAAACAAAATTAAAAAGAATAGGAACTGGCGTGATACAAATTCGCAAACTCCTGCTTTAGATACAGTTGGCTGCAAAATTATTGAAGCATACATCCACATCCACATTTTTCATTTTTTTTTTGGTAGTTTAATCGCTAATTTTTATCATCAACTTACATTTTTATAAAGAGCATAAGACTAAGATCATTATGCGACAAATATTTACTTAACAAAATAGTATTAGGTGCCCATCTTTTAAATAGGAATTATTGCTAGCGCTTCAATAATTTTGCTACCGACTTTCACTAACCCCCCACGCTACCCTTATTTACAAAACTACAACAATGAATGAGAAGTAAGTATGACACTATCACAAAATATTCAACTTGAATTAAAAGCATTTTAATGAAAATGCGCTATCTTTTAATAAATAAAATTTATTTTTATTTTGAGTAATTAAAACTGCGAGGTATTGGTTGTATGCTGTATCGAATTAGATATAAGAATTTATACGAAAAACTCTGTATATATGAACGAGAGGATATATATATAATGTACGTGGGTAAGAGTATTTAACCTTGTTAAAAAAGAGAGAAAATGTTTCAATTTTATTTTAAAAGAAATGAAATATTGATACAAAGTCTTTCGCAAAAAACGAAAAAGCTGCGTCCATGTAGCATTAAATACGGAAATTTAATTAAAAAATGTGAATTAAGCAAAAACAAATAATAATACTGTAATTTCCTGCGCATAACCTGCAGGTAAAAAAAAAAAAAAAGTTTTTCACCAGACATTTTAATTAACGATAGAAATTAGATTTGTATAAGTGTTTCTTTGAAGAAATATAGCATTTTCTGTTATATAAAATTTCTGGTGTAAGATTTATTGATCTGACCTGCAGGAAATTATGGTAAGAATAATTAATAATAATCAAAAAATAACATTCAATTGTAAAGATTAATTGAATTCAGGTGCATATTTATTCAATAATTGCTTGTTAATTTAATTATTGAAATCTTACTTTTAAAAATGCTTTCTCCATAACCTAATAAATCCTTCAATAGCTTTTTTTTTTAAGTGCAGATCTCAATTCAATATAATTATACGATACAGATATATTTTTTCCCCTTTAGCCATTATTTGCAATTTAAAAATTTCTAAATCTTAATTGACACCATTCTTTTAATTTTATATTATCCTGTTAAGAATGTATTTCTGAATTGCATTACTCATGTTTTATGAAGTGCAGCTTTTTCTTCCTCTTTAAACGTATGCTACAAAATTAGTGTTTTAAAATATGGTGAATGAGTTAAATACACAGAAATATCTCTGTTTGCATCCGGGGAAAAAAAATGTGGTAAACCAATTATCAATATGCGATGAGGCATTATTATTATTATTTTATTTTTTTTTACAAATTTCTAATATTGACTATATTTTCGACATTTTTTATTAACCTGTTATAGAATTAAAATTTAGTCTAGTGGCCCCTATATCAATTTCAATTACTCATTAAATTTTTTTCGCTGTCGTATATGCGTAATAAAATGGCCCAATTTATTTTGGAAAAAACAAGGACGAAAAATCATGCAGTACGCATTGATTATTAACACTTTCTAGCTATACGTATTTGGTGTATCGTGTAACTTTCAGTGTTCTTTGCATACGTTATCACACAATGGACAGACAGTAGGTCTGAATGGCATACAGAGAGACTAATTGAATCCATAATCATTCTTAAACATTGTTGGAAAGTGTTAAAAAAGCCTAATGCAAAAGAAAATGACTGTAATTGCAATCCTTAATAATTCTGAATATTTTAGCGTAGCCCTGTAAATTTGGAGGTTAACCGTATTATTTTGAATATGAATCATAATTTTAATATATTAACAATAAATCTCAATTTCTTCATGGTTTTTACAATGAAAAATTATCTAATTGTGATCTATAAAAATGTGTGTTCTAAATAGGAATTGGCATTTCTTTGGGGTGTCTCCGTACACAAATCAGTTGTACATAACCTGTTAATGCCATTTTAAATAGGGAATATTCTATAGTGAACTTGAATAATACAAATCTTTTTTAAAAATTCTGAAAACTTTTATGGACGCTGGTGATGAGCAGACGGAGAGATAGACAAATGGACATTCAGACAGATAGATACACAGAAAAAATACATCCCATTTAGAGACACCTTTAAAAAAGACACGTGTATCGTTTTCAATTTAATAAATAAAACACTTTGAGACACGTATAAAAGTTTTAAAAAACATATATTTAATTAAAAAAATCACATATTTCTAAGCTTTTCGCCCTGAAAAGCAGGGCATCATCAGGAAAACTACATGTTTGTTTGTACAGTGTGCAGCTGTGTTACAAATATATATACATCATAAATCAGGTTAAAGTTATAGTTGCATCGCTACTTTGATACAAAAAAATTTATATTTCATAGGTTGGAGCCATTCTACATTAACACTGAGGCAACACTTGATTACTGCGACTTGCGTTGAAAAAAGTTTTGGATGGCTATTGGAAAGGCTGGCGTGGTGGTCACATCAAGGTGAAGAAACTTGTCGAGCAGTGGTAGAGTCATTCTGTTGGAGGAGTCTGAAACACTGGACTGGCGTGAACATCTGATAGAAGAAACTTGTACGAAAACTTGTAGTAGGAAGGAATCAAACTTTGCAGACAAACTGTGGAGGGGAACATGAAACTTTGCAGACAAACCACAGTTTGTCTGCAAAGTTTGATTCCTTCCTACTACAAGTTTTCGTACAAGTTTCTTCTATCAGATGTTCACGCCAGTCCAGTGTTTCAGACTCCTCCAACATAATGACTCTACCACTGCTCGACAAGTTTCTTCACCTTGATGTGACCACCACGCCAGCCTTTCCAATAGCCATCCAAAACTTTTTTCAACGCAAGTCGCAGTAATCAAGTGTTGCCTCAGTGTTAATGTAGAATGGCTCCAACCTATGAAATATAAATTTTTTTGTATCAAAGTAGCGATGCAACTATAACTTTAACCTGATTTATGATGTATATATATTTGTAACACAGCTGCACACTGTACAAACAAACATGTAGTTTTCCTGATGATGCCCTGCTTTTCAGGGCGAAAAGCTTAGAAATATGTGATTTTTTTAATTAAATATATGTTTTTTAAAACTTTTATACGTGTCTTAAAGTGTTTTATTTATTAAATTGAGATAGATACACAAATTGAAATTATATTCACACGAAAAAATTGTTAGAATGTGTTAAAAACGCATAATGTGAACGAAAATGCAACTGCAACAAATTAAAAAAAAAAAGCCCTCAGTGTAACTGAATATTTTTGTGTAGTTCTGTAAATCTAATGCTAATCATACTGCATTCTATAGAAAGCATTCTTTTGTGCATATGAATAAAATATTTCTATTTAATTAAGATTTGTGTAAAGTTAAGTTATTAAAATTTGATTTATAGAAATACCTCTCATAGAACGCAATGCTTTCGAATACTGTCGGGTGTCCCTGTGCACAAACCAGTGGGGTTATTTACTCCATTTTCTTTAGAAAACATCCGGTAGTGAACTTGAATAACATATTTCAATTTCATTAAGATTTGTGTGAAGTAAAAGCATTAAAATATGGTTTATAGAAATACACCTCATAGAACACAATGCTTTGGAATACTTTCGGGTGTTCCTGTACACAAACCAGTAGAGGTATTCATTCCATTTTAAATAGGAAACATCCGATAGTAAACTTGAATAATACATATACATTTCAAGAAATTTCGTGAATATTTACGGGAGTTAGAGCTTGGACAGACAGACAGACGGACGGACAGACAGGTAAACCGAAGTCATTAACACTTTTCAACCTTGTTGGAAAGTGTTAAAAAAAGAACGAAACTTGATTTTCTCTAATGTTTACTCGAAAAAAATTCATAAATGATAATTTTCATTTAAATTGCGATGATGTTAAATTTCGTATTTACTCTGTAATAACAGCACAGTTTTAGGATTTATTGCATCTATTTTGTAAATAAATATATAAATAAAAACGGATATCTGATGATAAGATTAAGTGCAAATTAAGCTTTAAAATAATGTTCAACAAATTTTCTCAGTTGTTTTATTTTTAACACTTTACAACAAGGTTGAAAAGAGTTAATGACTGTTGCTTGTCTGTCTGTCAGCGCTCTAACTCCCGTAACTATTCATGGAATTTCTTGAAACTGATATATGTTATTCAAGTTCGCTATCGGTTGTTTCCTATTGAAAATGAAGTGAATGACTCTATTGGTTTGTGTACAAGGGCACCCGAAAGTATTCCATAGCATTATGTTCAATGAGAGGTATTTCTATAAACCATATTTTAATACCTTTACTTTACACAAACCTTAAGGAAATTGAAATATGTTATTTAAGTTCACTATCGAATATTCCCCATTGAAAATGGGATGAACACCATCACTGGTTTGTGTACAGGGTCACCCGAAAGTATTCCAAAGCATTGCGTTCTATGAGAGGTATTTCTATAAACCAAATTTTAATAACTTTACTTTCCACAAATCTGAATGAAATCGAAATGTGTTATTCATAAGAACAAAAGAATGTTTTCTATAGAATATAGCATAATTAACGTTAGATTTACAGGGCCATACAGAAATATTCAGTTACATTAAGTGTTATTATTGGAGATTATCTGGAATTGCATTTTCGTTTATATTAAACGTTTTTAAAACTTACTAATAATTTTTATCTGTGAATATGATTTCAATTCCTATATCTGTCTGTCCGACAGTCCACCTTCCTATCTGTCCATCCAACTGCTCCAGCGCCTTTAAATAATTTCAGAATTTTTAAAAATTGATATATGTTATTCAAGTTCACTATGGAATGTTTTCTATTTAAAATGGCATTAATAGGTCCTTTACAACTGGTTTGTGTACAGGGGCACCTCCTAAAAAATATTCCAGTGCATTACGTTTTGGGACAGACATTTTTATAAACCACATTTAAATATCTTTCAACTGTAAAATTTATAAAGAATTTTATTTTTATTATTAATATATTAAAATAATGTTTTGAACAGAATGTGATATGTTTAACCTTCAGATTTACCGGGTTACACTAACATATTCAGATACATTAAGGGCTGAAACCTGTATACCTTTAAGTCCTTCTGTCTGGCTGTTCTGTGATACCGTAGACAAAGAGCATAAAAAGAATTGAAAGTTATACAATACAGCATGCACGTACAGTTGGAAAGTGTTAATAATCAATGCGTACCGCATGTTTTTTTCGTTCTTGTTTTATATCATTTCACAATAATATGAAATAATATGAAAAATAAAATAAAACGTTGAATGTAGAATCAACGTGGTCTGTTTTTGATTTTAATATTAGCTTAGTAATGTTAAATATGCTCTGTAAGGCATACAATGTAGACAGTACAATAATAATTATTGAATAAAATTCACATTAATATCACATCCAATATGTTTTATTAAATTAATTAGAAACAGTCTCAGAAAATTAAAAAGGAATGATTTTAATTTGAATAAATGATTACTTTGAATTAATTTAGACCAGAGGGAAAAATGTCAGATCCGATTTACATATTTTTTTCTCTCCATTTGTTAGAGAAATTTAGAAACGACATAAAGAAAAGAAAGAAAAAAGCTTAAGCCCTGAAGAAAGATAAAAACGCATGCGCGTCCGGTAAATCTGAAAGACTCAGGATGAAAAGGTAAACAAAGACCGCATTACGTTTCATTCGTATCGGTAGACAGCAGCACAGAGACAGGTAAAAATCTTCTCTCTCACAAAAGAGTGCCATGTGGGAATCATTCGCCCGAAAGATGTGGTTTATTGCCGGAAAAAATGAGGTAAGAGGGTTTCGTATTAATCTTTGACAGTTTAACAGTTTGACAACCCATTTAAAATGATTTTGATTTATTAGTTTAAAAATGTGTAAGGGTGACATGTATTATTTTTTGATGTTATTAATATGTCGGTATGATAAGATTTCACTATGCATCGTACCGGCACTTTGTATTATAAAGATAAGTTTTCTGAAAAATAATAAATTCTATATGAAATATTGATGAAATTAATAAAAAATATTAATCTGAATTAGATTTCTTGATGTTTGTGTATACAATATGAATTTCTATTAATAAGAATAAATAAGTTTTATTTGAAATAAATAGTTTTCTAATTTGAGTATATTTTAGTATATGGGCTGCAATTTGTTTTTTAAAGAATTAAAAATGATTTTTATATTATTTATATAAATGCTTTTTGAGTTTATATTAGAAATTCTGTATGTGTAAAAGATTATTTTTACTACTGTGCTGATATAATAATTTTCAAGCCTGTCATATCAAATAAATGTTTCGTATAAACGTGATATTGTCGATGAAATGGCATGAAATAAATATTTAAGTAATACTGTATGAAATTTATAATACGATAATAATTTTTGTTGATGAGAATAGATATTTTTATTTATAATAATAATAAAAAAGAAATATCTGTATAAATAAGAATTAATTTTATACTTAAGTCATTGCCAATACATGGCATCTAGAAAATTATTTCAAGCTTAGTGACATGATTTGATTTAAATTTTACTTTATGAGTTTTATTTTGTATTTTATTGTAAACGTGTTACATTATTATTATTATTATTATTACAAGAGTCGACGTGGTCACTTTTATGAATACTACTTTCTTTAAGAGAAAAATTTAGTTATCGTTTCGAGTAGATATCTTTAATTGATTAATAAGGAGATTGCTTTATAAAAAATAAGGGTATTCAAAAAATTGACTACTCCGACCCATGCATTATTATTATTAATATTATCATTAATATTACAATTATCATTAATATTATTATGTAAATGATGTCGAAAAAGATTTACTTAATAGCATAAAACATGTAATGTAATTGGAATAAAAAATAATAGCACTGCATTCATATTTGAAAAATCTTATATAATAAAAATTTATATCTATAAATATGAATTCTCTTTTAAGATAATTTCATTTCAAAATATTTCTAACTTAAGCATTTAAGCATATAATATTTAAAAATATACAAAAAAGGAAATTAAGTGTATTTATAAACGTCAAAAATGGGCTTGTAAAACAAACAATTTATATTAGTTAAGATGATGAAATGGCTATTGAAGTAAGATTAAAATTAAAGGATCTTTAACAATGGCTTGATCATGTGAAGCAAATAATATTTGAATGATATGATATGCATTTCAAATGACTTATTTTATATCAAGAATGATACACGATATAAATTAGATGGAATAAGAATATGAATTATCTTATAAAAATAATTATAGTACAGGCTTGCATTAATGCATTGAAAATTTATATCTATATTTATCTATTTATCTATATATCTCTGTATATCTTTATATCTTTATATGTATGTGTATATAATGTAAAATATTTTGTAAATACATGCGACCTGAAAACAACAATGAAACCATACAGATAAAATTAATTAACCCGAAAAACGTTGAGGAAGACCCCCCCCCCAGTGTATGTATATGTTTATATATATGTGTGTGTGTGTGTATATCATAAATATTTTTCGAAAGAATTTCAGCTTAAAAAGGAACTTATTTGCATGTTAATATTTATTCCAAATGAAATCTAGCAGTTTTAGAAAAATATAAATGAATTATACTTAACAAAATGATCAAAATATTATTCGTGTACTTTAAATATTTTCTTCGTACAAGCAAATATCATAAAATACATATAATACAAAAGAATTGCTATTACTGATTCATATGTCATTTTCTTGTTATTAAAAAAATAATAATAATAAAAATAAATAAAAAAATAAATGAAACATAAACAAAACAAAACAAAATAATTTTTTTCATTTGCATTACTATCATTTATGCATAAGTTTACTTCATATAAAACTGTCATGTTTATTTGATAAGGCATCATCATCAATTATTATGTTTTACACTTTATAACTATATGTTAAGGAAGTGAAAGATGTGTACAAATAAATAAATAAGCATTTGTTTTTAAATGCCCATTCATGCTTTTCTCAAAAACGAACAGAAAATTGTTGCACTCAGATGTAATAAGGTTTTCAAGCGCTTCTGGAATATTATAAATTTGTTTTTTTAAAGTTAACTAACAGGCTTTGTCCGCTTCACTAGCCACTAGATTTAAAGGAATATAAAAAAAAAATATATTAAACAGTTTATTTCAAATCACTTTATAAATGAAGACTTAAAAATTTCCATTGAAATTACTTAAAACCTTGCTTCTGTTCTACGCTACCTTCGGCATCGTCTTCCCAATTTATACCAGTTCCGGGTCTCTACTTCTTGAATTTGTGCCTTAACCGGACCTTTCAATTTAGGTGTTAACTAAACAACAAGTGAAGTTGCTATTATTCAAGAACTACGTTTCTCGGACAAATAGTGATTTGACACATTATCATCTTCACTTTATGACAGTAAATAGAAGCACCGGACAATTTTCCCAGTTGCAAAAGTCTTAATTAAGCTAAAAAGAAAAAGAAAAAGCTAATCAAAAATTTGAAAAATTGGACTTCAAGGGGCATCAATAGAGGCCAAAATGGACCTCCACGCAAAATTCTGTAGCTCTGGATCAGCCGTTTTGCCTACAAAGCGACCAACACACCTCTAAGTTTAACTTTGTTTTTTGTCACTTTTGATCATACACCTGGTTTAGGAGACTATGAAGACACTGAAAGATTTTCTTTTAACAATCGACATGTTTTCTCTTAGTAATTACCTGCAAAAAGTACACATTAGCCCCTGGAGAATCGAACCCACGACCTTCGCGTTATTAGCATGACGCTGTAACTAACTACGATAATGTCTTACAGAAAGACTGTTTACATTTACGTTTCTGTCTGCATAGTCGACCATTTCAGAAATTTATGTATTTTAAGCTAATTTAGGAAAAAATAATCAAAAATTCAGAAATCGGGCTTTGAGGTGCATCAGGAGTGGTCAAAACGGACCTTCATGCAAAATTCTGTAGTTCTGAGATCAGCCGTTTGTCTACAAAGCGACACACACACACACACATACATCTTCTTTTATTATGTGTAAAGATTAAAGATATGCAAATGTAAATTGTCAACCTAATTTTTTATAGTTTATTTTATTTTATTTTTTTAACAAAAACGGTAGTATGGATAAAATTTAGTATCAGTTACAGAGTGAATAAGAATAGAACAACGCTTCTAGATCGAGTTAACTCAGTTCAGAATATATTTATATATATTTTAAATCAGAAATTAACATAATAAAGACGTATATAAATATATATATTAACAATAATACAAACAAAAATTCTTTTAATAGAACCTTTCCTTCTGCTTTCAAAATGAAAATTATTCGATATTCACACGCGTCCGTAATTTCTAAACCTATTCAGATTATTAATTTGTACATTAAAGCTAATTAAAATATTATTTAAACTAACACTAATAACACTATTACACTAATATTGTATTTGTTTTGATGCATTCTTACTTCATGTCATATTTATTAGATTATTTAGCGTAAAGGATTTTTAAAGAAGCCTTTTCAAAATTTCAAGAACAAGGTTCACAAATAACGCGGTTTTCACTTTAAATTTGAATAAAAAATAATATTGAGATTTTTTCTATTATTTTGAAATTTTAGTTTATGCTTCTGTTTTATAAACTGCAATAAATTTTACTTAAATTTTTAGGCAGAAGTAACATTTACAAATTAACAACAACAATAACAAAAAAAAAAAAAAAAAAAAAAAAAAAAAAACTAAACATCACATTATATTTAAATAATTTTAAGTATTTTAATAATTTTTAAAGTAAATACGATTATGTGAGGACTTGTAAACTAAACATCGTATTTAAATATTTTCAAATATATTTAAATATTTTTAAAAGTAAATACGATCAAGATAAAAACTGTGTATGAATTAGTAAATCCTTAAAGCTCTGTTAAACAATGGGAGTTTATAATGACTGCATTAATGGTTATAAGTATCATAATATCCGCGTAGCTAAAATGTAAGTTCTTTATTTAATGACACACTAACCCTTTACGGTATTCTTAATAAAATAAATTTAATAAATAAAGTACCCAATCAACAACGTATTTTTTTTTTTTTTTTTTTTTTTTACGCAATAACGAAGTTATTTTTATACGTAAATGTATGAAATTTTCAGGATATTCTATTGACATGATTAAAAACTGTATGTTGTGTTTCCAGTTTTGTTCTTAATATGTTGTGTTATAAAAGCAATTACTCTTTATGCGGAAGCGTCTGTAACTACTGAATTCCAAAGATAGTGACAAACTGATTAAAACTGTACTTCATTAATATATATATATATATATAAATATAAATATAGAAACGAAATTCAATTTTAAAGCATCTGAATTGTAATTCGTGCAATGCAAACTTAGATCCCTAGAGTAGACGGCAATTTTTTTTGTGATTAATATAAATTATTTTCCTGATAACGTCAAAGTGGCAGGAAACTGACTTACTTTTGACAGTCACACAATAGTAATATAATTCGCTAATAAGGACGCTTTTAGCTACGATGCTATATAAAAGAATTCATTAAAATTATTTCAAATGTAAAATTTTATTTTTACACCAAATCAATAGACTTAAATACATATATATTCTCCATCGAACATAAATAAGTGAAAAAATAATGTTTATAAATTTTGAAGCTTGTAAATATCTGAAAATAATTTTACGGATACATCAAAAATTTAGATTTGAGCGGATTTAACTTTATAAAATAAACATTTCGGATATTATGATTTTTACAATTTAGAAAAAGTTAAGACTTCTGAAGCATTAAAACAATTTTTTCTTCATGAAAATACTGCGATATGAGTACTGTTTACGCATAATAATGAGGATAGAATTTTTATTTAGTGTATAATATTGTTACAAAGCAAATTAATAATTATTTAACAATACTAATAATTAATATTTAGTTTCATAAATTAACTTTTAATAAATGCTTATGTCGATAATGATGCAATAACGTGTTTTTCTTTAACAACAACTAAACTTCTAACTATGAACAAAGTGTACCATTAAATATTTGAGGGTTTATTAAAAAATACATTAATTTTGCTATCTTGTATTTTTGATGCTAATTTTAATATAAAAGAAGAAAATATATGGAGAGATTCGTTAATTCTCAAATAAAATAATTCTTGCATTAAATTTATCATAACAGTTAAATTTCACATAAATAAATTAACTAATCTTAAATAAATAAGTAAATTTATCGCTTCAAAATTTGGAAGTTCGTTACCGTATGCCATGTTGTTAAAATCCGACCGTATGTATATCCAGCTATTTCCTCAAGAACTACTGAATGAGGAAAGATGCAGAATGTATCAAAAGACGGGAAATATCCCAAGGATCCCGAGCTGACAATTTACTCCAATTAATTAAAAAGATAACTTTAAACCCAAAGTATGTACAAGATAACTAGCCCAACTTACTTCTAAAAGAATGTTCGCTTTCAGAGCGCCAACTCTCGGAAGCGATTGGGCGGCAAAATATTCCCAGTGTCAGCGGGATAAGTTACAGAAACCTTAAACTTCAAATTTACATGTAATTGCCTGAAACGAAGTTTTAATTCATTTCAATGGATTTTTAAAAAAAATTTTTATTTATAATGTGATACAAAAATAGTGATTCTTCTTCTTCTTCTTCTTTTTTTTTTTTTTTTTGAAAATTTATTTGAATATAGTGACCAGTGAAGCGGGCAAAGCATGCACTTTAATACTTTATACTTTCTCCTACCTTGTATGCTGGCTAATAGGATTTGGGGGAATGAGCATTCATTTAATAGAGAAAAACACTACAATTTAAGACACCAAGCTGTTTATACTGATAACACATAAAACAGCTTTCTTATTAAATGCAAATACACATGTGTCTTGTGTTTTTTCGCATTTCCACTTCTTTGATAATTTCCAAATTATAATTATTATTACATTTGTCTATTTCATCTTTCAATTTTTTTCATTGAAGATTGGTCTCATCCTATAACATTTACTTGAAATTGCTTCTATAGTATGAAATCTTCCATTTTTATGCTCATTGAAGAGTTAGATGATTAAATTATTCAGCTATTGAGCTATAGTCAACTGTTTCAAAATTTTAATAAGTTTATAATTGTTCTTCTTCGTTAACGTCTGATATGAATTGATACTCTTATTTCTTGTCAATTTGTGATTTATCCTCTATTTTTTAAATCGCTTTCCTATTTGTTATACGGGATTTTGGTTATGAAAATCAAGTCTGTATTGGGAATTTTTCCATATCACTAGTAAATCTATATGATGACATTTCGTCATTTTTCATTATATAGTCACTGCGAATATATATATATATATATATATATTGTGATGCAATTCAAATATTCAAAAACCTTTCTCATTAAAAGCTTTCCAAGTTTTCGAAATCTCACTTTATCAAACTCAAAGCAGTAAAACAGAACACCCTAAATGGATAAACTTTTAAAATGAATTACGCAATATAAAAGAGCTTGAAAAATTAGATTCCCGGAAGAATATCTTCGAAACACTGACAGAAAATGTTCCACTAACGAGTTGGAAGATAATGGTTAGAAAATAAATATTTCTCAACGGCGTTTAATAAGGTACGTGTTTCATTATATCTGCAGAAAGGGCACAATTGAAAATCGGCGTTTCTCACTTAAATAAGTTTCGTTAATAGAAAAAAAAAATCCTGAAGATCGATGCTGTTGATTGTGAAACTAGAAAAAGTAGAGTTTGACATTTAAAATGAATTGAACTGCCTTAATTAGATTAAAAAAACTATTTCCGAAGGAAGCCTTCCGAATATTGGCAGACATTTCAGACCAATGCATTTGAATAAACGGGTGAAAAAAAAAAGGATATTTCTCAACATATAATAATAACAAATATGTTTTATATACTGTTTAAAAAATTAAATTTACATTTATTATTGCTTAATTAATTAATTAATTAATTAATACTGGTTGTATGTTGTTCGGGTTAGCTCAGTTACAGAGCATCGACGAGTTCGATATCTGGCCTGGTTATTTTTCAATCTTGTTAAATTAATTTGGCTGTTCTATGTGAAATGTGTTGCTTATAACTTTTTTTTATATATATGTTGAGAGAGGGCGGGATTTTGTTTATAAAATTGACTGAGAGCTACACTTATTACCTTTCGCTTTTGTTAAAATTAAGTCGGCTTTTCTATGTAAAATATTTTATATTTCCTAATTATTTACTGGCATCCAACAATATAGGAATTAAAATGATACAATTTAGATTAATTTTTAAGAACAATCGTTAATTGCATAGTAGTTGAAAGTTTATAATTTTCAAGCATGAATGAATAGGGTCGGTCGTATATTGGTTGAAACAGCACAGTGATAGAGCATTGGGGTGTTGTGCTTAAGACTTATGTTCGATAACTAGCCAGGTTATTTTTCACTTTTGTTAAAATTATTTCGGATTTTCTATCTAAAATGTATTTCTTGTAGTGCTTTTCCATTTATAGATGTGGTATCCTGTTTATAAAATTAACAGCGAGCTAATTTACTTGGGGATGAGAATTCTGTAGCTGGAATTATCACATTTAACACAGAGTTATCGTAATAGCTTGATCAGAAAAATTTAAATGTTTTTTTAATGCTTAGACACACACTGTTAAAAATTTGAAAAAGAAATGCTTCTGCAAATTATTTATCTTAAGTCTTATGTAAAATTAGAGCGAAAAGTAAAAGGATATGTAAAAAAAATCTATTTTATATATACATTTCAATGGTTACAATGAGAAAAATATATAAACCACAATTCATCTAGAATGAATAAGTAGTCTATTTCTAAATTCTGAAACTAGAAATTTAGATTTCCGTGTTATGCGTAAAACGTAAACAAATACCCTGGATAGATGAAATGATCGAGAATTTCTAGTCTATACTTTTCTAGATAGCGAAACAATTTTTATGAATATTATTAATCCTTTCTATTGCGAGAAATTCTCGCTTGATTTACTTGAATTGTGTTATAAAACAAAATTATAGTTACTAAAACTTGTCTCTTGTATTCGCATTCATTTGCAGAGATTTTAAAAAAGTCTGACCCCACAATAATATTAGAAAAAGCTCTAGAATTCTAATAGGGGTTTTTAGAACTCGCTAGCAAATGAAACTAGAATTTATATGCATGGCATGGAACTATTTTTACTAGAGCCATAATTTAGTTTCTAGATGTCAGTTATAGAAATTTTTTCTCAGCTTAATAGGATAATATTGCTTCAATTTATTAGTGGTGGTATTTTATCGTGATCTATAATAGGTATTTTTTTTAAAAAGTAGAAATATTCATTTTTAACTTTTATTGAGAAATAAAATAATTAAAATTAAAATATGAAATAAAATCGAGAATCTCGAATACTTATTTTAACTGAAAATTATTACAATTTTACGGAGAATCTGGATAAACCTTTTTGCAAATTTACAGAAATATTTTAAAGTGCAGGAAAAACTATTTGAAAAACAAGTCTGGCGTGTCAAATGCCTTTCATTGTGCAGAATATATGGAAGTAAGTGCACCAGTGATAGACACGATATCAGTAGTGGACACTTTTAAATTTAAACTAAAGAGACACACTTTTATTAAGTCGTGTATGTTGCTGTTACAAACCTGTATTAATGTCTTAAACTACAAAAATTTCGATCCACTAGCTCTAGAATGATATAAATTTAACTGAAGCAGTACTAATGTTTTGTCATCTTAACATTAAAAGGTAAACCGAATTTTGTTGGCTTTGAATGAACTAATTTTAGACTGATTTCTTGTACCGTCAATTTTTATATGATTCAAAGGTGAGTTGAATTTTTTCTACATGATAAGCGAAATTCCTACACATACTTAAAAGCAAGACTCTTTAGTCTAAGCATTTATAAAATGGTCGATAAAACAAGGAAGTTAATGAAATGTTATTTACAGATTAACTCGTGAGGACGCGCTGGGGTATTTTTACACCCCAATGATATTTTATCCTGTGCTTCACAATCTCTAAAAAATTATCAATATTTCCACTTTTCGGTAATATATTTTTTTTTTTTTCGTTTTCAATAATGTGGGAGTATTTGTCAGTTTATTTTTTCATAACACACCTTACAATAAAACGAGTTTTAAAAATAGAGCGAAAACCCTTCACATTCTGGCGAGTTAAGTCTGAATTTAAATAAAGAAATTTGATTGATGCACTGCGGTTGAAATGTGTTATTGAATCCATTAAATTTTTCAGAAATAATTTGTTTCCAGTTTGACTCAATTTTATATTATATTTTATTTTTTTAACGTATTAATGCAACAGAAAACATCTATTATTTTTTTTAAATATATTTCTAATGGGTTTGCTTTTTACTTTTGCTGCCAGAATTCAAAGGTGTCCACTACTGAAACAGAAATGGTACAGTAATGGATTTTTAGATGGCGCATTTTTAAACTCTGATTAAAAAAAGAAAAAGAGAGAGTATAAAAAGGATTCAATCAGCATATTTCGCTATATAGGTATGTAAAAAAGAATTAATGAGGTATAAAACAATGGTTTTAACTACAGTCTCAAAAATTAAGAACAGTGAAAAAAAAAAATAAATAAATAAAAAGCCGAAAATGTCTTTCAAGTGTCCGACTGGTTCCTTTACTATTTATTGACGAACATTGAAGAGAAAATGAGACAAATATTTTCACATCTTTCGCAAAATAGTATTACTCAGAATAATTTTATATATTACATGTTCTTTTAACTATTTTTTTTTGTTCTTTTTAAAAATATTTTCATAACAACATGGAGAATATACACTCATGTTTGTGAAAATTGTAACACGAAGAAGGAATGCGAATATAAGAATGATATTTATTGGGCACATACATTATAGTAGGAAGAACAATTAAATAAATTTTCAGGAAATTTTGAGTAATATATCCTGAGAAAACAGTACATAAAACAGCGACCTCTAGGAGCAATAACTACAGTTATCTGCCGAGGCATTTAATCGAACAGCAATTGGATGACATATTAGGGTACAGTATTTCATGAAGCTTCAACAGGATGCAACAGTTCATAGACCGTAGTTGCTGGTGAGTGATGGCGGGAGAGTCCTGCAAGGGTCGGGTTTTACCCGACTAGTGAATTTTGAATAAACACAAAACCCGTAACCGACAAATAAACTGTAATCGACCCGAATCCGCACTAAAGAATTTTAACGACCCGAACCCGATCTGAAACCCGATTTCTTTTCTCCTGAACCCGATCCGATACTCGAATCTAAATGAAAATTAATAATTCATCTAAAAATCATGGAAATCATTTTTAATTTAAAACATAAAGTACATTTTCCTTGTCACACTGCTGATAAATCATTTTAAAAGTAATTAAAAATATAATTGTTAATACAATAAGTTACAAATTAAAAAATCTGAAAAATGGATTAATAATAATTTTTAACTAATTATGTGTGTTGTGTACTTCAAGTGTGTAAAAGTGGGTTTCAAACTTAGTGTTTGTAGTTTGATTGTTTAAAGCTTATCACACACACAATAATATAAAATTAAAATAATGCAATATTACAGACGCCAACTAAACGTCCGCTAAACTCATCTAAATCTACAGTCGGTAACAAAAGTGTCCGAACACTAGCAAAAATTCCTATATAAAAAAAGTACGCTTAATAAAGTTTTGCTAAATAAATCCATGTCGAATCCTGTTTTTAGACTGACTAAGAATAGGATTCGACAAGGATTTATTTAACAAAACAGTATTAAGTGTACATTTTTTACATAGGAATTTTTGCTAGTGTTCGGACACTTTTGTTACCGACTGTACATTCCTATAACTTCTTAAGAAAAACTCCTTAATCAAGAAAAAAAAATATAAATCATCGGTTTAAATTCACAATCTATTTCGAAAGGATGTGAATAATCAAAATAGATGAATCAAACATTTTGTTACTGTGAGAGAAGTAGCCTGTTTTCAACAGCTTATATTCTAAATAATAGTTTTTTTTTTCTTTTGTTCATTGCTTTAGTCGTATATGGATGTTTATTTTACTATGATAATTTGGGCAAGTAAATATTCATCGTGGGTATATAGAGCAAACAAATTTCTGCTTTATTAAGATAAATTTTTTTTTGAAAGATATTTTCAAGTCGACCCGATTCGTTGAAAACTAAATCCGAACCGAATCCGAACCGCGGGTCGGGTTCGGGTTCGGATTCGAGAACAATTACCATCTGTATAAATTGTGAAATATTGGGTAATATTAAAGCATGTTAATAATTATATTAATTAATTAAAATACTTTTGTAATTTTTCAATTTCAATCATAAGGACAAAATCTTAAAATAAATAAATAAATAAATAATTTTTTTAATAATACTATCTGTTGTTTAACACAAGAAAAGAACTTGTGTTAAACAACAGTATGGAAATATAATATTTCTGCAGAAAATAAAACTTTATCTGAAATAATATTATAACCAATAATTAAAAAAAAGTCATTTTACAGTCGGCAGCAAAATTATTCAGGCGCTAGCAAGAATTCCTATGTAAAAAAAGTACACTTAATATTGCTTTTCAAGTAAATCCAAGCTTTTCAAGTAACAAGGATTTATTTAACAAAATAGTATTAAGTGTACTTTTTGTACATAAGGATCATTGCTAGCGTTCGAATAATTTTGCTGCCGGCTGTAAAGTAACCTTAACTGCTTTTGTTTTGCATTCCTTTTCCACTAAAGTAATTATTGACTCAAAAAGAATCTAAAATAAAGATTTAGTTTATTTCATATAGTTTTCTAAATTCGAATTTTACACAATATTTATAAATTACCCATATGACATTTACACATAGAGATTTTTTTGAAAATAAATACGTTAATAAAAATCAAACCAAACTTTCCAACCAATTTACCTAAATTAAGAAAACACGTTTGAAAATCTAAACGATGCTTAACTAAATTAATAAGTATGTAATAAAAAGAACTGTTTATGAATTCCGACTTATGTTAATGCTATATGCATTTAAAGAAGTATATATATATATATATATATATATATATATATATATTGTACAAATAATTTTAATTATGTTTTATTTGTGGCCTCTGAAGGACTGCATGAACGATGCTAAAAATATACAAAGTTCATTTAATCAAACTTTCGAAAGTTGTTAAATTTATTCGTAAATAAAATTGTTTTTGTATTATATATTTGTGCATTATGGACATTTTCAGTGTTAACTTATAATACCAAGGGATATTTTTTAAGTTTATTATTCTTCTAATTAATTAGTTTGGGCATTTTAGTGATACATATCCGGATATATGTGTTCAATGTTAATATTGCTTAATGGCTATTTCCTCAACTATTAGTTACAAAGATGTATTTTCAATTAGAAAAATGAATAAAATTTTATTGCCTATTATTTCAGAAACCGTTTATAGCAATAAAAACATTCCTATTAAAATCATGAAATGTAAATATTTTTATGGCCTCTTGGTTAAACCAATTTATCTTTAAGTTAAAGATTCTTATTAAATTTACTTATAAAATAAAACAACGTTTCTTTCATACTCAAAATTCACCGGCTTATGAATAATTGAACTTTTTGACTTAGGTCAAGTTTTTCCACATAAGAATGCCCCTTTCTTTTTTAAATAAACAATTCCTATTATCCATTGAACGGAAAATTATGAAAATTATATTGAGAAAAATGCTCAGCAAAATTTTGCTGTGGAAATGTGCAATTCACAAGTTTTCAGTAAAATTTTGCCAGAAATACTTTTACTATGTTATTACTGTCTTGATTATGGTAACCATAGAATATTTTTTCGACGGTAAATACTTTTCGTAAATTTACTAAATGCAATTTCAAACTTCGTGGTAATTTTGGTATACGACCAAAAGGTTTGACTTTATTATTATTATTATTATTATTATTATTATTATTATTACAAAACTACTTTTAAAATTATTCTTTTGTTTGAAACGTGTTTTTCTGCTGGAAATTGTAGTTGAATTTTTACTAAATCAAAATTGACAGATCATTTTTAAATTTTGTATACTTGAGTATATCTAAAAACGAATTAATAACAATTAATAAAATAAATAATATTATATATATATATATGTATATATATATATTATTTCTGAAAAATGAGAAAGTTACTTTTTTTATATGATAATTCATTGCAATACGAAAGCACTACAGAACTGGCGTTTTAAAGTAATAAGTACAAAGCTTTGAATGAACACCATAAAATTTAATAAACTCGCAAAAATTGTTTCGGGTAAAAAAAAAAAAAAAAAACACGACCTTTCGTTAGGCGCCCAAAATAGGCACGAGTGCTGCAATCAAAGCGGCAAAGCAAGACGAAGGGTCGTGTATTTTTTCGACCCGAAACAATTGCTGCGAGTTTACTGCATTTTATGGTGTTTATTCAGAGTTTTGTTCTTATTATAAAAATTAATTATTGGCATACATTAATAATTGAAATTCGAATAAAATGAAGCAGCTAATAACAAATTTTCTGTATAACATATATTTTCATACCCAATTTATTAATTTGTTCAAATACGAAAAGTCTTAAGACACTAGAAAAAGAAAAGAAAAGGAAAGGGGGAAAAAAACTCTTAAACGTAAAGGAAAAATATTTTTCTGGTAAAAGTCTTCTAAAAAAAAAAAAAAAAAAAAAAAAAAACTTGATTTATATAATATTTTTTATGTATGATATGATTTCATTATAAATCCCTTTTTCAAGTTACTCAGAATATAAGAGCTATCTTCTATTGTCGTTCATTTCCCGATCAATAATGTTCGTACCAGACAGCAGGGAAGCCATTCACACAGCAAATAATAACAGCATTAAAATGCAAAGAATACTGAAGCTTGAAAACAAATCTTGTCTGTCGCGACTGCAGAATGTAGGAAAATTATAAAAGATTCTGAGAGGGAAGCATTTGAAATTAATCTTTTGAATACGTGATTCGGAATAATAAAATTTTATTCTTATTCTAAACTCATCGAAATATTCTAAGAATATTTTCATGAAAATAACTTATCTAATAAAAAAAAAGTTAATTCTTGAAAATAATTCAATAGAATATTTTTTTAAATATCTCATATTAAAATTAAAAATGGATTAATATGCGTATATGAAATATATGATATTATTTTTTATATTCATTGTTTTTCATTCTGTACTTTGAAAATAATTAAACATTTCAGATGAAAAACTATTGTGAATTATTCAACTTTCATCTTAGTTAAAATTACAACAAAAAATAAACGGGTATGTTAAAAATTCTATCTTAAACATAAATTTTAATGGTAAATATTATTTAATCCTTTATTAGCAGAAATAGAGATGGATGATAAGAAATGTGAGCACCTTCATTTTCTTACACTTTCTCGAATATCTTAAGAAATACTTGACGAATTCTTTTATCTGTGAATCTGAAGTAGACGTTTGACCACATACTTTTCAATGGTATTTTAGGCTTGAGGGCATTTAGGGGGTCCACTACAAATGCAACGATATTTGTGATCACTCTTTATATGGCTAAATGACGCTAAATGGCCTATAACCGTAGAGTATTCTTCTTTAGATAAATTACAACGTTCCTGTTCATGGATAACGTTTATTTTCGTAGTGATATAAAAGTTCATTTAAAATTTTACTAAAAGAATCTGTGTATTTTTGTTTATACGATCGGAGTTTCAAGAAAATTTCAAATTTCAAATAAATTGACTAAAAGTATATTAGAAAAAATAACCTTCAGTTAGGAAATAAATATATTAAATGATTTACTAAATATGAGCAAGCTTACGAAATAATTTTTAACTGCGCATGCACAAACACTAAAAAAATTTGACTGCACAATTTAATAGATAAATGCGTATGACAACTTATAAAATATAATCAAATGAACAACGGAGAAATTAAAATCATTATAGGCGATAGATTCATCTGTTTTAAATGATTTTCTAAACATGGCCAAAAAATAAGGAGGCATTTATTCAAAACTTATATTTCTACACTATTGTCTGAAAGTTAAGCAAAAGTTTTTTTTTTCTTTCTTTTTGCGCCCAAAATTTTAAAAAAGGAACATATAAACATAAAATTTAGATTATGTGTTCTCTATCAAATATTTAAATGAATTTTATATTACTTTAATATCGTGAACATTTTTAAACTGATATTAACTCAAGTTTTTCTTAAAAGCATACATTTGTTAAAAATATGAAAATTGAAGCAACTTTTAGCAGTGTACTGTAAATAGGTGTAGATGGACATAAATTAATACAGTTAATATAAGCTTTTTTTTCTTTTCTCTTTTTTAAGTTTCCATTAATATTTTTATGTGAAGAACTTTAATAAATAATTAAACATAAAAACGTGATATTTAGATGGACATGCTCTTTTTAAAATTATTAATTGGAATTTTTACTTCTGTGACGATTTCTACAGATTATAAATTAATCATTATATTGTTTAAAAAATGGGAATAAAGGAAGAAAATTCTGGCTTTATTTCTACGAAAAATTTTCCACTCTATAGTGCATTCTTAGTATCTTTTATTTAATATTTTTTCTAAAGTCATTTAGTTATTTATCTTTTTTTTAAAACACACGATATTAAAAAAAAAAAAAAAAAAAATTAAAATTTTCTAAAAATACGCTTATATTTCAAAATGTACTAAAACCCCCAAGTCATTGAATGTGAATAATATACATGTTCGTAAAACTGAAACTCAAACGGATCGTTGGAAATGGTTTAAAATTTAAAAAGAATTTTGAACTGGAACTGGACACTCAGGCTCCCTTGACCTGCTCCCCCCCCCCCCCAATGTCCGATAGTGCTTAAGCATGTACTCTAGCATGTATTATACATGTTCAAAATTTCTGCTCATTCAGACTATAGGAATTGGGTTTAAATTTGAAACAATTTTTGACTGAATTTAAGAGCTTAGGACTTCACCTCTATGTCCGTTACTACTCGAGCATGTATTATTATCGGAGATACAGGGGAATGTCCCCGGTTGTGGGCACAGTTTTAGTTTTGGCTTATAACTTTTGATAGAGTAGATATTATAAAAACATATGAATACCAATGGAAAGCTAGAACCCTTAGCCAACGTTTGATGAAGTAACTGTATTCATTCCGTCAACCAGAAAAAAATTATTACCAATTTTGTGAAGTGGTCATTTTTGGCCAAAAATTTTGTACCCGGTTGTGGGCACACTTGAAAAACCCGCTAAAAATGGTAAAATAATAAGAAAACACCATAAATGCAGAAAAGAACAAAATTTATTCATTTTGTAAGGATTCAGTGGCCAAACTAATAACAGAAAATGACATTTTTCCAAGTTTATTCGTCACCTTCTTCGTCCTTCAAATCAGAAGTGTAATGCTTGCAAGTAAAATAATTTGCATGTATATTAGCACACTTCAAATGCATCAGACGACCACACGCGTTGCATTTGATTGAGATGGCTCTTACTAGTCATAGTGGCAGGTGCTTCAAGCAGATGACGCAAAAGTCGACATCGTCGTTGAGACTAAAATATTTAGCATGTTTGGCCGGCGCTTTGAAAGGTGGAGTTGCGTTACTTTCTCTAGGCTTCTTCTGGAGGGACTCAGATGCTGCAAGGAAGTCCATATTCTCGGGCAGTTGGTTTTATGGATTTCTTATCCATTAAGTAATCCTAAATGGCTTTAACCCAGCGCATTTAAATGCATTTCTTTTGGATCGTTTGACTTTTTCGGAGTTGACATTGCTAAAAAAGCCTAAACTTACATATAAACACTAATAAAATATGTTATTTTGATATAAACGGCCATATTTGACAGTTTGTAAGTCAAACACATGTTTTAAATGAAGAAAAACAAGTGTGCCCACAACCAAAAATGACAGCCATTTTTATAATGGCAGAAAGAGCAATTTTCGGTCCACATTTGGTCTGAATTCAATATTGCGTCACAAAATATAAAGATTATACTGCATAAATATACTTTGCATTTACATTTTTGAATTACTTCACTTCGATTTATCGTATTCTGAAAATATTCATAAATCACTTTCGTGTCGCTTTTTCTCAATATTTTTTTTTCGATGCTTGCACTTTCTAAGAAAATGCATCTATTCACTTCGGTGTTAGCACAAAAACTGCGTACTGTCACAATACATGTTTGACAGTACTCAAATCCACCATATTTGCTTTTTGTTAAAAGATATGGTGAGGTGCCGATAACCGGAGAATGCCCATAACTGGAGACATTCCCCTACGTGTATGTAAATTATCAGCTCAACCAGACGATAGGAAGTTATTTAAAATTTCAAGCAAGTTTTGAACTGGATTTGGGATTTTA
Source organism: Salticus scenicus (assembly GCA_963930645.1). Classification (NCBI taxonomy): domain Eukaryota; kingdom Metazoa; phylum Arthropoda; class Arachnida; order Araneae; family Salticidae; genus Salticus; species Salticus scenicus. The sequence goes on from OZ005651.1 coordinate 163,981,123, forward strand.
GGGCCCACAGATCCCCTTCATTAAGTCCATTACTACTTCAGCATGTATTTTCATTGGGATTATAAATGTATGCAAAATTTCAGCTCAATCGGAAAAGGTTAAATTCGAAATAAACTTTGAACTCGACTTGGGGACTTTGGGCTTCCCCTTTAAGCACTGTCATAGGAGTTAATGTATGCAAAATTTTAGCTCTATTGGATGTTAGGAAGTGGTTTAAAATTCGAAAAAAATTTCGAACAGGAGTTAAGAGTTATGAGCCAGCAGACCCGCACCCCTAAGTCCACTACTACTTGAGCGTGTATCGTTATTGCAGTTATCATTTTTTATGAAGAATTTCAGCTCAATCTGATGATAGGAAATGGACAAAAACTGAATTCTTAGATTTGACCCACACACATAAGTAACACAGGTCTACATCTAAAATTTTGATTTGATAATTTTGGCTGATTTATATATATATATAAATATATATATATATTTGCTGTGCTGATACCGAAATGTCTTTTATACAGTTTCCCTTTGTTTCCATAACAGAGTTAAAAAAATTCAATTATTAATTTGCAGTTTTTGAAAATCACCAGAGTAATAAATATGCCAATAAATAATTATAAAACGAACAATTTATTCAAATTTTGTGTTCATAAAAGAAGTAGCTGGCTGTAATTTAAAATTAATTTTTTCCCAAATTACAATGCATTCTTAATGTAATCCCCTCCGTGGAGGATCAAAATTGTGGTAGCCTCTCTCCGGACCATCCTTATGGGTGAGTCACAGATCACCACCAACTGCCCACATTGTAACACTAGTGAGACGTGAAAAACCACTTAACCTAAACTTCATTTTTAATAGAATATTTTGTAAACTGATATTAACTATTTACCTCTACTTTTCTTAAAAATCCTTTTTTCAAGAAACGTAAAAAAATTGAGTGATTTTAGAAAGAAAATTTAAATAAAACATGGTACTAAGAATGCGTTAGGGAAAATTTTCAGTCTTATGTTACAGCCGGCTCTTCTCCCTTTACTCACTTTTTTTTTTTTTTTTAGAAAAAATGAACTAACATGTAATATATGAGTATCATCAAAATAATTATAATGTCAGTAAATAATTTGGGCATGAACACCACAACCGAATTCACTCTTATGTTTATTATTATTATTATTTTTAAGTGATTCACATAAAAAACAAGAGAAATAAATTTAAAGGAATAAGAAAAAAGTGTTTAAATTAAATTTTTTTAAGTAATATGCATGTAATATAATGTGGTAATATACATCTCATGTTTAATTTCCTTGTTTAATATGTATATATATATATATATATATATATATATATATATATAGTTTCCATTTTCTCTTTCTTCAAAAATGCACTTTCAAGAAAAAAGAAAGAGTTAATGTCAATTTAAAAATTATTTTCGATAATTAAATAACATAAAACTTGATTAATTATTTGATAACGAACATGTCACTCAAGTTTTATGCTCAAATATTCATTTGTTTAAAAGAAAAAGTCCTTGCTTAATTTCTTAAAAATCAGTGTAGAAATATATATTTGTTAGTGATTTCTTTATTTTTAAGCCTTATTGAGAAAATCAATTGAAACAGCCCACGTTATAGCAAATAGTGTTGTGAATTGTCTCATTTTCGTTTGTATACATTTTTTTTTACACATTTGTATATTATATCATGTAAACGAATTTTTTTAGCGTTTGTATATACAGAGATGCAAATCATTCCATAATGCATAGTCATATTTCATGAATCGTTTAACGTATTTATTTTTTAATCGTACTTTCTTGTTTCTAATATTTTTCGTCAATTTATCTGGAACATTCATTAAATATAATTGAAAATTCCGTGTTTTATACTATAAATTGCGGATTCTTTTGAATAAGATTTTACACAAATTTTACATTTCCAATGTAAGAGCCAGACTTACATAAATTAAAATACTATTTAAGTGACCCGGAGATGAAAATTTAAGGCTTACAGGTGATTTAGTGCATTTCCTTGTACAGGCACAAGTATTATTAATTCCAATTTTTAATAAAATCACACAATCAACTGTGGAAGAAAATCATATTTATTGAAATTTTATTTTTCCGACTGAGTGAAAATAATGCCTGGACCGGGAGTCGAACCCCGGATCTTTGACTTACAAGGTCAAAGCTATCCTGAGCGGCCAATTGAGCTATCCAGGCCGACACCCGATCGACATTACTCACTCAGACAACCTTTAGGCAGAAACAATCTGGTCTATCATTTAGATAGCTCAACAGAAATTAGCATAGTCATACCTGCGGCTTACCTGCGGCTTATTTCTGTTGAGCTATCTAAATGATATACCAGATTGTTTATGCCTAAAGGTTGTCTGAGTGAGTAATGTCGATCGGGTGTCGGCCTGGATAGCTCAATTGGTAGAGCCTTGACCTTGTAAGTCAAAGATCCGGGGTTCGACTCCCGGTCCAGGCATTATTTTCACTCAGTCGGAAAAATAAAATTTCAATAAATATTATTAATTCCATTTGTGAACCCCCTTACTGTTCTCTGTTCTCATGCCCAAAATGTCATTCGAAAATATACGGTCAAGCCTCTACTTTAATTGGAAAAGTTACAGAAGAATTTGACAAAATACATGAAATGAAAAGTGATTGCATTATTTCATTCATTTTTTAAAAAGAAACATTAAAATTAAAAAATATGTAATAAAGTTTGAAAATCTTGAAGATTTATTTTTACCAGAAATCTCTTATAAACTTTCAGAGACTCTGAATAATCTTCTAAACTTTTAAACTGAAAGATTTTTTTTTTCTTTTTTTTAACCACGTTTAAGCATACTGTTGCGCTTTTTTCCTTCTTTCTTTCTTTCTCAAATTTTTCTTTCTTTTTTAATTGAGAAAAATACTTTTTTTAAAAAACTTGCATTGTGGATCAACGTTAAAAAATAAAATGATATTCAAATATTTTGCAATCTAATCATTATTCATTCAAACATTGTTCACATAAATCAGAAAAATATGTGAATGAATTTCAAATCTTGCAAATGTGATAATCTATTTTCTAGGACATTTTTCAGTTTTAGAAGAACTGTGTTAATGTACTTCATGGAATGTAATAAAGGAGAAATCAAAGAAGATTTGAACTTTCTCTGTCGAACAACTTTGTCCTTGAAGTACTGAAACGCGATGTCTGATATGGTACATTAGTAATTGTATTTTAGTAGAGAGAAGAAACATAATCTATGATAATTTTCTTTTGATCACGACCCACTGTTCTATTTTTTTTTTCAATTTTTTGTTTATTTATATCACAAAGTATTAATTGACTTAAAAAAAAAAATGCTAAAAGTAAAGATTTTTAGAAAACTAAATAAAAGATTGGCAACTACGAAAAATTTTAAATGTGACCATGTATGAATAATTTATCGCCTCTAAATTTATGATTCTACATTACGTGTAAGTAAGTGTAATACCGCATTTATCTTTTGCTTTTAGAATTTTTGTCTTACAGTGTAAGATCTCCCTCTTTAAAAAAAATCTAACAATGCCAATAACTTTAGCTCAAATTGATGCAAAAAGAAAAAGGAAATTCTTTTTTGATGATGAAATGTTTTTATAAATGATAAAATTTATCATAAGTGGTCATTTGCATATTAAATTTGATCCAAATTTTTACCACTGTAATTGCAAACCCATAATTTTATTGCATATTTATGTTCAACGTTAAAGCAACCAGGGGATATAATTTCTAACAATTTTAAAAAGCTATCTGGGAATGCATATACTATTGAAAAATGAAAGTATCAATGTTAAAGAAAGAAAATTATTTGTTTAGGTATAACACGAATTATAATTAATATGTTTCACTATTTTCTGTTTTGTGTAATACTTTGCAAAAGCTAAAATAACACGTATAAGAATGTATTTGGATAAACTGTTCTTACTTAAATGTAATCTATTGAAAAGCGCATAATAAAATTAAAAGTGTTTATTTTTAGTTATCATTTATATATAGTAATACAGTTTAATTCCATATATATATGTTTCACTATTTTTTTTTTTTTTTTTTTTGTGTGTGTGTGTAATACTTTGTAAAAGCGTTTTTAAATTATCACGTAATTTGTAAAATTTTGCTCAGAAGCAAAGCATTAAATGCAATTTATAACATAGTTTAAAAAATAATTCACTGTAAATTATAATATATATGAATATCATACTCCATGCCTATCTATTGAATCCTTATGTTATTAATACATACTTTTGTGTGACACAGTACCAGTAACGGCTCGTTAGTACATGCAAACGTATAGGGAAAGCACATAAAATGAAATCTCTATAAATCTTATTGGCTGATTCGTTTATTTCGGGAAACATCGTAGAGAGGGTGACATTTGAACAATGAATGAGATAAAAGAGTTTTTCATGCTAATGCACTGCTTTTAGTCACTAGCATGCAGGACTCCCATAACGTTACCCACGAGACGCTACTACACAGTGTTTAAAATATTAATTCATCTAGAAAATCTCCATCACAGCATAAAAAGTTCTTGCTGCAGTTAACATTCATATACAGGAACGTATTTGAATCCTATTGAGTGACCCTATGTAAGAACAATAAATATTTCAAGGACAATTACATAAAGGAGCACGCTATAATAAACCCTCGATGAAGCACAGATTTTTTTTTTTTTTTTTTAATAAATAGAATAACAGAATCAAAGCATACTACAGACGATTATCACTATTAGATTGTAATATGTTTGTATTATTTTGTGCGGTTTTTGTATATAAACTATAGAGTTTTTCCATAGCACACTATATAAATATTCAACTTTTGCATGAAAATGCAAATCGTACTTCTTTATAAATTTATAATCGTACAGAGCATTATACAGATAGAAAGGCTTCGAAAAGTTAAGGAAAATTAATAGCCTCATAGGTATTATCGGTATATTAAAGGTATATATCAGATTTCATTGAAATGAACAAGATAGCCACTCCATTCTCCTATTTCTCAGATTAAGAAGATATTTGTTTACAGGTATAATTCAATGTGGTAAAACATTATTGCATATCAGAAGAAAAATTTCTCTAATTGCGGCAGTATAGGGTCTCACATATTGATCAAGAATTTTGTCTTTGATCATGCCCTATGCTTCTATTAATTACATGAAATTCTGTATGGCCTCTGGATGCGATTCTGTCCTCCATCAGGGTTCTATTTACTCTAAGCCTGTCTACCAATAATATTGCATAGATGATGGCTAGTTTCTTGCTCCTTCCAGATTATAACATGACAAGAATCGCTCTCTAAAATGAACTTATACTCATTTCTAAAAGCTGTAGACTGCCATTCATCCATTATTCAATCGACATGATCTTTAGTCCAATTTAATCGGGTCCTTCCTTGTATTCGGCTTAATAGAACAGATCGAATCGGTCTCCTTTCATAAGGGTTTCCTTCTGAAGATATCTTTGAAACAGGGTAGATGAAATTATATATATTCTAGTTGGCACAAAGTGGGGTACGGTTTCTTTGCGTAGAAAAAGTTAGAAAACAATCGTCGAGAGTTGTAACGCGTAGGAGACTTGAAAAAGACTATATCGAAACTTAAATTTCGTATTTAATAGAATAACAAGTGGCCTAGCCAGCTGGTGATAGGCTCGTTTCCATTGATCCATAGGCCTTTCACCTAAATGAATGAGTCCTCTACTTGACAAACTAACAATATCACAAAGCCGAGTACTTTAAAGTGATAAAATAAATTTAAAAATATCTTTGGAATAAAAAAAAAATATTTTCTTCTTTATGCTTTTTTACAAGCACAATTCATTATAAAAATACTGCAGTAGCTAGAAAACCTCACGGTTTCAATGCTAATATGACTATCATCTTTCATATAAATTCATTTTACGAAATTTATAAAATTTTTCATAGAAATACCTTATTTTTTGGAAGTCCGTGTATGTAACGTACCCATATTTTTCGATTATGTTTCTTTAGTACAGTCGGTAACAAAAGTGTCCGAACACTAGCAAAAATTCCTATATAAAAAAAAGTACGCTTAATACAGTTTTGCTAAATAAAGCCTTGTCGAATCCTGTTCTTAGCCAGTCTAAGAACGTGATTCGACAAGGATTTATTTAACAAAACAGTATTGAGTGCACTTTTTTTATACAGGAATTTTTGCTAGTGTTCGGAAACTTTTGTTACCGACTGTAGGTAACATAGCTAAATAATTTGTGTAGTAGTATTAGAAAATCCTAAATATTTCTAAAATATTTTTAAGAAAACTGTCTATTGCAATACTTAATAACATAAACAGATTTCATGCATTTTGAAGTAATTTAGTATGACCAAAACGTACTTTAAGCAATTACCAACAATCGCAATGAAATCAAAATATTATGGGTATTTACATAAAAGAATGAAACATTTTATACAATCTGTATTCAATAAGGAACATCTTGTGTTGCTTTGAAATACTTAACATAATTTTCATGATGTTTAATGGAGTATAATGTCTTAAAACATCGTTTCATGTAATTTTCCCATAGAACGTAATGTATTTAACTTATTTTATATTTTACTTTAAACGAACCTTAAATTTTCAGCATGCATACGAGAATAAGAACGGGGAAAAACCCACAGGAAGACAAACGATCGGATAGACACATTGTGAAAGAACGGTAATTTTAACAGCAGAATGTGCTGGCCAATAGGGGTGCCAGCACATTTCCCTATTTAGCAGCAAAATGTACTACCAAAAATGAGTGCTAGCATATTCTGCTGTAAAAACTACCGATATTTTTTACAGTGCAGACATACGAATGAAAAGTATAATTATTTTTTGACTTTGTTACAAAATGTTAAAAAATGTAAATAAATGAAATTTGAAGTCAGAGGATGTAGAATCTTTAACTCTTTACATTTTTGAAAAATCTTAAAAAGGAAACAACATCTTAAATTTCTTGGGTCTGTTACAGTTCGGAAAATATGTTTAACACTATATACACTGATGGAAAAAAAATCCCAACACCAGGAAGGAGCTGTGCTAGATAAACGAAATTTGGTAGGCGTGTTTATACATCTGAAAGATGACGTAGATTCAAATTTCGAGCTACGCGCATAAGTGTGGCGCTAGTAGCGGCACTATGAACATGCAAATGAGGTTTGCTTTAAATAAGCGCTGTAAGGTTCGTGATCGTTATTTACAGTTGAGATTTGAGGTAGTAGGTTAATGTTAGTCAAGGATGCCTCTAAGAAGACGAAGAAGCCATTATCAACAGCTCACTGAGTTTGAATGAGGTCTTATAGTAGGGCTACGAGAAGGTGGGTTTTCTTTCCGCGATATTGCAGAAAGACTTGGCAGGAATGTATCCACTGTGCATGAGTGTTGGCAGCAGTGTTCAAGGGAAGGTACTGCCTCAAGAAGACCGGGTTCCGGGCGGCCACGTGGCACTACTGAGAGGGAAGACCGCCGTGTTCGGCGTATGGCTGTGGCTAATCGTACTGCGTCTGCAGCTGAAATTCGAGCTGCAGTTGGCACCACAGTGACACAACGAACTGTTACAAATCGGTTACTTCAATCACTGCTCCGAGCCAGACGCCCTGTAGCGTGCATTCCACTGACTCCAAACCACTGCCGTTTGTGACGTGAGTGGTGTCAAGCTAGAGCTCATTGGAGGACGGAGTGGAGATCTGTTGTGTTTTCTGATGAAAGCCGGTTCTGCCTTGGTCGCAGTGATAGCCGTGTGTTGGTTAGAAGGAGGCCAGGTGAACGCCTGCTAGCGACCTGTCTGCGGCCTAGACACACAGGGCCTACTCCTGGAGTTATGGTTTGGGGAGCAATTTCGTATGACAGCAGGAGCACTCTCGTAGTTATCCCACGCACCCTGACTGCAAATTTATACGTCAGTCTAGTGATACAACCTGTTGTGCTGCCATTCATGAACAGCATTCAAGGGGGTGTTTTCCAACAGGATAACGCTCGCCCTCATACCGCTGTTGTAACTCAACATGCTCTACAGAGTGTCGACATGTTGCCTTGGCCTGCTAGATCACCAGATCTTTCTCCAATCGAGCACGTATGGGGCATCATTGGACGACAACTCCAGCGTCATCCACAACCAGCATTAACCGTCCCTGCATTGACCGCCCAAGTGCAGCAGGCATGGAACTCCATCCCACAAACTGATTTCCGAGACCTGTACGACACAATGCATGCACGTTTGCATGCTTGCATTCAAAATTCTGGCGGTTACACCGGTTACTAATATACCAACATTTCACATTTGAAATGGCTCTTCTCGCCAATGGCTCTACCTGTGATCTTGAAACTTTAATCAATTAAATATGTTACCTAGACAAATGTATTGCTGAAATTTCATTACTGTACAATAATTTTTTCTTGGTGTTGGGATTTTTTTTTCCATCAGTGTATATAAGAGAAAATAAAAGAAAATTAAAAACTTTTCAAATATATTGTAATTTTTTCTATCATATAATTTTCGTTACTTCTAGACTATACACAACTTTACTAGTTATTTTGTGATGTAATTTTAATAAAAGGTTAGCTTAAAGCTTTATGTATCAAGAATTGTTGTGTACGCAACAGTAAATTTCAATTGATGATGCTTTTGGATATAAAACTAAGCTTTTGTATAAAATGTGAATTATTATTTTTATCTAATCTGTCATGTATTATACTTAAATTTAAATGTAAGATTAAATCCTTTATAGTTTATTGTATTAAATGCATGCATTTTATTAATGGCACATTTTAATTGTTTGTATTCCAAAACTTATCTATATTAATAGAATCAGAGTTTTGTCTGTAAATTTGTCGGAATCGAAAAATTTTGCGATATCTTCACGTTTCACACCCCATGAAAGCCGAAAATGACTTCAGAAAATTTTGCCTGTGTGTGTGTGTGTGTGTCATCGTGTCCGAATGCCGCTTTTTTTGTCCGGGCATCACTTGAGAACATCTGGACGGAATTCCATGGCGCTTGGCAGGAATTTAGGTCTTCACCCAACTTAAAATTATATCTATCAACTTTTCATAAATTCCCCCACGTTCCCCTCTAGGGGGTAAAAGACTAAAACACGTTTGTCCGGGCATCACTCGAGAACGGCTGGACGGAATTCAACGGCGCTTGGCAGAAACTTAGGTATTCACCCAACTTGAAATTATATCTATAGAAATTCTCAAAATTATGATTAGTGTTTAAATTGTGGGTAAAAAACGCCTGCGCATGCGCCATAAATATTTTTTCACTAAAATGCTTTGAATGGAAAAATAAAATGCAAAAATAATTTTTTAAGAAAAAGACTTTTCTTATTCGCGTGATTCGCACTACAAATTATGAAAAGATTGAAATGAAGTTTTGCCATCTAAGTTTCATACTTTAGTTAATTTTAAAAAATCTAATTGTCGTATCGAAAAACTGTTTACACCCCAGGATTCAGAAAAAGCACCTCATTCATTTGATACTGAATTTGTAGCGATAGGTCTGATATTTCTAATTTATTTTTCACTTTTTCCGTTTTTCCGTTGCCACTTAAATTTCATACTTTAGTTATTTTTTAAAAATCTAATTGTCGCATCGAAAAACTGTTTGCATCCCTGGATTCAGCAAAATAGCCTCTTTCATTCGGTATCAGATTTATAAATATAGGTCTGATATTTCTAATTTATTTTACCCTTTTTCCGTTTTCAACCCAGATTCAATATGGAGCAGCTTTGGACCAAAGAGTTCCCATACTAAAGCTGTGCGTTTTGTATTTATTTATTTATAATATTTTCTATTAAAGAATTCTGTGGTCACGAAATTTGGTGCTTAAATTGTTTGTTTGCATCCGGCACTTATTGTAACTGGATTTCACGAAATTCGAAATCCCCCCCCCCCTTCTCCGAGTCGGAGGGCAATAAACGGTATAACTTTAGTATAACTCAACATCTGAATTTGGCGATTTTTCTTTGGCGCCGTTTTGAAGGATAACAATGTCGTTCTGGACTGTTTGCAATATAATATGGCAGCCTAATATGTTGTTTTTTTTAGATTTATGATTTTATGATTTAGATTATGATTTTATCATTTATCATATGTGATTTATGATTTTTAGATTTATGATTTAGCCATAATGGCTAACAAAAAAATCGCCAAATATCGTTGTGGGGTTATACTGAAGTCGTTATCAATAAACATGTGTAAAAACATGTTTTTGCGTTTGAATTCGCTTTGAATTATCTTAGAATGGCGAATTTTGGTGTGCGGATATTGATTAAGTGTACGCATTATGTACATTAGTGTGATTTTGCAAAACTTCGAACTCACCCGCTGAGGAAGGGGAAGTAAGGAGTGAGTAAGTTGTGCCGAAGACAGTGGAGACCCAGACTCCTCACTTTGCGAACGAGAAAACCTCTACCAATCACAGCGAGAACTTAGGTTATTAATAAAGATATGGGATTTTGACAACTCATTTAAGTTTAATGTCCAGCGAAGCGGGCAAAGCCTGCTAGTTATTTAATATTTTTTCATTTTAGTTGAGTACCAGTATATATCAGAGCATTTGGAATGCAAAATTAAATGCATAATATATAAATGAGGCTAACATTCCACCATTCCTAGAAATAACCGCTAACATTCTCAGTTTAAATATTTTGATTTAGTTTTAACGTTTTTAAATAACCACCAGAAATTAAGCTACCAAAATACCAAAATTTATTATTTACTCTATTCGCTGTATAAAGGGTGATATAAAAGTATTTTAAATTTTCGTTAACTTATATAGTTAAATAAAATGTATTATATATACATATAATGCGATAAATTTAAAACAGAAAGGACAATTAAAATCAAAATTAAAACTTTCAAATTATGATTTACGGTTAGAGAGCATTATAAGTTTGAAAATTACATGAAATAAAAATGAAATAAATAATAATAAAAGATTTTAAATAACACTCAAGAATAAAATTTTTATGATTTGTAAAATACCAAATTTTAAATAGCAAACTAATTAAACAAGATTAAGTTGGAATAAACTGATTTTCATAGCAATTATGAAAACTTTTACTAACAATATCTACAAAATAATAAAAAAATGTTTTAATTATAAGAATTGGGAAACTAAAATAGATTTGAAATCTAATAAAAATAATCTGGTGTGTCACTCACACGACTTTCTCTTACCCTGAAATTTAATACTATAAATACAGGGTGCAGATTAATAAGTAAGATAACGAGTACTTTTATGAAAAACCTATGTTAAACAACTCATATTAGGCTTCTGAAGAGTTTTATATGATAATTCGTTCTGAGTGAGGGGGGCTGTAGCCCCCCTCAACCCGCTGTTTCATTAATGCACCTACATTTATATAGAATTTAATTCGGTTATTAAAAATAATTCTCTTTTTAAGAAAATAATTTATTAAAATTAGTATTTAAAAAAATTATCTTTTATGATAATAAGACGATTTCCATATTAGAGAAGTAGTATAACACCAAATATCCAAAAAAAAAAAGTCCATTTTATTCTCAATATTAAAAAAAAAAAAAAAGTACGATTTTTTTTCTAAGTTTTATTTCGTTAAAAGTAAAAAAATCGATAACTTTGTTTTAAATTATCGCAGATCGATGGTTCAACCATTCGTTTTAAAGGTATTGGCGAACTCTTTTGAAAGATAAAAATCATGAAAATTTACTCCCCTCGAGGGGACATGAAATAAAAATGACTGGGGGGGGTGGGAGGCGGGGCTCCTACATACACAAAAAAATTTTTCCCAGTTAATTATCTCTATTACAAAAAATATATATTCGTTTCATTTGGTTTAGTGCAGTCTATAGACGTTAAACTCTACTTTCTTGCAATTTCCCCCATAGACGTAATGTATTAGAATTCTCTTGATTGTCCCTGTACACGAACCATTTGCTTGATCTTAACGAAAAGCTTACTGTAGCATTCCTATATGATACACATTTAGAATACCAAGTTTGAACTTTCTGCCATTATTAGTTTTTGAGATATGCTGATAACAGACAGACACAGACACACAGACATACACACAGACCATTTGCTAAAAACATGATTTTCGTATTCAGGTGATCTCAACACGTGTAAATATAACAAAATCTCGCATTCTAAAATTTGACCCAAAAACAATACTTTCTCTACCTTATGGGTAAGAGAAAGTAAAGAAAGTAATAAATATTGAGTTTTAAAATATTGCAGTCCGATAATCTAAAATAAGATTAATAGTACATTTGTCAATATATTCGAAATCTCTAGAACTTAGTTATTTTCGGCTTGAAACAATATTAAACGGTTTTCTGTATGTTTACGATTGTAAAAGAAATAAAACATTTTATGAACTTTTTATGCCCTTTAAATCCCATCTCTTGCTTCAATACGTAAATGCATTTTATCATTGAAAACGAAGTTTTCCAAACATTTAATTAATTAAAAAATCTATTGCGATATTTAGTGAAAATCTGTATGTGTAAACATTAACATATAATCTATTTATTCTTGATAAATTATTTATATGAATTTTTCAGTTTCTGATTGATTTTGGATAATTTTAAAATTGCTTTTTAGATATCAAAAAACATTTTAGAAAATGTTTTTGGTTATCTTTTAAAATGAAAGGTTTAAAAATAGAAATTTATTTCTTAAATAGCATATTAATATATATGTAACATATTAATATATGGGTATATTGTTATAACCTCAGAATTAGTAAATGTTCTGAGGTTATATAATTAAAAACATACCGTCACTCCGTATAGAATATATAAAAAAGAAATTTTAAAATTTGGATTATCATAGTTTGGTTTGTTATTTCAAATCTACTTTTTTTCAAGTCTTTAATTCTATGGCCTTTTACTGCACAGTGCACTAAGATCCATCTTTGAAACGGGACTCAAACTCGGCACCTACTAACTAGAAGCCTGAGAGCTAACAATTCAGCCACAAGATCTCTTTTAATTTTTGGGGGATAAAAGTTATTATTGGAATTAAAAATATTCAAATGTGAAAAAAAAAAAAAAAAAAAAAAAAAAAAAACTTTTCATTCTGAAATTTGAATATATTTGAATAAACCTATCAACCTTTCAGCAAATAACATCATTTCAACATTTTTAAAGATAAATAATAACGTGTCTCAAAATTTATTCGACATTAAACAAAATTTGATTCTAAATTTCAAAAGCGGAATTTTAAACGAAATATAAAATATATGTAGTATAACATAATACAGAAAAAAAACCTACTTGCCATTTCTTATTTCTGTTCTAAAAGTTCCAAAATGAAATATCTACATTTATTTCTTGTTCTAAGCGCCTGGCTAAATTATTATTTTTTTTTTTTTTTTCTAACTTTAAATATTGCAAATTAAATTCTTAATTTTTATATTTCGATATACCATGTTCCTGTTGTGTCTGTTTTACAAAACTATACATCATCTATGTTAAATAGATGATGTATAGTTTTGTAAAACAGATTAATTATAAGATATTTTGTTGATTTACAAACATTTCAAAAAATGAAATAAGCTATTGAAACACCGCTGCAACAGTTACTACTTTTTTTAGGGTATAAATGCTTATCTAGAAGTTGTGAAATATACAGCTGTTTGCTGTAGTTCGGATATGTGATATAACACAGGAATCAGATAATCTAATTCTAAAACACGACTCTAAATGTTGCTGTTTTACATATTGTTTTTGTGTGCGCATTGTGTTTGGGCATTTGCAAAACTCACATAACGGAAAATAATAGAAATGGAATACATGAATTATTCTTCAAGCCATATCTTCCCTATTTAATTTGCCTTGTGAATACGCAAGCTGTAAAAATAAAGCTTATGAATTGTTTTTGTTTATCACATATACAGGTTGTAAATAAAATCTTGATACCGATAATTTTTCCTTTGATATTTATCTTTGACATATGGTGCATTAAAAAAAAAAAAAAAAAAAAAATAGCTGGACAGTTACTTGTAATTCTTTCTGAGGGAAGGGTGGGAGGCATTATAGAAGCGCGGTACGCATCTCTTTCGCAAAGGATCAAAATCGTGAAGGCAGGTTATCGGACTACGTGTAGGGTGTGAACCCCAGGCTGTCACCAACAACCCACTGCGTAGCTCTAATGCGACGTTACACTTACTCAACCTCCACCTCAACCTTTACATCTGTAGTAAGAGATATAAGGTTAATTTCTTTAATTTAATCGTAGACACCAGTCTTCATATTTTATATTAAAAAAAGTCATATCCATTTCTTTTCAGTTATAAAGTGGAAAATTTCGGAAAACAAAAATTTAGCACATTTACACCATAATTTTTTGAGGGGAAGAGAAGAGAAAAATGTTAATGGATGCATATTGTATCTCTAAATCAAACGATTTTAGTAAGGAGTTTTTTCCTCATTTGCTTCAGTAAGCTTAGGTATTCTGTTAGGCATCAAACCAATAAGATTCTGAATCTCTCTTTGATAGAAATTTTTCCGGATATGGTTGGTTGGTTTGTTAATTGCGTTTTACGTCGTACTAGTCCTGCGCAATGGGCAATTGGCGACGGTCTGGGACTCACCCCTAAAGGTGGTCCGGAGACATGCCATCGCAATTTTGATCCTACACGGAGAGTATGGCTTCCCGCTTTGGTAACCCCCAGAGGTATAATTTTGATGGGAACACGGAGGACATTGCAGCCACGACAGATTTTACGTGCACCAGCCGCCATTAGTGTACACGACGGTTTTTGGCCGGCTCGAATACCGAACCCACAATCTTCTAATCACGAGCCCGGCGCTCTACCGACCGGGCTACCGCGGCCCTTCCGAATATGAGATAGAGCTTCTTTAAATAAGGGGATTGTTTCCTTTTGATGTCCTCCCTCATACGCCCTGACAGATTTTATGAGCAATTACATCCCATTTTTTTCCCCGCAGGATTCATACGCGGACTCTTTGCTGGCCAGGGTGAAATATTGATATTATTTCCCCGAAAATATTTCTTAACATTTTTAGTTACGTGTATTGATACCCCAACTCGATGGAAAATCCAATTTTCTTCCGCAGGGTCATAGGAGAAGGGCAAAAGCTCTCTGATTTATAGTTTAATTCAATCTTTGTGATTTTGCTTCTATTCAGAAACATTAAATTTTTATCGTAGCCCATTGTTATCCAAACTGTTATACCATCACTATGAATCTGACGAGTAGAGTACGTTTTGTCTTATTTTCCCAAACTGTACCGATAATAAGGGTATCCATCTGGGCTGTTCAAATCAATTCTTTTCTTAGCTGAAAAACTACAGAAATCCATTTTGTAGTCTATGATATAAGGGTCTGATCCCAGTGTATGTGTTTTACAACGTACTGATCCTTGCAGTATGGATAATGTTTCCTCTTTAAAAAATTTAAAAGTTCTGAGTATTTAAGACAGTTAAAAAACTTCCTAAAAATTACATTATTAAGCTCTGTGCTTAACTTTGAGAATCATGCTTTGAGAGTGTATATAACAAATTACAAAACTGCGTAAAAAAATACAAAATCTTATAAAACCGATTAAAAATTTGAGGGTATTCAATTTGTAGAAATGCAAAATTAAAATTTTAAAATTTTTACGGCTTCATACAAAAAAAAAAAAAAAAAAAAAAGTCTAAAATTGTGTCTTATAGGGTTATTTAGAAATTGCAGCATTGTAATGTAAAACGTTCTTAGAGATTGTTTTTGAAGAATTCGAAAAAATATAGAAGGAAACGTATTCATTCATCTATGTTATAAAAGTTTTCATTCCTAATTTATGTATGATCCCTGAAACGCGATCGTATATGAGGTGCATTTCACTAACTAGGAATTTTATTCCATGGCGGCTGTATAAAAATTAAAATTTTTTAATTGTTTAAATTGAATCTCTTGAAAATTTTCATTTATTTTATAACATTTTGTACCAATATTTGAGCAGCTTTTGCAATTTACAATATATGTTTAAGATAAATATTTTAAGATTTAAAGCCGAGATCAAAGGTTTCTTAAGACACTGTGTTGTAATGTACATGTACAGCTTAGATAATATCCACATATCAACATATAATCATATCCATATTAAGTTGTACGGAAAAAATAAATAAACTATTATTTTGTTTTATAAAAGATAAAAAAAAATTAGACTTATCTATAATCTCTACTTTTCCCCTCTCCTCTTTCTATATATAAATATAGGTAAAGTATATTGATATTTTCGAATTTAAACATTTTGTGAAATATCTAGAGAAACTACTAGTAAAATGCCTAGATAACTATTATATACATACTATTTTCCACACTATCTTGAAAGACATTAATCTAAGACCAGCTTCAGATCTAATAATCTTGAATTCAAGTATATCTTGTATTTTATTCATCTAGAAAAAAAAAAGTATTACTATATATTGGTCACATTTCGTTGTAATGTTTTCTGCCATTTTAGGTACACTGTAAACTAGTTTCTGGAAGTAATGCATTGAATTTTTGAATAAGAGCAATATCAGTCTCAACTTAGACTCAATAACCCAATGTCTCTCGAACATAGTGATTTCGCTGATTGATTTATATGGGATTTAAGCCCGGGATCTGAGAAGAGCAGTGCAATTTCTAAACTTTTATTTTAGAAAACCAATTTTGAACTGATCGCACTTTGTGCACCATTTAAATAAAAAAGTAATATATGCAAACTTTTGCGCAATGTTAATAACATGTAATTTTCAAGGATATTGAGGTAGATTTCTGTTTCCAGAATTTCTATGATAAATACCAGAGTGTTAAACTCGAGCCATGATTTTGACCCTCGTGCTATTAACAATCGAGCCATTCACAGCATATACTATGACACACCCACCATCGAATTTAATTAGCGAAACACGCAGTCACGTAAAAGGCGTCAACCTGGCACACTCTACACCCAGACACTACCTTCAGATTTTCAGATTTTCAGAATTTATTCATAGCTCCATAAAACATTGTGCCACTTCAACATTAGTTTTTCCGCGTTTTTTGCAGAATTTTAAGAGATGCATTTGTTAATACTTAGTTTGTTTACAGCTGCTTAATTATGGTAGAATTCGAAACTCCGATAGAATCATCACAGAGTTCATGCTTGAGTTTAAGCCTCCGAAATTTGTTCACTAAGTCTATCTAAGGTTTCCGTGCAATTTGCTTTTACAAATCCCTTGCGAATTCGGCGGCCTTTATTATCAGAGTCATGGAGTCACTTACGTCTTGGTGCCACAGTTATTGTTCGAGTATGTTTTCAGTGCATTATGACAATGTTTGCCGTGGAATAAAGCATTCATAGCATTACCGAAATCTTACGAAATATCTTTTTCGCAGCAGTGACAACTAAACACTTCATCACTTCTTCAGTTCGCGTTTTCCTCCCAACTCGTCTAAAAAGTTTAATATTTGCGTTAGAGTTAACAGTATGATAAAGCAGAAATTATTGATTTTGAAAACAGCGATGTACAGACCTGCCAACCTAATCCGGCAAATTGTTAGTAACGCCCCTTTTTCTACACCACTTAATTTTTAGAGCAATTCTCGTTAAATATATCTACGATGAATTAAGAAGAAAAATTCTCAAAAAATTAAGTGGTGTAGGAAAAGGGGCGGTGCTAACAGTTTGCCGGATTAGGTTGGCAGCTCTGGATGTATAAAGAATTAAAAACAAGTCCTTCCGGCTGATTCAGAAGGGTAGGTTGATTTCTTTTTTCTTATAAAGTAGCCACCATTTTGTTCCAAAAATGATGGCTACAGATTATTAATAGACTTGGTAGAAATATTGATGTAGGCTATGTACATATAGAACTTTAAGCAATTCGGTTCATAAATACCTTTTTATACGAATTTAAAATTTGCAAATGGCCGGCACTTGGAAACAAAATGGCAAGCCAAGTTGGCAATCAAATATATCAAATACACTTGTGAGATAAGTCTACTGTACAAATTCAGTTCGAATTAATTCAGAATCTCAAAAGCCATCATGTTAAAAAATCAAGTGGCCGCCATTTGGATCAAAATGGCGGAGGAAGTTGCTCAGTGAACTAATCCAAGATATTTGTAAGATAAACCTACTGTCCAACTTTAGTTCTAATAAATTCAGTATTTCAAAAGTTATCGCGATAACAAAATCTCAAGTGGCAGCGTTCAAATGGACACAACTTGGAAACGAAATTGCGGAGAAAATTGCCCACCAAAATCATAGATATTTGAATGATAAATCCATCTTTCAACTTTGGTTTGAATTGGTTAAATATTTCTAAATTTATCGTGATAACAAATTTTCAAGTGGCCGCCACTTGGAAACAACATAACGGAGCAAGTTGCCCAGCAAACTCATCCAAGATATTTGAAGAATAAGTTCACTGTCCAACTTTGTTTCGAATCAGTGCAGTGTTTCAAAAGTTGTTATGACAAATTTTCAAGTGGCAGTCTAAGTGGCTGCAACTTGGAAACAAAATGGCGAAGAAACGTGCCCAGCGAAACCATCTAAAATACTTGTATGATAAGTTCACTGTCCAACTTCAGTTCAAACTAATACACTATTTCAAAAATTATCGTGATTAAAAATTTTCAAGTGGCACCGTGATTTCAAGTGGCCACCACTTGGAAACAAAAGAGAGAAGTGAGATGCCCAGCGAACTTATCTGAGATATTTGAATGATAAATCCACTACCCAAATTTGATGTGAATTGGTTCAGTATAACAGAAGTTATCATAATGACAAATTTTCAAGTGGCAGCCACTTGGAAATAAAATTACGGATCAAGTTACCAAGCGAACTTATCCAAGATATTTGAACCATAAGTTCACTATTCAAACTTTATTTGAATCAGTTTAGTGTTTTAAAAGTTATTGGGGTGGTACATTTTTCAAGTGGAAGCGTGATTTCAAGTGGTCGCAATTTGGAAAGAAAATGTCAGAATAAGTTGCCCAGTGAACTCATCCAAAATAATTATAGGATAAGATCACTGTCCAAATTGGGTTCGAATTGAATCAGAATTTAAACAGTTATCATGTTTATAAATTTTCAAGTGGTAGCCTAATTTCAAGTTGTCTCGCTTAGTTTATAACCTCAGCATTTTGTTAAAAATGACGGATAAAGTTCATTAATAAACTTGGTTGTGACACTTACATAGCCTATGTATACAACAAAATTCAAGCAAATCTGGACTTAAATACGCTTTTTATAGTGTGAATTTTATATTTTCAAATGGCCTCCACTTGAAAACAAAATGGCGGGGCAATTTAGTAAGCAAATTCATCCACGATATTTATAAGAAAAATTCACTGTCCAAATTTGGTTCGATTTGGAGTATTATTTCAGAAGTTATCGTGATTTTAAATTTTCAAGAGATAGCCTGATTTCAAGTGGATCCGCTTAACTTAAGTTATCGCCACTTTGTTAAAAATGGTGAATAAAGTTCTTTAATTAACTTGGTTGAGACCCTTATATCCGCTTAACTTAAAATATCCGCCGTTTTTAACAAAGTGGCGGATAAAGTTCATTAATAAACTTGGTTGAGACAATTATATGGCCTATGTATACGTCAAAATTCAAACAAATTCGGAATACGATTTTTAAAATGTGAATTTGAAACATTTAAGTGGTCTCCACCTGAAAACAAAATGGTGGAGGAACTTGGTTAACAAACTCATCCAAGATATTTATCAGATAAATTCACTGTGCAAATTTGGTTCAATTTGGAGTATTTTTTCGGAAGTTATCGTTATTTTATTTTTTCAAGTGCTAGCCTAATATCAAGTGGCCCCGTTTAACTTGAGATATCCACCACTTTGTTAAAATTGGCGGATAAAGTTCATTAATAAACTTGATTGAGTCCAATATGTGGTCTTTTCTTACATCAATATTCAAGCAAATCTGGCTTTAAATACGTTGTTTACAATGTGGATTTGAAAATTTCAAGTGGCCGCCACTTGAAAACAAAAAGGAGGAACAAGATAAGTTCACTGTCGAAACTTGGTTCGATTTGGAGTTTTATGTCGGGAGTTATCGTGAGGACAATATTTTTGTTATATATATATAAATAGATAGATAGATATGTATATATATAAATAAACGAAGTAATTGCAATAGGTAGATTTCTACCTAAAAATCATTCTGGTGAAAATCTTTTACTATCCAGCCTCCTTTAGAAAACAAATGATTATCAACTCATTCGCTGCTTACTTTTTGAATTTTCACTATATTCAACTGAACTTTCTATACAACTTACACATTTGACTACTAAATTAAGTAAACATAATTTAGCTATTTGCGCATTCGCAATTAAAAATTATTTAACGCACATATGGTCACATTTCAACAAATATTTTTAATTTTGTATGCTAATTTGAGAACAATGCTTTCATGGCAGTCTATCTACTATTTTTGTGAGACTTACAAAATATTTTGTTAAATTATCCGCAACTTATAAGCAATAAAAATGCAAAAAAATTTCTATTTTTTTTTTTTTTTTTTTTTTTTTTTTTTAAGAAACTGTAACATTTTCATGAATATATGTGCTATTATCATAGAAATGAACCTACGTAATGATAATGTAAAGAACCAGGTTTATCTCATATTTCAAAACTTACACAACATTACTTTTTATTGGGTGATACCAAATTTTATTTTTTTCTTTAATTTGTTGTAGGCCACCAAACTGTATTCATGTTTAAAATGTGTCATCGAAACATATAAAATTTAGCATGTTATTTACACCCTTAAAGTTCCAAGAGTTCCAACGTCTAAATTCGATAACGTGTAAAGATATAGATATATGGATAGAAAAGTTTAAAATTTTTAACGTTTTATAAAATAAAAATATATCAAAATATTTAGATAACTTCTAAATAACTTTCAACAAAGTAAGTCATATTAAATATTAACAAACTAAATCATAAGTCAATCTAATTAAAGAAGCAAGATTAAATTCGATTAAACTGAAAATTACTTACAGGTTTAATGAAATAAAAATTTAATCATAAATAATATAAAATATATTTGAAATCTGACCAAAAAAGATTTTTTTTTCTTTTAATGATGCTATGTTCTAATGATTATTTTATTTTCCATGATGCTATATCAGTGTTTTAATCGTATTAAACATTGAATAAAAAAAATGTAAAGAAATTTTTAAAGCACATTATTACTTAAAGAAAATTGATTTTTAAAGATATTTCTTTGCGTATATTATTAACAAAATTTAACAGGCAATTATAGCAAATGATTAATAAAACAGATTTCTAGAAATTTTTCATCTTATGTGAAATATCGTTATTACTATGAGGTATGGAAATTTCATTCTCTATAACTCTTGTGTATTTATAACAAACAATATTAAAAATACAGTACTTCCATTACCTACGGTATTAGGGTAATGGAAGTAAAAAAAATTGCTACATTTTATTAACCAAATGATTATATAAAAAACATATTTAAGTAACTGTAGTTTTATAAATGAACTTTAATTAAATATATAAAGAATAATGAATCCTTTTCTTTTTCTATATTTTACATACCGATTAAAATAGTATATTTATGTCATTTAATTTGGTATACAATTGATTGTAGAAAAAGAGACATAGCTTATGGAAGCATATAAATATTTATTAGAAGCTTTAATAAGAAGCTTTTTATATGAAATTGACTTTGTCTCTGTGTCTTCGTGACACTCTAATAAACAAGGCACCTCCATTTTAAAGTACATGTAAGCTGTTCAGTTTGTCGTTACATGGCTTAGTTGGTTAGAGCATAGCCTCCTAAACTAGATGCCTTCCGGGTGGCTTGGAGACTTGGCAACAGTTCAAGCGGTAGACAGCGTCACCTGGTACAGATTGCGCGACTTTTTTATTCAACTGTCACCAATAATTTTAATAAGTGGGATTTGATATACATAAAAGGCGAATTGAATCGACGAAACGTTAGTTATATATATATCATATATCACTTCTTAAAATTATTGGTGACAGTTGAATAAAAAAGTCGCGCAATCTGTTCCAGGTGGAGCTGTCTACCTCTTGAACTGTTGCCAAGTTTCCGAGCCACGACGTGGAAGGCATATAGTTTAGGAGGCTATGGTTAGAGCATCGCGTTAATAACGCGGTGGTCGAGAGTTCTAACGTCTGGCGTGTTAATTTTTGCATATAATTAGCGGAAAAGGTGTCAATAGATAAAAGAAAATTTTTCGTTGACTACACAGTATCCTAAGAATTTTTAAAAAGTTTTTTTAAGAAGTTTTTTTTTTTTTTTTTTTTTTTTAGAAAACAGAAAATATTTTAGACATTAAAGAAGCACAAAATAAAAAGTTTTAAGTAAAAAATACATAAATAAATATTTTTAGAAGCTTTACACACACACATATATATACATATATTATATGGAATTAGGCTTGTCATCGCGTTTTCTGTCACGCTAAAAAACAAGACGCTTCCACTTTTCTTTTCTTTCTTTTAATTGTAAGCAATCCATTGTATCTCTTAATGGCTCAGTTGATTAGAGCGTCATGTTGATAATGCGAGAGTCGTGTGTTCGATCCTCGCCGGGCGGTGGTGTTAACTTTTGCAAATAATTAATAGAAAAGGTGTCAGTTGATAAAAGAAAACATTTCGTCGTGTACACAGTATCCTAATAATTTTTTAAGCGTTTTTATAAGCAACTTTTTATCTAGTTACTAAAAAGCACAAAATAAAAATTTAAGTAAAAATAAATAAATAAATAAATTTTTCAGAAGCTTTTTATTCAAATTGGAATTTCTCATCGTGTCTTCGTGACACGCTAAGAAACTAGGTGCCTTCCCTTTAAAGTAAATATAGGCAATGCATTTCATTCCTCGTTGGCTCAGTTGGTTAGAGCATCATGTTGATAACGGTTAGTTATGAGTTCGATCCTAAAAAGCCCGATATATTAATTTTTGCAGATATTTAATATAAAAGGTGTTAATTAGTAAAAGAAAGTATTAAAAAAAAAAAAAAAAAACCTCAGTCCAGCAGGAGACATGCGGTTGAAATAGTTTAGACTTGAAAGTGTTACATCTCCATTTTTCCAGGTACGGCATTTTCACCCATTTTAACTAAATTATTATTTTTTTTAAGTTAATAAAGTTTTTCTTATTCATACGTTGTATGTTCAGTCGAAATGCTATGACTGTATATTTGAATAATATGCTTTATATACTTCAAAAACTGTACACGATTACTTTTTTTAGAAGCTTTTTGTGTGAAATGGACTTTGTCATCGTGTCTTCGTGTCACGCTAGTAAACAAGGCGCTTTCATTTTAAAGTAAATATAAGCCATTCCGTTTGTCGCTCCTTGATTCAGTTGGTTAGAACGTCACGTGAATAACGCGGTGGTCGAGAGTTCGGTCCTCGGAGGGTCCGATTTTCCAAGGGCCGATGTGCTAATTTTTGCAGATAATTAATAGAAAAGGTGCCAATTGATAAAAGAAAACCTTTCAAAATTTACACAGTATCCTTTGATTCTTTTTTTTTTTTTTTTTTTTTTTTTTGAAGCTTTTTTTAACACTAAAAAAACATTTTTTAACAGTAGACGCTTTTTATTGTGGAACCATGAAAACCATAAAATAAAAATTTATTCTTGCAAAGGCATGCTATAAATAAATTAAAGTTTCAACATCAAGAAAAGTTTAGAGAAAATAGAGATAGTTCACTTTTCCCATAGTTGAAAATTGTTAAATATTCAAAATATTTTTAAAAGCTTTCGAGACCTCTGAAATTTATGGCTTAACAAATACTTATGTCGAAACTAATGACTAAGGATATTGGTCTCATTAGCTTTTTAAAATATTTTGAATATTTAAAAATTTTCATCTCTGGTAAAAGTTAAATACTATATTTTTCTCTAAAATTTTCTTAGTGTTGAAATTTTTTTATAGCGTGTATTCGCAAGAATAAAATTTTATTTTATGATTTTCAAGGCTCCCCAATAAAAAGCTTTTACTTTTAAAAAATGTCTTTTTACTTAAATTTTTATTCTAATATTCTAATCACTAGAATTTTACCTGCAGAGTAAAAGAAATTAAAGTGCATGAGATTCACTGTAGAAAAATAAATATAAAATATAATTATTTTGTATTCTTTAACTTGTTACAACTTTTAAACATTAATTACCTTTTTACGTTAATGCATAAATCTGTTAAACTTTGAAACTTACGTTGTGTTTAATTTCAAGCCATTCTTTAAATAAGATTGTTTTTGTATTTACTTTTGCCAATACATAATATTCAGTAAGCTCTTTCTCTTCAAAGTCAATCTTTTTTTTTTTCTTTAAATGAAGAAAATGTGAATACTGTCTATTCAGAATCAAGAACAATGTGCATGGGAAAAAACCAAAAGTAGAAAAAGCCTCGAAAGTGCATATGAATGATAAAAAGGTTTCCTTATATTCTCGATAGAAAATATTAAAAAGGTTTCCTATTATTGTCGTTAGAAAATGATAACAAAGGCTTCTATCTATTGCCGAATTTCATATTTCCGTCAACACAACTTCTTAGATAATAAAGCCTACTTAAAAGCCTAATATAGGTATAATAATTCAAAGAAAATTATTCCATACAGAGGATATTCACATAATTTTGCAATGATTTTGAAATCATATTCAATTTATTTGAGCAGAGGACTACCTTTTAAACTATTGACACCAGCATCATATTTTTAACTAGAAAAATGTTTCTGCATGATGACTAGTTTTATGCCATATATTTAATAAAGAACAGTATATTTAAAAAATAGAAAAAATAACTTTTTATCTTGACCTTGTACTTAAAAAAAAAAAAAAAAAAAAAAAAAAATCAAATTTTAAATGTGAAGTAGTATCTTTAAAATGTCTTATATATATATATATATATATATATATATGTAAAGTGTTTGTGTAAGTGTAATATTTATTGAGTTATTCAGCTTTGAAGTTTCGAGAATTCTTTGCTAAATGCTAAGGGGCAATTCTTAAATTAAGATGTGTTATATATATACATATATAAATTAATAAGGGAAATTTTTTAATTCCCATTGACACAAAAACAAAGTCAAGTATAATTTAAAGATTGTGATCAAAAGCATAGGATGAGGCACAAATTTTAGTCCAACTGTATACTCCCTGGGTACAGATATTTTGAGAAAATTTTTACCTGCTTATTTATCAAAACTGAAAAAAAAAAAAAAAAAAAAAAAAAGAAAAGAAAAAAAGAACGCATCTCTCTGCTATTCTGTCTGGATCTGTGTTAAAGTTTTTTCTTCGTTTCTATCTGGTATATCTCGGGTTAATAACCTGACAGACGATTCCGTAAAGAAATGTTTAGATTTCAGTTTTTTTTTTTTTTTTTTTTTTTTTTTTTACACAGAAAATATTTTATTTGAAGTAAATTAATAATTTAAGAGAATTTAATTATTAAATTTAATTAAGAAAATAGTTAGATTTTTATATAAAACTATTCAATGAAATTTACATTAACTAATACCATAATTATTTATTTATAAAGAAAAGAAAAATGTGCTTAAAGATATAAATTTGGTTTTTTGTAATGAATGACTATGTTTACAGATTAAAAAAGAATCAGATCATTAGTATATTCCCCAACGTAGAATGTATGAAAGAAAATGTATCACAATCCATTTCCTTTCAGTCTTGTTCAACATTGAAGCAATACTGGAAATACACTGTTAAAGTAATAATAAAAAATAGTCTAAGTCTAATAGAAAATACATATAATTGATATACCCTTTTTTATTTTCAAGTGCAGTCGGTAACAAAATTATCGGAATACTAGAAAAAATTCCTATGTAAAAAATGTACACTTGATACGATTTTGTACTAAGAACAGGATTCGGTAAGGATTTATTTAACAAAACCGTATGAAGTGTACTTTTTTTACATAGGAATTTTTGCTAGTGTTCGGACACTTTTGTTACCGACTGTACATATGATGGGGAACTAAGCAGAGTCCACCTATGCCAATTAGTTTTCATTTTTAACAAATTTTTTGTAATATTAAGAACAAAATTGACTTTTTTGGATACTTAGTGTTATACTACTTCTCTAATATGGAAATCGTCTGCATTATCATGGAAGATAATTTTTTTAAATATTATTTTTAATAAACTATTTTTACTGAGTGAATTTATATAGGAAAATAAGAAAGTCATGTGGTGGCCACAACATACTAGTTTTACTTTGAAACACGCTACATGCATACAAATAATAGATTTCATAGTATGATTTAAGAAGTGATAGAAGGAAAAACAAAAAGTAATTAATTTCAACATCTTGTCCCCTTAAGTCAAAAATAATTGAATGTCTTATTAAAACA
Source organism: Salticus scenicus (assembly GCA_963930645.1). NCBI lineage: Eukaryota > Metazoa > Arthropoda > Arachnida > Araneae > Salticidae > Salticus > Salticus scenicus. Next base: position 164,007,493 of record OZ005651.1, read on the forward strand.
GGTGTTATAACATATATCTGATAGTAATAAGATGTAATTTTGACAATTTTTTTTATTTCCTCTTTTTCGAAGTCTTTTTTTTTTTTTTTTTTTTTTTAAGGTCGCAATCATTTTTTTTTTCTTTAATTGCAGTCCAATGACTATGATAAAGCTCCATTTATTGTAATTACATGATTCCAATTTTTAACATTTAAGTAATTTTCATGTAACAGTTTGCATACTCACTCTGAGATAATATAATACGTTATTTTGTTTTTAAATTTAAATAGATTTAATTAAAATTTTACAATATATTATTTATACTTAATATAGAGAAGTTTAAAGATTTTGCGAAAGTTGTTTGGAAGTCGGGTTTCCTTTTAAAATATTACATGCGAGTTTTTAATAAGAGATAAACGTATCTTTGTATTATTTATTTATTTATTTATTTATTTTTTTTTCAGAGTCAAATGCAAAATTAGACGTTTATGTTAATTTTATTAATTTTATTTTTTATTTCACGTGTAAAAAATATTAAAATCAAGCTTTTCACCTTTTTTAAAATAATCGAACAAGAATGTTTCCTTTTTTCGTAAAGTGCAAAAATATTGTTGTGTATTCCATCAAAATTTTACAATAAAAACAATTTTTAATAAAGCAAACGGTAATTTAACCTTATTCTAAATTGATGCCAGACAGTTATTTAAATTTAAATTAATTCATAGTGAAAATTAAAATCGTATCGAAAATGTGCAAACATCCTTTGTATTTTACCGACCGATTCAAAATAGATAAAAGCCACAATCTCTTTCACTGTTAATAATAGGAATTTGTTATTAAACTAAAAATATAACTTTTTAATATGGCATTTGTAGTTTAAGGGGCTGAACACGAATTAAAATATGAAGTTCGACATTACACGATAAACGTTACCCACAGCTGAAAAAATCTGAGTTACTGCCCCCCCCCCCCCAAAAAAAAAAAAAAAAAAAAAAAAAAAAAAAAAAAAACTGTTGAAGTAGTAAGTAAAATACACTAAGGGACGAAAAAGAAAGCCACACTTGGATGATTTCCTTTTCTTTTTTGCAACCGTAAATTTTCGAACAGATTTTATAACGTCGTCCTCCACGTGCTTTAGGATTAATCCAAGTGCTAAAATCGAAACACAATCGTCAGGAAAATTGTAAACTTAGAAAGTATTTGAGAAATGAGAAGGGTAAAGCAATTAACGATACCATAAAAACTATTAGTTTTAGAACGAAAATTAAAAAAAATAAATAAATAATAATAATAATAAGCGAGATGGCAAAATAATTAAATGTTAACGAAATATTAGTGAGATGTTTTTTAGCAAGATATAAGATTTTCTGGCTATTTAAACTGGAAGTCTGTCTTTAGTTAGCTACGTTTCTCATCTAAACGAGATGACTGCAAGTTAAAAAGCAAATGTTTATAAAATCGATTTGTATCACGTTCAGAACTTAGAAAAGATAAAAAAAATGTCTTTAGTAAAATCATTTCTTCAAAAATAGTACAGCAACAATTAAACAAAGCAGGTTAAAAAACAGATGATCTAAAAAAAAAAAAGCTATTATTAATAAAAAATAATTAAAAAAGAAAAGACTTCAGTTGATCAGATAATTAAAAATATTATCACTTAATTATTGGTCTGAACTTGTTTTCTCTGATGAATCAAATTAATTTATTTCGAGCTGACAGAAACGGGCTAATAGGACGAGGAAACGGTGACCAACTTAATGAAAATTGCATTCTTAATACAATGATACATTCTCCGTACATGATGGTACGGAGAAACCTTTCAAGTAATCGGGCAAATTTTTATGCTCAAGGGATCAATTAACTCGAAATAAAACACGGCCATTATAAAACTGGTGCCTGACCAACTATTTTGCAGGTATCTCATACTTTTCCACAAAAAGCATTTCAAAGTGATACTGCATTTTGCTACACGGCGTCTGTGGTACATTTATTTGATTCAAATTGTTAAATTTACCCATCTGCTTCCTTGAGCATCTATAATTCTGAAGTATTAACTTTTTTTCACTTTAAGTTAAATCCCACAAAGAATATCGTAGAATGTCTTCATTATACGACATGGAAATAGTCCTAATCTCAATCCGCTCGATAATGTTTAGTCTATAAAAGAGGAGGGGATTTTAAACTTTTAGCCTAAAACCTTGCAATAACTTGGAAAAGTTATTTATGATATTTGGTACAGTGAAATTTCTGAGGTTTATGCTACAAAACTGTATAATATATTATGCCATTGTGCATTAACCCTTTGCCGTTCAGTGTTCCACTACATGGAACACCTAACTTCGCTAGCTTCTCCAGTCGTTAAATTCAATTGCAAATGCATAAAAATAGGTTTATGTTTTACTTTGAACTTTCCTTTTCATCCATAGATTGCACCACTACACAAGGCAATCCATGATATTTATCTGGAACGCGTTATTTTAAATCCTCGTATCTACAAGAAATTTTGTATATATATATATTTTTTGTGATACAAAAAAGATTGCTTGAAAAAAGATTTCTATGTTATATCGTTGGCTATACTCTAAATTATTTATTCTATATTATTTTTGTTTTTTTATACAGGAAACATACGAGGAATCGTTGAATAAAATAAGGTGTTCCATCTTCTGGAACACTGCGACACTAGCGCTTTTCATATGATGCTACCGAAAACAATGATGAGAGAAGACAGCTGTGTTTACATGCTCTGTTTTCCTCTGTTTGGAGGGAATGACGTCAAGCTATCAGATGCTGCGAGAGAGGGTTGGTTGTTTATAAAAAAAAAAAAAAAAAAAAAAAAAAAAAAAAAAAAAAAAACCGCACAAAACTAGTTTCATGTGCAAAATCTGCAATATTGGTTTGTGCTTCAACCAAAAGAGTGTGACGTGCTTCCAAAAATTTCATGAAGCTAAAAAGCAGACTAATTGTAAATATTTTTGCACATTGGACTTGTATATATGTATACTAACTGTAAATATCAAATTATTTCATAAAAAATCAAATAACCAAGATTTGTTTTTTCGGGGGGGTGGGGGGTGAATGGGGTGTAGAGTAGCAGGCCTCCCCGTGATGCACCATGGGTCATGCTAAATCTACTACACAGGTAGAATACAGTTTTTTAATTCATATGCAAAATCTTCTACTCATTTACGCGCTTCACTGCGATGCTCTTAGACGCTCTTTTCAGAGCTCTAGTGGCGCAGTGTTCCCGCTGATGGAACACCCACAGATTCAAAACGCTAAGTACTATCTTTACAAAATTATACCTGTGTACTCCTTTAGACCTAAGTAGATAGCCTACCACTTTTTTGTTGAAATTCCAACTTTAAAGGGTAGTGCGTTGTAAAGGGTTAAAGCAGTAATTCCATATGAAGGTGGAATTACCTAATGCAGAATACATATTTTTTTAATTAAATAATTGTTTAAATCTAACAAATAAATAGTTTTATTTCATATATTAAGATATAACATGTTTATTACATATAATAAATCAGAAGAGAATACAAAATATATATTTATTATATTACGTTTAAAAAGAAAGTTTTATGTAAATTTTTATTAAGTACTTCTTAAAGTGTAATAAAACGAATTGCTAAATCAAAAATATGCACAGATATCTTTTTCATCTCTTTGGTATTATGCAAACATTACCGTTTTATTTGTTTCAATCATTAGTTTTGAAATTATTTCAAATAAAAAAGGTATAAGTCAATTTTTCTGCAGTGCGGCCTTTTTTCTTTTTTCTTTTTTTTTTTTTTTTGTTTCTTAGTGTACTTTCTACGGAATTAAAAGTTAAAAATAAGAAGTAAAAAAAAATCCTGTGTAGCGTAAGTGAAGTGTTTGTTGAGATAATTAAACTTGAAAGCAGCGACTTAAATCCATTACTCTACTCTGCTGGCGTCCTTTTTGTGGTGAGAAAAACAAAGGATTTACTTTAAGGGAACAGATATAAGAAAAAACTGTGTAAAATGAAAATCACAAACGGTTATCTGAAAATAAAATTTAAATCCATTTCAAATGATGAAAGAAGTCCATTAAAAGAAAAAAAAAAATCTGTAAATTAATCAAGAATCGCTGTATGAATATATGATACAGTGCATGGAAACATGAAATCATGATTAATGTCACATTTTATAAATTGAAAGCTAACATTTGAATGTGTTTTTAGATATCTGAAAACGCGTTGTTTCAAGTATTTGACTTCAGATTTATTACCCGAAATTCCATGAAATTTCATATTTCACTGGGCATAAAAGTGCTAATGGTTAGATTTGACGTATATTACTAACTCGTGGCATTTGCCGTACTTTTAAGAGATTTGTATGATATCTATATCTTTATCATCTATGGCATAGGGTTGTACCTAATTTAACACAGAAGATGTTTATTACGTAAACTGTGCTTGGTTTTGATCGTCTTATCTTACATTGTTTGTGATAAACACTGTAGCTGTAATTCAGTTTCGATTTGGTAAAAAAAAAAAAAAAAAAAAAAAAAAATCAATATATAATTTTTCATCTAATTTTATAAATAAGACTGTGTTGTTTAAAATGTATTAGAGTTAGCTTTTTGATAGCCACGGAATAGTAATATTTTCGATTGTTTTGAATCAACAGATGACTAATTATTTCGAACGCTTCGTACGCTGCTTTATGAGGAATGCATTTAGAGATAAAGTCTGAAATTAAAGTAACCGTACTTGAAAAAATAAAATTGAAAATATTTTTTAGTTCCCCATCATACTATAGGTATGGGGAACTTAGGTAATCGTGAAAAATTTCGACCTCGGTTTTTTGACTTTTTTATACGTTTTCAGGTATGAGGAATCCGAAAATGACAAAATTTGTATGGTGTCTGTCTGTAGGGTGTCTGTTAGTGGGTCAGTGGGTCAGTCCGTTAGTGTGTTAGTCCGTTAGTTTGTTAGTCTGTTAACACGATATCTCACGAACAAATGATCGCAGAGAAGTCAGATCAGTTTTAAAATATTACTTTCGATACTGGCAAGAACCCTATTTATTTGCAACATTCGAACTAAAAAACTTCGTAAGTTATGAGAAATGTACGATTTTCTTAACATGGGAGAATAGGACAAAAATTCACTTAAACGTGCATTAAATGGAAACTTTTTACTGTGAAAATGTCAAACCAGTTTTAAAATACCGGTTTTGATGCCGGAATGAACATCAGTAACTATAAATATGCTACTTTGAAAATTTCGCAAGTTATTAGAAATTTACGAATTTCTTAACATGGCAGTATAGGGCAAAATTTCACATAAACGTCAATTTTGAGAGAGATTTTCACCGTAAAGATGTCAGACTACTTTTGAAATATTACTTAGGACACTGGCATGAATATTAATGACTATGAATTTTCGAATATTAAAATTTCGCAAGTTATTGGAAATTTACGAATTTCTTAACATGGCAGAATAGAGCAAAATCTCACATAAACATCAATCTTGAGGGATATTTTCATCGTAAAGATGTCAAACCACTTTCGAAATACTATTTAGGATACTGGTATGAATATCATAGACTATGATTTTTTTCAATTTAAAAAATTCGTAAGTTATTTGGAATTTACGCTTTACTTAACATGTCAGAATATGGCAAAATTGAGCATAAACTTCCATTTTGAGGATCATAAATACATTAGACAACTTCAAAATTACATTTATGATATTTGTTTGAACATGATTGAATACAAATATTCTAATGGGAAATTTTCGTATATTATTCGTAATTTACGATTTTATCAACATATCGAAATTGTAAATTTTTCATATAAATATGAATTTTGAGGATTATTGCATTGGAAACAGTAACATGAAAACTAAACAACGAAATCGACCCTGATAAAATAAATTAATAGATTAGAATGAGATAAATATATCGAAGTGAACGGTGGATAGCCTATTAGGCGGGGATCTCATTCTGTCACTGTATCAAGCTTTGGTCATATTCATTTCTTTTAACATGATTATAATATGCCTCGCACTAGAAATTTATGAGAACATAAATATGATGGGGAACTGAGCAGAGTCCACCTATGCCAACTAGTTTTTATACTATACGGAATGTGCTGAACTAACGGATGAGGTGATTAACCTCAGTTTTCAGGCTTTCCTAAATTACAACCAGCTCACGATTTTGTATCACTTGTACTTATTGCAATGGGAAAGATTCATTATGAATATTTTATTACTATAATTATTATTATTATTATTATTATTTTTGTAAAAATCTTAACTTAATTTTTATTTTTATTTTTTAGAGTAAAAGATTGAAAAAAAAAAAATGCGTTTGGCTAAGAAGGTCGTTTGAGAAATCAGTCACAGTTTTGAATATATATATATATATATAATGGTTGCAAAGAAGAGGGATTATGCATTTTTCTTCATTATCATAGGTCGGTTAAAATAGAAAAGAGAATTGTTAAAATACAATAACTTGTGGGGAAAAAAAATGGATTTTGAAAAGATTGTTTTTTTTCAAGCGCAAACACTTGTTCTTATTACGAGACCAGCAACAACTCGTATATGAAATAATTAAGACATTGAAACAAAAGAACAGAATAGAGAAAACAACTAATAAGAAAACAAGATATGAAGGAAAATATACTAATTAAAGAATTCACATGTGAAGTGCAGCAAAGACAAGAGGAACTTTTAAATAATACAGAAATACAGAAACAAAGGAGGGGGAAGGTAAATCTATACAATAAGTAAATAAAAAAAAATTGATAAAGTTAAAAAAAAAAACTTTATAATAAATATAAATAAAAATCGGTAGTAAATATTAAGCATCTTCATAAAAAATAAATAAATATAAAGGAAAAGATACGTGCAGGAAGTTTTGTTTCCATTTTTCCAATTGTATCAGATTGGACTCTTTTTTCCCGCATCTTATTTATTTTTCATCAAACTTGTTTTCTGACCTTTAGAAGGAAGAAATTGCGAAAAGGATGATTAAATCTTTTGAAACGCGTTGCATTTTATTCTGTTTTTATGCTGTATTTAAGAAGTTTCTTGCAATTGTATTTTGTTTTAAGTTACTATATACATATTGTAATTTTATTAAATTATCCGGCATGAATAGAATGGAAATGACACAATAATTAAAACAATAACTCACTTCAAATTACATTTATCACAGAAAAAATAAATCTTTTTCTTTTTTTCAAACTTGACAAAATATTTTTGTTTTTTTGCGGGGAATAAGTGAGGACATAAAAGTAACAGGAAACCAAACAAGCAAAAATCGTGATTAAAAAAAAGAGAGAGATTTTTTCCATGCACACAAAGAATAGCTAGAGTGATTTTAAATGTAATTTTTTTTTTTTAGTTTCCTTTATATATGATATTTAGCTCATAACAGTGATAAATTAGGATAAATTCTCTTTTATGATATAGAATTTCAAATAAAATTTTAGAAATATCCTTTTTAAATTGCGTCTGAGTTTAATGTAATTTAAAAACGAAATAGAAATAAAAGCATGGATTTTTTGTGTAATATAAATGCAGTTACAACTCTCCTATCTACTGATTCACTCTTTTAATCTTCATGTGAGATGTATGTAACTAGGCACTGCTTTTGTCCATTCGGACAGTTGCTTTGATTCGTTTATTGTAAGGTTTCTCTAACCTTGAATGAGAAGCTAAGCAGATAAACTCTTGACAGATCCTTACTAACCATCACAGTTAAAGACTCTATAGAAAAAAAATGTATATATACTATTCTGCATTAATTCAAAAGCAATTTTTTTGACGATCTGGCATTTAAAAATTATTTATACTATTACGATGCGTCGAATATAATGCTATTTTTATCAGATTATAAACAGGGATAGTTGTATAAATTGGAAAGGTATAAATAAATAAGCAATAGCAACTGAATAGCAATTGAAGAGCTGTCCCTACAACCTTTGTGATCCAGTGATAGTTGCATAAATAAATAAGCAATAGCAACCGAATTAACCCCATTTCTTGCGACCATGGGAGCCTCTGAGTGAACGTGTCCAGTGTTAAAGTAAGAGTGAAAACCCTTGTTGGAGAGAAAATAAGAGATAAGGGAACACCGAATGACTGGATGTTTACCAATTCCCAATCTGTCGGTCAATTTGGCACCCTTCCAAGCCTTTAGATTCGTCCTCACGGCTAGTCTTACGAAACGTGGTTATACTACAGTAACTGAAGCACTATCCCTACAATCCTTGTTTATAGTTAGTATGGAATGCAATAATTGAAGGAAATTAGTTTTGAATCCTCATTCACCCTCAGATATTAAGATATATTTTCGTATTTGATTAGTCGCAATGTTGGAAAATGATTGTGTAAGAATGAACCAGCATTTTTCAATGAAAATAATGTAATCATACTCTTAAAATTAAATGTTTTAAAATATATCCATTTCCAATACCCCAAACCTTGTTAAAAATAGCCAGTTATAACCGATAATATATTCAGAATATATAATGTCATCAATATATATATATATATATATAGTACATAGGCAAAATATTTTGAAATTCTGTATTCTTACTCGACAACGTATCACGATATTATGGTGACTTAATCATTTTTATCATGATACAGAGAGAGAACGTTTTAAATGTCCATCATCTTATATCATTCCTATTAAATTTTTCGAACACCATTGTGACAGTTAAATATTTAATTTGGAGAAAAATACTCTAGAGGAGATAAATCTCTTTTTCTCTAAGAGGAGATATAGAGGAGAATAATTTTTGCCATTTTGTCAATGATTTATAGGCAATAAAATTAATCCGAGAAATAAATAAATAAATAAATAATAATAAATAAAAATAAAAATAAAATAAAATAACAATTACAATTGCAATTTTTTTTTCTTTCCAAGCCGGCGTCGGCTGACTTTAACTTTGACCAGAGAAACTTAGAATTATACAAAAATGAGGCTCTTTCAATTGTATTAAAGCGTGAAAAAGAAAAAAAAAAGGAATATGGCATACCTTCCAACATTCTAATTAATATTCCGTAAATATGTTAGCACTCGCCTTTTTTTTTTTTTTTTTTTTTGTCACATCAATCATTTTTTAGAATTTTTTTTTCCTTATTCAATCGTAATTACATTTAAAGAAAATTACTCTAAAAATAAAGTGATGTGGAAAAAGGGACGGGTGCAAACAATTTTACAGAATATTAATTAGAATGTTGGCAGGTATGATATGGTTTCTTTCTTAAAAGAAATATGAAATAAAAACAGGGCTAAAAATCTGGAGTGACTCCACTCGACTTTCCGAACATTGAGTAACTAACAGTTTTGTAGATAAAATAAAGATAGAGGAGTTGCTAAACAAACAAAAGAGAGAAAAACATAACAGAGTGTCTGAGTATTTTTCTCCATATATCACACGAGGTTTTACTTAACGCTACTGAACTTTGAGCCCTTAGATCATAATGATAAAGAATTTTTCGTTGTGTCCCTGTAAAAATCTATAAATTCTGACAAACTTAAACAAATTTTCACATTTTACCCACAATTTTGTCAAAGTCCCACTTTTTTCTTTTTTTTTTTTTTTTTAATTATTGTTACTGAGTGAATTTGTATAGGAAGATATAGAAGAAAGTCTCGTGGTGGCCACAATTCACCAAAATGCTTATAGTTAGTGCAACAGTGATTTATAATATTCATACAAATTTTCAGCTCAATTGAATAAGGCGTTTAGATGCTATTGCACTTTTAAAAATTTGGTCTCATAGGCCATAATGATAAAGAATTTTTCTTTGTGTCCCTGTAAAAAAACTGTAAGTGCTAGATTCACCAAAATCTATACAGTTGGTTCAAATGTGACCTATAACATGTGTACAAATTCTTTGCTCAGATTAATAAGGCGTTTAGACGCTATCACGCTTTTAAAAATTTGGCAAAGAATTTTTCTTTGTGTCCCTGTAAAAAAACTATAAGTGCTAGATTCTCCAAAATCTATACAGATTGAGTATCTGTGACCTATAATATGTGTATAAAGTTTTTGCTCAATTGAATAAGGCGTTTAGATGCTATCGCACTTTTAAGATTTTGGTCCCTTGGCCATAATGATAAAGAATTTTTCTTTGTGTCCCTGTAAAAAAACTATAAGTGCTAGATTCACCAAAATCTATACAGTTGGTTCAAATGTGACCTATAACATGTGTACAAATTCTTTGCTCAGATTAATAAGGCGTTTAGACGCTATCACACTTTCAAAAATTTGGCAAAGAATTTTTCTTTGTGTCCCTGTAAAAAAACTATAAGTGCTAGATTCTCCAAAATCTATACAGATTGAGTATCTGTGACCTATAATATGTGCATAAAGTTTTTGCTCAATTGAATAAGGCGTTTAGATGCTATCGCACTTTTAAGATTTTGGTCCCTTGGCCATAATGATAAAGAATTTTTCTTTGTGTCCCTGTAAAAAAACTATAAGTGCTAGATTCACCAAAATCTATAGGGTTCGTACTATGTTGACTTACAATATACGTACCAACTTTCAGCTTATTCGAACAAAGCGTTTAGACGCTAGCGTGTTCACTCACAGACATACACACATACATACACACATACATACACACATACATACACACACACATACATACATCATCGTAAAAATAGTGAAAACGGACTCGTTGGACCTCGAAACGTATAGAAACATCAAAATCTCGAATTCGGATTTTTGACATGATTACAATACTTTCCTCACTATAGTGTTCGGAAAGTAAAAATTCCCAGGAATAAATTTAAATTTTGGCAACTCTGACAATGTAATTATTATTATTATTATTATTATTTTTTAGTAAAACAGGGTTGCCACGAGCTATATTTTTTCCCCTGACTCTTCCACCATATTTTTACTTTCCGAACACTATAGTGAGGAAAGTATTGTAATCATGTCAAAAATCCGAATTCGAGATTTTGATGTTTCTATACGTTTCGAGGTCCAACGAGTCCGTTTTAACAATTTTTACGATGATGTATGTATGTGTGTGTGTATGTATGTGTGTATGTATGTGTGTATGTATGTGTGTATGTCTGTGAGTGAACACGCTAGCGTCTAAACGCTTTGTTCGAATAAGCTGAAAGTTGGTACGTATATTGTAAGTCACCATAGTACGAACCCTATAGATTTTGGTGAATCTAGCACTTATAGTTTTTTTACAGGGACACAAAGAAAAATTCTTTATCATTATGGCCAAGGGACCAAAATCTTAAAAGTGCGATAGCATCTAAACGCCTTATTCAATTGAGCAAAAACTTTATACACATATTATAGGTCACAGATACTCAATCTGTATAGATTTTGGAGAATATAGCACTTATAGTTTTTTTACAGGGACACAAAGAAAAATTCTTTGCCAAATTTTTAAAAGTGTGATAGCGTCTAAACGCCTTATTAATCTCAGCAAAGAATTTGTACACATGTTATAGGTCACATTTGAACCAACTGTATAGATTTTGGTGAATCTAGCACTTACAGTTTTTTTACAGGGACATAAAGAAAAATTCTTTATCTTTATGGCCTACGAGACCAGCGATAGCATCTAAACGCCTTATTCAATTGAGCTGAAAATTTGTATGAATATTATAAATCACTGTTGCACTAACTATAAGCATTTTGGTGAATCTAGCATTTATAGATTTTTACAGGGACACAACGAAAAATTCTTTATCCTTATGATCTAAGGGCTCAAAGTTCAGTAGCGTTAAATAAAACCTCGTGTGATATATGGAGAAAAATACTCAAACACTCTGTTATTGTTTTCTCTTTTTTGTTTGTTTAGCAACTCCTCTTTCTTTATTTTATCTACAAAACTGTTAGTTACTCAATGTTCGGAAAGTCGAGTGGAGTCACTCCAGATTTTTATCTATATTTTTATTTATTTTTTAATAGTAATGTTCAGTAATATGTTTCCTAGATAAATTAAGATGAAAATTAATGTTTGAATGTTCTAGTGGAAGAGTCAGGAATAAAAGGCGGGTCCGTGGCAATCATGGTAAAAGTTAGTATAGTTTGGAAGAAAATGAAAGAGAGGCTCAGTGACATATGATTTGAACATACATTGAATAACTCTGCCTTTAAAATGGTACGAAATTAATCATAACGCAGAAAATTTTAGAAGAGTTTAATATTTAGATTTATTCCAATGATACTTTAAACAAAAATTTTGTTATTCTAAAGCCCATTTATACCGGTAATCTACATTTGATTTTAGTTTTCATTTCGATGTGATAGTATAAATGAATTTTCACAACATAGGTCTCAAAATTTACTAATTTATTTTATTACTATTATTATTATTATTATTATTTTATTTATTTTTTTTTTTCTGAGGAAAAAAAATCATGCCATTCTTTTTTTTTCTTTTTTATTTTCCATAAGTATTTTTAAGTGACATATATTTTAGTAACTAAATTTTATAATGGAGAATATTTAGTTTTTTTTTTTTGCTTAAAAAATATTTGAAAGTTTTTTTTTTTTTTTTTTTTTTAATGTATTTCAAATAGCTTTAATAATGACAATCATCATTATCATACTATTATTATTTTTACTATTGCAGAAATTTCCAGAATTTATTTGACAGGGAAAAATTAATGTTAAAATATAATAAATCTTGGCTTATTAGCAAATTACAACTTTCCTTTTAAAAAGGAAAAGGTTATTTTAAAAATTTTACATTATTCGTTTAACTTTTATTTATTTATTTACTGACTTATTTCTTATTAGAATTGAAGTTATTTGAATTGAAATTTAGAATACGTGAATTACATGCATGAGCTTATAAAATGTATAACATTTGAGTACATTTATATACATATATATATATATATATATATATTTCCATACATATTAAAATCACATTGAAAATATTTTGATCAGGAAAGTAAGCTTAGGTATAAGAGTATTGAATTGAAAAAAGCATGTATTTAATATTCACACACATTTATTTTTGAAAAATAAATGTTTGTGACAGTATTACAAAAATCGATTTCCTTGTTTCTTTTTGAACTTTTTAAGGAAACAATACGAGTAAAAATTTACTTATCCCCCAAACTCTTTAACTCGGCTTACGCTTTAGTACAGTTGATAAATGTTTTAAATAGTATACTTGAATCTGTTGTATCCTAGACACAGAAGGTTTGTAGTGCATATATGCATGTAGTTCTGTCTATCCATATTCATACTTATATGTATTCTAATTTTTTTTTATTTTTATTTCTTTCTTTTCTTTTTTTTTCATGAAATCTACCACCAAGATGGCAGAGTATTGAGACACAATTTTATTCACATGTCATTTATGTTATCATATTGTACTCTCCTTTCATTTTCACATTTATAATGCCAGTATTTTATAGCTTTTGGTAAAGATGTAAAGTAAAGTTTCAACTCAGTTTTGACATATTTGATTATAAATATAATTATAATTATTATTATTATTATTTTTGTATAATTTGGGACTCATTTAATGTAAAGAAACTAATTTTTGTTTCTTTAGACATTTTAAATACCATAATTTTTTCTTCAAAAAAGGATTGAAATCTTCTTTAATGTTCTACGATATTTCAAACCTTTTTTTTTTTTTTTTTTTTTTTTAATAAACCAAATAAATAAATAATTAAATAAAAAAATAATGAATTACGCTTTCACAAAAAAAAAAAAAAAAAATCTTAGAATGTTGTTTTAAATAATAATAATAATAATAAAATGTACATGTTTAGTAACGTATTGTTTTTGAACAGGAGTATATTATACTGCAATATTGTATTAATAATTTCTGAAATTTCCATTTTCTCTTTCATAAATCACAAAAAGTTGGACATTATATTTTGTATGGGCAACACTTACTTAATTATTGTGTAATTAATAATAATTATAGCATTTTTAAAAATTAAAATATTTCACTTTTCTTACGAATTCATCAATTATTTTTACTCATAATAAGAAGTACAGTTATTAACCATTCAATTGCTGAGATAAAATTGGAAAAGTCATTTAATGATTTAAATGCTTTCAGCACACATATTTTGCTACATTTATATTAAAAACAATTTATTCATATTAATGGTTGGTTGGGCTTAACATCGCACTAATACTGCGCTATGGGTAATTGGTGATGGTCTGGGACGTATCCCTAGGGATGGTCCGGAGATATGTCATCACAATTTTTATCCTCCACAGAGGGGATAGCTCCCCCGCTTCGGTGACTCCCAGTGGTATAATTTGGATGGGAAAATTGAGGATATTGCGGCCACGACAGATTTTACGTGCACCACCCACCATAAAGCCGCTATCAAACGAAGAACCATACGATAGTCTTTAGCACAAAATACCTCATAAACAGGTTTTTCATGCGGGAAACAATCCAAATATGCCGTTTGATGCAAATTGCCGAACGTACGTTCTTCCATCACGCATTTTCGACTGTTAAAGCACATACGGTAGTTTTTAGAACGAAATACACCAATCAGAGAATCGTGATTACAGAACACTCTCTATCCTTTTCCCTTCTAAACATGCTTGGGGGGGGGGGATAATAGCCAAATGTTGGGTCCGTTGTTTACATTTGTGGATTTCGTTCTCCCGCTTATGCTTAAAAATAGCCCTACTGAAGTCGTTTGGTCGCTTTTGAGCGGCAATAGCTTATATTTTAGAATATATCGTCTTTCGTGTGATAGCACCTTTAGTGTACACGACGGTCTTTGGTCTTCTCGAGTAGTAATTAGAATATATCGTCTTTCGTGTGATAGCACCTTTAGTGTACACGACGGTCTTTGGCCTTCTCGAGTAGGCCTTCTTAGAATATATCGTCTTTCGTGTGATAGCACCTTTAGTGTACACGACGGTCTTTGGCCTTCTCGAGTATCGAAGCCGCAATCTTCCAATTACGAACTCGGTGCTCTACCGACCGGGCTACCGCGGCCCTTACTCATAGTGAAAAGGTTATTATTGTGAATACATAATGTTAGCAATGGTTTTCAGTTTTTTGAGTATACTCTTAAAAACCATTTCGTTTAAAATAGATAACATAAAAATTTTGAAATGGCTTAAAATTTTTTATAATTAATTTGTTTGCTTGTTTGAAGTGTACTGAAATTTTTCCTTGTCTCGGGGACCAATTATATTTCGAATAATCTAGACCACCTGGATTTCACAAGTTTTATTACAAGAACATTTGTTTTATATACATATAAAGACACAACAAACGTCTATGTCTAATCTGGGATTTGAATTCGGGACCCGGTGTTCAAGAAGTCAGCTTTCTACCAACTAGGCGAGTTGCAATAATCAAAGCGGGCAGATTTTTTTCACATGTCATAAATTTTAGTATCGCTTTAGAAATAAAAAAGAAGTTAAGTTTTTGATTATTTTAGACTAGCAGGCTACGCCCGCTTCGCTGGTCACTAAATTTAAATGAATTTTCAAAAGAATTGAATCACGATTTATTTTTTATATCACATTTTAGGCTTTGTAACATAATTAAAAATTCTTTTTAAGGTCAAAAAGTCCAAATAACATATCACAGATTAAATTAAATAAAACTTTTTTTCGGATTTGCACTCGTTTTGCAACAATGCTCTATGGTCTTATGTGAATAATTCTCAATGTGAATAATGAATTCTTATGTGAATAATGAATCAACAATTGTTTACAAATTTAATGGATTATGTATGGGAAATAAGTACCCTGTAATTTAAAAATTGCAGCTCTTAGAACTTCAAAACTGATAATTTTTAAAAAGTTATGCATTATTTTTTAATATGACTGTTTTTTGTTTAATATATTAGACTCTTATTTTAAGATAAAAGTAATCGAATGATATCACGTTGTGAAACTTTGCAACGAAATATCTTTAAATCTAAAAACTTGATGTATATAGTGTCCTCACAAAAAATGAACAGTTTTTAGAGCTCTTTTTAAAAAGTATAACATCTATGCAGTATCTTTAAAAAAATTCATCAGTTTTTAATAAAAAAATAAATGGCCGACCTTCATCAAAAACAATTGAATGATATCGCGTTGTGAAACTTTGCAAGTGATATCTTTAAATTTAATAACTGGATGTATATAGTGTCCCCACAAAAAATGAACAGATTTTAGAGCTCTTTTTAAAAAGTATAACATCTATGCAGTACCTTTTAAAAAAAATTATCAGTTTTTTTTTCTAAAAAAAGGCCAACTTTCATCAGTCTTAATTTCTTTCAGTTAAATCTAGACCAATCAAAAATAGGAGTGGTTCGCCCGGACGTGTTCCGCCGACAAACTTTTTGCTTTATTTATATAGATAGATAACTTACTACAAATTTAAAATGCTAGCTTATTCTTGTGCTTTTTTTTTTTTTTTTTTTTTGAGTTGTAATTATCAGGAGTGTATGCAATTTTCAATGATGCGACAGTGCGTTTCTTTGCATACGAGCTATAAAGTGATAATGTAGTCCGGGCAGAAACTGGACTACAGAGTCAGCATTTCCCATTTCAATTTAGCTCAGTTTTGTGAAAGAATTTTCATTATTAGTTAAATATATATTTTTAAGAATTCCACAGAAAAGTAGTTTCAAATTAGTTTTAATATTTAATTTAATGTAGTGTTGTATATTATTTAAATGTTAGAGAAATGCTTTGCAAGAAAAATTTCAGTGTATACTTTTTATGTATACTTTCTCTCTATGTAGTATTCATACACATGCAGTCTGTGTAATTTTTTTTTTTCTTTTTTTTTTTTTTTTTTTAACATACATATATATTTTCTAAGACTTTTCTACTTCTTTATTATATCTTTATAATATATAGTTAACTTTCATCCATGTTGTTTTAGATAAGGTTATTCATCGTTATTCTCTTTTTTATACAGACAGAATATATATAATACACAGAATTAACTCAATAAATACAAATATGCTATTGACTGTCACCTTCAACTATATAAAACTTTTATTTTCAGAGACATTGCTCTGTAAGCGTCTGTAATTTAAATTATCAAAAGGTATAAAATAAACAATAAATTAATTCTAAAATTTGCAGACTATGTTTATAATCAGATTTGTACACTGTAGATTTTTATACTTTCATCGGTATTCTCTTTTTTATATAGATGAATGCACATAATTAACTCAATAAATTCAAATATGCTATTGACCGTCACCTGCAACCATATAATACTTTATTTTCAGAGACATTGCTATGTAAGCGTTTGTGATTTAAATTATCAAAAGATATAAAATAACTAATAAATTAGTTCTAAAATTTGTAGACTATGTTCATAAGCAAATTTTTATACTTCAGTACTTAATATTTTCCCGATATTTCTGCTACCTAATAGATACCCCCCCCCCCCCTTTCTTTTTTTCTCTTTTCTCTTTTTTATTTTTTTATGCAACCATGAATTTAGATTTTCATTTTATTTTTACACCATATCCATTAAAAAATAGTCTAATTTCATTTTTCAAAAAGTATTTGAAAAATATTTTTGTTCATTAATATGAAGAACTTTCAAATAATATTTATTTTCGTTTCCATTTATCCCCCCACCCCCACCCCCACCCCTCTCTGTTTGAGCTATAAAAGAACCCTGGTACACGCAATTCTGCTAACAATGACCTTATTCTATTAAGAGACTGTTTATATTTAAGCTATATATATTTTTTTACAGTAATAGGGTAATAATTATTCTGTACTTTTGACGCAGATTTACTAACGATTATGTGGAAGAGAGAACTTTCTAATTTTTCGCAACAAAATCAACAGTAGCAGTAACCTTGCATTACCTTATTGATTACGTTTAACCTTTCAGCAGTAATGTAATTATTTTGTAGTTGTATTTGTTTAAAAATCCACCAAAATCATGAGTTTGTTTGCCAAGTGCATACCAAAACTACATGAATGCCATATGTATATTCTTGCACAGTATGCATGGTAATGTGTTTAATATATTCTGTGCATACCAAATCTAAATTACCCTTTTAATGCCAATTTGTAATATACAGTTTCATATATTCTAAATTAAAATCTCTATATTTTGAGGTTAAATATAACTTTAGTTTCATAAAAAATATTATATAATTTCAAGTAAGAGTCTTATTGAAAAGTATTCATTTTAACATACGATGATACATTTTTCGGTTTTACAATAAAGTTACTTATTATTACTGTTATTATTATTTTGTCATTTTTATTAAATTTTGATAAAAGTCACTATTTTTCCAAAATTTATTTACACGTATAGTTTTAAATAAGAAAAGCTAATCAGATAGATGCTCCATAGTTGCTTAATTTATTTAATACATTGAAGCTGTTATTGTAATGAACTTATAACAATCAGCAATTGTTTAGTATTCTGTTTTCATTATCAAAACATGTATATTTTTAAGGAATGAAAAGCATGCTATTTGTGTTATTAAACTCATCCTGGTAAGACGGACCTTAGAAAATTCGGTCACAGATTTTTTTTTTTTTTTTTCTTGATATATAAAATCTTACAGTAAAAATTCTTTAACAATATTTCTTTACTTTCATACGAAGATTAAGATTTTTTTTTTTTTTTTTTTTTTTTTTACGTATTCAATTGAACAAAGAACTAAATTTTATAGAATATATTTATGAAATTTAATACATTTATACTTATTTACGATGTATAATTTTAAGATATTAACAATTAATCCATGGTTTCACGCACAATTACCCTAACAGCACAGTTAGGCTTAACTTATCCACAGTACATCTTAAGGACGTTTCTGGGATGTCTTTTCATCCAGAAGGCATCTTGAAGATATCCTGGGGAGGCGATGTGCTGTCTGGGTATTATTTAAGAATTCTTTCTATGCAACTTTTTCGTAGTTATTTTTTGCAATTTAACATGATACTGTGAATAAGAGTTTTTAATTAGCATGAGGTTTCTACTGATCATTTTATTTTGATGGATAAGTTTCACAAAAACATGTTTTAACTATAATGTTGTAGCCATCACAAAACTTTCTTCTATATAATTCTATAAAACAGCTCCACTTACTGTTTAACACACATAAAAATTTAAACATAGCTTCCACAATAAAGATTTTATGGAATTTGGTACAATTTAAATCAATAGATGCTAGATATAGCCATGTAAAAAATCCTGAAGGTGAGTAATACCAGCACCCCTGTCGGACGAAATTACTTCAGCGTTTTTCTTCATGATGATTATCTCATCTATGAAGTTTGGTTCATTTATATGCCATTAAAGTTAAGATTAAGCCCTCCTATTCTCAGGGTAAATTTCAGAACAGCAGCGCCACCTATCGGTGTATATGCACCTAAGTCGAATTAGTATACTGTTCCTAATGGCTCACTCATGTACTAAATTCATGCAGTTATGTACAATAGTTTCTTCCCGTTCATGAGAAAAGTTGCAACAAAGCTGCGCCGTCTATCGGCTAATACTCCCCCAAATTGAATCTACATAACGTTTCATAATGTCTTCTCCAATATCAAATTTTGTTTGATTATATGCAGTAGAAACTAAGATATAGACCTCCCTTAAATGGACGAAATTGTAGTATAGCTGTGCCACCTGTTGAACGATTTGCACCGAAAGTTGGTAGGTACTAGTTTAAGTCAAGGTGCAACTGCATATAAATTTATATAAATTTCTGTGCGATGTTTCTAGAGATACAGTTACCATAAAATTTTCCACACTGAGACAGACAGACGGACTGACAGACATTTCCTAAAAATGGCCAAATCGTATTCTGAACTTCTCAAAACGTGTAAATCCATCAAAAACCTGACGGTGAAAATTTTTACGAATCTAATACTTTCTCCTATTTAACATAGAATATAGTAAAAATATCTTCATTTAGTTGCTTTGTCAACAACATTTTTTTTATTTTTAATTTTTTAAATTTTTCCCCACTGTTTAAATTTCAGTGTAAAAATGTGACACTTATAACACTTCTTCAGACTGGTTTACTTCATTATTATATATACGTACACACACAGACACACACAAATGATATTATTAATATAATATAACTCAGATAAATGGCTTAGTTTCCGTTAAAAGTAACGTGAAATTTTGAAATTTTCATGACAAATGGTTACTCGAAGCATTGAAGATTTATATTTTCTATATCATCATAAATTTGATTTTTTACGATATTATACCCTTTATGAAAATTTTACTTCATTTGATTTCAATGATTTAAAATTATTGCTTCCGGGAGTGTCTGGAAATAAGACGACTAAGTTATTTTTATTCGGTAAATCATCTCCATTTTTAAATAGCAGTATCTGCGTCAACAGTCTTCTACAGTTTCTTTTGAGCAATTAAAATCTTTCCTATCCTTCTTTATTTTCAGTGAGAAATAGAAGATAATTAAAAGTGGAAATACTATAAGGGATTAGGTTGGAGAAAGAGTTTACATAGAAATTATACTTAAATTTCCCTTTTAGGTCATGTATCTCGAGGTATAGGATTCAAATCCCTATCTCCTTCAGTCTCAAACATAAACTTGAATGTTTCTTTGATTATATTTCTTTTGAATTTATTTAACTGACAATTTCTACTCTCTCTCTCTCTATCTCTCTCCGAAACAATATATATATCTAAAATTTTATTTTTCCCCCCTTTTAATGTGGTATTAAATGTATATATATATATATATATATATATATATATATACAGAGCTCGAAAGTAACAGTGGTTCGTTGGTCTGAGACCACAAAAATATTCAACGGACCAGCAAAATATAAATTTTAGTGGTCCACTGGACAAGTGAGGCTTTTCAATTTATTTATTTATTTATTTTTTTTTAAATTGCCTGTAAGTCTGTCACAGAATAGTATATGACAATAGTAAGTATACTTCTCTATAATTGTCAACATTATCTATTCTCTGTAATTTTTCATTTAATTTCACTTTTCTTCACTTTTCTATATTAAATATGTGGCATTAAGCTCGTTTATTAAAACATAAATTTTTGATTTATATAAAACTTCATTTGTAGTTATTGACAAAAAATTATCATATATGTTATATAAATTTATAAACAAACAAAGTCTGAGTAAAACAAAATTTTTTACAAATTTTTAAATAATAATAATAATAATAGAATGGGGGGGACTAATAAAAGAATATATGTACCAGTGAAATTTGAAAAATTACTGGTCCTGCAAACCAGCGAATTAATTTTCTTAATTTCTATCCCTGTATTATATATATGTATATGTATATCCCTCCCTCCATGAGTAAAATAAAATTCAAAACTGTTAAACATTACGATAGTCCTGCAAATCCGGCAAATTAACATCTTGTTATTAATTGCCCATTATTATTATTATTATTATTATTATTATTATTATTACATCATATCTTTCATTTAAATGATAGAAAAACGAAAAAAAAATGTTAAAACAATATTTAATTTATAAATTAATTCATAAGCCTAGAAAAAAAAAAAAGTAAGAAAAAAAAAAGCAATACTCTTTAATCCTCTTTCAAACTAGAGCTCTTTTACCTTCTCAGAATAGGGTTTGCAGAAAAAAGAAAGTAAAAAATAAATATCTGACTTGCTGCATTTTCCAAAGCTTTAACACAATGTGGTTAAAGATCTAAACATTTATTTATTTCATGTAAATTTGCACTCATGAATTTAGGCTTCAAATTATTAATTTAATGCAGCAAAATGAATTTTTTCCTTTTCCTTTTTGTAATACCTTCTGCGTCTTTTTTTCTTTCTGTGCATCTGCGCTTATTCAAAAATAAATATTGTAACCCGAGCAAAACTCTTTTCCTTTAACGAATTTTAATCATTCTCATATCTCGTTTCTTGATTGTGTATATGATAAATGTTTAATAATAGCATTCCTTTTCATAGGAAGTTAATGAGTTCAAATATGTGTATTGGATAAATGCTTTAGCTTATTACTAACACAACTAATACGAGACCAACGTCAAACACAAAAAAATTTGTTTATAATCTGTGAATATCTGTTTATAACTAACCGTCGTTCATATTACTTTTTATTTTCTCCTTGTATATTCAAATCGAATACATAAAGCTATTCATTTAACTGTTTATCATATATTTTAATGTATTTTAAAAAATATGAGATGTTAATCATTTAATTATTTTGCACTCTCTTTCGAATTTTCTTTTAAAAGAAAATATATATTATATAGTTATATATATAAATCTTTTCTTTCTTAATAATACATTGTAGTATTTTTTCCTGTAATATTGTTTTATTTCTTTCTATGATACGCCTGAAAAGATTTCATTCATATATATATATATATATATATATATACATATATATATATATATATACATATAATCCATTTGATAATAATTGAAAAGAATGAGAACGAAGAATAGTCAGTCAATTAAATCTCCACAGAAACATACACAGGGCACACAAAGTAACTTATCTTAAATTGATTTAATTCTTAATATTAATAATATTGCTCACTTTAATTTATTAGACTACATTACCTGATGAAATATAAATACAGGACCGTGTATTTTGATGCTGAAGGAAAGAAGGATTACTTTAGAATAGTATTTTAAGGGGAAATAATATAACATTTATTAATGAAAAGAACCTTTTTATTTTGAGATGAGCAAAATAATTTTGGACCAAAGCAAAATAAGACTGAATTTTAACTGAAAAGCTCAAAGTGCTATAAGACGTTTTCAAGTTCTATCCCCATAGCATATTGAGC
Source organism: Salticus scenicus (assembly GCA_963930645.1). Classification (NCBI taxonomy): domain Eukaryota; kingdom Metazoa; phylum Arthropoda; class Arachnida; order Araneae; family Salticidae; genus Salticus; species Salticus scenicus. Next base: position 164,030,222 of record OZ005651.1, read on the forward strand.
AAAGGAATGTAAGTTTTCTGTATTTGATAAGCATTTTAGCAAAATATCAAATGATAGCACGAACCTACAAGAAAAAATTATTTTGAAATGAAATAAATGAAATAAAGACAGAATTTATCTTGATCTATTGAAATATTTCCCAGAAAAAATAAAAACATAACTTGAACCTTCAAGAAAAAATTACCTTGAATTGAAATAGATGTAATAAAGACAGAATATCCTGATTCCAGAAAAAATAAAATAAAATCACGAACAAACACAGATCCTTGTATGTGAAAATGGCTTTGTAAGAAGATGAGTTGTATTGTTGTAAGTCTTTAATTTAGAATTAATTTTAAAATTAATTTTCAACTAATTAAATTTATATATAATATATATGGTAGGGTTTTCTTAAATAAGAGGGAAATTTTGTTTTTATTTATTTATTTTTTGAAATCCAATACGCATACTCTTTAACTACATTTCTTGCGACCATGGAAGCCTCTGCTCAAGTGCGGATTTAACGAGTCCACTAGTAAAATAGGGAAGACAAGCTTTTCGTTGAGAGAAAATAAGCGATAAGGGAATACCAAATGACTGGATGTTTAATAAATTCAAACCTGTTGGTCAACTTGGAAACCCTCCAAGATTTTCGACTCGTCCTCACTGCTAGGCGTAGGAAACGTGGTTACACTATACCTCTATTTATTTTTTTTTCTATTTGACACTAAACACTTTTTCGCAAAATATCAGCTCTCTAGGATAATCTTAACACGTGCCGAATTGACGGGAAAATCCTAATATAGATAGTAGGATTTTCCCGTCAATTCGGCACGTGTTTATATTCTCCCAGAGAGCTCATATTTTGCTTAAAAGTGCTTAGAGTCAAATAGAAAATAAATTAGAGGGTATGAGTATCGGATTTAAAAAAAGAATAAAAGTAAAAAAAAAAAAAAAAAAAAAAAAAAAAAAAATCCCATCATTTAAAAGACACCCTAATATATATATATATATATATATATATATACATATACATAAATCTCAATTTACTTTTAGTATGGTGATTTTAATTAGTCCAGCTTATATAGAATTTTTCTCAGCTTAAGTATTTCAGTTAATAACTTTTCATTACTTTCTGCATGGTGTTTTTTATTAAGTGTCCGATTTTCTAATAGTATTTTTTTTAAAGCCACTCTTTGTTTAGGTTTAATTAATAAATACATTAAATAATAGTAAAAAAAAAATAGGTCATTACTTTTATTTCACTTTAACAGAGGGCGCTATCATTTCTACATCTATCGTTCACTTTAATCCAACGAAAAACCTCCATATTTGCACGTTACGTATGAATTGCGAATTTACGTATCTCATATTTTTGTATGTTTTTAATAATTACAATTCAATCAAATATAATTTTAATTTTTATGGTTTGGTAGTTAATATAATTAGCAGATATAGTTTAATGTAAATTTTGCTTTTACTCATTTGTATAGTAGTTAACTACGACACTTTATCTAACTATGAATTTAACTCTATTCAGCCTCGTGGTTATTATGGTCTATTTGAGTTGTTTTCGAAGAATTTTATAATTTTAAAGAAAGTAATAATTTTGGTTTTATTATTTCTTCTTAGGATTAATTTTATTTTGTAAGTATTATTGGTGATTGTAGAATTTAAAAGTATGTTTTTCTGTGGGCTTTTCCTCTTTCTCTTTGAGTTTGATATTATTTACACGTCCTTTAGAAGATATTGGGTATAGCTTACTGTAAATTTTTGGCAAATTGCATACTGTAAGACAGATATATCACCTAATTTACATGCAACAATCAATATATGCCCTTAAAAAAGTATCGATGTTGTATGTTTTAAGTACAGGATGCTTAATTTTTTCAGAAATCTTTATTCATGTTTTATCTAGTTCTTCATGTGTTACTTGGTTTGATCTACTGAAATGTTTGAAAAAGTTTTAAATATATATACATACATATATATAAATACTATTGTCAGCAAAATTATTCGAGCGCTAGCAATAATTCCTATATAAAAAAAGTACACTTAATACTGTTTTGTTAAGTAAATCCTTGTCGAATCATGTTCTTAGACTGACTAAGAACATGACTCGACAAAGACTTATTTAACACAGCAGTATTAAGTGTACTTTTTTTTATGTATAGGAATTAGTGCTAACGTTCGAATAATTTTGCTGCCGACTGTATATATATATATATATATATATATATATATATATATATAGAGAGAGAGAGAGAAACAGGGGAATATGGAATACTATTTCTATTTAAACTAACCATAATAAATTGAAATATTTTGGATCACTGTGGATTCGACTGTAGCAAACATTCACGAGTTGTTAATATGTGTTGGTGATTTTATGTTACAAAAAATAGAATTTACATGAAAATTTTTTAATTTAACAAAAATAAAAGCTATTGTAGGGTGATATGGGCCAAGCGGGTAATTTGGAATAGTTTTAAAAGAAAATAATGAATACCCATTTCTTTAAAGGATAATATGGAATAGGGTAGTATTTTTGAAGAAAATCATGAATAATTGCAAGGTAAACATTTTATTTTGAACTTATTCTTGAAAATAAACAGTACTGAAAATTTATCAATATTCAAGCTTTAGAAAATTCGCAATCAATATGGAATAGTTGGTATTCCATATTACCTGAATCACCACCTTGGAGAATAGACCAACCTCGCAACCACCTGTTAGTAGAAATAAGTTAATACGAATCAGACTACTAACTAACTCAATTCTCTTACTGGAAATGACACTAGTTTTTCACTAGAATTTACTGCTTCGCAAATAGATTAGAGAATTCGTAATATTTATCTCCAAAAAAGTCTAAATTTTGACAAACTAAACAATTTTTATAATACAAAAACAACACTTCTCACTGACAATAGGTGAGCTACAATTCATACCTGAAGCCCAATGGAGACATCTGACGTACTTCCGCTAAGTTGAAGCCCTGTACAGGTGATATAAAAAGGTATTAAATTTTACAGGACTATTCCATATTCTCCACCGTCTCTCTCTCTCTCTCTCTCTCTATATATATATATATATATCTTTATATATATATTTCTTTTGTGCGTGTGTATGTCACTGAACTCCTCCTAAACGGCTGGACTGAGTTTAATGAAATTTTTTGTGTGTCTTCAGGTGGATTCGAGAATGGTTTAGATTTACAAATGAAAGTTGTAACTTAATTAGTTCTTTCTTAATTAATTTTTACCCAACTCTTTCAACAACTTTTCCACCTAGATGGCGTTAGCTGTCGTAAACACGATGTCAGAATTTATTTAATGTTGAAATGAATAATATTATAGATTTAAAAAACTAAAGAACACGCTTTTATAGAAATGTGAACTAAAAAGCACGAAATATCTATCTTAGTATTAAATTTCAGGGTAAGAGAAAATCGTGTGAGTGACACAACGTAATATTTACATGCATTTAAATCTTTAATTAAAATAACTTAGAATTAACAAAAACCATTTTTAAAAAATCTCCCCTAACGGGGATCGAACGCTGGACCTTTAGATTCGGAGCGCAGCGCCTTACCTCGACGCCGCATCGTTCACGTAGGGAAAGTATTTTTTTTACAATATAAATTTTTTGTTTGCTCCCAGAGAAGTTACAAACAAACATAGATACATACATATATACAGGTGAAGCTAATAAAAGCGTGTTAAAAATGAATTTTTAACCGTATCTTACGAAGTGTTTAAAATATTTTTTCAAAATTAATATTTTTAGAATCGTAACCGTATCTTACGAAGTGTTTAAAATATTTTTTTCAAAGTTAATATTTTAGAATCGTAAACACGATGTCAGAATTTATTTAATGTTGAAATGAAATATGAATTTTTAACCGTAAGTGCTTAAAATATTTTTCAACGTTAATATTGTTAAAATGTTAAAATTAGTTAAAATGGTATATTTTTTAAAAAAATTCGTCAATATCCGACGGAGTTATTTTATGTTAAAATGAAAAATGAATTTTTAGGCCATTATTATTTGTGCAGATGGAAAATGTACTAAAAGTTTTCCGAAAAATTTCACGATCACAAATGTTGACGGATATCCAATATATCGTCGAAGAATTCCCGATAATGGCGGACAATCTTATCATCTATGACGGTCATCTATGTCAACAACATAGATATTGACATTGATAACCGATGGGTGGTCCCATATTCGCCTCTGCTGAGCAAAACATTCAATGCTCATATTAATGTTCAGTTCTGCAGTTCAGTGAAGAGCGTAAAATACATTTGAAAGTATGTGAATAAAGGCAGTGATATGGCTGTATTTCGAGTTGAAAATACCAATGTGAATGCTCCTCTGGTGAATAACAACGATGAAATAACACTTTACCAAACTGGCCGGTACGTGAGCTCCAATGAAGCTGTTTGGCGTATCTTTGGTTTCCCAATTCATGAACGGGATCCAGCAGTTCTTCATTTAGCCGTCCATCTTGAAAATGGCCAGCGCGTATATTTCACGACCGAGACAGCGATTGATCGTGCTATAAATCCACCAAAAACTACACTCACCGAATTTTTTGAATTGTGTAATCGTGCGGATGCTTTTGGTGCTTTTGCACGGACATTACTCTATTCAGAAGTACCACGCTATTTCACATGGGCTCCAACAAAAAAATGGATGCCCCGCAAGCAAGGCACGCCGATTGATGCATGTCCCGGTTTATTCAAATCAAACACCTTGGGACGAGTATTTACAGTCAATCCAAGGCAGACTGAGTGCTTTTATCTTCAACTGTTATTGGTTAATGTCATCGGCCCTTTGTCATTTCAAGATTTACGTAAAGTGAATGGACAACAGTATCCAACGTATAAAGATGCATGCCTTGCACTCGGCTTGCTGGAAGACGACAACCAGTGGGAGTGTATGCTTGCTGAAGTAGGACTGAACTGTACAGCAAAACAAATTCGTCTACTATTCGCTATAGTGTTGACTACATGTTTCCCGGCCCGAGCAGAGACATTATGGGATAATCACAAAGATTCAATGACTAATGATATATTGCATCAACATCGTTCACGGTGCAACGATCTAACGATAGTATTCAGTGACGCTATGTACAATGAAGCATTGATTGCTATTGAAGATATTTGCATTATCATTGCCAACTTACCACTCAGTCATTTCGGTATGCATTCAACAAATCGAAATGCAACTGATTTAATAAGCACTGAATTGAATCGTGAACTACAATACAATACCGTAGAAATGGCAGCGATTGTTGCTCGCAATGTCCCACTAATGAATGAAGAACAAAGAACCATTTACGACCGCATCATGCTCGCAGTTTTGGCAGGACAAAGTGGATTATTTTTTTGGGGGGTGCACCAGGTGGAACTGGCAAATAATTCCTTATTTCGCTAATTCTCGCCGAAATACGATCAAATAATGGCATCGCATTGGCTGTTGCATCATCTGGCATTGCGGCAACTTTATTGGATGGATGCAGAACAGCTCATTCATTATTTAAACTGCCATTAAATATTCAAAATAACTCAGACGCAGTGTGCAACATAAAAAAACAATCGTCCATGGCCACAGTGCTGAAATAGTGTAAAATTCTTATCTGGGATGAATGCACTATGGAACACAAACATTCGATTGAGGCGTCGAACAGGACATTGAAAGATATAAAAAACAACGACAAACTATTTGACGGCACTCTGTTACTCTTTTCAGGTGATTTCAGACAAGCATTTCCCGTTTTTCCGTGTTCAACATACGCTGATGAGATTAAAGCGTGCTTAAAATCATCGTCATTGTGGCTTAATGTTTAAAAAGTACAACTGAAAGTAAATTTGTGCGTTCAAAAGCTTCAAGATCCATTCGCTGAAACATTCTCAAAACAATTGTTAGATATCGGCGATGGAAAAGTTACTACAGATGAAACTGGATGCATAAAATTACCGACCGATTTCTGCACAATCATTGATTCTCAAGATGCTCTTATTGATCAGATATTTCCCGATGTACACAGACGATACACAAATCATGAGTGGCTGGCAGAAAGAGCAATTTTAGCAGCAAAAAATGTGGACGTCAACGAATTGAATCTCAAGATACAACATTTGTTACCAGGAGACTTGGTGTCATACAAATCTAATGATACAGTTTGCGATGCCACCGAAGCTGTAAATTATCCAACAAAGTTTTAAACTCATTGGATTTACCAGGCATGCCACCGCATATTTTACAACTGAAGGTTGGATCTCCGGTTATTTTGCTTCGTAATTTGAACCCACCACGGTTGTGCAACGGCACGCGATTAGTCATAAAAAAATTAATGAAAAATGTTATCGAAGCCATCATTTTAAATGACAAATTCCGAGGTGAAAATATATTACTACTGCGAATTCCTATTATACCCACAGATGTGCCAATTCAATTTAAACGCAATTGATTGGCATTTGCAATGACTATCAATAAGTCTCAGGGCCAAACGATGTCTGTCTGTGGCTTAGATTTGAGCACATCATGTTTTTCACACGGACAATTATACGTGGCTCTCGAGTGGGCAAACCATCCAGTTTGTTTGTATTGGCGAAAGATGGGATAACAAAAAATATTGTACACTCTGTTGCATTAAGGGAATGATATTGTTTTTTAGTAATATTGTTATAAGTAGCGATATGTATATAATTTTAAAGAATCAATTTTAATAAATTAAAAAAATAAATGATTGGTGTTTTGTTATTTTTATATTCTTTCACCGTTCACAGCGCTCCATACATCTTCCACTTATATACCACATCCTAACACACTTACAATAAGTTAGTTATTTTTTTCTAGCAAAATATTCTCTAGAAATAATTTATATGACAAAACAACGTTTGTCGGGTCAGCTAGTATATATATATATATGTATGTATCTATATAAACATACTGATAAAACAATGAGATCTCGAATTGTGCTTCGTATTTTTTATAATGTTGTGAAGACAATAAATGTACGATAACTTAGACGCATAGGCACGCACGGCACGACAAATAAATTTTTGTGCCTAGGGCATTTTGAATGGTTCAGTTAGTATAAACCACCATAGGCATAGCGAGCAGGAGTGCAATGGAGCAAAGGATCCCCCTCCCTCTCAAAGTAGAAAAAATGTACTTCAGTCGGCATATCGATCAAAAGTTTTTTTTTTTTTTTTTTTTTAAGACAGCTTTTTTATCTGTTTCAACTCTATATACAGTGGAGCACCGTTTATACGTTTTTCAAGGGACCGTTCCTAAAAAACGTATAACTGAAAAAAACGTACAACTGAAAATTCGTATTTACATTAATGCACAATAAAGTGTCATATTAATAATAAAAATCGAATAAATTTTCATGATTTCCTTTACATGTATTCGACTAAGATATATTTTTAATTGAATTTGAAATATTTTTAAAAAGGTAGGATAAAAATTAAATGATAATTAAAAATATAGAAAATCAGAAAAAAGTCTCAAGATTTCGATTCTAACCTTTAAAGACAAAGCCTTTCGTTCTCTAAATACAAAATGCCTATAAAGTTGCGGGTTTTTTTCCTTTCATATCCCATTCCTGGAATCAATTAAAGGAGATATTTTGAGGGGAGGCCTACAAGTGGTCACCGGCTACTTGCATACCTGCCATCCAACCCAGTCCCCAACTGCTTATTTCTAAAAAATTCGCTAACACCCTACCCCATCCCTCAGGTTATCGATGCAGGCCGCACTTTGCTCTATAACCGAACTTTGTTACCATAGTTCTAAAAAAAAAAAAATCGAAAAAGATAAGAATAAAACATAGAGAGCGTACTTTTTTTTTTTTTTTTTTAAATCCTGGAATGAAACTCAAACTTGGGATTCTACAAGGGGAAAAAAACGTATAAATGAAATTAAGAATTTACTCGAGTCGTATAAACGAAATATTTTAACATTAAAATTCAATGGAATGATTTGGGACCGAAGTCGAAAAACGTATAAATGAGAAAAACGTATAAATGAGAAACGTATAAAAGGTGTTCCACTGTATAAATTTTAATGACAGAATTTATTTTAACATTTTTTTTAAAACGGACAAATTAGAGACCTTGATATTATCACTGAATCAGTAAAATCGGTAATCTGTGAAACCATGGTGAAACCATGTGAAACCATTCTTAGATTTAGAGAAAACCTGGAATCAGTTTAAACTGGTCAGACGCATTAGAATGACATTGCTGTGAATGTGACGATAGGATAAGAATCATTTTAACACTTTGACTGCCGTGGCTATCATATGTGATAGCCAGTGATGTTTTCGTTGGGACACTGGCTATCAGATATGATAGCCATGGATTTTCAACACTTCAGTTCTTGGCTATAAAAAACGATATCAGTTACATGAAAATCGTACTGGAGTTTGATTGTTGGAGAATGAGAACCACTCCATGTGTTGCAAAATGAATCAGATTGAAAAAATATTTTTTTATATATAATTTTATGTCGAAAAAAATACAAATTACAGAACAGAATTTTTCGGCACCGTGGTGAACATTTGCAATTTTGGCTTGGCAGTCAAAGTGTTAATGGACACATAACACAACAAATCTTTAACAAATACCAAGAGTTACAGAATATAAACATTTGAGTCCATCCTATATAAGAATTTTTTAGAGGGCTGAAGGATAAATATTTTATTTCTCGAAAATGCTGACGTCCAAACAGGGCTTAGTTGCTTGGCGAATATTTCGAATTAGAAAATGTTTGCGGAATAGATGTAAGTTATCCAAATATGAATCAGACAGTCCATAACTGAGATGCTCGCCCTTGAAAGACTCATTGGTGCATGTTACATTTTTCAGAAGCCTTTCTGTAGAAAGCTAAAAATCACAATAATGTAATACGAAGATTTATTGCATCAGTACTGTAGAATATGTATGATGTAAGTAAATATTCTAATTATTGTATTAATTATCTTATCAGAAACCGCATAAATTTTACATAGATCATTCAAACAGTTGTATGGTTAGTTGTTAGAAGCTGTCACTAATTGCCCCGCCCCTCAAATAATACCCACTAAGTTACTCCACTTACACTCTAAGTTACCAAAATCTGCTCATCAAGTAGGGATTATTTTAAAGTTCTATAATTTTTCCTCGCGTATATTCATTAAATATTATTTTTTTATGTACAGGTTATAAGGGGACATTAGTGAAAACGGTGGACATAGTTTAAAAGAGGACATAGTGAAAAAAAAAAAAAAAAAGCTAATTAACAAAAACAAAATTAAATAAATAAGTAATAACAATAATGAGCCAATTCTTTTTTTCAATATATATATATATATATATATATATTTAATAAGTTCCTTTTGTTCAGATTGGAAATATATTTCTTAATAATTTTCGTTTTCTTTATACTTAACAGCACTCTACCATAAAAAAGAGTTTCAATTTGTGGGTTTTGCACCATGCATTTTAGAACAACAAAATAGAACTAAATGTAAATTAAAATAAGTGCAGTGTTATAATTACGTGACTAAAATTGAGAACATTTTCTTATATCTAAATATTAAATTAATTATATTTATGTAATTAACTAATTCTCTTATTTAATTTAATTTTTATTTATTTATTTTAAAAATTGAATATATCTTATTTACAAATTTGTGCATATAAGGACAAAGACAGATATTTTTTTCTGTTTATTATTTTCACCTTTTATATTAATTGCATTTTTTGCTTTTATGTTATAGCAGTGTACAAATAGCTTATAATTTGAAATTCTTATCCAAATCGCCTTTAGCTATTTTGATCATATAATATTTAAATGTGAGTTTACAATGCATTAAAGTGTTTTCCTGCAACGGATGTTTCTAATCAATTCTTTTGACAGGTTTGAATGAAGAAAATATAAAAATTCTTTATTCTAGCGTAAAATGTCATACATAACAATTTCAGCTCAGAAGAAGCATAACATAAGTATTGATGTCAGGGGTGATACGTTGCATTAACTTCACCAAATACTTCATTTTACTAGATAAAAATAAATCGATGTAAGATTTCTGTCACTGAGTGCAAGCAAATGAAATATCTAGAAGTAAAGTTTCTTTTTCTTTTTCTTCTTTTTTTTTTTTTTCTGATGACGATAGATTGAATTACGGCATTTCATTTTTCTACTACAGACTTGTATTAAATTGCTTTTTATGTCATATATTTGTCAAAAAGGAAAAAAAAAAAAAAAAAAGAAAAGAAAAGGAAGAAAAGAAAAAAACACGCTAAAACTTTTTTTAAATATCACAAAAGAGTACCCTTTTAATGCATTTTATAAATCAGATGAATTAAAAAGAAAAAAAATAGAGAAAGAAAAAAGAAAGTAAAGATGCCTATGTATTGTCTATTTTAATTTTTAATAAATACGAATTAAAATTCTATTTTTATGAACAATATTATGAAAACTTATTTGTTTAATTATATACAATTTAATTTAGTAAATTGAGTAAGTTTATTTTAATATTATTTTATATATTTTTTTTCTATAAATTTAATTTTTTTAATAAAAATCACAATTCTTATAAGCCCCGTGGCAGAAACACGGCGACACGGCGACAATGTCGCAGAAACAGAAATGTTCTTGCAGAAAGATTTTACTTAAGTCAAATAAATTTTGCCATTGTGTTTAATAAAGAGAGAGAGAGAGAGAGAGAGAGAAAGAAACTCAAAAAATGGTTTATAAACAGTTCTGCAGAACAAATTTTCGTTTCTGCAGATACGATCGCCTCAATCCTGAATAAGGAGAGGAGATAAAGTGGATGTAACTCACTTGGGTTAGCTTTGATACGGCATGCATTAGCGATTCGTGATGCGATGATATGATTCGGTGTATCGACAATTTTCACTGGTAACCCCTTCACATCGGAACTTCATTTTCGTGTCTCCAAACTTTGTTTTCGCCCCTCGCCTGCCGCTCGTGTCGTGTGTATTTATTGTATTGCAAAAAGATGTTTTTTCGAAAGAATGTGGCTTTGTGACCATTTTCATATTTCATGCATTTTCAGATTTATGCATAACAAAATAGCTGCATCCAGTGATTTTTTTTTTTTTTTTTTTTTTTAAGTGCGTGATTGATGCTGTACCGATTTTCATACATTTTCTGATTTACGCACGACAAATTAGTTGCATCTAGTGATTTTTTTTCCTTAAATGTATGCGAAGCGTGCATACGTGCGTGATAGTAAATACACTTAAATTTTTTAAAGCTGCATTAATTTTAATGTTTGGTTCAAACTATGCAATACATTTCACAAATATATACAGAGATAAGACTATGGAGAAATTTGTAACGTCTGTAGTTATACGCAAAATAAAAAATGAAGCTTCAAACCTTGCTTCAAAAAATAGAAAATTAAGAAATTAATCTTAAAAATACTTTGTTCATATTTAGCATTTTATATGTAGTAAAAGATCTAAGCAATAAATATTAATAGGTATCTTAAGTTATACAATTGGTAACTTTTCTAATTTTTTTCTTTACTAATCATTAATTATTTTAATTATGATTAAAATTCTTAGCTTTGAATTTTGTTGTTTAAGCATATGAAGTCGTTAAAAAAATTATTAATTTAGTTTACAAAAATACTCTTATCATTAGTTTCTACAGCTTGTTCATTTCATTTTTTAAACATTTGAATTTTTAAAAAATGTTTATTTTTTTAATTGAAATATTGCAAATTAAATAGTTATTTTGAATAAAAATCAAACCAAAGGTTTTGTTGAATATATATATATATTTGTAAGCAAAAGGAATTTTATCTAATAGTTAATTAAACAGCAAATTCTTTTATTTATTTATTTTTATTTACTTATTCGTATAGATATCAATATCAAATATTACTTTTAATTGATTTCTATTTATTTCATTCATCTGTAATCATTATTTTCTATTATAGATTTTATCCATGAAATCTGTTACATTTCAGATTTTAACATTTCCTTAAAAATTAAATATTTCACTTGCCTCAATCTTTATGAGAATACTGCGACTATGCTTTGGCAATAATTGTGTTACTTATACCTTGTATTCTGTTTTACGTTATGTATTTAAATGATGGTATAATACATTCTGAATTCTTTAATGTCAAATCACATTTTTTAAATTTCAAATACACATCTTTATGCTATTTGTATATAATACAAAAAATGAATCTTGTGTATTAAAATGTTATCGTGCATCTTTCTAATAATTATTTATATTTCATTATGATATTAAGTATTCTATATTAATTTTTACTTTTAATTTCTTGTATTTTAATTTTGAGTTCTGTATTATATTTTATGTTGTTTGATTTTCACCTTATAAAATAAGTGCATTTGTGTACCTATTTAAATATATATATTTAACATAAAAAAAAAGTAATGAAATTTTAAAAGTATTTGTAACATTTGTTTAATTTAGACATTTCATGATTTAAATGCCTTAAAAGTTTGCAGATTATTTTTGATGTGTTACTGCATTTTATGGTTTGAATTCATTGAATATTTTATAAACAATTTTGTATATTAATGTGAAGAAAAAATCTGATGCAATTAAGATTAATAGATTTATTGCACCTTTCTTAAAAAAAAAAAAAAAAAAAAAAAAAAATAGTGCAGATATATGCATTTGTGCCTAGTTAAAATTTAATACATTGGTTATACTGAATATTATTTACTTTTTAAAAATAATTTATTTTGAATTCGTAAATGTTAACTTCATAAACTATTCCTGCAGAAAGATTTTGATGATGATGAAGCTTGTCGCAGAAAGCATAATAAATTTCTGCCACAGGGCTTATAAGCGTCTTTATAATACATTATTATAAACATTGGTGCAAATAAATGATAATAAGACAATTTCGAGTTCAGATTAGTTTATAAAAGAATGAAATATATGTATATATATATATATATGTATTATTCATTTTTTTTTCTACTTCTTCATGTGATACTAGGTTACATCTGCTGCAATGTTTGAAAATGTTTTCAATATATATATATATACATATATACAGTTCCCGCCGCTTTTTAAAATCACATTCGTTCTGAGCAAAAGTGATTTTATTAAACGGCTGACTTTCATATCCGGCGAACTTCTGAACTGAAGAAAAAAATTTTGTTTACCTGAATTTGAAAAAACATTTCAAAAGAAACCAAATAGAGGAACTAATAAACAATATTAATTATTTTTTAACAGATAATATTCGATTGTTCCTTCAAAATAAGTGAATTAAACACATCCCACGTTCCAATGCACTCTCCTTTGAGGAAAGTCATCAATACTTTGCTAAATCTTCACGCTTTTCTTTTAAATATAAAATTTTCCCGTTTAAGCATCTTACTTCTTAATTATTTCAGAATAAGAACAAAAAATTGTCTTTTGATTAAACATTGTAATAATAATAATAATAATAATAATAATAATAATAATAATAATAATAATAATAATAAATAAATAAGTGTGATAGAAAGCAAATTTGTCATTTATTTTATCGCTCTTTGAAAAATACATTCCATGAAATTATTATTAAAACAAGTGATGGGGCGGGTTTAATTGCTATAAATGCAAAATTTAATGTTGTAAATATAAAAGTTTCAACAAAGAGAGATAACGAAGGAATTGCTGTATTTTATTTTCTATTTTATTTCAAAAATAAAAAAAAATCGCAGCGTAAATAAAAATTTGTTTAGCGTGCATAAAGGGCATTTTTTTCTGCTGAAGAGATTTTTTTTTGAGTTTATTAACCGGCAAGGCTGATTTTATTAAGCGGCGGTTTTAAAATTAGTTTGCATTGATTTGATTCCGGTCCTGCCAATTTTATCAGACTAAACGGCTGATTTTATTAACCAGTGATTTTATAAAGCGGCGGTTACTGTATATATATATATATATATATATATAATAAAATATATATATAGGGAAAAAAATGACTAATAAAATGACTTTATCTTCAACTGCCAATTACTTTTACTAAAAGATGTTTACTTTTGAAATTATATTTGAAACACATGCATATAATTATTTTAAAAACTTCCTATCCAATTAAGCAGGATTTAAAGCTAATATAAATATTGTGAAATAATTTCAACAATGTATTTAATGCAACTTGCATAAAGGTTCGCAGCAAAAATTCTGGTTATATTTTTATAATTAATCTCATTATTTTTAACGTAAAGGGGTAAATTAAAAAGAAATTCTTAAAATTTAAGCATGATAGTCATCCGTGAAGTTTAGCATTTTAATAAGTTTAAATAAGGTCAAGTCAATAAGACAGAGATAGAGAAGGTAGATACTTTTAGTTAAATTTCAGGCTGATATTTAAAAAGATATTTTATAAAGCACACTGACAAGTAAACCTTCTCTCCTTTGATAACGGTTTACCGGAAACCCATATATTTTCTGAAAGCTTATGTCATAAGTAGAAAAACTGAGAAATCTTAGGGGCAGAGGAACAAGCGTTTAGGAGCTACAGGACCCACAAAGTATCAGTTAAGTGTGTACAGATGGACATATTCCCATAATGACGTCTCTATTTCTTGTATGTTCCCGTATGTTGCTGTGAAGTACTAACGCATTGTAGTCTTCTTCTTACATTGTAGATGGATCCTAAAGTCGTTGTGGCTGCCTTGGTCTCGCAATTCGGAACAAGCAATCGGTCTCCGAACATCCAGGAATCGGAGATAATAAAACACATAACTAACCTTCTGGAAAATGATATGGAAATTGTGGAAGAGATCCAGACATTAGGATTTGCTGGAGGCAATGTAGAAGAATGGGATGAGGAAATGGACTTCGGAGATGACGGTGTCGATAAGGAACAGCAATGCTCGTCGCAACAGTCGTCGTCCTCCACTTCTATCGTGACGTATTTTGGCCAAGTATGCCTGATGACAGGAAGAAAATTCTGTTTTTAGGGGATTCGTGGTGTTTTAACAAAGATCATGCATTGTTTGCTTTTGAAGTACCTGATAGTAAAGTCCTACAAAGATAGCTGGCACCTAAGGATGTACAGGAAAGATCCAGTCTCTGGATATTCATTTTTTCAGGCACTACAAATCTTTTGTTCGATACATAACAGACACAATCATTATCGAGACAGAGGAGCACATCTGGCATCGCGATAGTTTTCCGGCCCTGCAGTCATTTTCCCTGTATAAGTTCAATGCTCCTCGTTTAAAGAACTTGATTAAGTATGCTTTTTATAAGTGCGGATACTTGGACGACGAATCTGGAATGTGGATTACGCCAATAGATTACTGCTTCGATTCGTTGCCGAATGATGAGTGTGCAAAGTGTGCGGCTATCGCTTTTGTAAAATGTGCCCATTGTGAACTGTCTTTCTGCCCGTTTCACTATTTATTTGATAAATTGCGCACTTATTTTCTCTTGTAATAGATTTTGTTTGAAGTAAGTAACACGACAAATTTTCAACATCCCAACGTATATTTTTTTTATTTCAACGAGTTGTTTCTTCCTTTATTTTGAGATCTCCACCTTCTTAACATATTATTAGTTAATATAAATTCGTGAAACGAGCATTTTATCGACTTTTGGTGTCATGTTTCTAACACTTTACTGATACTTTGTGGGTCCTATAGCTCCCAAACGCTTATCCCTCTGCCCCTAAGATTTTACAGTTTTTCTACTTGTGACATAAGCTTTCAGAAAATATATAGGTTTCCGGGAAACCGGTATCAAAGGAGAGAAGGTTTACTTGTGAGTCTTAAATAATTTTTATTATTTTTCATCCATTCATAAATAAAAATCTACATTCTCAGTGCTTAGAAATCGAAAAATTAAATTGTAAACTACATATAAGTACTCTTAGTTGAAGTTTACGAATTCGATCAGTCCTGCGTACTCAAATATGGAAAATTAGTCGATAAGGCAAAAATCAATTTCCATTTAAAATACTTTCATGAGATTTCTAATACTGCAGACATAGGATTGAAACTGACCGAACCCCAATTAAAATATATTTATTTTCCTTTTATACATTTTCTTTGATGATTTCTTTTATTCTTTAAAACATTTCTTTTAATGCCTTCATATCATGCACAGTTGATTTACTATTTTAAATAATCTACACTACTTTACGTTATAACAGGTCTGTAGTATAAGTCATTCATTTGTCTGCAGGTTTTAAAATTTATGCACCGAAAAAATACATTTTATATTTGATTAATGGTTTATTTTATTTATTTATTTTATTTTATTTTATTTTTGTGTGTGTGTGCAACAGATTTTTAAAAATATTTATTGAAAAAATTCTACAAAATAGCCCTAGACTCTATATCTCTGTATATAATTAGTGATTTTTTTTTTTTAATCTAACAGTTTTTATTCCTAAATAAGACGAATAAAAATATTTAAAAATCTGGAATCGTATAGTAGTAATTATTTCTTTTTCTTTAAAACTGTCTCAATATATTTCAAGCCCAAATTTCCTTTTCTTTATTAGAAACCTTGTAATTCCGAGGTTAAATTTTTATCAAATAATTTTTGTAGCTCTTAATGCTTTGTACTCATTATTTCCAAATGAAATAAGTTGGCATTGATGACAGCAAAAGATTTATAAGGACAAAATACGTGTTTCTTTTTAATCATCACGCAAGACGAATACAGAACATTTATTTTTCATTATATAAGAATCGGGTGCTAGATAACGCTTTTTCTTTTGTTGGAGTGACAAATTTTAGTATAATGTTGGAAAATCATAGAAATTTTGAATAGAAAAGAAACTGTTTTTATGTTTAGAGTTGAATGACACATTAAGTTTTTTTTTTCTTTTTTTTATTAATTAAGACATTCAGCTATATTTTTGAATAACTGTTATGAGATTCACAACATTGAAATTCAGAACTTTAATTTATCATTACGTAAAGGTGGGGTACTAGATAATGCATTTTTCTTTGTTCGTTAATATTAAGCATAATATTGGAAAAACATGAACAGAAATTTGTTTTTATGTTTAGAATTAAATTGCATAATAAGTTTTCTTATAAATTAAAATTTTAAACAATATTAAAACAGTTTTAAGATTACCATAATTAAAACTCAGAGCGTTTTTTTTTTTTTTTTTTTTTTAAGAATGCATAACATTTATTTCTCATTATGTAAGAGTCCAACGACAAGCAATGCATCTTTTGTTTTCTTTTGTTCAAGCGTTAATTATGAGTGTAATATTGTAAAGTCCTAAAAATTTTGAATATAAACTATTTTTATGTTTAGTGTTGAATGGCATATTAAGTCTTCTTCATAATTAAAACCTTAACAAATATTTTAAAGTACCTGTCTTCATATTCAGGTCATTTAAAAGCTGAATAATGAAAAATACCTGTATTTGCTCCATATGTCTAATTCTTCTGGTATTATAAAATTATAAAAGTATTTTTTTTAATGTTTCTAATTGAAAATTATGGCTAGTATTTCATAATAACAGTTATCTGGGTCTTTAATTTACATCTACTCATTATAACTTATATCACATTTTCCATTTACCCAGAACATTCAGTTTTTGATGATATAGTTTAATTCTATGTGGAATCTATGACCAAATGCCTAATATCTTGTCATTTATACAAATAATAATAATAATAATAATAATAAATATTGGGAATTTTTAACTTCAAATGTTACATTATATTTAAGCTTCTATTTAAATTTTGCCTAATATTAATATCACTAGACTGCTTATTTGTGTGAATATGTTGCACAAAAATCATATTCTTATAATTCCCGTAATTTGATTGTATTAAATATGAAACACGAATTTATTAATGTTAATTAAATGCGTTAAAATACGTATTTGTTTTATTAAGTTCAAAAATTGCTCATTCGAGTGTTTGACAAAAATTTTAACATTTTTCTCCACGCAGATTCTTTACTTATCCTTAAAAATGCGTTAGAAGATGGTCTTAATGGACAAAGTAAGAATTGAAAAGCAATGATTTTATTAAATTACATTGTAATACATTTTAAAACGTGTTTATTAATTTTATTTTGTATTGAAAACCTCGACTACACTTATAAGAAAAGGCGCTTTTTTTAAAATAAATATTTTTTTTTTTTTTAACTTCATAGAATGAGTATCCGTTGTAAGTACTTGATTTCAATTCAAGGAGTATTACTACAACGATTATTTATGAAATATTTACTTATCCTAGAGCTAATTATTTAAACGTAAAAGAAAAAAATACATTTATGATAATTGAAATCACTAGAAATTCCTTGTTGTTTCACATTTGTCGATTATCATTAAAAGAAATGTATGTTTAACGTATTCAAATTTTATAAAACAAAATATTATTCATCTGAAGGCAAAACTAGGTATTTACAAATTACATCATAAATATGCCTCTCTAGAATGATAACATACTGCTTTAGTACAATAGCGTATAAGATTATTTTAAAGCTCATTTCAGTTCACAAATAAATTAATGTGCTCTCATATAAATATAAAAAAAATAAGGTAAATGATTATATTAAATGTTCCATTAAAATTGACTAATTTCATCTACAGTAAAAAATATTCAGTTCTTAAAAGGAGTGTTTAGTACAATATTTGACTTGAGATTACATGCAATTTAACTGTAGTTACAATACAGAAAAAGGCTTTTTTTTTTTTTTAGTGATATTATCTATTGACATCGCGTCAATTTGAGCAATGCGTGAGAAATTGTCATTTGAAGTTTCACATCAAAGTTTTATCATTGATAAGAACCGAAGTAACAGACTAAATATAGAAAAGAAACTAAAAATAAATTTCATGTTGACATCTATTTTCGTTCGGGATTTTAGACATTTCCATTTCTTTCTTTACAAAAGGCAACTTTGCACAAAAAAGAACTTGACATTATAAATTTATTATTATTGTTTTATTTACCATAAATGGAGTTAATGTAAATTGTTTTAAATATTTTTTCATATATTTCTAAAATCTCAATATAAGTAGCATAATAATTCTTAAATCCATATTTATATTTTTTCTGCAGCAATTTTGTTTATTACCCCTTTCTCTCCCTCCCCTCTCCTCTCTCTCTTTGTATATATCATTATTCTCATAATATATATATATATATATATATATATATATATATCTTGAACTGAAAATGCACTTATTTTATTTTGTACAAAAAATTTCTACGCAAATAATTTGGTAAACAGACTTTAAAAAATACAAATCGTTATTTATTCTGTATTACAAATTATTGTACGCAAAAAATCAGTGTTAATAAACAAAAAATAACATCTTTTTATTGATGTATATATTGCTTAAAAGATTTTACCCTATTAAAAAATCCCAGAGTGTTTTAATACCATGTTAATATATATTTATTTTACAGCTATTATTAAAATTTTACCAAATTTTTATCATTGCATAGAATTTTCAGTGACTTGAGCATTATTTAATGTAATGGGATTGATAAGAATGAATAAAAGTATTAATGCATCGGAATCTATTGCCTCAAAATATGTTACTAAAAATTCTATTATTGTAGTATCAGGACTTTATGGGGAACTCCTGGCATTTAGTGAATTTTTAAGGTATAAACTTCCTTAGTCATACTAATATACATTTCTTTCCTTAAATTAAATCCTCTCATCATTTGGTAAAAAAATTTAAAGTTTAGCGTTATATTTATAATGCAACAAAACCAGTGAAATGGCTTTTTTTTTCCTTTCTTTCTTTCTTTATCATGAAAATAAATGAATTTATTGACACAGAAATTATAAAATAGAAATAAGGATTTTTTAAATATTATTAATAGATAAAAACTGACAACTATACTAATTTCACTATTTGAACAAGTGGTTTAAAACATAATGCTTTTGTAATAATTATTAAAGTGAAATCTCCTACAGGCGCATTGCATGCATTTCTTCCTGATTCTTTGCGGAAATAACAGTACACGTTTTCACATAGATAAACATAACAGTACACGTTTTCATGTTATATTTATCTATGCTACAAAATCCACAAACTTGTTTTTTTTTTTTACAAATAATTTTCTAACTGAGCTTCAAAAAGTATTTCCCATATCTAGAAAAAATATTATTTTGTGTGCACTCAGATACATCTCCCAAAGTATATTTTGTTCCAAGGATATCTTGACGATATTTTCGGGATGTCTTGTCTAACCTCCTGAAATCTTGTTTAGAATATGTATGAGATTGCAGATTTTATCAGCGGGAGCTCTTGAAAAGATATTTTTGATTATGTTATGAGATGTATATTATTTACTAAATTTTAGTGAAATTGTTTAGTGTCAATAAACAGACAGTATACGTACAGGACAATTTAAAAGCATTCGAGTATATTGCTTTTTATTTCATAAAATTTATAAGAATGCTATTTAGATTATGTCATGCCGTATTACTACAAAAGTTTGCACTTTGGTGGTGAGCACAAAGAAACCCTTTATTTATTTATTTTTTTAAGTTTTAAATCATACACATTTCAATAGAAGCCATAAGCAGCATTCAATTTTTAATTTTTGTGATCCGTCTCCTGAAACACACTAATCGCTTCCGCTCTAATCAATATAGAACATTTATGAAATAATCAAAGTGAAAAAAGAATTCTTTAGACATAAAAATATTGAATCTAATTCGTTTTTGTTAAAATATAAGAAAAAAGAATTTTTAAAAGTTGAAGTCAATAAAATCACAAAACGTTCGTTTGGTTTTAAAATAGTTTTGCATCATTTATATAATTGGTCTGTCCTTATTTTTAATTTTACACCAATGTATTTCTTTAGAAAAAACATTTGGTTTCACAATTATGCTTCTAGGCAATTATAAATATCAAATAAATTTAATAAGTTTTCATTTGCTTATATACCAAATATTTCCTTCTAACGTACACCGTAAAAAAATTCATTGTATTATTCAGCTATATTATTAAGACAACAATGATAGGAATGATGAAAGTGGTGATGTAGCTTTTAAAACCGACTGAAAACATGAAGTTCCTAGGTCTTGGTGGAGTTCCTTCCATGAGGTCTTTCCAAGGGTTTCTATCCCATGTTTACTCGTATTTCGGGAAAAAAAAAACCTCCGAACGCCTAGACTAAGGAGCACGTTTCTAGGTAACTTTGAATAGTTACTTTTTAATTTGTAGCGATTTTCCCAGGATATCTTCAAGATGTCCTGGGGATACCTTGTTCACCCCAGGACTTCCGGAGGAAGTCCTGGTAAAAAATGCTCTCTATAAAATTACGGGTTATCAGTGGAAGTGTTTAAAAGTGTACTTTTAGTTGTGTTATGTAAATTTTTTCATTTATCAAATTTCAGTACCTTGTATCAATATGTAGACAAGATACAGGGCAACTTAAAAGTAGTAGAATCCATTGTTTCTACTTGATATAATATATAAGAATCCTTTTTAACGCTTTCCAACAAAGTTGAAAAGTGCTTATGATTACGGTTTCTCTTTCTGTCTGTGCTCTAATTCCCGTAAATTTTATTGGAATTTTTTGAAACTGATATATGTTATTTAGTTCAGTATTCTGAAAATGGAGTAGATAGTCCCACAGCTTCGTGTACAGAAACATCCGAAAGCATTCGAAAGCATTGCATTTTATGTGAGATATTTCTATAAACTATATTTTAATACCTTTATTTTGTTCAAATTTTAATGAAGTTGAAATTTACTATTCAGATGCACAAAAAATGTTTTCTATATTATATAGTATAATTACCGTTAAGATTTATAAAGCTGCTCAGAAAAATTAAAATACGCTTAGGATTATAATTGGAAATTGCTGTAATTACATTTTCAATTTTATTAAACCTTTTTAACACTTTCTAAGAATGTTTAAGAATGATCATGATACGATTTAGGCTGCCTGGCTGTCTAACTGTTCACCTGTCCGTCTCCAAGAGTCCTTAAATATTTTCAGAATTTCTTCAAAATGAGATATGTCATTCAAGTTTATTATAAAACGTTCCCTATTTAAAATGCGATTAACAACAGAACTTGTTTGTGTATAGGGACACATGATAATGACAATGCATTACTTTTTATGAGACATATTTTTATATATTTATGTATAAAAACTCTGTTCATGGCGTTAAGTGCCGTATTCCGACAAAATCTACAAGAAGTCTATTCCAGAACTCCTGTACAGGGTCCATTCCTCCTCCAAACCCCTATCACTCATCGCTTTTTTGATATCATCCATCCAGTTCTTTATTGGTCTTCCTCACATCCTTTTTTAATTTGTTTTATAGTTAAAAGCGATTTTAGGTAACCTACAGTTTACATATCATATTTTAATAAATTTGTACTGCTCAAATCATAATGAAATTGACATATATTGTTAATATGCTAAAAAAATGTTTTGTATAGAATGTGGCATGTTTAACGTCCATATTTACAGGGCTACACTAAAATATTCATATATATTAGGGCTACAATTTAAAGTTGCTGAAATTGCATTTACTTTGGTGTTAAGCATTTTAACACTGTCCAAAATATTTAACCCTTTCGCTACCAGCGTCACGTATATGTGACGATCCGATTTTCTTACCTGAGCCCGGCGTCACAAAAATGTGACGGGTGTTCATTATCAGTTTAGGATAATTGTTTGCATCAAATCGTATCGCACACAGACGGGTTATGTTATAAAATAATAAAATAGATACAGGATGTTATTGGTTTTAGTTAGAACGTTATAGATACATCCCACAAAAATAAATGACAATTGGTATCATATTTAAATAGTAAGACGTCTGGGCTGTGGTGGCGGTTTTTCTCCTGAGGCGCTGGTAGCGAAAGGGTTAAGAGTGATTAGGATTTCAGTCTGTCTGCCTTTCTATCTTTCTGTCTGTTCATTGTGTGATAACTTAGATAAAGAAGATTGAAGGTTAAACAATATAACGAGTATGTACAATTAGAATTTTTTTTAAATCAAGGCTAACCGCGTGATATTTTGCTCTTGTTATATTATGTCATGCATATTACTACAGAAGTTTGCACTTAGGTCGTGCTGTGGTATTAAGCAAACTTAAAATGTTTAATCTTAAATATCAGATTATAAGCCATTAAGAGCATTCAATTTATGACTTTTGTGATCTATGTCCTAAAACTCTCACATATACCGTCAGCTCCAACAAATATAAAATATTTATGAAACACTTAATGTGACGACATAATAAAAAACATTGTTTTAGATATAAAAGCAATGAATCTAATTCATTGTTGCTAAAAAATGAAGTAAAGTTTTCAAAAATTCAAGTCAGTTTTTAAAATCACAAAATGATTTTAAAAACAACAACAACCTTAAAAGGGTTTTGTATTATTCATATAATTGACCTCTATTTATTTTTAATTATGCTGCATCAAGTTTATTCAGAAAGAAAATTTGTTTTCCTAAACCTGCTTCAAAGAAAAAAAAAAAACTATGAATATAAATAAATTTAATAAATTTTAATTTGCTCATACACCAAATAATCTCCTTTACCGTACACCGAGAAAATTTATTGTATTTTTCAATTTAATTATTAAGACAGCAATAATGATAAATGCAAGTAAAATTCTTTAAAACAGAAATACTGAATTATAAGAACCATTGTTTATAATTCTTATATCTGTCCTTTTTCATACGTCTAGGTAACTTTCAGACGTGAATTTCTAATTTAGAGCAATTTTCCTGCAAATCTAGCTCGAATTTAAGTTTCTAGGCATTGAAAATCCATTTTGTATTTTAGCTTGAATGCAACATAAAAAATTAAACAAAAGACAAAATGAAAGAAGCCATAAACATTTATAGACATGGAAACGTCTCATAAAATTATTCTAAAATAATAAAGATTATACTCAACAATTGTTTCAGGGATTATTTCAAGGATAGAAACAAGAAATTCTGTAATTGATTAATATTTTATGGAATAATGTAATTAATTTATTCTCATTTATTACTTAAAACAACACATCTTCATTTTATGTTCCAACCTCAAAGTATTAAATTGTGTTATCACATTTTATGTCTTATATGCACAGGATGAAACTGTGTTTACACAATTGAGTGCCTCAAAATAGAATAACGTTTAATGGACTCTGTTTAGATTTAATCTTATAGTCAAACAAAAAGCATGCTGTTTGGTCAGTGTTTGTTTGGCAAAATATCTCAGGCAAAAGTATATTCATAATTGCTTTACCTTTCTTTCTAGAGATTACTTGTTTAAGATGCTTGTAAAATAAGACGAAATTGAGTTGAGATTTAGAATATTTCAAGATATGATAAATTTAATTAAACAAACTGATATATATATATATATATATATATATATATATATATATATATATATATATTTAAGAGTTAAAACGTTTTGTTCAGATGGAGATTTAATTAGTTAAAAGTGTACGGATTATTTTCGAGATTTTAATATTTCAAAAATTATTTTGAATACTTAAAAATGAATCTGTAAACGAAGATTATGAACTAAATCTACCTGATGGACATATAGTTATTATTTTATTTAATTCAAATAATGTCAATTGAATTTATATAATGCAGTTTTTAAAAGGTAAAACAACTATGAAATGATTCTAGTGCAATATGTAGAAGAATTGGAAAATTTTACTTAAATTATTAAATTGATAAACTATTAAAAGATAATTTGATTGTTAGTTTTTTTCTCCCCCACACTTTCAACAACCTGAAAATTATTTAATACAAATAGGAAGAAACTCAAAAGTATATGCTTTGGTCTAAAGAAATCTCCTTATAAATGCATGTATCCTTTTTTTACCAAATTTTAATTTGCATACTAATTCAAAATCGCATTTTTCGTTCATTCTGTTTCATTGATTGCTACAGTATGCAAAATTAAAAGTTTATATTTTAATTAAAGGTGAACCATTTGCGAAATATGTAGAGATAGCAAAGACCAAAATGTTTAAAGATTTTTAAATAACTTTATTTTCTATAACAATTATTGTTTAAATGCTAATTTTAATAGCTATAATAGGGTTTTCCTTCATTTTTTAAACTTCTAATTCCGAGTTCTGAATTAAATAACAGTTCTGAAAATTTATTTTAAATAACTTTTACCACGATTTTTCAAAACGAAGTAGCAAAAATTTTCGTTAGCATACTTGTGACAAAAAATTTACTGAAATTATAAATTAATGCGATTTCTTATTGAGAATTACTACCTGTGGACAAATATGTTAATAAAATTCCTCATGACAAGAAGTCTTTTTTAGCAATATAAAACAGACGCCAATGGTATAAACAGATTTATTATGGGGTTTTTAAGAATGGAGTTATAAATAGAATTTCTGTTTTATCCTGCTGAATTTAACTATTTCACCGAATAAACAGAGGAATATTTAAGCGCCAAAAGACTTATTTGAATCACCTGTATTGCCTAATTTATTTGAAGTACTAGTTTTATTATAATTATATGTCTTGAATGAATTGAAAATATCAAACACACTTACTTAAAAAGTGTATTATATTTACAGAATAAAACTTCAGTTGATTTAAAAAAGTAAACATCATGGGATGCGCTGGATCAGCATTTATGAACCCAGAAAAGAAAAGAGCAAAGAGACTTCGTCTTATGAGTGCAACTGAGAAAGGTAAGGATTTGTCCAATTATTACTTCTAGTAATTTTTTTTCTTTTCTTTTTACTTTTCTTTAGTACATTCGTTTTTAACAACATTTTATTCTAGAACGAATTGATAGTGAATGTGCATACCCTCATCTCCTTTTTTAAAGATAATTACTAATGGGAACTTGTGTATGTATAATTACACATAAACACAAATAATCCGCATGATTATAAGAAAAACATGATGCTCTGTGAAAGCTAATATTTGCAAAGTTTTAAGGTGTAACGTAAGTATTTATATATCAATGTCGAATGAATTTTGACATAGGTATCGAGAAACGACGCACGATTGTCTGCCACTATGTCATTTCATCGAAGCACATTATAGAAGCACATAGAAGCACATATAAGTATATTATTAGCAATATTCTAATAGTATACGACGCAACTATATTATTATTATTATTATTATTTAGATTACAAACTCCCCGAGTAAATGTTAATGTACAAGGGAATTTTTCAACCACAGTGTGCTTTATAGTTTTCAAAAATTAAGCAATGCTTTTCTGATAATAATAATAATAAACATGAACGAAAAAACATGCGACGCGAATTGTTTATTACCACTTTCCAAGTGAACGCAATTATTGTACTGTATAACTTTCAATGTTCCTTGCCTACGTTATCACACAACGGACAGACTGCTGTTCTGAAAGGCATACAGATAGATTAATTGAATTCATAACCATTCTTCAATATTGTTAGTAAGTGGTAAAAATGCTTAACACAAAAGAAAACATAGCCCTAATTGCAGCCCTTAATGTATCAGAATATTTTAGTGTAGCCCTGTAAATCTGTTAACAATATCATATTCTATACAAAACATTGTTTTAGCATAGTAACAATAAATGTCAATTTCTTTGTGATTTTTACAGTAGAAAGTTCTTTAAATGTAATTTATAAAAATGTCTGGCCTAATATGCAATGCACTGGAATTTTTTAGGTGTTCCTGTACATAAACCAGTTGCACAGCACCTATTAATGCAATTTTAAGAAGGGAATATTCTAGAGTGAATTTGAATAACATATATAATTTTTTTTTTTTATTCTGAAAATATTTACGGACGATGGGGGTGGGCAGACGGACACGTAGACAGATGGACAGTCGAACAGATAAATGCACAAATTGAAATGATATTCACATTTGAAAATTGTTAACAAGTGTTAAATCGCACAATGTAAACGAAAATGCAATTCAATCAAATTTCCAATAAAAGCCCTCAATGCAACTGAATATTTTTGTGTGGCTCCGTAAAACTAATGCTAATCATACTACATTATATAGAAAGCACTCTTTTTGTGCATATGAATAACATTTTCAATTTTATTAAGATTTGTACAAAATAAAGTTATCAAAAATTTTCAAAGTTATCAAAATCAAAGTTATCAACAAAACCTTATACTAGCTTTTCAATTAGTAAGTAGTTTCAAGCGGTTCACTAGTGTTATAAAATCAGAAAAAAAAGGTACAAGCTTTTTAATAAAGCAGTTTATTGTATACCCTAGAAATGAAAAAGATCTGTTATTACATACACGTTTTATCTCTTTATTATTAGAAGAAAAACCGATAATACACATTCATAATATGTTAAAATTGTAAATAGTATTACCAAAGTTTTTAGGTTGATTTCTTTAAAAATCGACCTACTGCAATCACTTCGTTTAGCTATCTATCTATCTATATATATATATATATATACAATGAAAATTTTGTGATCACGATTCCTGAAATAATACTCTAAATCGGACCAAATTTGGACAGCGAATTTATCTTATAAAAATATTGGATGAGTTCGTTGACCATGTTGTTCCATTTCTTTGTTTTCAAGTGGCGGCCATTTGAAAATCTCAAATCCATATTGTTAAAAGCGTATCTAAGGCCGGATTTGCTTGAATTTCGATGTAAATATAGACCACATAAGGGTCTCAACATAGACCTGTTATAAGAGTGGACGGGACATTGGCAACCTTTTTTAGTGGCAAAGATAACTCATAAAAAGGTCATGTGAATGTTGATCTACAGGAAGCCAAACTGGCCAATATTGAAATTTACTCGCCAATGCTCTAAACTCTGCTTTTTATTAAGCAGACGATAATTTCCCCTTTTCTTTGAAAGTTCTTTTTAAAATTTTTATTTCACTTTAAAAGTTAGATTGTTTAGAATTTAAAAAGAATTTTATAGCAAGAAATAGTAATCAGATGTACTTTAAAAACCCTAGAAGTTATGTAAAATAAGGATTTTATTTCACAGGTAAGATTCTTTTTAATATTTTATTATTTCGTTCTTTTTAAATAATTATTTTTATAAAATGCTTATAATTGCTGTACTTATTTCTCTAAATTGAATTAGTTTAACTATATTATGTGTAATATTATTTCAAAAATGTCCATAATTATTTATGATAGTTAAAACCAGTATAGACAAACCAAAGTTATAAAAACTTTTGAACTTTGTTAGATGTTAATAAAAAGGTAAAAATAAATTTCAGGTCTGTAATATTTTACACTAGTTTTGCTTGTTGTATCTTTTAATAATAATAAATAATATATATATAGTTATATTCAAAATAAAAAATTGCCAATAACGCGATAAATGCCAAAAAATGTAAGCTTTTTCAACATTCACATGGTTTCATCTTTGCACCTTTTCTTACATTCCCTTAATAATGGAATGCTCCGTCCACTCTTATAATAGGTCTATGGGTCTGAACCAATTTTATTAGTGAACTTTATCCGCCATTTTAAAAAAATTGGCGGATATCTTAAACAAAACGGAGCCACTTGAAATCAGGCTACCACTTGAAAATTTAACATCACAATAACTTCCGGAAAAATACTCCAAATCGAACCAAATGTGAGCAGTGAACTTATCTTTTAAATATCTTGGATAAGTTTGTTAACCAAGTTGCTCCGCCATTTTGTTTTCAAGTGGAGACCACTTGAAAATTCCAAATTCACATTGTATAAAGCGTATTCCTAATTTGTTTGAATTTTGGTGCATACATAGACCATACAAGGATTTCAACCAAATTTATTAATGAACTTTATCTGCCATTTTTAACAAAGTGGCTGATATCTTAAACTAAGCGGAGCCACTTGAAATCAGGCTACCACTTGAAAATTTATAATCATTATAACTTCCGAAACAATACTTCAGATCAAACCAAATTTGGACAGCGAATTTATCTTATAAATATCGTGAATGAAATTATTAACGAAGTTGCTCGGCCATTTTGTTTTCAAGTGGAGACCACTTGAAAATTTATAATTCACATTGTGAAAAGAGTATTTAAGACTGGACATTCTTGAATTTTGCTGTATACATAGACCATATATAGGTCTCAACCAAGTTTATTAATGAACTTTATCCGCCATTTTTAACCAAGTGCGGATGTTATAAACTATGTGGGGCAACTAAAATCAAGCTACTAGAAATTTCCTAATCATGATAACTTTTTAAATTCTGATTGAATTCGAACCAAAATTGGACAGTGAACTTATATAAATGTCTTGGATGAGTTCACTGGGCAACATTTCTGACATTTGTTCCGTCATTTTCTTTCCAAGTTGCGGCCACTTGAAAGTGTGCCATCGCGATATTTTTTAAAATACTAATCTGATTCCAACCAAAGTTTGATAGTTAACGTTGATGTAAATATCTTGGATAAATTCGCATGGTAACTTGCTCTGCCATTTTATTTCCAAGTAGCAGCCACTTCAAAATTTGTCATTATGATAACTTTTGTACTACTGAATCGATTCGTATCAAATTTGGGCTGTGGATTTGTTATTCAAATATTTCAATTAAGTTCGCTGGTCATTTCACTCCGCGTTTTTGTTTCCATGTGGTGGCCACTTGAAAATTCCTTATCACGATAATTTTTAAAATACTGAATTAGTTTGAACCAAGGTTGGATAGTGAACTTATCATACAAATATCTTGAATGATTTCGCTGGGTAAGTTGCTCTGCCATTTTCTTTCCAAGTAGCAGCCACTTAGACTACCACTTGAAAATTTATCACAACAACTTTTGAAATACTGCACTGATTTGAACCAAAGTTGGACAGTAAACTTATGCTTCAAGTATCTTGGATGAGTTTGCTGGACAACTTGCACCGGCATATTGTTTCCAAGTTGCGGCCACTTGAGAATTTGTTATCTCAATAACTTTTGAAATACTGAATTTATTCGAACAAAGTTAGACAGTGGACTTATCTTACAATTATCTTGTATTAGTTCACTGAGCAACTTGCTCCGCCATTTTGATCCAAGTGGCTGCAACTTAAATTGTCAGCTCGATAACTTTTGAAATTCTGAATTAATTCGAACTAAATCTGTACAGTAGGCTTATTTCGCAAATGCATTTAATATATTTATTTGCCAATTTGGCTCGCCATCTTGTTTCCAAGTACCAGCCACTTGAAAATTTCAAATTCACATAAAAAGGTATTTATGAACCGATTTGCTTAAAATTCCATATGTACATAGCCCACATCTATATTCCTACCAAGTCCTTAATAATTTGTAGGCGCCATTTTGAAACAAAAATGGCAGATACTTGATTAGGAAAAAGAAATCAACCTACCCTTCCAAATGAGTCCTGCCGTCTGGTAAACGGAATTATATCGCAGATCAGCAATACTACCTTTCTGCTGATATGCACCCAAAATAAAGCAGCATAGTTTTATATAATTTCCATCTCATGTACTATAGTCTTGTGTTTATACACTATATAAGTTGAGAAATAGGCTTCACTTTAATGGGATGAATCACAACATAGCAGGGTCCCCTATTAGGTGATAAACTCCAAAAGTTAGTTGGCACCAATTTATCCATCTGACCACTGTTAACGTATACATCCAGTGACCGAGCTGTTCTTTTTCCCCCACAACACTTATAATTAATAATTATGCAATTATAAAATTTTAAATTCTTTTTCAAGTTGGAAGGATGGGAATAATAGACATAAAGATTATAATCATGAGCATAGTTACATTTTCAATCTCAAGTCGAATTAAGCATTATTTTAGTATATTGTAAAATCCGTGCAGTGAAAAAACATTAGAATTTTGCTCTTTTTAAAGGCGTTTAGAGAATTAAATCAAGGTCCAACCCATTATCAATGGTGCTTAAGTTCCGTATACTGAGGTATAAAATTTTGCTAACACATCATATACACACAGACAAATAGTCAATTTCTAAAAATGGCTAAATCATGTTTAGGACATCTGAAAACGCGTAAATTCATCTAAAACAGGAAGCCGAAAGTTTTCACGAATCCAATACTTCCTTCTACATCATTTCATATAACAGCGACACGTGCTGGTTGTGGTTAATATGAACAGAATTTAATCAATATATTATCTTACAATTACATTTTACATATGCAACTCGGGGCAATTTTCATCAATAAATGTTGATATACAGACATCCGAGAAACCGCATAATATATTAGCAATGCGCCCTTTTGCGGCTTATACATATCAATTTTTTTTTTTTTTTTTTTTTTTAATAATATAAATCTCACACATCAAGTTTGGCATATTTATATGACATAGAAGCGGAGATATAGCTTCCCCGTAATCGTAAAATATGGAAGAATACGAGCGTCGCCTATCGTCCGGTATGCATCCAAAGTAAATCAGCATTGTTTTATCTAATATCCATCTCACATGCCAAGATTTGGTACGCTTTAGAAACTTAGATGTAATCTTCTCCAAAATGGGATTAAATTGCAACATAGCAGCGCCACCTGTTTGTCGACATGCACTCAAGCCGAGTCAGATCATACATAACGTTTATACTAGTTTAATACACTGTAGATGCTGAGCCTTCTCTAAAATGAGAGGAAATCGCGGCGTGGCAGTCAGTATAACCTGTTGGTTATATAGCCAAAAACTAATCAACACCAATTCAAGCCAAGGTTCAACCAATTAACAAGCTTGATTAAATTAAGTCCATTGGCTCATGAGAAAGAGTGTTCGCACAGTTTTACTAAGACAAAAGACAGATACTTTCTAAGAATGTTAGAATCATTGTTCAGGAAATCACAAAACGTGTAAATTCACCGGAAACGGCAATCGAAAAATTTTCTGAATCTTAAACCTTTTTCTTATATATGCAGAAGATCCATTTTTTAAAATTAAGTAGTTAATTTCAGTTAATAAAATACATTATGTTTTACCTAAGGAACTTCGTTTTTAATTTAGAGCAGACGTAAATCGCAAAAATGGAATTATAAATAAATGATATAAATAAATAAATAAATAAATAAATAAAAGAGATAAATAAATGAGAAAAAAAATTAGAACGTCCATAAATCAAATTCTTTTTTAAATGGCGTATATGTTTAATAGTATAAAATTTCGATCTACCACTCTTTCACTCAATAAGAATTTCTACCACTCTATTGGCTGTTGCCTCTTAGAACGAAAAATATGTCGTCGAGAGTATAGGGAGGCTACATCTATACAAATCACTCTGTCCATAGTTTTATTGAATTTTAAGGAATGGCCAGATTTAACAACTTTCTTCTTTGGAATTTTCAATACAAAAGAGTGTGTGTATAAAATGAAAAAGTGCATAAAAAGTTAGTGAATTTCTGAATACACTCTTGACATCAAAAGAGAATAATCTCTATTTTTTCTCAAACTCCCATTAATCATACCTTTCGAGCGATACCACTTTCAACCCTCTACTCTTAAAACGACAAATTTCACGTTTGTGCAGTAATATACAGATAATGGAAGTTTCAGTGATTATTTTAGACCATTCAGTTCATTGAATTCAATTCAAGATGATATGATGCAATTTTATAGTGAATTTATTTATTTATTTTGAGAGTAAACATTTTATTCAATGCTATTCAATGCATTATTTTAATTACCTTTTTTTTTTTTTTTTTTTTTTAATTTTAGCCTTCAATGCTGCTATTCTTATTCAAAGGTGGTATCGACGCTATTTAGCCAGACAAGAAATAAGCAGAAGGTGTTCTTGGACGATTTTTCAATCACTAGAATACGCAGGAGAACAAGATCAGACAAAAGTAAGTTAGAGGAAATCTTTTTCACTATGATTTTCATAATATATATGTGCATTTTAAATTCACAAAATGAAAATGTGCTTAAGTGGTACATCTTTCATTTTTCCTAAATGGCACATATGTCAGAGAAAAAACTGAAAATTTCAAAATTCATTCAAATCATCTAATTCTTTATTTAACTGAGTTTAAACTGCGTAATTATTTGCACATGAACAAAATTTGAAAAGTATTTTTCAATTTTTCAATATTTTCATATTTGTTAAAAACATGAAAAATATTGTCTCCTTTTTTACTCTAATGCAAAGTTCATTTCCTTGAAAAAAAAAAAAAATCTTCATGCATTTTTTAATTGATTGAAAGCTGTAATTCATCGAATTTGCTTAAAATATTCTAAATTTAGTTTTCCTGGCTCATTTTCAAGAATATATATTTAAATATATATGATTTTAGAAGTATATATATATCTATATTTTATAATTTTAAACACTGTGTCAAATTAATTATTTAATATTTTTACCTAAAAAAATGCAACATATTTTTTGCCATCATTTTGGAAAAGGTTCTTGATTCCAATTTAAAATAGAAGAGGACAGCCATTTAACGGCTTAGATAAAAAGTGATATATTTGCTGCATAACAGGAGAAAATGTGATCCCTTTCATACACACTATAAAAAATGTGGAGTAATATCGCTTCAAAATTGGTGTTGAAATATCCTAAAATTGGGTAAACAAACACTGAATTACGTGTTAACACCGAAACAAGCATTCAAATACATTTTAAATGGTGTAAATTATAATTATATTGTGTCAAACACCACTACTGGTGTATCCTTACACCAGAAATTTTGTGCTTACATGCACTTTCGTGTCTCAGAACACCAGTTTTGGAATTCGTTTGAAAACTGTCTGGTGGCATCATTAGTTTGTTGTTCTGTTTTGAAATGTCATTTTCCCGCCAACATCAATAACTTACAGACGCCCTTTTTAACTTTACATATCCCAGGTATTTATATTCGTACATTATTTTGTTAAATTAAAGTTTAAAAAGTTAAATGAAGTTAAAAATACCTCTGGTATTTGTACTAATGAATTTTAATATTAATATTAATATATATTATAGGTTATTCATGCTTTACTAAGCCTACTTTTATTTCATTCGTAATCGTTTGTTAATAATATTCTATGTGTTTGTGTTTCAGTTAGTAAAGCAGTTGTTTCATAATATTTTTTAATCAGAGAGAGAGTATGTATTATTGATTTATTGTGATACTCATTGAACTTTCTTTTTGAAATAGTTTTAAGGTGTAGTGATAAATATATTTTGAGCTGTCTTTTTCTGATTTTTAAATAATTTTTGCATTCAAATATTTTAAATCAATCTAAAGTGCAGTTCAAACAATCACAATTGTTTTCATAAATTAAATCATATTAAAGCTTGATAAAATTTATTTGTTTTGAACATAAACTATTAACACAGATATACAGTAACCGCCGCTTAATAAAATCACTGGTTAATAAAATCAGCCTCTTAATCTGATCAAATCGCCAGGACCGGAATCAAATCATTACAAACAACTGTTAAAGCCGCCGCTTAATAAAATCAGCATCGCCGGTTAATAAGCTCAAAAATATCTCCTCAGCAGCCAAAAATATCATTTATGCATACAAAAAAGAAAATATATATTTACTTTTCTTTTCTTTTCTTCTTTTTTTAATAGAAAAAGAAATTAAAGCACAACAAATCCTTCGTTATCGCTCATTGTTGAAGATTTTACACTTGCAGCACAATTACAAATTAAACACGCCCCATAACTTATCTCCGTAACAATTTCAAGGAACGTATTCTTCAAAGCGCAGTAATAAAATAGAAATTTGATTTGAATTTTTTTTTCTAATTATTAGAAGGCAATTTCTAGTTCTTATTTTGAAATTACTATCATTCATGATGTTTAAACGGAAAGATTTTAAATTTATAAGAAAAGCGTGAGCTTTTGGTAAAGTAATGATGATTTTCCTCTAACGAAAGAGCACGGGGACTTAGAATGCATTTATTTATATCGAAGAAATAATTAGTTAATTATCTACCAAAAATTAATTAATATTGTTCACTAATTCCATTATTCGTTACCTTTTGAAGTTTCTTTCGAAATTCAGGGAAGTAATACCTTTTCCTTAAGAGCAGGAACGTTCGCCGGATATAAAAATCGGCCGCTTAATAAAATCACTTTGTATCAGAACGAATGTGATTTTAATAAGCGGTGGGAACTGCATATCCACTTACGAATCATAATAAACAAAACTTTGTTTCCTGAATACGGCGGTTGTTTACACTAAAGCAGATGTTTCGATTTTACACATTTTTGTTTGTGATTGATTCAAAGACGGATGCGTGGGTAAATGTAGTTAGTAAATTAACAGCAAACTTCATTTTTAAATGAACGAGAAAGAGATAAACGGGACGTTTTTAAAGCATCTATTAATAAAAATTAAATCTTCTCATGTGCATTTGATACTTATCCATAGATTACTTTAAAATTTACCATACTATTCTAAATCTTTGAAAGTTTTAAATGTTCATAAAAAAAAAATAACTTCTTACTTGAAAAG
Organism: Salticus scenicus; assembly: GCA_963930645.1. Taxonomy (NCBI): domain Eukaryota; kingdom Metazoa; phylum Arthropoda; class Arachnida; order Araneae; family Salticidae; genus Salticus; species Salticus scenicus. The sequence goes on from OZ005651.1 coordinate 164,065,533, forward strand.
TTTCATATTACAGAATACATGCTAATAGATTTGTAAATATAGTTTTATGTATGGCAATAGCAATTTATGACTGCAGTTAAATCATTCGCCTGAATTATTAATAACATGGAATTAATAAACATTGTTCAAATTTTTGCTCTACAATTATTTTATTGTAATTAAACAATTTTTATGCATCTTTCCTATGATTAAAAAAGCATCTGTGATTTTTTTTTTTTTTTTTTTTTTTTTTTACAAAAAAAAAAAAAAAAAAGAATTTGTAATATTTCATATTAAATAAGTTTATTTCATATTTTAAAAGAATATTTTGAAGAACAGCAAGAAAGATGATACAAGTCAAAAATTTGCAAATTTCAATTTACGTAACAAATATGTCTATGGAATACCCCGGCGTGTAAGGAAAGCGTCATATCTCTATTTCGAAATTTGTATAAATTTCAAAATAGAGAGGCAGTTGTGTCAGTTTTCTTGCAGGCTATTCAATGCTTTATCGTTATCTTTAAGTCGATTTTTCTCAAATATTGCGTTTTAGAGTTATGTCACTTTTCTTGGTGGTGTGTAATTCGTTTACTGATTGTTATTCTACAGGTTATGTTTATTTCTAAATCATGTTAGTGTTAGTCTATAGGATTTTAATTTGTGAAATTAGTAGTCCTTGGAATTGAAAAGGTTAGCGAACTCTGTATCTATAATAATATTAGGACTTATATTGAAATGTTAAATCATACTCCATAAACTTTGGCGAAAAAATATAAAAATAGGATCTATTTTAAAAATGCCCGACTAACTTTTAGATATTAAAAAATATAGGTAAAAGAAATTTTCGTAAAACTAATTTTTTGTATCATTTAATAGGTAAACAGGAACATTTTTTGCTTTGCATTTTGTAATAGTTGAAACAATGTTATTATACACCAAACAGGACTTAGTAAAGTATCTTTGTATTTAATTTATTTATGTTTTAATGATATGCGGAAGATATTTCGTCAACCACACTGTTAAAAAAATGCAACTTTCCTGCCAGATATTCTCTGTAATTACAAAAAATACATTTTGTCAACATAATTTTTCCATAATTTACGACTTTTTTCTCAAACTACAGAGAATTTCTGACAGCGAAGTTGCATTTTTTTAACAGTGTACACTGTAAAATATATTTTGTGAAACTGTACACCAAAAATGGTGGCAACTACTTTACAACAAAAATGGTGTAATGAAAAACGTTTTGGTGTAAGGAAACGCCAGTAGTTTTGGATGTTTCCCTACACCAAAATTAAAGGTGTTTTATCACACCAGAAATTCCATTATACCATTTTTGATGTAAAGTAGTTGCCACCATTTTTGGTGTACATTTACACAAAATTTTTTTACAGTGTATAAGAGAATGCATAGAACCTCTCTCTATCTCTCTTTTTCTTAATATTATTAACAAGAAACTGCATCAAAAAGGATTTTTATTACAAATAGCCTTATAATAAAATTATAAATGCCTAAAAAATTTAGATGTGCTTTCTGTATGTGGCAAATATAGCATACAGAAAAGAAAATTTAAAAACATTATTAAATTCAAGAACATTATTAAATAAAATATGGCTAATATTTTGCATTTTACAATATTTTGGAGTAAAAAGTTAGATATCTTTAACATCTTTAAAAAAAAAAAAAAAATCATATAAAACTGATAATTTATTGTTTGATGAAAGAGTGGTAAACCCACTTTCTTTTAAATAGGCGGTCGTTTGTTTATGCTTATTACACTAAATATATTTCAGAGGAATGAAATCTCAGATATGTAATCTAAATTTTAGATATATGACAAAACTATATGTTTACCCTTAAATTTGTTCAAATTTTCAAATGGATATATTTTTCTAATGTAAATTTCCAGTATTTTCAATCATATCTCTCAAAGTTGGAAAGTTTTTTATCTAATCTAGGCATGTTGCATAATATTTATCTCTAATTGTAAAAATTTTTGGATGTCATTAGCGAACAGGTTTTATAAAAAGGAAATTTTGCCAGCTTTTTTTTATACATGTGGCAACGGATATGCTTTTGTTTTAAATTTCTAAATTGTTAATTTACATTGAACTTAGTTCAACATTTAAACGTTTTATATGAACATAGAATCGTTGGGTGAATGCAAATACTTTAACTGATAAAAAACACGATATGAAACGATTTACAGTTAAACAATTGAATTCTCATTTGTTTTGAGAAATGGATTAAAAAGAAATCAATCTTCATTCTAAATCTGTGTGAAAATGACACCGCTAAAAAGTCTAATTTGGTATAATATCCTAACCATTCACAGTAATTATTAACAATGAATGCATTTTCTGCATAAGTAAATACTACCTTGAGTTAATCAAACGTAACTATTGACGTTTCACCCATTTCTAAAATCGATCAAAAACCCAGAAAAATCCTAGACCTACACAATATCTAAGTTATCAGAACCTTCACAAATTTATCCTGCTACTTATATTCTGCAAAAAGAAAAATGATTCTGTTACTTGTATCAAAACGACATGTTTCGTGCAATAAATCATGTAGTTCATATGATAGCGCGTTAAATTAATATTTAATTTCTTATCATTAATTTTACACAAAAAGTTTAAGCTTCATTTAAGACATTTTGTTCACAAAATATAGACATTGTATCGGAAATGCACTGCATTTACGTCATGTTAAATATCGATGTAATAAGTAACACAGACATATTTTTTAACATATGATTTTTAGTTTTCCATAATGCTATCGGTAGTATTCGTGTAAGTTTTCAATATTTTTTTTATACGTTTTTGCATGTTTTGAGGTGTCAGGAATCCAAAAATTACAAAATTGATGTGATTTGCGTCCAAATGTTAATAAGTCTAGTTAAAGAGTTAGTTTAATCTGTGTACACATTATCTCCTGAACAAATGATTGTAAAAATGTCAGACGAGTTTCAAAATATTATCTATAATACTGGCAAGATACTTGTTGATTTGAAACAGTATAATTTGAAAACATCGTAAGGTATTCGAAACTTACGATTTTCACACCATTGGAGAATACTAAAAAAATTTCGCTTAAATGTGCATTAAAATGAATGTATTTTTATCGTAAAGATATCAAATCAACTTTAAAATATCAGTTATGATGCTGGCATGAACATCATTAACCATTAACTGTAAACATTCTACTTTGAAAACTTCGTAAGTTATTCGAAATTTACGAATTTCTTCTCATTAATCAAAACTTCGACAAAACATTCATTTGAGGGATATTTTCACCGCAAAGATACCAGACAATTTTTAAAATATCATTTAAGATAATACTGGCATGGGAGTAATTAACTATGAAAATTACAGTTTGAAAACTTCGTAATTTATTCGAAATTTATGATTTGTTTAAGATGGCAGAATAGGAAAAAATTTCACATAAACGTTGTATAAGAAAAATGTATTCGTCATAAAGATGTCAGACCCTTTTTAAAATAGGGGCCGTGATAGCTTGGTTGATAGAGCGCCAAGCTCATAACTGAAAGTTTGCGGGTTCGATCCTCAAGCTGGACGAAGACCGTCGTGTACATAAATGGTGGCTGGTGCACGTAAAATCCACTGTGACCGCAATTTCCTCCATGTTCCCATCCAAATTATACCTCTAGGGGTCACGGAAGCGCCGAAGCAACCCCTCCGGGAAGGATCAAAATTGTGATGGCAAGCTTACGTATCACACCTAAGAAGACATCTCAGACCGTCGCCAGTTGCGCATAGCTTAGCACTAGTGAGACGTGAAATCCACCCTCGAATCCTTTTAAAATATCATTCATGATATTAGCTTGTGCATCACTGACTATGACTTTCGTAATTAAAAAAAATCGTAAGTTATTCGAAATTTACGATTTCCTTAACATGGTAGAATTTGGCAAAATTCTGCATGAACATCTATCATGAGGAATATTTTTATCATAAAGATGTCAGACCACTTTTAACATATCTATTATAATATTATCCTCACCATAATTGATTATAAATAATTTAATTTGAAAACTTCCTATGTCATTCGAAATTTACTATTTTCTTAGAATGCCAGAATAGAAAAATTATTGTCATAAACTTATATTATGGAAATAATTGCATTGGAAATAATATGACATGGCATCAAAACTAAAATACGAAACTGGCCTTTTAAAAATTAATCAGAAATTAGGATAAGAAATAGTATATGTATCGAATTGAACGGTGTGTAGCCTACTTAGCGGAGCGTTTCAGTATCGTGTCAAGCGATCGACCAAATTCCTTTTTGTTCTAAGTATTGTATATCCAGCAGTATAAATTTATGAGAACGAATACATGGCGGGAAAATAAACAAAGTTCATCTATGCCATTTACTTACTTATTTCATTTTTTTATTCAAGCATTTAAAATTATTTGAGTAATAACAGCTTGGGTAATACTATTAATTGGGAAATACTGATATTTCTACTGCATTTTATGTGCAATAGTTTTAGAAGTTTTTAGCGGAAAAATTGAAAAATTTTAAGGCTATATTTTAAATATAACATTTATTTAAAATTACTGGTTTTATGTTACTTTATTTATTATGCTTATAGGTTCTGAAGTGTATCTAATTTCAAAGAAATTATCCCTTTCGGAAAAGAAAAATATGTATATGAGGAAAATAAATTAGCATTTCATAAAGAGAAGTATATGGTGTGTTTAAATAACAATTTTTAATAGACACAATTATTAAAAAACGTTATTTCATTAATACGGAAAAATATTGGAAAAGGAAGATCTATCTTTCTTCTTTTTTCTCGATTTCATTATTTATAACAATTAAAGCACACATTTTATAAAAAATGCACATAAAATGCGGTACTGGCGCTAAAATTTTCTTATTGCATTTATTACAGAAAACCAATCTTTTCGTATATATATATATTATACATCTATCATATATATACAATATATTAGTATTTAGGGTAACTGTAGTAGTAGTGGACATTTTAAGGACATTTTCTGGCTTTTTTTAGTGTACTGTTCTTAGTTTTAGAGACTGTGTTTAATATCTCAATTAACTCATTCTGTACAGCAATGTACTGCAAAAATTACCAACTAAATAATTTTTATACTCGAAAAATTATTTTTCCAGAGCGCTTAAAATCCAGTAAGCACTTTAAATGCCAGAAGAAGACATCTGTTTTGTTTCAGTTGTGGACACATTTTCTGTTACAGTGGCGAACATTTTTCTTTTCTTCCTTTCACTTTTTTTTTTCTTTTTCGGAAAATGGAGTATAAATTGCGAATTGATTGAAAATGTATATTTAATTTACAACAGGAATATTCTGTTTTATCAATGCGTTAAAAGGAAGAAAAAATATACAATATTTAAAACCAAATATCATATATTAAAATAAAATTATCTCTGAAAAATTATCTAAAGTGTGTCTTAATTTGTAAATAACATTTTAAATGTATCCTTATGTTAAAATTTTATAAAAACTCTTGCTAGTCAATCATTATTTACAGTATTCCTAGAATACTTCGTTTCATTTTCAAAAAAATGCAAATTTCTCCTCAAAATTTGAAAAAAAAAAATTATATATGTATATATATACAGTCGGTAACAAAAGTGTCCGAACACTAGCAAAAATTCCTATGTAAAAAAGGTGTACTTCATACGGTTTTGTTAAATAAATCCTTGTCGAATCCTGTTCATAGTCAGTATAAGAACATGATTCGATAAGGATTTATTCAACAAAACCGTATGAAGTGTACTTTTTTTACATAGGAATTTTTGCTAGTGTTCGGACACTTTTGTTACCGACTGTATATATATATATATATATATATATATATATATATATATAAACATTCCGATCTGATTTTTAGTGAAACGATTTGATATTCAGTTCCCTATTCTGAATTTGGGATAATATTCCTTTGTGTCAACTCATGGTTTACCCCCTCAAATTTAAATGACCCAGTAATTAACACAGCATTGTCAGTAGCATGTATTAATATGATAACATTTTAAATTACCTGTAACGGACACCTATAAATTCGTTATGTTTCAGTATAAAACAAAGATTTCTTACCCCATAAACGAAATTTGCTTCCTTTTTTTAGTTACATGAAAGCTACAAGAAATTAGTTCAAGATAATTATAAGATAAAAAGAACTTTTTATATACCTTGTTTTTAAATTTTATGTTGACTCATATAAACTTGACAATTCCATGTATTAATAAATTGTCCTATCAACTTGAAAGAAAATGATCAAATGCGTAATAAAAAGAGTAATTATAAGAAATTTTCAAACATTTATTAATCGAATAAAAGCATTAAAAGAATGTATTGTCATCGTGTTCTGAGCTATTCTAAAACTTTCAAATGTCTAGCTAGTCGGGAAGTTATAGCTATAGAACTATATTAGCACTTTATCAGAGTGTATAAAATTTTTAAAGGGATAATTACGTCAATTTTTGTGAGATGCATAATTTAATTTTTTACAATTTTTTATTGTTCACGTTTAAGTAAATGTATTTATTTCCCTGTCGAAAGAAAATGAAGTCGTAAATTTTTTGGCAATAGTTAAATTATAAATAAAACTCAAATGGCTAATTTTAAAGCTATTATGAGGTTGTTATTTTCATATTTTATGATTTAATTAAATAAAACAATTATTAATTGAATAAAAGTATTAAAAGAATGCATTGTCATCGTGTTCTGAGCTCTTCTAAAAGTTTCAAATATCTAGCTACTCGGGAAGTTAGTTAAAAATCGATTGCAAGATTTGTAGTGGACAAACAAACAAGAAAACGAGTTAATAAAAACATGGTAATAGGCAGACACAAATCAAATAAAATTTGGTTTACCTTATTCAAAGCTATAAGAAATAACGACAGGTTGAAAAAAAATTCGGACTGTTCGGCTAAATTGTTTTCACTCTAGATTTAATTGCTTGAAATCGTCGTACAGCATATTAAATGTAGATGTTTTAACACCAACTTTGAATGCGAAGCGAACCTGTGCACGAGATAGGATAAATATTTTAAAAGTTTAAATTTTAAAATTTCCCCTACTAGGATAGTGTCAACCACTACTCTAATAGAAGTAAACTACCTTTGCTAGTACACATTTGTTTTATATAAAATTATCTTAGACACTAAAAAAAAAAAAAAAATCTAATATACAAATGAATGAATGAAAAAATCGGTAGATTATTATTTACCAATTTTTAATGTTTTTACGAATAAATAAATGAAATAAAAAATAAACAAATTCAATGATATTTCTAATTAGAAAAATGACATTACGTCTAAGAAACAAATTAATTATTAATTTTTCTTTCTTCTTTTTCTTTTCTTTTTTTTTTTTTTTTTTTTTTTTTTTTTTATTGAGGTTGAGATTTTCAGATTTCTTTTAAATACTTTTATTTATTTCAGTAATTGATCGGTAAATAATAACGAGGTTTATATTCATCGCAAAATCACTTTTTCAAAGATCCTTTTCAATTTTAAAGAACAGAAAATTAAAAGAACTTTCAAATAAAATTATTCAAATAGAACTTCAAAGATCCTTTGTTCGAAAGTTTGCTTAACAAACAAAACTTTTCAGGAGAATCGTTCTTATAATAAAATTATTACAACATTTACATGAATTAGTTTTGACATTTTGGCTCCATTTATTCGATTTTCCATTTAATGGAACAGTTTTATAGACGCAGCTAGATAAAAGGAAGATAACCAGAGACCCATTAATTTAAAAGGAACAACCAAAAAATGCTTTTAAACAATTTTGTTTCTATACAAACAATATTTACGCATAAATAAATTACTAAAACGTTTAAGAAACGGAACTTTTTATGACAATAAATTTAATGGATTTTCCAACTGTAATTACATTCTCGTTTGAATAGAAAAATTAAATAAATAAAATAAGCAGAAAATAAACTAGACTTCTTGCAAAACCTTTAGAAGAGAAAGGGAAAAAATGAATTGAAAAATGTAAGTAATGTAAAGAAAATATTTTTTCTAAAAAATATTTAAGTTTATAAACATAAAAAAGAAATGACAACCGAACATATACATTTCATATGAACAAAAAAAGAAAAAAAAAAATATTCCCTATTCAAATACTTTTAAAGGAATGTTTTCTAACGAACTTACGAAGTTTGCTGCATGAGCAAGTTTTTCTCATAAAAAGAAAACTTATTAAAAAGATATAAATATGAATAAAGTACAGAATTTTATTACGCATTTAAAAAGAGTTAATTGAAATAAATTTCTATGGGACTTAATCTAAATATATTACTTTACATGATACGGTATTCTTCTGTAAATCAAAACAATAATATCCTCAACTACTTTGAGACGCACAAGACACAAAGGAATAAGCTTCGGGATATATTATCTTTTGGATGTACGAATTCTGTGTAAACAATATAATTGATCTATACAGGCGTTGAAGCTTACTATATTTTGAAGAACGTTCATTAAGTTTACTATTAACAAGTAATATTAAAAAAAAATAATAATAAAAATAAAAAATAAAGTCAATTCCTACTTGCTTCACTAAATGCCGAAAGATGTCAATTTTTTGTAAATCAGCAGAATTATTTTTTCCAAGTTTTTTTCGTTAAACGATAAAAAAACCGATAACTTTATTTTAAATTATCATAGATCTGTAGTACAACCATTCGTTTTAAAGGTATTAACGAGATTTTTTCGAAAGATACCCATATTGAAAGTTTACTCCCCGGGGCTACTTCCCCCCCAGGGGGGGGGGGGGGGGCAAGCGATCCTCCCACATGCACACAACTATATTAACGTTAAGTGTCATTCACTACAAGTTTTAAAAAAATGTATTTGAACTTGAGTAGATGAATAAAAAGTATTTTATTAACGATTGAAAATTTGAACAAGATATATAAATATATATAGGGTGTGAACTAGTAAGAATCGAAAAATAAACTGGTACTCGAAACGAAGGATTATGCGACCCCTTTTTGAAGGGGATCACGTAAGGTATTCTGTTCTTGTAAGAGGTTCTGTCAATAATATATTTAAAAAATGCGTCTTTATTCATATTAATTGAGAACAAACTCCTATCAGGTTATCGCAGTAAAACTTCATATCCGGTATATAATAAGTAAAAACGAATGTCATTCTAGTGATTAAAATATTTTTTTTTTTCAAAAATGTATAAATTTAAAGACAAATATTAGACTTTACGGAGTTATCTAGATTAGAACTTGCTAGTTCGCTTTGAATAGGAATGTGGATTTTGTAAATACATTTGTGTACAGTTCAAATCTTAACAATCAAAATTATCATAAACTCATTTTTATTGAAGAAAATTATGTTAAAAAGGTTATAAAGATTTAAGTTATTAAGGATAAAAGATCATGAGAGAAATTTGGAATGTTTGTATAGCTAATTAGATAAACTGAAAAGAACAGATCTTTATGGATTAACCGGCTCATTTCGGAATTCATATTGCCGTTAATGTTTATATATTTGGTTAATCATATTTAATATTCTTGTGTTTGTATAAAAAATTAAGTATTTTCATGTATTTTCAGCTATACAATTTCTTTAACGACCTTATTACTCATCTTTTTGATGCAAATCCATATATAGCCGCATCTGTGACTTACCCGAACCAACTTGCTTTCAAAGGTAAGAACCCAAAATTGCCTCTTTAATGCAATATTTTCTTTCATTCCTAATGTTTTCTTACTTTTAACCACATCTTATCAGACTCCGGTAGTTTTTATTTTGCGAAATTTATAAATATTAGGTGTTAAAATTTTTTACACCATAGATCTAAATTAATATGGTATTTATTTATTTTGTCTAAAATGCATTTATGTTACAGCATTTATTAACATTTTGATTTGACACATTTAGATTCTCTCTCTCTCTTTTTTTTTTTTTTTTTTTTTTGAAAAAAAAAAAAAAAAAAAAAAAAAAAGTAAAATAATCATTGAAATATACACGTAAATTTTCTTATTAAACGAAGTATAATAATTTTCTGTAAATATATATATATATTTTTAAGTGCACATGTCATCAGTATTTCTATAAGAAACAATGACCTAAATTAAAGTTTCAGAAAATTTTTTGAATGTAATAGAAAAAATAAAAATTTTGTTTTATTTCTTAAACAGGAATAGCTTTAATTTTAAAAATTATCAATTCTGCAGTAAAAATGATCAATTCTGAGTTTATCAATTCTGTAATAATATTAAAGGGGTAAAAAAAAATGCACCAAATGTAGCAACAGTGCAAATTTGAATCATAAAAGTGCGTAATAAAAATACATAGAAATCTTCAGAAACATTGCATAAAAAATTTTATTCTCTAGAAAATACGTCTTTAATGCCTCAAATACCTTTAGAGTCTTTTTAAAAAGCAATCTACCATAAAATACTTTTTGAAGATATGTTTCAAAGAAAAATCGAATATAATACAAAATTACTATTCGTGATTTAAAATTTATAATTTCGTAACATTAAAATGCAAAAAATATTATAATATACAGTCGGTAACAAAAATGTCCGAACACAAGCGAAAATTCCTATGTAAAAAAAGTAGAGTTAATACTGTTTTGTTAAATAAATCCTTGTCGAATCATGTTCTTAGACTGACTAAGAACATGATTCGACAAGGATTTCTTTAACAAAACAGTATAAACTCTATTTTTTTTTTTTACATAGGAACTTTTGCTAGTGTTCGGACACTTTTGTTACCGACTGTACTATCACGACAAAAATGTTTAAGCGGTATATAAGAACGCGAAGCTTCAAGTTCAAAATTATTTAACTGTGTAAAATAAATTACTAAAATATCTATAAGTTTTTTAGTACACGATGACCATATTTTTTGCGTATAATCCGCATGTATCAAACTTCAAACATGCGGATTATACGCACGGGTCTGAGGCATGTCTGGTTTTACAGTCTGTAACAAAAGTGTCCGAACACTAGCAAAAATTCCTATGTAAAAAAAGTACACTTTATACGGTATTGTTAAATAAATCCTTATCGAATCATGTTCTTACACTGTCTAAGAACAGGATTCGACAAGGATTTATTCAACAAAACCGTAAGAAGTGTATATTTTTTACATAGGAATTTTTGCTAGTGTTCGGACACTTTTGTTACCGACTGTACATCAGAAACTATAATTTACAGATAATGGTATATTTCTGCGAGACAAAACCAGGTTTAAAAATAGCTTTGTTAATTCAAATTTCCGGAGTGAAACACTTTTACCAAACTTGCGAATTACATGCAGGAAAATACGGTAAGAAAAATTCCTGAAAGCAAAAATACATGTTAATTCTAAAACAATGAAACATAATTCACTTGATACGTTGAAATCGTTTTCACAAGATTTGTTTTAATATTATCTCTCCTTTTTTATCTATCAAATCTCATGAAAGAGTATTATTTTACCAAGACATGTGTATTTTTGTTATTAAAATGAAAGTTAAAAAAGAAAATCATATAAGGAAGTTTAGTTTGTGTAAAAAGAAGATTTAACTAGATACAAGACATGAACTTAAACATGTATTGAAATTTAATGAGACTAAAATATTCAAGAAGCCTTTTAAAGCAGCCAAAGCTGTTTAAGAAATAAAGCATACAGTCATGCTTTGAACAATCGTTAACCTTGAAACATATTTCCTTAATTTATATATATATATATATATATATATATATATATATATATATATATATATATTCAAGTACTTATAAATTGCAAAATTAACTTTAAAAATATCTGCTAATCATCTATTTTATTTAATTAGTATTTTAAAACAGAGTAAAAAGAATTACCTTAAAAATTTCCACCTACAAGAGACCTTTGATTAAAACAAACAAACAATTGTTATACACATTCTTTTATCTTATTGTCGTTTTCCTTTTCCTCCATTTTATTACAACATGGAAGAATAAGAAATTAGAAGAATAAATTTAAACATATCAGCGACTCGTAAACAGAGCAAACAAACAACTATTAATTTTTTCCCCCTAAAAAAAAAGCGTTATTTTTCCCCTTTAAAATGCTGTCTGAACATCGAAATAATTAATATATTGAATATCTAGAGATCGATTTGACAGCAAAATTTTAAATGAGATTCTCGAGACGAATCGACAACTTTGATAAACATATCTCCTTATATTATCTACGATGCGCAGCTAATCAATCGATTCATTAATATTTAAACTAATTCTCAGTTTACGGTTATTGCAAAATCAACTTTTCATGTAGTAAAGTAAATATTTTTCTAATTAAATTTTCTCAGGATAAGTTTTAATGAGTGATAATGAAATAATATTTGGTGTTTACCTTAAAAGTATTTTTTTTTCATTGTTTTAATACTTTATCAATTTCTAGTGTACCAAACAAAAATTATAAAACAATATCCATTATTTATAAGTAAGAATAATAATTATGCATATATACCGGTAATAATTGGGATAGTTTCTAATACCTTTGTACAGATAAGTTGGAATTTAGACAAAAATTCTGTTTAATCCGACACTGATACAATTTGAAAACTTCCAGTCTGTTAAAAAATAGTGCGTATAAGTACTGGTAAATAGCGGCGTGCAAAATGATATAGGAACGAACACTTTTTTCACTAAAACTAGGGGGCTCTGCCCCCTGCTCGCACCACTCACCAACCCCCGAGGGAGGCTTCGCCTTCCCCCTACCCGACTCACTTTACTTATTAGCACATGCAGGGCTCTGCCTGCCTATTCGCTGCTTTCTTTCCCCGAAAAGGAATATTAATAGTGCATATTACAAGACAAAAACAGAAAGTTATTATGGAAATCCTCATATTTAATGTCAAATTGAAATATATAATATTTATATTTTTTTTAATAGAAAGAAATTCATAATATCGATAAAATTTTGCATTACAGCTTTAGTATATGATCCTTTTTATTTATTTTTACAACCTTAGATCCGGACCGCGGTACCCCAGTCGGTAGAGCGTCGAGCTCGTAATTGGAAGACTGAGGTTAGGTTCTCAAGCCGGCCAAAGACCGCCGTGGCTGGTACACGTAAAATATGTCAGGGCTGCAATATCCTCCATGTTCCCATCAAAATTATACCTCTGGGGGCCACTGAAGCGGAGGAGCCATCCCCTCCGTGTAGGACCAAAACTGTGGTGACACATCTCCGGAATATCCCAGGCTGTGGCCAATTATCCATAGCGCAGTACAATGGTGCGACGTCAAACACAACCTACCTAATTATCTACCTACTTAAAACCACGGATCATATTCTAATTTTCCCGTGTAAGAAAATTAATTTTCTAAAAGTAGAAAAAAAAAAAATTACATCCATGGTTTCGGGCCGCGGTACCCTAGTCGGTAAAGTGCCGAGCACGTAATTGGAAGATTGTCGATTCGATACTTGAGTCGGCCAAAGACCGTCGTGTAAAATAATGGTGACTGGTGCACATAAAATCTGTCGTGGGCGCAAAGTTCTCCATGTTTCTATCCGCACTATACATCTGGGGATCACTAAAGCGGGGGTCGGGGGATCCCCTCCGTGAAGGATCAAAATTGTGATGGCCTGTCTCCAGAGCATCTCTAGGGGGCGTCCCAGACCGTCGCCAATTACCCATAGCGCAGAACTGGTGTGACGTTAAATCGAACATACCTACTTACCTACCTACCTACCTAGGTACAACCATGGATCATATTTCAATTTTTCAGTGTAAGATGACTTTCATGAAAGAAGGACAACGTCACTCGGAGAAACTTTTTTCAAAATGGCAAATAGAGTACCTACATAAACTTGTCGTTTTTAGTTAATAACGTCTTTAATTAAAATGATAGAAATTTCTAAGCAGCTGAAATGTCTTCCTTAGAGTATTCGGAACACATTGATACCTCTCATGACGCGAAGGACCCTACCCTTCGCTAGAAGATGCTGTCGCAGACAAAAAAATTTGACGCCAGTGACAGTAACTTTTTTTTAATATATAGAGAAATGCATATAGTATTTCCAATTCATATTTACATAAAATAGAAATATTATATGGATCTAAATAGGCAATATAAGCATGCAAAAAAGATTGAAAATAATTTAAATTGTTGCAACATAACGAATTTCATATTCACTAAAAATTATAAGAACGATACAGATTTTAGTAGATTTTTTAAAATTATTAGGCCTCCTGTGCGGTTAATAATTTCAATAGACGTAGAATACAGATGGATTCGAACTTCCCGAGACGATAAAACACTATATACCACCCCAATAACAAATATCAATGCTATTTTGAGCATTTTGATGAATTTTGTTGGTAGATATTGCTCTTTATGATACCTCAAACGTTCTCCATCAAATTAAGGTCCAGAATGTTAGCTGGTCAATCGATATAGCAATATTATTATCTCCAAACAACTTTTGCGTCTTTTGTAGAGTTAATTGACGCATTATTTTCTCAAAAATTATAATTAAGTCCCTCATCTTTTTTATTCTTGTTCATAAACTGCTTTCTAATGATTTAATAGACGTATGTCTATTTTGAGGACCTACTACAAAAGCAATATTCCTTTTAAATTTCTGAAGAAGAAGAGGTTCAAATTATAACCCCCCTCCCCCCTCATTCTTAACGTTTGAAAAACACGTCTTTTTCCTTTGAAAGCTTATGCCAATAAGAATGTTTGTCGTGCAGACCATCCAAATAAAGCTTCTTTTTATCAATCAAAATTATTTCACACCAATTTATTTCATTTTACGGATGTTCCTCTACAAGCTGAATGCGAGCTTTTAAGGTAATTCTAAAAGGCGAACGCCGACATAGATTTACTCTTGCTAGCTTTTAATTTCTATTCTTATGATTCATACCGATGTTGGTGTTTTTATGGCGCTTCTAATTTATATTGGTGCCAGTACTTTTTTTTGCTACTGTGCGAAAAATCAAACGTCCGGGTCATTTTAAAATAATTCTTGTCCCTCCTGTTGATTTTGCAGTACCTTATGTAGTCGGAATTTGTAAGAAATTAAAAACAACAGTCTTCTAAAGCAGGAGTGGCCAACTGGCGGCCCTGCGCGCCGTGTAGTATTTTGCAGCCCGAAAAGAAATTAACGATATTTAATGTTTGAGAATTTTGGTTAACCATTAATAAATCCGTTCTGAATTGTTGAAGATTAAATACCTTTCAACGATTGCTAAATGAACAAACATCGCACTTAAAAAAAAAATATTAAATCCATTATCCATTCTTTTTATTATAGCTTTTAAAGTATTATAAATTTTTGACGGTTCTATTGTTAATTTATGAATGAAAATAATTTAATATTATTGTATTTAGCTCTAAACCTTCATCCTCTCTTCTCCTGAAAAAAGTATATACATATATGATTCACAAATATATATAAAGCATAGCTGCCAACTTGCACTTTTTTTTTTTAACACGACTTTTTCTTTGCAAAAAATTTCATTATATTTAATTTAATAACAGAAAACTACTAAAACACTTATTAAAATTTCTGTTAAATATTTCCAGTAACAAAAAAAAAAAAAAAAAAAAAAAAAAAAAGTACAATATTTGGCAGCTATGATAAAGAAGAAAATACATACATACGTACATACAGTGCACACGTCAATTTTTACGAAACTTACACGATGAATAATAGACTTTTAAACGGTCCTGTCTGATTAATAGTGTTTCGGGTTGGACAGGACTGTTCTAAAGTTTTATTTTATCAGCAATTCTTTGAAGGGAGAATTCATTGTTATTATAAGTTAAAATTTACCCTTTTTCGATATCGGAGAATATTTATTCTCTCCCCCTCATCCAAATATTTTCTGAACTGAACGAATGGGATCACGAAACCTTTTAAATGCTTTTCTGCAAAAAACAAAAAATATCCACAAATCACGAACCATAATATTGAAATCAGGGGTGCAAGAGTTTCCGTCTCAAGACGGAAAACTTACACCAGTGTATTTTTATCAATAATTTGTATCATACTTGCGCTTTAATTTATTGCGATTGAGCATAATAGAAATTATTGACAAAGAGTGCTGGTGGGAGTCTTTTATTTTGACACACTGAAACTCTTGCACACCTGATTGAAATAACTGCAACGTTCTTTTTATTTTGCCCTTGAGTAAATATTACAAGATACACATTTAAATACACAGTTAAAATATATATGCAATTTTTGTAAACTATTGCTGTAATATTAACAGCAGTTGATAACGGTATTTAATTTTAATAAAAAGACTTGCGAATTTGCACATCTTAGCTATTTGATTTCTGTTGTTTTTGTGCCGTTTCTATCATTTTGCATTCCGCTGTAATATGGATTCAACATAGTGCGAACCTGCATTATTATTTTTTGCCCTTTTACTTATTATTATCGATAAATAAATATGTCAAATTTATCTGAATAAATTATCAGTCTGCAATTATCAGAGAGACATAGTAAAGTAGAAAATAAAATTGGACGTTAGCTTGAAGACATTCATTTTCTTTTCCTTAATTTACCAATATATCGATTTCTCAAAATTAATAACATTAGGTCAAAAATAATGTCAGAATGGTAATTTTATTTGTGGTTATTGAAAATTTTTCTGACATATAGCCAAGTTTTTTTTTTTTTTTTTTTTTTAATACAGGAATTTAATCAAAGTTATGTACAATTTAATGGTCTATTCTTTAAATTGTAATGTAATTCATTTAAAATTACATCATTGAACATTTTTGAATTTACATTAAAATATTACAACAGTAAGGACCACAAACTAAATCCATAGCTACTGGATTTTGAATAACAATCTAAACTAATAATAACTAATTTATGCATGATCGGCAAATAATTCGGAACATCAGAACAGAGCTAATCTTTCACATTTCATTTCACGAAGGTAATTAATTCAAAGAGGTAGAATTAAAAAAAAATTAAATTTGTAATTTGTAACAAATAAATGAATAGTGTGCAAATATTTAATACATTCTGTAATATCTGCACACACACATATGTTGTTCTCTGAGTGTGTGTATGTATACATAACCATTTTTACAAGATATCTATTTTATAGATTTTTTAACATTTTACTACTTTTTTGTCGTTATCAGTAAAGCATATAAATGTAAACGTGGGATCAGGTATTTTAAATTCTGTTTAGTAATTTTAGTTATTTTGCGCATTATGCACTTATTTTAAAGAATTTATTAACCAGTATTTTTTTAAAAACAAATTATTTGTGATAATAATCATATATCACTACGACACCTTTACTTATTCAAAGTAGTTGTTTTTTATTAAACAATTTTATATATTTATTAGTTAATTTGAATGTGTGTAATAATATACGATTTTTGTAAATGATTTTGTTTAACGTCATAAGCTAAATATATATATATATATTGGATTCTGTTAAACTTTCCTGACATATATTTTGATAAAAGAGTTATGCATCATCTCTGTATTATTATCTCTGTATTATTATGAACTAAAAAAAAATGGGCATAATACAGAATGAGATCATTATAAAGAAGCAAAAACTAGTTCAATGTGTTGCATGCATAGATTTTTGCATGTATATAAAAACACAGGCTTTCTAGATTATTGTAACGAATGCATTAGAAGAAATAAAAGCTTTTTAACCCTACTGTTTAATAAATGGATGCGCATGAATTGATACATGGCAGTTCTACTTACCACAAAAATCAGATAAACAAGTTGCTGAATATATAGTAAATTATACACCCACATGACTTTTGAACAAAGGTATGTAACGCTATAAATGTGACGTCTGCACAGAGTAAAATGAAAATGTGTGAATAAGATGAGACTTCCTGTAAAATAATGGAATTTGGAACTCGTTTTTCTTTTATTTGGAATGCAAATGAGGATGTAGGAAAAAGTTAAAATAAAATATTTTTAGAGTCACTGGTTTTGAAGCGGTCGTATTAACATCATTGGAAAATGCAGAATTCAGTTTTAGAATTAAAATTTTCAAAAACTCGACACATAAGTAGAAAAATAACCTGTCTGTTTTACTGAACTAATTCTTCTAAAATTCCCCAAGAAAATCTCGTGTTTTAAGTAAAATCGAGAATTAGATTTTTGATGTCGCATTGCCGATAATTTTTATAACAATGTCAATTATGTTACTAATGAATGAAGAACATGAAATTCTGTTCCCAATATAATTGTGCATTACGGAATCATAAGATTTTATTTACCTATTTATTTATTGAAAATTGAGCGTAAAACACATTCTTTCATACTTATAATGTTTTTACTGATCTGTTTTGAATGCATTCTCATTTATTGGTAAATTAAGTGAGGTTTCATTTTATTATTTTTTCACACTTTTGTTATTATTTTCCTCCCTTTTCTGTTGTAAATACACTCATATAAAATATGATTGATGATGATCTATGTTTCCTTTTATCATAACAACTTTTCTCGTACTACTACTCAATATTTATATTATAAGAACTTTAAATTATTTTTTTCTTCGTTTATTCTAAAAGTAAAAAAAAAAATTATAGGATATAATAGTACACAAAGTAACATTATTTTGCAAAACTATAGGTGTATCTTTTCCACAGCTTCAGTAACTTCGGAAAAAAAATAATAAACACTATTAAAAGTTGTAGATTTTGCGCTTAGTTTTTGCGTTCACTACGAAAATTCTTATTTTATCAAACATAATATTTTTGTATTCATAACAATATCAGTTCTCACAAAAAAATTATTTATTTATTTATTATTTATTTTTTAAATAATAATATTTACCTTATTTAAACTTTATACTTTTTCAAAGAATAATTATACGAAAAAGTGTTTCTTTAAAAGCAGAGAAACACCAAATCTGCAATAACAATTTTTGCTCAAAATTTATATTAACATTCGTCTTATGGTCGTATCATTTCATAAATTTTAGTGTATTAATTATCTGATAAATATTCAGGTGAATCAATTCACTAGTTTAATTGTTATTGCATTGAAAAAACTGCATTTTTGTATTGTCTAGTTAAATGCTCACGGAAAAAAGTAAAAAAGAAAAAATACTCAAAAATGAGTAAAATTGTGTAAAATTTAAGTATGCCATATAACTCAAAATAGCACCGATGCAAGTATACTTAAATTAAAAACTCCCATGTACTTATTACTGAGTACACTGATATGCTCAAAAATTGGCATCGATCATTGTGAATCCTGGAGTTCTAAACATAAATTCTCATTGGTGTATTTTTCCGCAAGACCATGAAATCGCCACAGAATATAGTTCTGGAAATTTGAGGTAATAAATTTTGTGTTTGAACATTTTGTGTTTAAATTTCTAGAAATTCAATAAAAGAATTTCTCTCTCTGTTTTAGTTCAGCATATTTTTAATAAATAATGAAGTGAAGAAATATTTATTTGAAAACATGCGATATTTCATAAATGAGACGAGCATGTTTTCCTTCCTTTTTTAATTTCAAAATGAGTAGGTTGATTTACTCATTTTTGAGCCCTTCATTTTTAACAGAGTTTAAATAAATGCAATAGCATTTCGTTAGAGGAATGGATATGCTTCTAACGAAATTACTAATTAAATAAATAAAATAAAAGTTATAAATAACAACGGTGTGTAGGAAAAAACAAAATATGCTTCTGCACTATTGTGGCACATTTGTTTCTTAACGTAAATTATTAACGTATTATTATTATTATTATTATTATTGTTATTGTTGTTTTTGTTGTTCTTGTTAAATCTTATCGAATTGTTTTAATTTCAATAAAGACAGAGGGTTTGACCTTACATTTTCCAGGCTTCTTTTGAAGGGACACACCTGCTGCGAGGAAGTTTGTATTCTCGGGCAGTCGATTTTATGGATTTCTTATCCACTAAGCAAATCTAAAATACTTTAGCCAGCGCATTAAATCCAATTCTTTTGGATCGGTTGACTTTTTCGGGGTTGATATGGCTAAAAATGTCTAAAAGTACATAAAAACATAAATAAAATATGTCATGTTGACATAAACGACCATATTTGACAATTTGTAAGTAAGACACAAGCTTTACATAAAAGAAAAACAAGTGTGCTCACAATCGTTTTCATGAAGGTGCCCACAACCAGGAATGGCAGCCTTTTTTATAAGGGATTCGGAATTTTCACCGTCGGAAAATTTCGCACTCCGGAAATTTCGCCCGCGGGTGGTGTAAAATATATAAGTGTAATTACAAATAAAAATATAAACATACATGCAGTATTTCCCAAAATATTCCCATGTTTTTATTAACTTGGATTCTTGTTTGTTTGTCAGTTTGTTTGTTTTTGTGTCAAGTACAAATCTTGCAACCGATTTTCTTGCAATCGAACTTCCCTACTAGCTAGACATTGAAACTTTCAAAAAAGCTCAGAACACGGTGAAAAGGCATTTTTTTAATACTTCTAGCCAACTGTTTCGGGTTTCTGCTGCCTTCGGCAGCGTTTATATGATTCAACAGAAAATTTATTTAATTAACTTCCCGACTACCTAGACATTTGAAACTTTCAGAATAGTTCAGAACACGGTGACAATGCATTTTTTAAATACTTTTAGCCAACTGTTTCGGGTCCCTGCTGCCTTCGGCAGCGTTTATATGATTCAACAGAAAATTTATTTAACTAACTTCCCGACTAGCTAGACGTTTGAAACTTTCAGAAAAGCTCAGAACACGGTGACAATATATTTTTTAAATATTTTTGGCAAACTGTTTCGGGTTTCTGCTGCCTTCGTTAGCGTTTATAGGATTCAACAGAAATTTTTTTTAACTAACTTCCCGACTAGCTAGACGTTTGAAACTTTCAGAATAGTTCAGAACACGGCGACAATGCATTTTTTTAAATACTTTTAGCCAACTGCAGAATAGTTCAGAACAGTTCAGAATAGTTTCAGAATAGTTCAGAACACGGTGAAAAGGCATTTTTTTTAAATACTTCCAACCAACTGTTTCGGTTCTCTGCTGCCTTCGGCAGCGTTTATATGATTCAACAGAAAACTTATTTAATTAACTTTCCGACTACCTAGACATTTGAAACTTTCTGAATAGTTCAGAACACGGTGACAATGCATTTTTTAAATACTTTTAGCCAACTGTTTCGGGTCCCTGCTGCCCTCGGCAGCGTTTATATGATTCAACAGAAAATTTATTTAACTCACTTCCCGACTAGCTAGACGTTTGAAACTTTCACAATAGTTCAGAACACGGTGACAATGCATTTTTTTTTAAAATACTTTTAGCCAGCTGTTTCAGGTTTCTGCTGCCTTCGTTAGCGTTTATAGGATTCAACAGAAATTTTTTTTAACTAACTTCCCGACTAGCTAGACGTTTGAAACTTTCAGAATAGTTCAGAACACGGCGACAATGCATTTTTTTAAATACTTTTAGCCAACTGTTTTGGGTCCCTGCTGCCTTCGGCAGCGTTTATATGATTCAACAGAAAATTTATTTAGCTAACTTCCTGACTAGTTAGACATTTGAAACTTTCAGAATAGTTCAAAACACGGTGACAATGCATTTTTTAATACTTTTAGCCAGCTGTTTCAGGTCTCTGCTGCCTTCGTCAGCGTTTATAGGATTTAACAGAAAATTTAACTAAATTTAACTAACTTCCCGACTAGCTAAACATTTGAAACCTTCAGAATAGTTCATAACGCGTCGACAATGCATTTTTTAAATAATTTGAGCCAACTGTTTCGGGTCCTTGCTGACTTCGGCAGCGTTACCAGTACAAATCTTGCAATCGAGTTTTAACTACCTTCCCGTCTAGCTAGATATTTGAAACTCTCAGAAAAGCTCATAATACGGTGACAATGCATTTTTGTAATATTTTTAGGCAACTGTTTCGGGTGTCTGCTGCCTTCGGTAGCGTTTATATGATTCAACAGAAAATTTATTTAAATAACTTCCTGACTAGCTAGACATTTGAAACTTTCACAATAGTTCAGAACACAACGACACTGCAATGTTTTAATACCTTTAGCCAACTGTTTCAGGTCCCTGCTGCCTTCGGTAGCGTTACCAGTACAAATCTTGCAATCGATTTTTAACTAACTTCTCGACTTGCTAGACATTTGAAACTTTCAGAAAATCTCAAAACACGGTGACAATGCATTTTTTAAATATTTTTAACCAACTGTTTCATGTTCCTGCTACCTTCGGCAGCGTTTATATGATTCAACATAAAATGTATTTGATTCCTGTAGTAAAAATGACCATTTCGTTTGATTGTTTCAAGAATATTAATTTTTGTAGCACAAATAAGATATTTATTGAACTGTTTACTGAGAATTAATTTTAAAAGAGTTGCATTCGTCGATTTGAACTTGCTTATTTCATAAAGAATTACTTTCTACACACTAAAATGTCGACAACGTCATTTATCAATACCATTACAGGCTTTATCTATGGGCTGAATATTCATAAATAAAATACATTTGTCGACTAGAACATATTTATCTCTTAAAAAATCAATTTCGAAACGCTAAAATGTTGACAACTTTCGCAACAATAAAATCACGGTCTCTATCTACGGGCTGAATATTCATTAAATAAAGTGCATTCTTCGACAAGAACCTGCTTATGTCTTTACAAATTACTTTTTACACCCAAAAATGTCTTCAACTTTCATAATAATATCATTACTAGCTCTATCATTAGCTTTTTTTTGAAATCGCTATGATGGTAGGTCATATTTAATGGCCAAAACCTTTGTATTCTTGGTCATTATTAATATAACTTTCCTAAATATCTCCAAAACGGAAAATTATATAACGTCCAAAAAGGGAGGTGCACAACTAGATGTTAGAAGAAGCCCATACACCAGTTTGCAACGTTCTATGTACAACCGTTTTTCAGATATGAGAGATACATTACAGGCTCTATCTACGGGCTGAATATTCATTTAAAAAAATGCATTCATTGTCAAGAATCTGCTTATTTCTTTAAGCATAACTTTCTACATGCAAATATGTCTTCAACTTTCATAACAATATCATTATTGGATCTACCATTTGCTTTTTTTGAAATCTCTCTGATGGTAGGTCATATATAATGGCCAAAATCTTTGTATTTTTGGTCATTATGAACATAATTTTCTTAAATATCTCCAAAACTGAAAATCATAGAAAGTCCAAAAAGGGAGGTGCACAACTAGATGTTATAATAAACCTATATACTAATTTACAGCGTTCTACGTCGAACAGTTTTTGAGTTATGCGAGATACTTTACAGGCTCTATCTACGGGCTGAATATTCATTAAATGAAATGTTTTCATTGACAAGAACCTGCTTATGTCTTTAAGCATAACTTTCTACGCGGAAAAATGTCTTCAACTTTCGTAACAATATCATTACTGGCTCTATCATTAGCATTTTTTTTAAATCTCTTTGATGGTAGGTCATATATAATGGCCAAAATCTTTGTATTTTTGGTCATTATGAACATAATTTTCCTAAATATCTCCAGAACGGAAAATCGTAGACAGTTCAAACGTGGAGGTGCACAACTAGTTGCTATAACAAACATATATACCAAATTCCAACGTTCTACGTCCAACCGTTTTTGAGTTATGCGAGATACATACCCATACACACACATACTTACATACAGAAGTCACGAAAATTCGTTGATATCTTTGAAACGAGAACTCGTATTAAAATCAAAGTTGCAAGTGTACAACTAGACATTATAACAGTTACGCATATAAATTTGCAACATTCTACGATCATTCATTTTTGAGCTATGTGAAATTCAAAATCAATTTCGCACATCCGGATTACTACACTCCCTTATACTTTGTATAAGGAAGCAAAAATAGTAGAGTCATTTTTTGAAACATCAATTTCCGAGATCTAAAACGGACCTACCTAAGTAGGATGGCTGTTAATTTTTCTCTAATAACCACGTAATACATGAGAAAGAATATCTAAAATGGATTTATGTAACAATTTTCAAGAAAATCGTTAGAGCCGTTTTGAGATACCAACTTTTACTAAAACTAATGGCGCCGTTCGCGCAATTGGATCACTCTTCACAACACTGTAGACACTGTCAGTTTAATTATTGTCACCCTGTACTTTGAAAAAAACTAATTAAGTCCGTTTAGAGGAAAATGTGTTTTTACTTTCGCTTAAAAATGAATACGCATCGTAAAATTTCATGAGACAAGTCTTGAAAATTTCAACTTTTAAAATAGTGATTACATGCGCTCATTGAAAAAAAATACAATATAATACTTAAATATACTTAATTATTATTTTTTAAACTTAAACCAGAAAAAGTACAAATGTTATATATATATATATATATATATATATATATATATATATATATATATATACCTTTTTTAACTTTATTTGATGTAATTTCAATTTTCTTTTACCAGGGAAGAATCCACTAATGTGTAAGGCAGAAAATGAAGATGAGGATTTGTGGGAAAGTACAAATCCAGATACAGTTAAACTCGAAGACGGTTTCAGAGGATTAAAGATAAAACTTCCGATGAAAGCCGAAACTGTCGTAAAACTTACAGAGTATTATAAATGCCGAAGAGTAAGTATTTTAATGCAGCACAATATATATTTACGGTATATGTTTTTATGAAAAATCTAACAGTTGTAATTACTCCTTAGTTTCGTATTTTAACATTTTCACGCCCACTGACTAAGAACTGTGTCTATGAGCGATTATAACACCACTCTAGACATTACATGACATATATTACAAAATGATATGCAAAAATGATCATATTCTTATTCTTTAAAGAATGTAGAATAAGGGTTTATTATTATTATTATTATTATTATTATTATTATTATTATTATTAAGTGTAGAGCATGGTCATTGCTAAAATACTAAAACATGTAATATTTTTCATAATTTAAAAATTCTGTCAAATTATACAATATTACTAAAGCAACACTTTCCAGAAAATCAAATTTTTAAGAATAGAACTAAACAGTTGGGTTTAAAACTAACTGACTAGTCGAAGATCCCAGGACCTGATAAAATGCCCTATATGGAGGGAGGAGTTTCCTAAGGGATCCTACAAAAACTTGAATTTCGGGGAAAATCCTTAAAATAAAACTGGCTACCAGACTAACGAGTGCACCTGATTTCGAACCCTGCACTTTCTCTTTCTTTGCTTTCCGAGTAGAATCTCTAGGGCGCTGCCATGGATCTTGGTATAAGAGAACAACACCATAGAAAGACAGAAACATAATCTTATAGGCAGAGTAATCCTATAAATAGAGTAAAATTATATGTTAGAAGGCAGAACATTAAAAGTATTGAACTCTAAGCAGTGTGACTGCACAGTGAGAAATCTAATAGTATTTTGGTAGTCATTAATGCTATTTACGTACATATTTACATTAATTACATGAAAGTACTACATGTAAATACCCCGGTAGTTAAATTATGTACTCTGAAATGTTTTGAAATAATTTTCATGAAAATAAGGTTTCCAAGGGAAAAAATTAGATTAATAAACTAATGTTAAAATTAATCCTAAGTAAATTTTTTAGAATTTTTAGACATACTTTTGGAAATAAAGTGAAACATTCATTAATTTTAGAGTATAATATTATTGAAACGTCAATTTTACCCGACAACGAATAATGTTGACAGATATATTAAACAGTTACTGTTATACTATATTAGAGGATCATTTACTATTATTGGTTATAAACATAGCTTGGGATTTTGTAAATTATAGGAAATAATGCATGAAATAATGGTAAATTAATGTTGAAATAATGGCAAATTAATGCTGAAAAATCTTTGAATTTAAATCTTATTTGATGAAAAAATTTGAAACGTAAAATAATTTTCATTTGAAAGTTGAGGGATTTCTTTTACTTGAAAGATATATTTATCAGATAATCACGTAGCAAAGATTTACTTAGAGAAACACTGATTAAGAAATGCGGAACCTTTGAAATTTCAAGAGCCATCTAAAATTTTAAAGTTTATTATCTCCAAAATCAATAAACCGACATCAACAAAATTGTATAAGAGCAATCATATCAATACAAAACTTTTATAGATTTATTTTTGACAAGAAATATTTTAATTTTCATTTTAATCATGAGAACATTTCCCCCTTGATTTCATGTATTATGTTATAAATAAAGCACAATATTCCCGTGTATCATTAATATGCTATAAAGTTTTGTAAAACAACTTATTATGATAAAATGTATAATTTTAAATTTCATTGAACATTAAAAGAATTTTTTCCGTATAAAATAGTTCTTTAACGTGTTTGTTTCTTTTCTTTTTGTAAAATTAATTTAAAATTGTCATTTTTATTAAATCAAACAAAATTTTCGTAAATTTAAAAAATATATTACATATATTGTTAGTTTCATTTAATTAAAATTACTTGATTACTTTTTAATCACGTGAAATACGAACTGTAGCTTTGTTTGATGCCGTAAATAATCATTTGTTTAGGTGAAAAAATAAATCATGCAGTTTCTTTCCGTGAAATATATACAAAAACAAGATTTTCTGATTTCATAACCTAATTCCCATGAAGTGCCTCTGTAATAAATAATAGACATAAATTATATATTTACTACCTTTTATTACTCATCGTTAAATATCAATGCTGAATTTTATAGTCTTATTATTTATAGTTAAGGATTTTTACTTACACCTGCGATACAACGCCCTAAGCTGCAGGGATTACTATTCTGACGTCATAGAATTTTCTTATTTATGAGCTAATAAGATCTTCCATAAAATATGTGCATAATTTAAGAAAAATTTTCGAATCCTCTTCACAAGGTTTGTCTAATCTTTTATGTCTGGATATAACATCAGGGAAGATTAAGTAAAAGAAAAAGTGCATTTGTTTAAACGTACTTACATATACCGACACACATACAACAAAATAAATTTAATTCATAATATCTAAAATTAAATAAATAAAATAATATTTCTAAATTAAAATAAATTTAGCTCATAATTTCTCATCAACAATAATCAAAAGTCATTTGTATTCTTTATTAAGTATTTATTTATTTATTTATTTTTGCTTAAGCGTTTTAGCTAAACCTTTGATATAGTTTATAAAGTTATTTTTAAGAAGATTTGCATTATGAAAATGCTTTGTCACAGTCACATAATGATCTATATCATATTGCATTCATTAATGTTACTGAAACTTGCTAAAAAATAGCATGTAATTCCACTGTAGCCTGCTTTTTCATGACGATAAAGGTGGATGAAACAGTGAGAATTCATTTCAATTTTTAATATATTACATTTATCAAGAATATTTCTCAGGAGATAACTGTAAAATATTTTCAAATAAAAGTAAAGCAAGCCGATAAAACAATTATCTTGAAAATTGTGCTTGAATTTTATGCTTGAAAATGGACATAAAATACAACATATAATACAGCATGTGGAAAAATACATAAATTTAGAAAATATAAATTTACTTCATTCTTCCATAAAGAAATAATTTTATATATTTAATGCAAAATATCGGAAAGAATAAAATATTTTTATTGAAAAAGCTAGTTTTACCTTTCTACCTTGTTTCAGGCTAAATGCTTAATGAAAATGCTTTCTACGATGCCCGTTATATTTTACATTATATCACTTTAACTTTCAAAAATATAAAACAGAAACCTTTAACATATTGTGTCAATTAATTTTCCTAGAAGTCACATCGTCCTATAATTCAAACACCATTATTTTTAATAATAAATTTTACTGTAATTAAGCACCGAATTTCTTCAATTAGG
The DNA here is from genome assembly GCA_963930645.1 of Salticus scenicus. NCBI lineage: Eukaryota > Metazoa > Arthropoda > Arachnida > Araneae > Salticidae > Salticus > Salticus scenicus. The sequence continues at coordinate 164,093,318 of OZ005651.1, forward strand.
TTTAAAAAAATATATATTACTATCAAAATATTGATCCTGAAAACGTAGGATGCTTCGACTCCTATTTTCCTGTCCATTAAACAAAACTTTGTATACTTTTTCAAGAACAGTTAATATGTAGAAACTTTATGTTATTTTAATAGTAAGTTTTCAATAAATAAATAATTTATACTTTGTAACAAAAATTTAATGTGTTATGGCCACCACAAAAATTCCCTCTATAGCTATACAAATACTTATGGCATCCGTCCGTAAGTGGAAAATGTTAGATAATGACTGATAATATTTTGATAAATAAAGATATTATTCTCAGCTCTGAATTACATAGTCATTTCTCTGAAACACGAATTAAACTTATTCGAAATAACTTTAATTTTATTTACACCAATAAAACACTTTCTCACCAGTAGTTTATATTCAAAATCATAAAATCTCCTAATCGTTTATTGCCCATTGCGCAGCAATAGTACGACGCAAAACCCAACAAACTAACCAACCAAACCCTAATTGTATTCAGAAATGTACATGAAAACTGTATTTGATAAATTTATTTAATGTTCTATGTCACTACAGTCCCCAAAACAGTTTAATACACAAAAACTTTAACAGGCACTTTTAAAGTTTGTCTTTGAAATATTATCTTTATATATAGTAAAACTTGTTAATTATCTATTTCTGATAAATTTGAATTTGATTTAAGTTTTATGAATACGGAAACCGGAGTAACAGTTATCAGGATAGACGTGACATACCCTTAAAAATACCTAAATTAGACATTTTAACAATTTTTTAAAAATACGCTATGGTATTCTCGTGAAGATCATCAGAAATTGTAAGTTCTCATATTCATAAAGAACAAATAGTGCACTCAGCCAAATAATATCAATAAAAATGTGCTGATAAAATTATTGAATAACCGATTATTAAATATTACATTTTTTACAAATTTTTCTCAAATTATATCCTATAAATTTTCACTTTTTCCTGAATATATCGTTTGCATTTTTATTCAATTCATAAAACTATAAACAAACTTAAGATGTATTTTCCATTAATTAAACAGACCACTTTACTAATTTTAATGGAACTTTATACTCAAAATTTATCATTTAATGTATTCATTGTACTTTTCAGAGACTTCATGCCAAATATGTATTAACAATAATTCATGGAGCACGAAAACTTCTGAAGTACAAACCAAATATTAATTTTGCTTCCACTGTTCATTCAAAACAAATAACTATATGTGGAGATTTGCATGGAAAGTTGGAAGATCTGCTAACGATATTTTATAAAGTAAGATTTTTCTTATGCTATTTAAGGTTTTAAATAAAAAATGTATTCCTTTTATTAATTTTGCTAAGAGTTTTACTAAGAGTTTTTCTATAAAATACAGTATTTCCATATTACATTGAACGAATTTGGGAGCATTTTTAACTCCTTACGTGTGGATGAAAAATTACGAAATTCGCTTCCCAGTGCCACAATTTTTCACAAAAGCTCGTGTTCACTGTTCCAGAAACATTCCCGTTATGAATCCTTCCACTCCCCACCTTCTCTGAAATAAGTAAATCCTTCAAAAACACTGTCATAGTCGTTTAATTACATTCCAAAGCCGTGAGACTAGTTTCACTGGTAGCAGCGTAACACAAAAAATCGTATTTCGGCAAGACGTGTATATACGCCCGGGGCAGTTAACGCATCGGCATAGCAAGACGAATATTTACGCCTTAAGTTAAGATACAGTTAAGATATTAAAAGAAAAATATTTGAAAAGCCCGCTAAGTATAGATTACATTATTCTAGATAGGAGTAATTATTCAGAATCACAGGACGAATATTGCTTTAGGAGCAAACATTTTTTCTAGCACTCTCTTCAGAACAGATCAAATAGTTGACAATATTTTAAACTTACTATAAAATACTGTATTTCTCATATTACATTGAATGTATTAGGGAGAATTTTTGAAAGAAAAAGTTCGCAACTATAGAGGGCATTATTCTTGATGCATTTAGGAGTAATTGTTCAGAATCATAGCAAGAACGTGTATTGCTGAGGAGTGTGTGAGTATTGCTTTAGGAGCAAATACTTTTTCTAGCAGTCTCGTGAAAGCAGATCGAATATTTGACATTTTTCAAAATTAAAGGTGTGAAATAGAACGAAAAAGGTTTTAAGATTCAAACATTTGTTATACTAATTAAATTCAGTATACAGAATTCTATAAAACTGACGCAATGTACTTTTTTGTGCATTTGAAAATTTTAATGCACAGAATTTCTTAAAGAGTGTTTTCGATAAACATATTTGTCTAGTGTTATTAAAATATGACTACAAAATTAATGAACTTCTTTTAAAACGCTTCGTTTGTCCAGATAGTCTAACAAGAGCTCTTATGTATACCTAATTTAGACTAATTTAGACTTTACAGTTACACAGAAAAAAGAAGGATTCCTTTACAAATAAAAGAAAAAGGATCGATAACTGTTACTTTGAAAGTGGTCCGCAGACTGAATGAAAAAATTTTCGGTATATGCCTATCACGCTACGTTTTCCCCTATTAAGAGTACAGTCAGCAGCAAAAGTATCCGAACACTAGCAATAATCCCTGTCTAAAAAAAGTACACTTAATACTGCTTTGTTAAATAAATCCTTGTCGAGTCACGTTCTTAGTCAGTCTAAGACATGATTCGACAAATATTTATTTAACAAAACAGTATTAAGTGTACTTTTTTGATGTCGGAATTATTGGCTAGTGTTCGGATACTTTTGCTGCCGATTGTAGTTAGTGTACATTGTTAAAAATAAAGGTGACAAATCGGTACCATTTGGCACCCTGGGGTGAAAAGACATTTGGCACCTTAGTGCTTGAAAATGTGGTTTGGGTGTCAATTGACCTCTCACTGGGTGATTAGATCTAATTAAGGTGCCATGCACTAGGTATTGGGCGAAATGAGGCACCCCGCAGATTGATCAGCCGGATCAGTAAAGTTTAATGGCGGCGTACATGAAAATATACAAAAATTTTCACAACAAGAATTTTTTTCTTGCAATCGATGGTAAGTTTACTAATAATTATTCAAGTAAGTTCACTAATGATTATTGTATATTTTACTGTTATTCCCACTGTAATGTATTTCTTTCGTACAAATATTTACCTAGAAATACTTATAAATATTTTCCCTAAGCCTTAAACTTTTACATCCGATACAAAAATTAAGAAAATTGTGTGAAATAAATGACTAATGTGAATAAATGACTAGTAAAGTTATTAATTTTAGTGAAATATTTAGTAAATTAAATAATATAATTAAGGTATTTCATATAATTATACGAACGAAATTAGATTATAATTTTAATTATTTGTTTTTTATTTATATATATTTATTTTTATTGATAAGAACATTATGCATAAAACTAATATCTTAACATTAGATTTATGCATACAAATCCTTCTTACTACCTCAAAATCGTGATATAATTTTACGTAACGGTATTTTTTTACGTTACTTAAGCATGTTTAAGGAGTTTTATAAGTTAAATGAGTTTTATGTGGTTTTTAAACCATTCAGTTTTTAAAATAATGACTACTGAAACATCCTCTTCACCCCCTTTCCCTCCATATTTTTTCTGTAGTAAAAATTTTACATTCATTTACACTTTTAGTTTGTAAGACTGTAAGTAAATTAATTCATGTATTCACTGGATGGAGAAGTGTAAATTACTCAGAAAACGTTTGTTTGTTTGTGGGGGTTAAGGATATTTGACAACACTAGAATCCTAGGTATATGGATGCAATGTCCTCCGTGGGTAGTCTTTCTGAGGGTTTCTAGCCCATATTTACGTGAATTTTGGAGAAAACCATGGAAAACTGCGAACGGCTAAATCTACAAGCGACCTAGGATCGAACCCGGTACTTCCCGTCTACCAGCTTTTAGCGCAGAACCACTCTGCCTCTTGTTGGGCCTACCCAAAGTAAGTAAGTTTAAGGTTAGTAAAACGTGTGTTAAGACAAGTTTTTAGACATTAACCGCAGAAAGTGAGAGGGTTGAACATTAGTTTACTCAAGGTATGTTCAATGTAAGTAAATTCAAAGTGAGTAAAGAGTATTTATAGTTTTTAGCCATTATTTCAGCAAGTAAGGGGGATGAAAAGCACTTCATATTCAAGGTAAGTTCGAGGTAAGAAAATTCAATGTAACTTCACAAGTAAGAATGTAATTTAAATTATTTTAAATATTATACAAAAGAAATTTGATTCTAATTTTAATTCTTTCTTTTCATTTTTTCATTTTGTATTTATTATTATTATTATTATTTTTTATTTATAAGAAGCTTATCATTAGTTTTAAGCATAAAACTTCTTACTACCACAAAAATATGATATATTTTAAATAACTATATCTTTTATTTTACTAATGCATGTTTAAGGATTTTTTGAAGCTAAATTAACTTAAATGAATTTTATGTGGTTCTTAAACTGTCCTATTAAAAAAAAAAAAAAAAAAAAAAAAAAGATTACTAAAACAGTCCGTTCCCTACCCCTTTTTTTCCCTGTAATAATAATTTTACATTCATTTATTTTGTAAGATTGTAAGTAAATTAATTCATCTATGTAGCAACAAGAACCTCTTAATAAAATTGTAAAGTTTATTTTAATGTTTTTAAAGCTATGTGTATAATTCGTAAATATGGAACGATAATCTAAGTTTTGGTAAAAATGGTGCTTATTACTACGAATCCGTTATATATGTTTGTATGACTGTATTTCTCCGATTGTTTAAGCATTTTTTTGAAAGTTTCTATAACTAAATTAAATTAATATATATATATATATATATATATATTTGATTTTTGAATCATTCAGTTAAAGAAAGCTGAGAAAGAAAACTTCACTTTTATAATATAATTTCATAGCTGCCAATATTTTATTTTATTCCGGAGTAATTTTAGCCCCGCTTCTATTTCGCACCATTTATTTTTTTAAAGTAAATTTTTCTTATTTTATCGAAGTTATGTATTGAAGAAAATTTTTCTATAAATAAAGTGGTGCGAAATAAAGGCGGTGCTAAAAGTGCTCCGGAATAAATTAAAATATTGGCAGCTATGTAATTATAATATAATTAAAAAACACTTTTAAAAACACGTCTGAAATACATTTATTAAAAAAGTTAAAATCTTCCAAAGCTTTTCACCCTAACAAATTAAGGCATCATTAGGGATTTAGTTATACACATCATAGAGCAGTTTTATATACATTTTTTGTACCATATGGTCAACAGTTAAGTCCTTACAAAAAACAAAGTCAACTGGAAGCTACACTCAGAAGCTGGAACTATTGTAGTATGAAGAGATGCTACATTTAAAGGCTGGAATTATTGTACGATGAGGATTAATTTTTAAATGTCTCATTTTTAAATGTGATTTTTAAATTTGATTTTCTCCTTTTTAAATGTGATTTTGATCATTTTTAAATGTCTTATAATCCCCAGTAGCACATAACGTTGTTATAACTAATTTTTCACTGTTCAGACTTATTTGCAACGCTATAACAACGTTAAGTGCTACCTGGAATGTTTCATTCATGAATAGCTTCATTTTTATTTAAAATAATGGATTGAAAAGTATATTTCAAATACATTACTTGTCTAAGAAACTTTGAAAAAAATCCTAGAATTGCAGTCAAATTATCTTAATAATTATGATTGGCTCTCTGTCAGAAAGTTTATATTTGCTATCAAAAAAAAGTTTTTAACTAATTTTCTAAATGAATTTAAAAACCAGAGTTGTAATCAACAATTTTCTGATATATTTTTTTATATAATTTTATATCGTGTAAGACAATTTAATCTCAAAATTTCTAAAAAAAACCCTCAAAAATACAATCTAATTCCCAGATAATTATCAATTTTTCAAATCAAATAATTAATAAAATCAGTATCGCATCAATTATTAATGATAAATCTTGCATGTTCCCCATCAATGATTTACATAGTTCTCGCACATTTGAATATCCTATTACTCTTGGTCGATTGTTATTCAACTATAAATCAGTGTCAAAGTAACTTTTCTGCTGATGTATCTTGTAATTGTGATGATCCTTCCTTTGCAAAATATGTTGACAGGAACCATGGACATATTATTACTGGAGATCTTCAATTTGTTAATAACAGTAAATAAAAAAAATATATATATATATGTATTATGGCACAAAATTTAGAATTCCATCAAAAACTAATATTTTACAGATGTTACAGCAATTAACTTTTGATATTGATTTGTTTATCCATAAAATATCCATTTAATTAAAGGAAATTTTTAGTGATTTCGAAAATTAAAACTGAAATAATTAAATATAAATCAAATTTAACTTATTACAGTAAATCCGATCTATTTAAATCTATTAATTAACTCCAACATAACTATATAATTACTTATGTTGATAAATCTCCGAATAATTATGCCATAATATATAAGCAATATTATCCATCTCTTCTTGGTAAAACCATATCTTCGAGTGCTAACTTTCATCCCACCTGTAATGATATTAAAATTAATAATAGAAAAATTCATAGCTTTTATAAATTATTGAAGCTTCCATTTAATAATTTCAACTATCCATATATTGTTCTTATTCCTAAATTTCATAAAAATCCTATTAAATTTAGAACTGTCACTATTGGTTGTAATACATACAACAATACACCCCGCGACAAAAAGATAGGAACAAAGGGGTTTTTCTTTGATTTTTCATAAAATAACGTTATCTAAATTGTGCTTATCATTTATTATTATTATAAAATAACACTATACCTGGACTAATTTTTGTTTTAAGACTAATTTAGAAAAGTTTTAAGACTAAAATATTTCTAATTTAAGACTACACTCCGCGACAAAAAGATAGGAACAAAGGGTTTTTTAAAATTTTTTATAAAATAACATTATCAAAATTGTGCTGATCATTTATTATCATAACAAAATATTATCATATCAAAAACATATTAAATATTTGAATCATATTCAAAATATTCATATTCAAAATAATCATATTCAAAATAAAAAATAAAAAAAAAACTCTTTGTTCCTATCTTTTTGTCGCGTTGTATAGTCTTAAATTAGAAAAATGTTAGTCTTAAAATTATACTAAATTAGTCTTAAAACAAAAATTAGTCCAGGAATAGTGTTATCTAATAATAATAATAAATGATAAGCACAATTTAGATAACGTTATTTTATGAAAAGTCAAAGAAAAACCCTATGTTCCTATCTTTTTGTCGCGGGGTGAATAATGCAAATAAAATCCTCCAAGACATTCTTAAACAGATTTATAACTTAATTAGTAAATCCAACAATTTCTACATGTCTTAAAAATAGCTATCAACTCAATGATAAAGTCCAAACTCTGAACAATGTTACTGATATTAATACATATGATTTTGCTGACTTGTTTAATAATATTAATTTAACCGATCTTCATCAAATCATTTACAACCTTTATGTGCGTTTTAAAAGTGAACTTTCTCTTCCTAAGTACTTTTGTGCAGCTTCATTTAAGACCCTTTTAAATTTTATTATTCATAATAATTTTATTCTACATAATAACACTATTTATATCCAAAAGGTCTGTATCCCACAAGGTGGAAGTAGCTCCAGTTTGTTAGCTGACTTATATCTTTACCATTATGAACAAAGTTTGCGTAATGAAAATGTCATTTTCTACAGATACATGGATGACATTATAATTTTGTATGTTAATAATTATACTCCATCTTCATTAAAATTTCAATATCCCTCTCACCTTACTTTAACTCATAATTTTATTAACAATAATTGCATTATATTTTTAGACTTAAAAATTAAACTTAATGGAGGTAAAATATCTACTGATCTATATAAAAAAAAAAGATTTTTGTTTTAAAGTAAATTTATTTACACATTTTAATTATTGTCTTCATTTATCTGTGTACAGAAATATCATTCTAAATCACCTATTTGGCATACATAGACTTTGTTCTTCTAAGTAGAAAAACAAAAACATTAATCATTTAATTAAAACTGCTTCTGGTATGGGTTATCCCAAGCGATTTATTTATTCTATTATCTATCAATGAATGTCACTGTCTAACAAAAAAAAAGTGTAATGTTTATTAATAAATAAATAAATAAATAAAATATATAAAAAATGTGTAGGATGGGAGGGAAGATATTTAATTAAGGAGGAAGGGTGGTGTGTATGTCTGGCTGTTTGGGAGCGTTGATGAAATTAATTAAAAATAATAGGAAGTATTATTGCAATTGCAGGTTACATCCCCTTTTTTTTTCTGGTTGATATTATGAAAGATTCAACTCTTCATACTTAAAATTTGTTTAATTATTCACACTTAAGATTTCATTCCATGCATAATCAAATTTGGTGATTTCATTGATTTTAATAAATTCTAAAGATTAAATAAAAAATCTATTTAAAATTAAAAAAAAATTAATTAATTATTTTAATTTAATTAAAAACAATAATAATAATAATAATAATAATAATAATAATTAATTCACCAATAATCATAATGTCTAAATCATGACATGTTGACCTTTGGATGAGATTGCTTAAGACTAAACATTAAGCTAAACTACAGTAAACATTAGTTAAATCGTACACTTTCTGTATTTACTTAATAGTAAATCTCGTTTTTTCACGTAAGATGGCGCTTGCTCACGTTAAGTTGAAAGTTAAATATAAACTGAAATTTAAAATGATTAACGTTAAAATTAAATAACCCTTTTAAAAATCACCTTAAAATGTAGTTATTAGCTTTTAAAGAGTAATACTATCACTTAATGCATTCAATTATTGCATTTCAGTAGCACCTAAATCGATTAATCGTTTCTTTACCTTTAATCTTTTCTTTTTACTAATGTTCGTTTGGCAACCTGTTTATTTCTACTACCTCTGTATGTATCGTTTAACATGTGGATTTCTTAAAAATACTTATTCCTTATATCAATTTTGGTTTGTGTTATTGTTTAATCTAATCTTCTTTTTTTATTTTGTTTTGTTGCAAGATAGAGACTTGAGCTGTATATTGGCTTGAATTAGCTATACAGTTTTCCGAAATCTTGTACTCTGCTGATAGAAATGGAAGTTTCCTGATGGGTGAACATTTCTATTTTTCAGCATTAAAAATAGATTTCCAATGCGCCCCGCCAAGAGTTTTGGGTTGGACAGAACTGATCTATAAGACCACACAAAAAAATATGAATATGTTATCCTGTATAAACAGAAATAGCTATATTGTTTTCTGCATTTTCCTTCAAAACTAACTTATTACAATTTCTAGTACAAAAAATCTATACTTTCTTCATAGGATCACATAAAAGTACGCTACATACAATACATTCTATCAACATATTTGATTTAGTATTGTGTAATACAGCTGAAATAAATATTAATATATTATATAAAACATATAAATTACTGCATATAAAGTGTGATTTTTTTTTTCTTTAATTGTTGAAAATTCGCTTTCAAATGCGTTAATTCTTTTGCAGGAAATTCAAATTTTAGTATTTAATGTAATTTATAAAAAAAAATAATTAGCTAATATAAAATTAAAAAAAAAATATTTGATTTATTTAACTGTTTATGGACGTGTATTTTTGGAATTGCACTTATAAAGTTTTTTTTTTTTTTTTTTTTCATTAAAGAAGAAAAAAAAAAACTTCAGCGTAAGATTAAACATTGAAGATCTATTGCTAATAAATCGGAATAACTGTAAATATTTTATTCATAATACACAGTTAACAAGGTTAAATTTTAAATTTAAAGTTTGTTATGTACCTGCATACTACTTTCGCACCTAAATATTTGTACATATACCACCAGTAACCATACAAAAATATGTAAAGATACAGTAGAACATTTCTTAATCTTTTTTAAAAGTGTTTATAATATATGCGCGAAGCGCGATTTCTGTGTTGTTTCCTTTTCTTTCAGTACATTATTAGTTATAAAAATTATTTGCATAATTTTGCACAATATAATGCATGGAACAAATATAGATAACACTAAACGCTTTGGCTTTAAGCTTTAATTTGGTCCGTACACTGAGAAAAAATTCTGTAACTAACATCTCGAATCTAGATTGTGGCTCTAGTAAAAACAGTTCCATATTATCCTTATAAATTCTAGTCCCCTTTGAAAGCGAGTTCTAGAAACCCCTATTAGAACTTTAGAGCGATTGTCTATATTATCGAGGTCAAACTTATTTAAAATTCTCTGCAAATAAATGTGAATACAAGAGGCGAGTTTTAGCAACTATAATCTTGGTTTATGACCTAATTCTAGAAAATCAAGCGAGAATTTCTCGCAATTCAAAGAATTCAAAATATTCAGAATATTGTTTCACCATCTAGAAATGTATAGACTAGAAATTCTAGATCAATTCGTCTATTCAGCTTATTGGCGTACTTAATACGCATAACTCGGAAATCTATATTTCTAGTTTAGGGATTTAGAAACTGACTATTTATTCGTTCTAGATGAAATCGGTATGTTTTTTTTCCTCAATGTAAAGCATAATAAAAATTACGTTTGCTTTTTCTTATGTGGAAATAAGTGTTTTAAGTATCACACATTATTCTAGTAAATATATATTTGTATTTTTTTTTTTTTTTTTTTTTTTTAATGCATTTCAGAATGGTCTACCCTCTAGAGATAGTCCTTACGTTTTCAATGGGGATTTTGTGGACAGAGGATCACAATCTGTTGAAATTTTGATGTTACTTTTGTCTTGCTTCATAGTATGGCCAGATTCTGTCTTCCTAAATAGGGGAAACCATGAAGATTTCAGTATGAATATTAGGTACGTAAAGAAATATTTTACTATATTACAATAAAACTTATTAAAGTATATTACATCTTTAATATATATATATATATATATATATAATAAGTATTTTTAAATAATATTTTTTTGTATATAATGTAATTGTGATAAGAAATCAAATATTTAACCCTACAAGGCACCCGGTTCCATATGTGGAACACCGACTTTAATCGTTCCTATAGCTATAAAACTATTAGTAGCGACATCTCTTGACATCTTGATAGAAGCTACTGACATTTAGCAATGTAGTAATAAGAATCTTTACCTAAAGATGTCGTTCGTGTTTTTTTTATAGTGCACTCAGTGTGTAATTTGAATGAAAGTGATACGTTAGCCGTTTATCGGAATTCAAAAATAAAAAAAGAATAGTTACTGAACAGTTTTGACTCGAAAAAAAAAAAAAAAATACTGTGTGTTATAACGAAATGTATATTTTGCAGAGGTAAGTTGTTTTTTTATATTACAATAGTAAACGTATTAGTAAATCATATTTTTATGTATGTTCCACATACGGTACGTTGAGCTAAAAAGTTGATTTTTTCGTAAAATATGGTTTTATTTTTATTTTTATAAGTTTTCCCTATCTTCTGATCACTAACTACAACCTATATATTTTTGTCGCGCACTAAAAAAAAAATTGAGCCTTGTAGGGTTAAGTTTATGATTAGAAATAAAACTCTGAAATTCCGTTCAACACTATCTGAATTGAAATATTGTGTTTTATATATCAATATCAATATAAAAAAAAATGTTTCATACAATTATGTTAAAATTACAATCAATAGATTTTTTAAATTTTAAACTGGTGTAATGAAATTTATTATTTAAATATTTAAAGGATTCATTTCGATTGAATTCATTTGAACTGTTTCGACTTTAGATTATCTACGTTTTACTACATCATGCTCTACAAATGACCTAGCAATTCTATTCTCAAAGCTAGTACACAGGAGATGCCAGATTCAAATCTGAGTCGTGTTAGTCGGCATAGCTCTTCGGAATTTTCTGTGTAATTTTTTTCTGAAATTTAGGTGAAGGCGTTTTAAGAAATTATAGAAAGACCAATCACGAAGAGCATTCCACCCAGGACTACGTCCCACCTTCAGACAATTGGCATCATTCCATACTTCACTACTGCATTATATTTTTCAAGTGTAGTTCGATTTCAGTATTTCATAAAATCTGAACCGTTACTAGTTTCTCCTTTTAAAGCCCAAACAAAAACGTAAATTTTGAGTCGAATAACCAATAAGACAATTGAAATAATTCGATAGTTTTATATATATATATATATATATATAATAAATGGATGAGCAGTGAAATTTTTAAGCTTAAATCCGCTTAAACCATTTAAATTTAAGAGAGATTTGAGAGTAAATAATCGTAAATTAGGATTTAATGAAAATTAGGAGTCCAATCGGGAAACTTTATTACTTTTTCTTTGAAAAATGCTTGCTGGCTATAACTAGAAAAAACGATTCCGGTGAATGTCACTTTTGTACGTACAGATTTAATACATAGCTGCCAATATTTTAATTTATTCCGAAGTACTTTTAGCTCCGCCTTTATTTCGCACTACTTTATTTATAGAAAAATTTTCTTCAATACATAACTTCGATAAAATAAGAAAAATTTACTTATAAAAAATAAATGGCGCGAAATAGAGGCGGGGCTAAAATTACTCCGGAATAAATTAAAATATTGGCAGCTATGTTAATATTAACAAATAAATACAAATATTCAAAACTATTAATTAATACTGGTTTATAAAAAAAAAAACGTAAAATACTATTCATTGATCAATAAAAATAGCCAGTAGAGATTAATGTATTAGATTATACAGTTTTATGAATTTTTAAATGAACTGTTATGAGATGACACCAATATGACCTAAACAAAGAAAAAAAAAGTGGTAGTTTTTAAAATAGTGAACAAATAATGTATACAAATAATAATATAAGTTCATTCAAAATACATTATAAGTTTTTTTTATACTAGAAAATTCTGGAAAGGATGTTTATTTTTTACTTATTCTACTCCAAAAAAAGTTTTGAATTAAAATAAAAAGTTTTCAGCATTGGTTGTAGCTCCAGAACCATTAAGTAAATAAATGATTTTAGAATACGAACTAATTTAACAAAAAGAACTATATTTGCTAGCAGTAGTTAATACTAAACATATATATTTCATATAAAAAATATTTAGTATTTCACAAAGGAGTTGAAAATATTAACTAAGACTAGTTTTCTTTGATGGTTTAAAAATATTATTACTGTAACTGACCACTCTTAACTCACTTCTCCCAAAAATGTCTAACTTTTGAAACACAAACGTTCAAAAAAAAAAAAAAAAAAAAAATCAAACGTTCTTAGAGATCGATTGACAAATTAACCTGATGCAACACCATTTTGGTTGCCTCTCTAGATATTCTTATTTATTTATTCATTTTATATGTAATTATTTTTTCCCTTTTTGTTCCCAAATGTTATATCATTGTATTTGTTAACTGTGCTTTGTGATTAAATTTTAATGTGAAGAATAAGAAACGTGATAATTTATTTTTATGACCCTGGAACTAACATTACCTATTAAAATGAACATATATATATATATATATATATATATATTCTTATTAATTTTTAAATATATTCATAGAAATAAGATGTCTGGCTCATCATTGACGCCTAATAATTTTATAATATGAATTTCACATGAAAAACAAAACATTTGTTTAATCGTAAGTTAACCCATTTTTAGCCAAACTTATATTTTTATTTTTTTTCCCATACAACTCTTTAACGTAATATGTTCTTTATTATTTTCTAGTAAATCATCTAGTGAAGTTTTTTTTTTTTTTTTTTTTGTATGATACATTTAGATAGATCGTGGCTCGCTGCCAGCTTGATTTTAATTAAAAAAAAAAAAAAAGAAAAGAAAAGAAAAGAAAAAGAAAGCTTGGAAAACAGTCAATACATTTGATGCTTATTGCGTCCTGTGTACAGGACTGTGGCTAAATATGGGTTAAAACAGCTATTTATTTCTATTTCAATAATTTTAAACTATTTGTTTCAAGTAAAATATTGACTTTAAGCTGTTCAAAATTCAAAAATTATTTGTAAAGTTAGTCGATTATTTTTAATATTCAACATAAAAGATTTTGTTGTAATTAAATCGTTCATGGACTACAATGGTAATACAACTCAAAATATCACGTTTTTATGTAAGTTGGGTTTAAAGTTTTCATTGATATTGAAATAAGTGCAATATGCTTTAATTTTAACATGCATTACGGTGTGCATATTGAATTATGAGATGTGCCAGTACTGCTGCAGTAAAGGAAGTATTTTTCACATTGAGATCTGTACTTAGTTCTAAAATCTTATATTTTGAGTTATGCCCCTATTGTAGCCCATTAGCGGAATACACATTTCGTTATGCACTGCAAAGTAATTGTGAGATGAATAAATAAATAAAATACATAACCATTTTAAAACATAAAAGAAAAGCATTAGTTATCTTTTAATTATGTTCTTAAAATATTTTGACAGGTTATATCGCAAAATTCATGCTTAATTCTAACTATATTTTTATGCTTCTCATCAATATATACATATAATTAAAAAATTATTTTTAAATTAAATTAAATTATATAATTAATTACAAATCCCAGACAATAGCTAAATATAACAAAACTAATCGACAGTTAAATTATCTGGAAAAATAATTTTTATGCATTATTTTATATAAAAGATATTAGTTTTCACAAAAATATATGTTATGTGTACCGAAAAGTTCTGTTGCTTTGAATTAAAAAGTTAACACCGGGAATTTATGTTGTATAATATTTATGTAACTGATAAGAATATAGTTGGCAAAGTGTCATAAAAATATTGCTAAACAAACTTTTCTGGCGTCATTTTTTTTATTCATAGCGACAGATCGGCCTGGTACACCTAATGAATTTAAAATTACATTCATAAAATATTTTTAAGAATAGCGGGTTTTCTTCTATTAGAACATTGTTACAATCTTCTTTTAACTTTAAATTATTAAAAATTTGTAGATATGAGGTTTGAATTTGAATATGTTCTTTTAAATTTAATGTCAATTATACTTAACTGCTGAAAAGCTCCTGAAGAGCATTCATTTACGGTCACGTCACGATTTCTATGATTGCATCCAGAATATAAATTGAAAGATTGTATAAAAAATGCATCACGATGTACCAACATCTCGTTTACTTCCTACATATACAACGCTACACGCATAAAAAGTGACAAAACTTATTATAGCATCATGTTAATTGCAGTCAGATTAGTGTTTCGAGTTACTTTGACTTCCTCTTTGCTTCACGATTAACGCGTGCGTGCACGAAAACCTTGAAAACAGTAGCAAACTTTCCAAAAATTTGAAAGTTCAAAATGCATAACATATCGTACTGTCGGGCAATTACACCAGGCAATAGTAAATCTTAACTTTATATGCTTATAAATATACGTGCGTATAACAAAAATTTATATTTGTTAAAAGTTTTCTTAAGTACTATATCAGTTCTATATTATTTTTCTCTTATTTATATAAGGTAAGAAAATAAGTTTTAAAAAACTGTAGGTGTTGTTTGAAAATTTTTTTCTGTAACTTTCATCTGTCAAAATTGCTTCAATTCTGGAGTAATTTTGGCAAAGCCATTTAATTTTCTATTGTATATGCATTGTACCTGCTGTCGCAAGAAAACTTACTTCAGCAGTGTTATTATAATTGGTTTTAATTTATCTTCAATCTTTTCAGTTCATTATTATTTTTCTGGTAAAAATCTGACAGCAGATTTATTTTTGTATATTTATACTTCCACTGCAAAAGCTACTACAATTTATTTGAAGTTACTTGTTTTTCATCAGAAAAGTATCCTGAAATTCCACAATTTTTTACAAAGATTCGCATTAATCCATAATAAATCAGAATAACACAATATAATTTCGTAATTGCTTCCACTCTAGTTTAATTTTTACATTCTTCCTGCCATAGAAAGCTGCCATAATTGATGTTTTTTTACATAATTGCCACCTAGCATAAGAAAATGAAACATCTATGGCCTTCCCTGATAAAATTAAATAATTGATTGGTCTTATCATTTATTTTTTTTATTAAGTAGTAAGAAGCCTGGTAATACAATCTGCTTAAATAAAATAACATTTTTTGAAAAAAAAATTAATTTAAAATTTATCACCAGGCAAATTTTTATGAACTCTTTGGCCGACGGGTTGAAAAAAAGAAAAATATTAACCTAAAACTCTTTAAACCCGTTTCATTTAACAATCCTCTTTGCTTCTTGTACATATTATGCTAAAGTAACACATTATACTCAAATGAGCTACGAAACTGAAACACATAAAAATTACATGATCTTGCCAGAATCGAACGACATTATTCATAAATTGCATTTGTTTAGATATTTCTATAAAATCATGAACTTGCAATTTTATTTTTAGAATTCTTTGATGAGAAATCTCTTTTGCATGCAAAAGAGAGAGAGAGAGAGAGAGAGTCTTTTTACATTATTTGTTTATAGGGGAAAAAATGTACGTATGAAAAATTTAAAGAAAAAATTTCTAATGGAAAAATTTCTCAGTTATTCCACTTTTTTAAAGGAATGGGGGACGAATTTAAAGAGTGCAAAAATGATTTGCATGCTATAGTTCTTGTATATGCTACACATGATATGGATGTAGCTATTCCGCTTGAAAAACTCGCCAAATCGTGCTACGGAATATACCTGAGCGACACCATCAACTCGTTAACAAGGGTCGCAGTCTCCGCCTTCTTTTTTTTCAGGATAATTCGAGAAAAGATAAATTTATGCTTCTTTTGCTACCATTATTTTTATACAAAATTTTCTCCACTGTTTAATCACGACATATTATTTTTAAAATATAATACATGTTTCTCTAAAAAAAAAACGGTGGCAAAAGAAACGAAAATTTCTCACTCTTGAAAGTGTCCTGAAAAAAAAAAAAAAAAAAAAAAAAAAAACAGAGACTACGACACCTGCGTTAACACTTTCGCGACCGCATGTTTTTGTCTTTTTGACAAAAAGGTCCGCCTGTGGGCGTTATTCTCCCAAGTTACAATATTTCAGAACAAAATTTTCTATATTCAGATTCGTATTACAAATGGTTATACATTATAAATATATTCTTTCTAATCAATATTTGTATCCATAGTATATTGATTGTACAAATATGAATATTGTGCATATTTTTAAGAAATAAATGACATTGAAATTGCAAAAGAAACGCCCGCTGGTGGATTTACAGATTTCCGAATGACGTGAATCTACGTCAGCGGTCGCGAAAGTGTTAATATTAACTCCCAACTGAAGATTCACATAACATATCTAATCATGGTCGGACGTGGCCTGCAAACGAACACATCTACGACGTTCAGTCTTAACCTTTCGTCAAGATGTGTGTACACCTCATACGCTAACGAAACCTGTATTGAGACGTCATCACGCAATTAAATACTTCCCACATCAGAACGTTGTTTGGTTTCAGTTTGTGCGGAGGTTCTCTTTTTACGGGTATAGTAAATGTACTTGAATAGTTTTCAAGTGAGTATTTAGATATTTAGCTTAAAGTAATAAGTAAACACTTAACTGGTTAAGCACGTCGGAAGGGAAAAATCTTTTTTCTGCAAGTTTACGTACACTGTCAAAAAAAAGTCCTGTTTGTTACCAGAAATTTTCTGTAATTCAGAAAATTACGTTCTATCAACGGAAAAATTACGTTGGTAGCACGTATTTTTCTGAATTACAGAAAATTTCTGGCAGCAAACAGGACTTTTTTTTTTTTGACAGTGTAGCAAACTGGCAGTGTTGCCAGATCAGGCAGATTTTTTATTCAATAATCACCAATAATTTTTAATTGTAACGTTTGCGTAATTACTTCGAAGATTGATAGTCTATTACGTATGTCAAATATTATATCTTAAAATTATTGGTGATTATTGATTAAAAAATCCGCCAAATCTGGCAATACGGCTGGCAAACATCATGTGATAGAGAACTGCTCAGATAATACCTTTGATAAAGACACCGTCCATTCTACATACAGTGGTGGAAGTTTGCAATTTTTACTGAAAGTTTTTAAAATAAAAATTAATTCAAAATCCTCATCATTATTTTGTTAAGTTTTATTATTATTATGATTATTTAACTTACTTTATAATATTACCAATGGAAAAGCAATAAACAAAATGCTGCTTTACTTTATTCTTATCCTCATATTGATCTATTTATAATTGCTATTGAGGTTCTGAGCAAAAATTTATTTTTATAATAGTGCCTGTGCGCATGTTCATTGCGCATTGAATAAATTTTTATACATTCTATCATAAAACTGGCTTTTTTCTGTTTGAATTTTAAGGCTCTAAATCTTTGTTTCATTTCCTAAGGAAAACATATCATTTGTATTATTTATTTTTCAAAAACTTTGCTTCTGAAAAAAAAATCAACGTATATATATATTAGGACAGTAAATTGAGAATAATAAATAATGAAGATGTAGGTGATGGGTTACATACTCTGTTTATTTCATATATAACATTGATTTTATGTTTTTTATGTATGCATTTTTACCTTCTTGCTTACTCTTTTATTTTACCACTGAATACAAGAAAAGAACACAAAACGATCGAGAGACGTAGCTAAATGTTTAATTTCCAAAATAACTGCATCAAAGGTACGTTATTGATACTTTTACAAAACATAACGTAAAGCTAGAAGAGTTTGTGTACAATTCAACGAACCCATATAAAAAATTGAAATATTAATCTTTTGCTAAACTATTGGTAAATAATTTTGAATTGATCATTCTTGCATGCATTTCCATTATTATTTTGTTGTTATGTCATAATTTAAAACAATAGTTGTAATAAAACCAAGAGAACTATTTTGCGCAATCTCTCCTTACGGGGTAGGAGTGACAACGCACATGGGTAGGAGGGATTGCGCTTAATTATAACTTCAATTATATCGTAAATAATAATAATTCCCTTAAATAACATTTTTGTAAGGTGTTTATAAACGAACATTCTTGTATTGAGAGTGGATATTTAAATTTAATAATTAAAATATCAGAAAAATGAAAGAAATTTAAAATGAGTTACAAAAATTTATTTAAAGAAAAAATATTAAAGTATCAGGGAAAAAAAAAAAAAAAAAAAAACTAAACCAGATAGATTGCAAAATAACATAAAGTTACAAGATAACACGTTTAACTTAAAGTTAGTATATTTCCTATTCAGCCTGAATGGTTTCTTGTTTGTTGACCGAATCTGTCCACAATCATTGTACCTATTGTTGTACATAGTGAAGTTATCGTGCAACCACCTGTCACATGTGAACCTGTTCTAGACGGATTGCACACCGTCTGTGGAATGCATTTCCGAGCAGTGTTGCCAGATCTGGAGGATTTTTTATACAAAAATCCCCAATAATTTTAAAAAGTGATATTTTACATACATAGACCATTAATCTTCGAAGTGATTAGGCAGACGTTACAATTAAATAATTACAAGATAAAAAGAACTTTTTATGTACCATGTTTTTAAATTTTCTCTTGAATCATATAAACGCTACCGAAGGCAGCGGGAGCCCGGAACAGTTGGCTAAAAGTATTTGAAAAAAATCATTGTTATCATGTTTTGAGCTACTATAAAAGTTTCAAATGGCTAGCTAGCTATCCGGGAAATTAGTTAAAAATCGGTTGCAAGCTTTGTACTGGTAACGCTGCCGAAAGCAGCAGGGACCCGAAACAGTTGGTTAAAAGTATTTAAAAAATGCATTTTCACCGTATTCTGAACTATTCTGAAAGTTACAAATGTCTAGCTAGTCAGGAAGTTAGTTAAATAAATTTTCTGTTGAATGATATAAACGCTGCCGAAAGCAGTAGGGACCTGAAACAATTGACTAAAAGTATTAAAGAAATGTATTGTCACAGTTTTCTGAGCTATCCTGAAAGTTTCAAATGTCTAGCTAGTCAGGACGTTAGTTAATAATCGATTGCAAACTTTGTACTGGTAACGCTGCCGAAGGCAGCGGAAACCCGAAACAGTTGGCTAAAAGTATTTTTAAAAAATGCATTTTCACCGTATTCTGAACTATTCTGGAAGTTTCAAATGTCTAGCTAGAAGGGAAGTTAGTTAAATACATTTTCTGTCGAATCATATAAACGATGCCGAAAGCAGTAGGGACCTGAAACAGTTGACTAAAAGTGTTAAAAAAATGTATTGTCACCGTGTTTTGAGCTATCCTGAAAGTTTCAAATGTCTAGCTAGTCGGAAAGTTAGTTAAAAACCGATTGCAAGATTTGTTCTGGACAAACAAACAAACAAACAAGAATCGAAGTTAATAAAAACATGATAAAATTATTGGTGATTATTGAATAAAAATTCCGCCAGATCTGACAACACTTTTTCCGAGTAAAAAAAAAAAAAAAAGTAGCAATGTTATATGGCCAGTCCCGCCCGTTTTTAAGCTCAAAATCCATCCACCATTTATTAAAGTTCGATTTTTCCCTCAAAATGTCTCACAGAAAAATGTTCAAAACACAAAACCTAAATTTAGTTTGGTTTGAAATCTTCACCTTTCAACTTTAAAATTCTTTACGTTTATATAATATATATATATATATTGAAATTTAGAAAATTACAGTCCTTAACTCTTTCAGGGGCAAGCAAATTTTCTTTATTTAAAATCAACAGCCACCAGAAATCACCAACAATATTAAAAGACAAGAAATAAATAAAAAATTATGAAAAGTTATTCATCTAAGTTATAAAAGGAAAATTTAAAAAAAAATTCCGGTGACAGTTTTTGCAATTTTCTGAAATGGTTAAAAAAAATTTGAGTAGGCTGATATCTTTTGCTTGTATTTAGTTTTATCATTTATATTTAACGAGCCGACAGCTGCACAATACTGGAGCATCAAACTTGAAAATATTGCAAAACTAAACATATAAAAAAACATTTAAAGACAATAACAATCAAAGTTTTGTGATAAATTTCTCATAGGCTAACATTAACATTCGGGAGGCAAATTCCAGCTGAGATGTGGCTTTTGTTGATCGTGCCACTCCTGAATAATGTTTAATTCAAAGATTCAAAGACGGAAGGAGGCCGCTCACCAATATGCAGCAGTTTTGAGCGTTTTTAACCTTCAAAGAGGGGCTCTGACAACAAATGTCACATAACAATGTGAAATTTTGAAAGAGCCCATTTCTAGAGGTTAAGTCTCCCCCGTTGTTTATTGCATAAACACTAAAAAAAAAAAAAAAAAAAAAAAAATGTGACATGCAAAGTAAGAATGTTCAGGAGAGCCTTCCTCTCCGCACTCGCATCGGGTGGTCCTCGAACAATGAAAAAACGAAATAAGTAGGTTCTGAAAGGTCCATGACCCGTCAGAAAGGCTGAAATTGCTGGAGACAAATCAAAGTTATAATTTTTTACTGAGTTAATGAGGGCATAGGTGTAGCGTCCTTTGTCTGATGTATCCCATTCAGCTTGCCATTCTTTCTGGAAATTAGGGAAAAGGGACTTTTTGATAAAGGAAGGGGGGAGAGGGAGGGAAAAGCCGATGTCCGGATTTTGAGTGGCTGTTTTAGCCAGCTCATCATTGCCCATGACGCCCCGATGCACCGAAACGTGAGCTAGAGATGTATTTTCTTGCAGGTTAATTAGAAGTAGTTTAATTTCCGTTACGAGAGGGTGTTTAGACCGATGGCGGTGTATTGCCTGTAAGGCTGAGAGACTGTCACTGTAGATTGGAACTGAGTAAAATCTATTTTTTATCTCATTAATCCATAGGAGGGCTTGATAGATGGCAGATAGTTTGGCTTGAAATACGGTGTTGTAATCTCCTAGTCTTGAGGCCCACTGATGAGTCAAGATCCCATCTGAAAGGACACAGAAAGCTGAGCCGACTCCGTGTTCTGTCTTTGACCCATCAGTATACACCGCCACTGGAGCAGAAGGAGAGAAGGCATTAGTGAGACATTGACTAGGGCATGAAAGGTATCAGCAACAGGGTGAATATGCCAACTGCATGTTTTACGTTGTATTTCTGAATTGGGGAAGTGTTCATTTTGCAGTGAAGTGTTACTGAGTTGTAGAATGTTAGTTTTAAGAAATTCATATTTAACTGTTAGGTAGATAGGTGGAATCCCGGTGATCACCGTCAATGCGTCAGTGAAAATAGTTCTATAACCCCTGGAAATTTGCAATAAGACAATTCTTTGAAGAGAGAAGAGTTTGAGTTTTGCTGTTTTTGAAAGATTCCCCCCCCCCCCAAATTCCAGCCCCGTAAGTTATGATTTTTTTCTACTATTACGCGGTACCAGATCTTTAACATGTTTGATTTAATACCCCAATTTTTCCCCGCGAGTTTTATAGAATTATAAATTTTGAGTAATTTAAGCTTTAAATTGTTGATATGTGCAATCCAGTTGAGGTTCTTATCTATAGTAACCCCTAAGATTCGGGTGTTGTCTACATGGGAGAAACTAACTCCATTGACCCTGATCACCGGTTTTCGTTTTAGAATCCTGGGAAGAGAAAAGGTAAGAGCCTGTGTCTTAGCTGCTGAAAGTGTGAGATTGAGTGTAGAAAGCAGTTGGCAGAAAGTTGTTAAAGCATCATGGGCCTGAGATTCCAGATCCCTTCTTGTTTTGCCCGAAAGGATTATCGTGAAGTCGTCAGCGAAGGCGAAGACTTCAAATCCTTTAGAGGTCATAGGTTCAAGAATGGTGTTAGCGATTAATGTCCAGAGAACTGGAACAAGACATGAGCCTTGAGGACAACCTTTTCTTGGATATGATCTGAGGATCCTGAGCCCCAGTTGACCATTATTTTCCTGTTGGAAAGATAAGAGCTGATGACTCCAGCGATATTCCCCGGACATTGAATGGATTGTAGAATATTAAAAATATGGAGCTATTCAATATTATCGAAGGCTCCTTGAATGTCCAACGAGACGAGGGTGGTATAGTTTTTCGAGTTGTAACTAGAGGCGCAGGAAGAGAGGATAGCATTCAATGCCATTTCGCATGATCTGCCCTCTCTGAACCCGAATTGATTTTCATTCAATAAGTTATTAGATTCTAGAAAGTGATTGAGGCGGATTACAATTAATTTTTCTAATAATTTTCCTAAAGTTGGAAGCAGGCAGATCGGGCGGTAAGACTTGGGTTCAGAGGGACACTTCCCTTGCTTTAGAAAGTATACCACCTCTCCTCGACGAAGCACTTGGGGAAAATACTGAAAAAGTAAGCATAAGTTGGACCAGCGTAATAAAATCTGAGGAATGGAGGAATTAACTAATTTTAAAATGATAAAATCTATCCCATCCGGACCTGGAGCTTTTTTATTGTTAAATCCTGAGAGCGCAGTTCGGATCTCAGCTTTCGTAAAAGCTTTGTCCAACTGGGCTGTAAAGAGGAAGGTATGAGGTGACGCGGATGGAAGAGAAGAAGGGCCGAAAAGGGTTTCAGTTAAATATTCTAAGTTGTTCTTTTTGGAAGAAAGAATCGGTGGTCTCTGTAGTCTTAACTCATGAGGCGTGAAGAATTTGCTGGAGAAAATTTTTTGAGCAGTGCCAAAGTTTTCTGTTTGAGAAGAGCAGAAAGACTTCCACGCTGCTTGTTTTGCCTTGTTGAGTTGTTTTTATAGGTCGCTGCTAGTTTTTTCTGTTGTATCTGTAGTTGTTGACGTTCTGGTTCTTCTAGATATTTCAGTTTGCGTCTAATTGCCATTAATTTATTACGCAGTGACCTTAACTGGGGAGACCAGAAGGATGGAATAATGTTTAATTTCAGATTCTTGGAATGTGTGCAAAAAAAAATGCGCTGTCTCAAATGGGTTGAATTTGTCCAGTCACATGTCGAAGTTATTTCCTGGGGCCATTCCAGACATTCAACAAATTCAACCTCACTACCTTGTCGTTACCAACAAGCTGCGAAATCGCTATTAGTATAGAATTTTATAAAAATTAATGCGCAATCTCTCTTAAATAGCAAAAGCGGAAACTCTCCCATTTTGGTAGGAGAGATTGCGCAGTCTTTTATTAAATAATTATTCGCTTTTAGAGAAAATCGTGGGGCTCGTACCGTTAGTCTAGGTTAGTAGCTTATGAGAAAACTTTTAATTTAAAAATACTTTGTACTACTACCATTGTATTGGAATTCCTAGTAGGTATTTATTTTTGAAATCGATACGAAATATCCCCGTTTCATCTTAGACTCTTGAAGTAATCAACATGCATATTCAGGTGGGCACTTCACTATTGATGTTGTAAAATCACCTAAAATCACAACTCTCCCACTCTACTCTTTCCCGCTGCGGCCTTATGTGCGCAATCTCTCCTACCGCGTGATATCGCCTAGCTTTACCTTATTATGAAGAAAGTGTGTTTGAATATAGTTTGAATATAGTTTTTATAATTCATTTAAAAAATATTAATTTTAGTTAATAACATTCATGTGTAAACCACAATTCATATATATTCGTATGTAAAACTGAAAAAAAAATTGTTTTTAGTCAAAGAAGTTCTATCCATTAATTTTTTAGATTTAACTTTTTAAATAAGTATACAGAAAACTTTTTGAGGATATACGTTAATATAGCCATGATATTTCTTATTATTTTAGTAAAATACAAACAAAAAATAACTCATTAAAATTAATTCATAATCATTATAATGATTTATTACCCGATAAATTAAGTCTAAACATTCAAGTAAATAATTGGTGTCATTAAATTAGCATATGCATGTCACGGAATAGAGCTTCATATTTAATGCATTAATTTAGAATACAAAACAAGTAATTAATTAACTAGATTTTAAAATATTCTAGCGAAGAAAGCATTTAAACTAATTAAAATTGATTTTCGTTTTAATTGGATCTGTCTAATGACTGAAAACTGAAGATTTTACGCAACCAAGTAAATTTGTTGGTTATATTTATAATAACTTAATTGTATAAATCTAATAAATCATTATCTTTAGAGTCATAACTTAGTAGCTAATAATACAGGGTTTGGTTCAGTTTGCCACTCTGAGATCATTCTTTGCGCTTGTTAGTCCATGCCGTACTGCTTAAAGTGCGTTCCAAACTATTACGAACATTTATGTTTGAACCGTAACTGGAAACTGTTACTGAATACCGGAAAACGACACACGGAAATTTATATTAAAAACTCCAGCTTAATGGTTGAAATTAGGAAAATCTTGGCTGAATAAATAAGTATGCCGCTTTCATGTAGAACGAATAAGTAGCCATTTTCTAAATCCCTAAAGAAGAAGTATAGGTTTCCGCGATACGCATATAAGGTAAACAAATAACCTGCATAGACGAAATGATCGATAATTTCTAGTCTACACTTTTCTAGATAATGAAACAATATTATGAATCCTTTGTATAGCGAGAAATTTTCTAGAATTGGGTTATAAACCCAAATTATAGTTATTAAAATTCGCCTCTTGTGTTCGCATTTATTTACAGAGAATTTTAGATGAGATTGATCACGAGAACATAGGAAAACGCTCTACAATTCCAACATGGGTTTTTAGAACTCGCTAGCAAAGGGAGCTAGAATTTACAAGGATGACATGGAACTATTTTTACTAGAGCCGCATTTTAGATTTTAGATGTCAGTCACATAATTTTTTCTCAGTGTTTGCTATATCTACATTTTAGTTATTTTTCAAAAATTCCCAGATGATTAAAGAATTTTTCTGTTAATTACCAACCTAATGTCAATAATAGAATAATTACAAATAATAACATAAAAAAAAATATATGCTTTATACAAATACATACTTATAAATTTGAAAAATAATGCTACAAAATAAACATTAAATTGTAATATGTTTATTACAAATATTTTTACTGCATGAATCATACTTTTTCCAAAAGTAAAAATTTTTAAAATATTCTTATGTTTCACATGTAATAAAAATGCAGTTTGCTTTTTTGTAAATTTAATTCATGATACAGAACATATTTTTTATAAATTACATTGCACGATCTCTAATTACAAAACTAATAAAAGAAACTTTGCAAAGGCACGATACAAAATATTTTTTTTTTTAAGTACACATGGAATATTCGACATATTCATTTCAAATTTCAGAATAGTATAATGTTCCTCCTATGTGTTGCCAATGTGTCTTCGGAACATTATATTAAAAAGATCAATCAAAATAAATAGTTTTTATATTTATAAACATGCAAGTTATTCTCACAAAAATGCTATGTAATAGTCAGCATAAGATGATTACGAAAAAAAGAAAGAAAAAAAAAAAAAAGAAAAGAAAAGAAAAGCTACATAGTTAGCTAATTTTTTCCTCTGTATTTTTTCTTCTTTAAGTTTCTGAATTCCACAATACAAATTGTACTTTATATACATTATCTTTCCATAAATGACAGGACAATTTCGACTTTAGATGTTTTAGCAAATATCTGAAAAAGTACTTGATGAATTATCTAGAAACATCAGGAGAGTAAAAGATATGTTACACCTACATATTTTAACGAAACTTTTGCCCCTAAAGCAAAATAAGGAAGAATAAAAAAATTAGACAAAATTGAAAATTTTTTGGATCACCAGGTACAAAGTAATGCGTGAAATGCACTCTGGCTGTAGCAAGTGATTATGAGTCTTCTTCGAATTATCTCTATAATTTTTTATAAAGTTACCACATATATTCATGAAAATATAATGGTTTCCTTAAAAAATTGAAAAAAAAAAAAAAAAAAAAAAACATAAAATGCTACTTTTTAAATTATAAAACGCAGGGTAAAACCTAGTGCAAAACCATTTTTTTTTAAATCTGAAGTACAGCGGTGGTTAAAGTTAGAAGGACAAGGGGAAAAATCTCCAAATCTTGATTACAGTTCGCCGGAAATTTATTCAATTTTTATGGCTTGAAATCAATGATATATGAAACATTTAAAAAAAAATAGTTTTGATGGAAATATGGAAATCCATATTCGTAAAATGTATTTTGGATTTAGACAGCCATGTGATATGGACCAAATTATAAGGACAACTGTATTTGTGGGTTTTGAAAAGCAAAATTTGCAGGATTTTTGTTCTGCATGCGACATTTCCAGAGAACATATAGGCTTAGTAAGCTATTGGGAACGTCCTATTCTATTTTTAAAGTCATGCCGCGAGGCACAAAAGTTTCGGAGTTTCAGAAAGAGAAAGTGGTTGCGTTTAAAGTTCAGGACATACTGCACGTCAAATTGCGAAAAATCCGTATAGATAGAGAACGGTCATTCATAATTTTCTTTAAAATACTGGCAAATATGAACGGAAAAGATATACAGGTAAGACATCTTCTATTTCTGTGCGCGAAAAAAGAATCATAATAAATTAAGCTTACATTGCAGTGCTCGAACTGTTCGACATGTTAAAAAAAGGTTCCCGTCAGTTGCAAAACTTCCCCAACCATTACTGAGCCACCTCTAAATCTAAGCTTCATAAAAATTTCTTTTTCTTTACGGAGCATAAGTAGCAAAAACCATCTGGTGCATCCAAAATAAGCTTTTTTTCTTGAAAAAAGATAACATCATCTCACTTTTTTTCATAGTAATACATTTTTTGGTACACCTTCTCCCCCCCCCCCTCCCCCCCTCCCTTAGTCTCTTAAGAACTTTTGCATGAGGCGGTCAGGACATCAGTTTTCCATAACGAATCTCTTTTTCTTTTTCTAAAACGCGTTGAACAGTTCGACTATACTGCATCATATGTTTAATTCCCATTTAATTTAAGATAGTGTTTGTTTTTTGGAGCTAAGTATCCTTATCATCATTCCTTTCTCACGCACAAAAACAGAAGATGGCCAACCTGTATGACTCTGCCGTCCATATTTTCAGAGATTTTTTAAAAAATTATAAATGAATGTTCTCGATTTATTCAGTTTGTCGCAATTTGACGTCTAGTATCTCCTAAAATTTTAAAAGCAACCACTTTCCTTTTCGCATAATCCGAAAGTTTAAAACTTAGCGAAACGACTGAAATTTGTAAAAAACGCAATTGCAGTTGTCCTTATAATTTTGTTCATATCACATAGCTGTCTATATCCAAAATACATTTTATGAATATGAATTTCCCGTATATTTCTATCAAAAAAAATTCTTCATTCATCATTGATTTCCAGCCATATAATTTGCATAACTTTCCAGTCAACTGTAGCCAAAACCTAGCAATTTTTCTCTTGTCCTTATAATTTTGATCACCACTGTACTACATAAAACACAGCACATTGCAATCAGAATGCAAAAATATTAAATATCTAAGGAAATATGGGCATTTTTAATGAATGGTTTTTAACTATGCATGTGCAAGAGTTAAAGAAATTTAATTTGCATGATTTATTAGCCAAAAGTATTGAGTTACTTATCCTGAACAAAATTCATGTAAATTTAAAAAGTTGCCGGCGATAGAATGAAACGAACGTCAGTTGCTTTCAAAAAAGAAAACAAGATATGGAGTTTTATGAATATTTATTTACAATCAACGAACACTATATTCCAATTGATTGGGTCAAAGTAAAATTGCAAGCAAATTCCTTTATAACCTAGCATTTTTATTTTATTTTATTTATTTATTTACTTATTAAGAGGAACTAACACTCAGTTCATTTTATCGCCTACAACTGTTTGAATTTACACTATATTTGTTTGAGGTTTTAATATAATTAGCCCAATGCTTTTGGCTATTTAAGTATACAAATGAAAACTTTTTAACGCTTGTACATGCGTAGTCAAAACTGATTTAATAAAAATGATTGTATTTCATTAGCATGTTTGCATTCGGGTTGCAGTATGCTGTGCCTGAAGTAGTATGTGCAATTTTGCTAAAATTGACTGTGCTCTGTGATTAATATCGTGCTTGTTATAATTAAAAATGCGAGACTATTTCACTTAAAATTAAGAACGTAAAATTATTTTTCTAAGCATGCATTTAAATGAAAAAAAAAAAAAAAAAAAAAAAAAAAATGCAAATATACAAATATTCTAATCATTTTGAAACGTCTATAAGTTTAATAAATTATCTTTTAAGTTTGTGAATTATCTCATAAAATTATCATAAATGTATTAAAAAAGCGGGACGAAAAATATTCAATTTAATGCCGCATTGCACTGTAAAAAATATTCTATTATATTACAGAAAATTCCCAGCAGCAAAGTTGCCAGAAAATATCCGTATACTATGCAAAAAATACATTGAAGATTTTTTTTTAATCAGAATAATACAAAGAATATTCGTATACAACAGATTTTTCCGTGAAGCACACTGTAAAAAAAAAAAAAAAAAAAAAAAAAAAAAATCCCATTATTTAAAATTCTCCATTTCTACCAGCCAGGATCGAACCAGTTTCCCCATATTGTCGGCGAGAACGTTACCCCTCAACCACGGAAGCGCGGGTTGTGCTGTTACTTAGCATTTCTCAATCCTGCTTTGATGGTAAGTTCTCCGTATTTAAAACAGAAAAAAGTGTATAACTAACAGATAAAATCTGTATCAGTGGTTACAAATTTTATCTGGTAACAGTTTTTTTTTTTTTTTTTTTTTTTTTTAATAACAGATTAAGGTGTAATTTTACATAAAATTTCTGTTTCAGGAAAGAGAAATTTTCATTTTTTAACAGAATTGTTTTTTACTGTGTAGGCTTATTTAACTTGGTAAAATGGAGCAAAGCATGTCATATCCTAAATCTTGGGTTTATTAAATCCCACTTGGAGTAAGCTTCATATGTCATTATCTATTTTTTTTTTCTGTTTAGAATTTTATCTTTATAGCTTCCTTTAAACACGATCGCTCAAATACAGTCTAATCTTAGGTATTAAGAGTCTTACAAGTCTTTTCTGGATGATAACGTAAAACGAAATTTTAAAAGTTAATATGAGTACAAAAAAAAAAAAAAAAAAAAAAAAAAAAAAAAAAGGGGAAAGAAAAAAGAAAAGGAAAGAAAAAAAAAAGAAAAAAAAAAATGTAGATGAAGAAAGCAACAAAATTATCAGCTGGGAAAATAAGGGGGGACGGGGACTCTTTTTTTTTTTTTTTTTTTTTTTTTTCAATACATCTGAAATACGCCAAAGATCTAAAGAAGAATACGCGAAATTTCAAACTTTTCTTCAAGTAATCTAAAACTTATCTTCCTAAATTAAGAATTGGGATAAATTACCTTTCTGAAGGCACATTCAGTATTTTATATTAGAAATAATTAACATTACATTATAAATGTTTTTTATGACTACCGAGTCCTTAAAAATTCTTTAAAAATTTTCAACGTTTATTCACTGAATTTCCTAATGTGAAGAAAAGTGAAACATTTTCTTTTTATTTTCTTACTTGAAACCTTTAAAGAATAAAGAATAAAGATTTTTTTTTCTTTTTTTTTCTTTTACCTTCCGTTCTTTAAAAAAATCCTCCGAAATTTATTAGATTACTTTTTTTTTCAGAATCACGAATGGAAAGTTAATTCGATTAAAAGAGGATTCCATATTTATGATTTTTTCCCTTTGTTACTCAGAAATTATATTTAAAAAAAAT
Source organism: Salticus scenicus (assembly GCA_963930645.1). NCBI lineage: Eukaryota > Metazoa > Arthropoda > Arachnida > Araneae > Salticidae > Salticus > Salticus scenicus. Next base: position 164,123,816 of record OZ005651.1, read on the forward strand.
TCAATTAACCACTTCCATAGGAAATTTTAAATTAAGTTTAAAAGAAATGGATTTTGTTGCTATCATAGTTAAAACTCTTTAAATTTTAAAATAAATGTTTCATATTTTATAAGACATTCACTGTATTATTTTTAAACATTTCGATTTTAGTTTAAAGGAACATATTAGAAAATTTTCAGCTTGCATTAACAAACATAACTCTTTTTTTTTTAATCTATTTCCTTCATTTTGTAAAAAAAAAGGTTTAATTTTTAAAACATATTATTTAGTGCCATCTGAATGTCTTAATTAAAAATTTCAGAACATAATAAACTAGTATGTTGTGGCCACCACAAGACTTTCTTCTATATTTTCCTATACATATTCAATCAGTAACAATATTTAAAAAAAAAATAAAAAAAGATACAATTTTTTTTTCTAAGGGTTTTTTTTTTTTTTTTTTTGAGGGGTACTTGTTTTTTTTAAGGGTACTTCCCACCCAGGGGGGGAAGCGATGCCCCCCCATGCACAAAATTTTTTTCCTAGTTACGTACTACTATTATCAATAATTCATATTAATTTTACAATCACAAGTGTAAAATAACTCTTATTATGCACATTTATACGAATTTTTGTCTTATTCTGCCATGTTAAAAATTTAGATAAAATGCTATCACAGCGCCTCCTGTTGAGCTATTGATCCGCAAATATAATCAGCACCAGTTTATGTCGGGGACCAACTAAATACCAAGTTTGGTAAAATTTCGTTTAAAAAAAAAAAAAAAAAAAAAAAAAATGCGATTTTTTTTTCTAAGTTTTGTTTTGTTAAAAGTAAACAAAATCGATAACTTTGGTTTAAATTATCACAGATTTATGGTTCAACCATTCGTTTTAAAGGTATTGACGAGATCTTTCGAATGATACCCATCTTCAAAATTTAACCCCCCCGGGGTGGTACTTCCCCCCCAGGGGGGGAACCGATGCCCCCCCATGCACAAATTTTTTTTCCTAGTTAACTACTACTATTATCAATAATTCATATTAATTTTACAATCACAAGTTTAAAATAACTCTCATTATGCCCATTTATACGGAATTTTGTCCTATAAAATGCGATCACAGCGCCACCTGTTGAGCTATTGATCCCCAAATCTAATGGGCACCAGTTCATGTCAGGGTGCAACTAAATACCAAGTTTGGTTAAATTTCATTCATTGGTTCGTGAGATACAGCGTCCACAAAAAAATGATACAGACACACAGACAGACAGACATTTTTTAAAAACTATCAATTCGTGTTCAGGACATCCCAAAACGTGTAGATCCGTCAAAAAACGGAGGTCGAAAATTTTCGCGAATCCAATACTTTCTCTATATTACATATAGAAGAAAGTAAAAAAACAGACTGTAATTAACATACTTTTCTTAAATGACATGATCAAATTATAGGATTCAATATTATGCATCATTTAGAAAAAATTATTATTTCATTATGGAAATTTTGAAACTGCAACATTATGCATACTTGTTTTCTAAATATAAAGATTGTTAAACGTATTTCAAAAATACAAATTTTCATGCATTGTAAAAATATTTTAACGTCTGATTCCCCATAATATTTTTAAAATATGAACGCAAAACGTAAAGGTATGCTTAAAATAATAATGTATTTCAGTTTGGTGACCAAGTTAAATACAGTTATTGACTGTAAAGACACAAAAATTTCGCAAATAAGTAGATAAATAAATAAAATATTCAATACCATTAGTCATTATAAGTTTAAAGATATTGCTTTCAACTGCGGTCGTTTCTAAATTAAGTAAAAGCGGGGTTTTTGATTTCTTCTTTAACATTTGAAAACATAAAAAGTTAAAAAATTCAACGGAAAACTACTGGTAATAATTTATCTTGAGTGAGAAAAATAAAATGTAAGTGTTAAAAAAATATATTTTACGTATGCATTTAAATAACTAATATTTATTTAATTAATTATTGGCGATAATACATTTATGACTTAGAATGCTTTTTTATGAAGCAGAAACATTATTTTTTTCTTTAATTAATAAATAAAATAATTAAAATAGATAAAAAATTTCAGTAAATTTACAGAAATGTTTTACAGTGTGTCTACCTTTTTGTCTAACCATAATACTTTCTCAGTAACCTTTTTCGTTTAATTTTCTTTTTGGAAATCCTTCGCCTTTTCCTTTTCTTCAAAAGTGAGCTTAAAAAAAAAAAAAAAACTGAGTTACTAAGCATGTCATATAAATTTGATGTTCCTATCTTAATTTGTTTCAGAAGAAAAAATTCAAACAGGTTATTATTGTTTAACCAGTATTGTTGTGAAAATTGTTGTGGTTATTGTTGTGGAAACTAGTATAGCATTTAATGTTCTATCAGAATAATTAACCACTATGATTTACAGTAATGCCTCATAAAGATTGAAAAACAATAATTCTGAATATATGTTTAACAGTAATTAAAATCTAGTACTTTTTTTTTCTTTTACAAGATTATAAAAAATAAAAAATATTTCTAACTCTTTCTAACTCTTTAACTTTCTAACTCTTCTAACTTTTTTAGTCGTTTTTCCATTCTTTAGAAAAGGGAACAGCTTAGTACTGTAAAATAAATAAATAAAATTAATTAAATAATTAAAATTAAAATAGAAAAACTAAATAACATATTTTCGTTTGTTTTCACATAAATTGACAGTCTTAAGTTATTTACAAATAAGTTTCTCTCATCTGCATTTACTAATCTATATTTTTGTTGCCCGAAATATTTATCGTTTCAAATCTGACGCATTATGTGACTCCTGATTAAAAGTAAATTGCATTTAGTTATTTTTGCTGCGAAATAGCATAGTATTTGCTATGGCGCCTTTATGCCTACCCTAATATAACGGTTTTATTCCCAAGACATTTTCTACCAAATTAAGTACGTTCATAATTAGTATTCCAGAGCTTTCTTATGCTGTCACTGTGCTTTTTTCCCCCTTTTTTACTGTCACGCAATTAATAATTGAAGGATAACAATTATTTCAGTTGAAATTTTCGGATGAAAATAAATTACCGAAACTGTTTGCAGATAAATATCACTATGTAGAAAAAAAAATATAAAGCTTTCCAGGAAATGTAATAAATAAGAGAATACATTTTAATAATAGTTCTAATTGATATTATACCTAACTTCTAGTCTCTTTTTTCTAGTCTTTCAAAATATGGTAAGACTCAAAAAATCTTTATTCAGTCAATGAATAGTGCAAATCTCACATTTCTTAAAATAATAGCTATAATAAAAATAAAACTAAGATCTTTGTCAGAATTCTAAAACAAATACAACAAATTCGAATTGGTAATGAGTTGATACAGCGAAACGAAAAGATGAAGAAAGGAAAGTCTAAAGTTTAGACGTATTTAGACGTAGAAAGTATAATTTTTAGACATACATTTTGATACGGTTGCAAAAACTTAAAAATACTTGCTCCGTTGTGATAATAATTATAATAATAAATATTACTATCAAATTACAGACTGTATACAATAAAAACTTTTTTAAAACATTTATATGGTTTTCCATTTTTTTGCTTAATAATATGAAAAATAAGTTTATTTGCAGCATATATGAAATGTAATACCGGAACATTATATGCATATTTATTTAGATTTAATTTTATTACTATCACTTCATCTAAGCTGTAATGCAATTAAATACAAATATATTAAGCATTTTTAAGTTTTAGAAATCACCAAAGTATATTCCTTCACTACAAAAAATTATATTATTTTGAATATTTGTCTCTCCAGAGAAGATTCATTTTAGTCTAGATGATATTAATGATGTATGTATATTAATGTAATTTGCATACAAATCCAAAATAGGAATTAAAAACACAATTTTAAGTTCTAGAACAATACATTTAGTTACGATTAAATTATATTTTATTGATTTCAGTAATTTTAAATAAATTTAACACTGATTAAATACTAAGATTCCATGTCATGCACGAGTAAAATAATGCTTCGATGTGTTATTGGCATCCAGTTTATTCTTCCTCGAATGATGACAGTTAAATATAAATAAGCTAAAAGTATTTTAGTATAAACCCGATAATTAGTATATGATGTTTATTGTGTTTGTCTGTGGGTGGCAATAGCAAGATAAATATATTTTAGCCATCTTAGATTTTCTAGACGGGACACGGTTTTTCTTTTGAAAAATATAATCATAATATAATATTAAATAATAATGTCAAAATATAATACTGAATATAATCACTTGATTATGGGAATTTCATAATTTCATTGAGCATTTGTCCAATTTTATAACGTTTATCAGTGTCATAACAAAGATTTATTTGAATGTATAGCCTCTTTCTTTTCCAGTTTTACAGAAGCTTTTAGATAGATTTTGATTTCTGAAGTTTATTAGTAAATCTTATGTTTAATATATATAGTAGGAGCGATTTAATGGTTTAAGCCAATAAGGTCTAAGCCAATAAGAAGCCTTTAAGCTGAAAGCTAAATGAGCCTATAAGGCTATTACAAATCATCACATTGTATACTATATTGAATATGGAAAAAAATAATATGGATGGAAAGTCAAATATAAACATGGTAATAAATATCAAGAAAATGCATTCATGTGCAATTTTAAATTTGGAAGGTACGTTAATTTTTCTATGTAAAAAAAAAAAAAAATTAAAAATGCAGAAAGATTTGCATTGATCTTAATTATGCCAAAGACTCTTGCTTTTAAGCTAAATTTGTATTTAACTTTACAGGATGGATAACTAGGTTTTGAGAAGACGTATTGTAAGTTACTGAACAATCCTTTCAGAAATAGCAGGGAAGCCTGAAAAATCCAGATCCTGATAAATGTATTTTCTCTTAATTTCCTTTTGCAATGTTACATATCTTTAGTAGAAATAATGAAGTCAATATTAAAAGACTGTTTGTGTGAATTATGATAAAGTATAGATTTTTTTTCAAAGACACCGGCTAAATAACTGAAGAAAAATACATAATTATTTAGATACCACTAGTTGGTTGTTCTAGTTATTCAGTCGTTCGATTATTGATTTTTATTATTTATTTTGTTATTTAACGAAGAGTTATATTTATGTTCAATAAAAATTAGCATGCATAATTTATGAAATTTTTGTTAAAAGTTTACTTGAATTATAAGCATAAAAAACAACCATTTTATAATTGTAATCATTAATAGTAGTAGTAGCAATTTGCGCTTATAAAAATGCTTAAAGGGCTCTTTGAAAAAAGGATTTCCTGAAGTGTTTTTACTATACCGAAGAATAACTGTTAAAAGAAAGTTTCTTATTATTTATAAAGGTTCGTTTTTTTTATTCTGCACAAAGTAATATATTCTTAAAGTCTATTTCTTTTTACATGGAGAGCTGAATCAATAAAGAGAGCTAAGCATTTTTTATAAAATTATAACAAATTTTAATTGTACATTTTCGCTTTTCGGGATTTTGTAGTTCAATTATTTGTGATTTTCAGGATTTTCTTATGGTAAGAATCGAGATTTTGTGTTACATTTACTTAAAGATTTCACCCTGAAGAAAAGAGATTTTCAGAAAAAAAAAAAAAAAAAAGACTGATACAATATCTTTCTTACTTTCCGTTGGTTGATGCTATTAGCACCAAGTGCGTATAAAAATATTTTGAATAACAGAAGGGTAAAAAACAAAAATGTTAAAAGGTAGTTTTTGATTTCCGAAGTTTAATGGTAAATCTTATGTTTAATACATATAATAGAATAAATTTAATTCTTTGAGCCAATAGGGTCTTTGAGCCTTTAAGCAGGAAGTCTAAATGAGCCTATAAGGCTATTACAAATCATTATATTGCATACGATATTGAATAAGAAAAAATAATATGGATGGAATATCAATTAATCAGTGGTGAAGCATACATGGAAGCGATGGAAGCGGCGCTTCCCTTATTTAAGTTTTAAAACAATAATTTCATTATTTTAGATAGGAAAAATGAAATAGTATTTTCGGTTTCTCGTCTATCAGATCCAATCTCGCGATGGCAAAAAGCTGAATTGATTCTTCCTCTAATTTTGGAATTGTGTCTCTTCAGCGCTTCCAAAGATTTCTGAACCACGCTTCACTCTTGCAATCAATTATAAACATGGTAATAAATCTAAAGAAAGTGTAATCCAGTGCGATTTTAAATTTGTAAGGTACGTTAATTTCCCTATGTAAAAAATTTAAAAATGTTATTTTAAACCTTTTTAATACTTTAACTGTGGCTTTAAATGATCTTCGGTCCACCGTTTTTCCCGTCGATGTCAAGTATATAAATACAAACTAATACATTATTCACATCAGCAAAATAAGATGTAACAAAGTTTGTCAATAAAAACCATCAAATTGTTAAATTTAAATTTTAAAAAGAGGACAATCGCAGAAAGATTTAATTTAATATTCGTTGCATCGATAAATATTTTTACGCCGTAACCAATGAAATTCATTTAGATATTTTTTTCCCGTATTTTATTTTCTCAAGATATCTAAATATGTACCTGCAAAAACAAAATATTTTAAATGAGATAAATGTTCATGCTAAATGAACATTATTTAGAATAAATAAATTTTCAAAAATATTTTTTAGTAAAAAAAAATTTCATTCTGATAAAAAGTTTCATATTTCATATACCTAAAATTTGTGGAAATGATACTCATTATAATTTTTATAACAAAACAAGTTATTTATGTAAGACAGATGTAACTTTATCACATAAAGAGAAAAATATGGCAAAAACAATTTAAAATTTAGATAATATTTCTAAAAAATTCAGAAATTGTCTCTGTGTGAATTTTTAAATCACAGAGAGAAATTAGGAATGATTAATCAAAATAAAATTTAATCGTTGATATTAATAAAGTGGATGATGGGATAAAACGTTAAAAAGATCACCTTAAAAAGTATTATACAAATATGTCTCCAAAGAACTATTAGAGGAAATAAAATAATTATGAATTACACTAATTTATTTTTTCAAAGAATTTTACGATGAAAGCTAAAATAGTAGTTTTCTGTTAGTTAAAAAAAAAAGTAAAAGGCTTTCTTACAAAGAAAGAAAAAAAAAAAAAAAAAAAAAAAAAAAAAAACGAGTGTTCTTTAGCTTATTACTTCATTTCATCATTTAACGGTTATTGAATACTATGTTTTATTTTAATTTACTTAACTATTTTTTTTTTTCAGATTTCGATAACCGAATAAAATGCTTTTCGTTTAAGGAAAAGTAATTTAATATTAATTAAACTGGAACATGGATAGATATGCGCTTAAACATGTAAAATTTGTATCATTTTTATATATATATATATATATAAAAAAAAAGACAGTAACCCCTCGATTAATGAAGACAGATTACTCATTTTGCGGACTATCTGCGGACTTCCTTGTCTTTTTTTTACAGACGCTGAATATTTAAAAAAAATCTACAACAGTAGAATAATTTATACATTTAGGCCTACAATTAAAACCATTTGACCGCTACTGACGGATATATCCGGTTAAATGAGCTGTTGTTTTTTCCACATTACACTTATGATACAAAATTATATTATTATAAATTTTTAGGTTATTAGTCAAAGTTGAAAGTCTTAAATAATAGTTATAAGGTTAATAATCATGTACGAAGTTAGATTTTTAATCTCAAGTTGAAACAAGTATTATTTTAGTACACTTTAAAAACTATGCAGTGAAAACAACATTACAATTCTGCCCTTTCCAAAGGCGATGAGACAGTTAAACGTTGGGCTTTAAATGAACATGTTGCTTTAAATGGAAAAAAAAAAGAAGAAGAAGAAGAACAAAAACAAAATTTAAGCCTTTTTTTCTTCTTCTTCTTCTTCTTTTTTTTTTTTTTTTTTTTTTGTCATCTTAAATAATTAATTAAGGCAACAAACGTGTAAGAAAAACAGAATTGTACGTTTCATATTATTTGCTGATAAATTTGAATTGGTTTTAAAGCTGTGCTTTAAATGAGTTACTTGTAAAATTGAAAACATTATCTTATTCTTACTATGAATAAAACCTTTCTTTTTCAGGTATGGGTTCCTTAAAGAAGTAATGGTAAAATACAAAGTAAGTATTTAATTTATTTAAGATTTTTTATATAAAATTTTCAGTTGAAACAAACGAGATAAATACTTCGAATAAATTACTGTAATGAATTTTTAACCCTTTAAATTACAATATTTCATATTTTTTAAATATAAGCATCAATAAAAGCTGTGTTGCAAATCTGAAAAATATATTTAAATTTCATTTTTATTTATAAGCTACTTTCAAGGATGTATTAATACAGTTTAAATTTAACAAACCTAACCTATATCTATGTAAGTGTACTTCCACTCACTGAGTCATCAACGCGTAACAGAATCTACTGGGACGTTTGACTCAAATTATAGAAAAAAATAAAAATAGGGTAGTAAGACAGGACTTTTAGAATTTTTACCCCTTTTATCTCGGAAGAAAGAAAAGAGTTTCATATCCAGTCGAATAGCTCTGTCGAATGAACGCAGAATTTTAAATATTGTGGGGAGGCTTCTAGTAACTTTACCAAAAATGTAGCATTCGAGAATTTCGAAATTTAAATTTAGGGTTCGAAAACTGAAAGAAATGGATTTTCAGGTATGGCGCAGTTCACTTACTCCAGTCTCATTCAGATGTCTGAGACATGTTATCAGACGTAATTATTTTTAATTCTTTCGTATTTACGTAAATAAATACAGTTTATATACAATCGCGATTTTAGTATGGAAGTATAGCTTCGTTTTTTTTTTCAATACCGATACGTTTCTATTGAGAAAACTTTTCTAAATCTGCTGATGTCTTTTGCTAAACGATTTTCTATTTTTTTTTTTTTTTTTTTTTTTTTTATTAAAATCACACAATCAACTGTGGAAGAAAATGATATTTATTGAAATTTTATTTTTCCGACTGAGTGAAAATAATGCCTGGACCGGGAGTCGAACCCCGGATCTTTGACTTACAAGGTCAAGGCTCTACCAATTGAGCTATCCAGGCCGACACCCCGGTCAGCATTACTCACTCGGACAACCTTTAGGCAGAAACATCTCTGGTCTATCATTTAGATAGCTCTTTCTCCCATTATCTAATGGTGTTTTCCATTTCCTGCGGCTTATTTCTGTTGAGCTATCTAAATGATAGACCAGAGATGTTTCTGCCTAAAGGTTGTCTGAGTGAGTAATGCTGACCGGGGTGTCGGCCTAGATAGCTCAATTGGTAGAGCCTTGACCTTGTAAGTCAAAGATCTGGGGTTCGACTCCCGGTCCAGGCATTATTTTCATTCAGTCGGAAAAATAAAATTTCAATAAATATGATTTTCTATTTATTTCCAAATTTTCATTTGAAAAACAAAAATAACGTAAGCTGTAAATTTCCTCTTGCTTTGTTAGAAAGATCCCCACTGAGGGCATTCAATCTATAGTCATAGGATCCTAGGGTAGTCAATCGGCCTTGACCCACACAACCAACCATTCCTTTTCTTTGATTATCATTTTATGAAATTTTGTATATCGATTATGTACATTTAAAAAAAGAGGGAGAGAGACATCTGGTATCAACATATTCTCTTAGCGTGTGAGAAATTTGTTAGTGAACATTACACATAAAACGGCAGATTTAACCAACGCTAGTATGTTGAAACTGTATCTTATACATCAAAGTGCGTGCCAGAGAAAATTGCTTTCTTCATGCTCTGGGGATCTGTTTAACAATGGTGTTCTCTTTCTAAAATCCCATGATAGCATAGCCAGTAATCAATATACATATATATATATATATGTATGCATGTAAGCATGTAAGCATGTGTATATAACGGAAAGTTGAGAAAAAAGAAAAAAGAAACACAGCTCTCCTGTTGCATATTAAATAATTAAATACTCCAGTTTATCAGTACTGAAAGAAAAATGAAGCCAATCATTGAGGATCATAGGCTTCAGGAAATGTAATAGCTTTTAGATATTACTGACATAGTATCTCAATAAAATATTATCTTTTTTATATGTCGTGTCTGAATAGTACATTTTCACATGTTTTGCAACATGTGAAAATGTTGAACAAAATGATTATGCCTTAAAAGATATAGTGTTAATTATCCTGTATGAGATGAGATTGTATAAATTAAAGGATATTGGAGCATGCCAAAAACATTCTTGGTGCTATTATAAACACTTTCATCGTTCTTTATATTTATTTTTTGCTAAAACTGCATGTGCTTTTAATTTTATTTTCTGGATACGTCTTAATTTGGCTATTTTTTATAGAAAACGTTTTAATATAATAAATAAATTGAAATTTTTATTTATTTTTTTTTTTTTTTTAAGAATAAATTTCTTTAAATATCGTTAATATTTAATAACTTTCCAATAAACTTTCCTTCGAATAATATTTTTATCAATAATAAATTTTTTCTTACAATATTCTACGCTCAGTTTGGGAATCTTATAAATTATTGCAAATAATATGTTGTATTCTGGACTTACATTCTAGTCGGTTAGTAAATGTTTGTTTTTATATGCATATGTCGCCAAATCTTAATTTCAGCTAGCTAATCGACATTATATATATATATATATATATATATATTAAGTTAGAATCATGAAAATGTCACTACATATGGAATTTCTTCGATTAACTTTATTGATATATTAAACATCTGTTTTTGTTTATTTATTTATTTAGTTTCTCTTCAATTTACGACTGCTATTTACACACTGTTAAAAATATCAACAGAAAACTCTGTGTAATCTATTACCTTAAGTCTTACGTAAAATTACAGAGAAAAATAAACGGGAATATTAAAAAACTTATTTTATACATTAATTTTAATAACTATTATTAATTTAATTAATTATTGGTGAGAATATATTTCGGACTTAGAATGCTTTTTCTAAAGCAGAAACAGTTATTTTTAATTCACTTTTAACTAAGAAGTACGGTAAATTTACAGAGACTCCGGATAAATATTTACATTAAAGTTACAGAAATTTTTAACAGTGCATGTAGGCTTTTTATGTGCTTTGAATATCCCTAACTCCATTAAATTGTTCTTTGTGAAATTGTTTGTCGGTTACCCGACAATTTACTTGAAACTCTAAAAATAAAAACATACTTTTCATTGTCAGTGAATCTGCTTTTATTCTTTTTTAAACACTCACGTGAAATATGTTTACCATATTCAAATTTACTGTCTAGAAAGACGATCAGTTTCGACCTTACAAGCCAATGCAAACTTACAGGCTTCTTTCATCTGATGTAATCGTATTCAAATCAGTTGTCTCTTAGGGAGATGCTTCACGTAACGTGTCTGGCTGCATAATCCTACATTATTCTATGGAAAAATTGGTTTTGAAAATTACTCATTACCTAATATATTTTTCAAATTCCCTTTTCACATTAAAAAAATTCACAAACGTTAATTTGATACTTATTTTTTAAATATTGATTTTTTTTAATTTCTGAAATTTCATTTTGAAGCTATAACGTGCAAAAAAAAAAAAAAAAAAAAAAAAAAAAAAACTCAACTTCGTTTAAATAATCTTCATGGCAGATGAACCATCTACTACAGCGCCGACAGCTGAACCCCACGTTATTCTATGAGGAAATTATTTTCAAATCACTCATTAACTTATGTATTTTTAAAGATTCCGTTTTCATGTTTATAAAATTCAACTTATATATATATATATATATTTCGTTTTAAAGCTCGAAATCGCGAAAAATTAACTAAGTGCATTTTTTGCACTTTAAACTTCAAAATGAAATATTAAAAACTTTAAAATATTAATCTCTTGAAGACGATAAACAATTTAACGGTCTTGAATTTTATGAGTAAAAAAACTGAATTTTAATAAATACATAAGAAAATGAGTCGTTTGAAAAAAAAATCCTCACAGAATAACATGGAGTTAGACTGCCGGCCACGTTAGGTGAAGCCTCCCCTTTGCATTTTTCACTTTTCTTTATCCAACTTTTCTTTTGGCTTTTATAATGTTTTCTGTTTTCTGTTTTCTGTATTTTTACTTTCTTTTAATACTGTATATTAAAAGTTTTTAGAAAATCTATTTACATGTTGTTTTGTGTGTCTTTCAAAAAATCACGTTTTTCAATATTGCATTGTGAAATTGTTGATTTTTTATTTCAGAACCACGCTGCCAAAATTTTGAGAGCTACTGAAGATTTATATGCATGGTTGCCACTGGCGACTATTATTGATAACAAAATATTCGTGGTTCATGGAGGAGTGTCTGATAAAACAAATTTAAAGGACATTGCTGCGATTGATAGACATAAAGTAAGATTAAAAAACAATGTGTTACTATATATTTTTTTAATTGAAACTAAAGGTGAATAAAATAGCTATTCTTGTTAGCTTATTTGTAGCTTTGTCCATTTCTTTAAGTGTATTTATTTGTATCCTTAAGTACGTTAACACCTTATTGTTTCATTTATTTGGAAATGACTATCGAAATATACATAAAAGTTCAATACTTTAACTGTATGCATGTTAAATATCTAAAGCGACATTGATCACATAAATACATTTTAAATTTTGCATGATTAAACATCATCATGGATTTGTGTTAAAAAAAATCCTTTATCAGAAATTTAGATTAAAATGATGCTTTAAGACAGTCATAGGCTGTAAGATACAGGGTACCTACTAAAGACCGTTCTCATCTCTTTAACTGCTGAACGGCTGCAGCTATATTAATAAAAATGGTGTCTAAGTAGAGTAAAGTGCTTGTGCGATAAAAGACGTGACCGCTTACAGCGCCAGCTTTTGTAAAATGGCGGAGTCAGTGTTCCTATCTCGAAAACAGTAAGAGATATGAGTAAAAAATTAATTACAAAGTTTTACAGCATCGTCGATTTAGTACGAAAGACACTTTATAGACACGAATGATAAAAACAGAACGCCTAAAACATGAAATTGCTTGTTCGAGATTTTCTACAGTGAGACGTCAAAGAAAAAAAACTAGAAAGAAAAAATTATTAGTTTCAGTAAGGTACCTTTACTTTCAATGTTAAAACTTCTATCCGTCAGATACAATGCACAAACGCACTTATGGAACCTTGTTTGAACTTTACGTAGCATACGTGTTACCCGCTACGCTACAACGTGGGCAGCGTAGTGCTTAAACAAGTGTCCAAATATGCATTGCAACGGACGGAGAGACTTTTGAACATCGAAAATAAAGGTATCTTACAAAAACATTTTTTTTCCAAGTCACTGTATAGAAAACAGACACAAACAAATGAATGTTTTAAGCATCCATGTCTACAAGGTGGACTCTACAACTTTGCAATTCATTTTTTCCCCTATCTCTTACCGTTTTCGAGATAGGAACACTGACTCCACCAATTTCCACCAATTGGTGCAGTAAGCGATCTTTTAGCGCATCTTTAGTAAACTTAGATACAACTTTTATAAATGTAGCTGCAGCTGTTCAACAGTTAAAGGGGTGAGATCAGACTTTAGTGAGGACCGTGTATGCCCTATGGTCTTTCATTTGGAAAAGTAAAAGGCAAAATTCTACTAGAAGTATATATTTTTTTTTAACCATAAATGTTATTTTGCAAACTCTACTTTAAGTTCCATTTCTCTTTTCCTAAAGTAAAGTGTTTATCCGATTTTTTCAGATTCGTCATTTACCATGATCAGAAATTAAGATATTTTTTTTTTCTAAATTTCTAGCTTTTTAATTTCTTTTTCTTTTTCTTTTTTTTTTTTATGTGTCTCAATTCGAATTTTCTTAGGCTCATTGTTTAGCGGAATGATAAAGTGTATACCTGAGAACTTATAATCATCTTTGAGAAGTAAATAAATGACATAAAACTTTTCAAATATTTCTATTTTTCAGAGATACTGTTTGTGAAAATTTTAACAGTATAATATGAATTAGTATTAAATAGTATTTATAGAATAAAAATTCTGAAAATTTTTTTCTGATTCATTGCATAAAATTTAGAATTTGGATTCGTTATTTTCAGCTGCATATCAATAATTTAATTTTAGTTTCTTACAGTTCTTCGCCCTCCTGTTACAGAAGGCCAGTTAGCATATGAGCCATTAGAGTGGAAACAGGTTAAGTATAATAAATGCATATCGATTAAGTAGTTTTTAAAACTTATAAATTTAGTTATGTATTGTTATATTTTTGAATATTTATTTTATATATATATCCATTTTTTCAACGAGAAATATTTTATCAGAATAATAATACCCAGACAGAAACTACTTGTAAACATATTTAGCAGCTAAAATTAATTAATTTAGTATTCAGATGCAATGCGTATTATATCAAACATACATACAATAAATGATTAAAATGTCATTTCTGTTTTTCTTAAAATTTCAAAATTATCACCTTTTATGTAGAAGGTTTCCAAGAAATCATGGATGAGATTTTTAATGTGCAAATTTTTAATTATACCGAGTCTCATTTTACAGCAGATAAAGAAAAAAAAATGCTTCTGAGGCGTTTTTTATATATTTTACTGTTTGAGTTGAAATAAATATTAAAATGTATTGTGTAATTTAACATATCAATTCGATTATCTTTCGCAATAGGAAAAAAAAAATTAGATGCTTGCATTTATCAAGTAATTATTGAATCACCCTTAAATACCCATCTTTAGACAAAATATTTTATTTTCTCGTAACTATTGAGATTGTGCAGTTCAAATTTAAATTTTGTTATGATTGAATATGTTATTTTATACTACTCAGAATCGGAAAATATTTTTAAAGTATGAAAACGAGATTTCTCATTATTTTTGAAGACGATTTTTGTAGTAGTAATGCAACTTCCGTATACTTTACTGATTGCTCAGTAACCGGTTACCTATCTAACTTGCTACATGCCTATCTATTACCTTGTATATAGTATATTATAACAGTTTCGCTATGCTATAACAATATTTTAAAAGTTTTCTGAACAAAACAGCATTTTTTTTTTTTAAGTAAACAGCTTAAAATATACAAGAAGCTCTATTTCTGCAACACTTGTAATTATAGGGTTAACACATTTATCAACTATTTTTGTTTGTTTGCTTCGTAGAGATTCCTTCAATACGATAACAGTATACACATTTCATTTTTAAAGATCATTTTTATTAGTGTACCTTGAATACCGAACTTTTTGTTTTATAAATCATTAAAAACAATTAAGCAAGTTATAATGCAAGAAATACGTTCCCTTCTATGCAGTTTTATATTCTAAAAGAACATTGTCGTCATTAAGTTTTTTTTTATAAGAAATGGTTAAAAGCTCCCTTAGAAAATGTGCTTTTTTGTCTTCCGCTATTAAATTTAGGTCTGATGGATTCATATATGTGTCTTAGGATTGTTAGAGAATTAAAAAAAAAAAAAAAAAAAAAAGAAAGAAAAAAGGAAAAAAATCCAGAATAAAGTAGGACATAAAAAAAAGAGTTTCAATAATTGCTTGTCGAAATCGACAAAGAAGACATCATAACCGACAAATATTATTTTAGCTATTATGATTTAGAACCTTTTGAGTCTTCGTGTCAAAAATAAGTATTTTTCTATGTGTATACATAGTAGACGTTCTAAAATAGCGATTTTAGCACTCAACTCTTAAATACAGAATTATAGAATGAATAAGAGAAATACATTTTTTCTTAACCATAAAATTTGTTCAATCACCTGTAGCTGCTAAGTATAACAGCTATTTTCTAAGAGGTTTGTATGTATTAAAATAAAAATGTACGGTTAACTTCTCTCAGAATTTATTTGTAATTACAATAATAAAATGAATTGATTCACTAAGAATTTTTAAAAGCATTTTAAAATGAAAGGAAAGAAAAAAAAAAAGAAAAAAAAAGAAAAAAAACGGATAATTTATTTTTTAAAGCTTTTTTTTTTTTTTTTTTTTTTAATAAATGATGATCATCAAGTTACAATACGTACAGCGAAGATTTAAAACATCAAACTTTAAAAAGTAGAAAGCAAAACTGTAAATGATATCTATAAAATCAAAATAATTATTTTTTGCAAAAAATAATCAAATTTCAGTATACCTATAACATATTTTAACGTTTACGATGCTGTTGGGAAAGCCATGAAAAATAACACAAAGAAAATACTAGAAAACTTGTAAAGAATAATCCGGGTATAGTATAAAATTATGCAGTGCTCATACCATTATCTAGTACAAAATTTTTGGTTTTATCCGGAATCAAATTACTTATATGTAGAGAAAAGAAAATTCTAAGGATTTATCAATAATATAATCAAATCGAGATAGATTACATTATCTTCTTGGATAACTACACTGATAATAGTTGAGATAATAGGTTCCATGCCATGGAAGCTGAGTTATTGCTACCAAGCACATTATAAAAACATGACTTAACAGAAACACCTATTGATGGATATCCATCTATATTGTAACAGCATAGTTGTTTTATAAAGGTCATCTACATGTATCATGTTTGGTGCCCTTATATGCTATAGAAGATGAGACATAGCCTTCCGCATGCGGGTAAATTACAGTATATTATCGCCAGCTGCTAGGCGATATATGCCAAAATCTAATCAATCTATGTCAATATTTAACCAAGTATACATATTTTTAAAATTCAGTACAATTTTTCTTTAAAAACTGCGCCCAGAAAATTTTAATAAAACCCGGACAGCGGACATTCTCTAAAAATGGTCAAATCGTATTCAGGGCATTACATAAGGTGTAAATCCATCGGACACTGGAATCCTAAAACTTTCACGTATCCAATACTTTTTCTTTGTGTATATGTATTTATGTATTTATAAATACATTTCATAAGCAACGCCTGTATTCTTAATAAATAATCTGAGTTTAAAACAAACGAAACGTTCACTATAATGAAAATAAAAGTGGTTTAAAATACAGTATAAAAATAAGAAGTAATAAAAAGTAATGAGCAGCACAGGCGACATTTTTATTATTTACTTACATGACGCAGAACTAGTACAAGCACCTATTACAGAGTGTCATGTACCAAATTTTGTATGTTGAGTGCTTTCATTGAATGCTAACGTATGTTTTCCAAATGTAAATTACAAGAACAAAAAGGTGAACTAATTAACGCTGACAATCAAACGCCATTCATATTTTACGTATTTACTTGTTAAGAAGACAACCATCCCTGTTTGATAAAATCACAACAAACCATAATATATAATTATGAAGGAATTCAATGTAATGTGCTTCTACCATCACAAGCAATGCTGTCGAAGTGCATAATACAAAGCTAAATTTTAGCGTATTATGACTATAAAGACGGGATCAGCATATAATCTCCAGTCAAAGGAATCGTGGGGATAAATTCTCATAATAAGAAAATCAAA
This sequence comes from Salticus scenicus, assembly GCA_963930645.1. Classification (NCBI taxonomy): domain Eukaryota; kingdom Metazoa; phylum Arthropoda; class Arachnida; order Araneae; family Salticidae; genus Salticus; species Salticus scenicus. Next base: position 164,141,215 of record OZ005651.1, read on the forward strand.
ATATGGATAGGATAAAATCCCGTACGGATAAAATCGCACGCTTTGTGGAAACAAAATGTTGCAGGGAATAAATGCCCCCCCCCTCCCTAGACGAATGAATCGAAATGAAAATAATGTAAATGATTACTGTAAACCGAGTGGTTACTTTGTCTCAGCAGTCGGTTGAGGTTGAGGTTGAGTGAGTTTTACGTTGCACTAGTGTTACACAATGGGAAATTACCAATAGTCGGAAAAAGATGTGTTAATAATATATATATATATATATATATTGATAGTCAATCAAAGTATTAAGTGTGAAATTTTGATTTTTAAAAAATAGAAAGGACTTTAATTACAAGAGATTTTACACTTTTAGGAATTTATATGTCTTTGTAATGGGTGAACAAGGGATGGTTGGATGGATTTAACAGGATTTAACAAGGAGTAGGTGCCGCTCACCGCTCTAAGAGTGGTGTCGAGCGCTTCTAGCTATGCTAGGCCCCTACTCCGGAACGTTTATTTAAAAAAAAAGAAAAAAAAGAAAAAAAAAAAGGAAAAAATTACAAGGTTCGCCAGAACAATATTTCCGCGCGACATAGGGCGAAGTATTACAAATATGTATTAATTATTAACAAACTTAAAAATAAAAATAAATAAAAATTAAATACACTAAAGTAAGATTCGCCAGTACAGAGTACTCACGCGACAGGGGGCGAAATAAAATAAATCTTGAAAACTCAAAAGCACAATGAGCTAGAATTGAACAGGGAGGGAGAGTTGTTTACAAGTAAATCAGTTCGCCAGAACAAGGTTCCCACGCGACATAGGGCGAAGTTGGTTGTTTTAGGACATTTACAAACACATGAGGAAAGAATAGATATCTTAGGGCTAGTGGGTAAGTGAAAAGGATTATTTAACTTATGAGATTATTAAGTACTTTTAATTTATTTAAATGTTTAGGAATTAGATAATTTTAAATGACTTAAGAAGAATTTAATTTGTTCTATTTGAAACATCTATGAGTAATTCAAAAATTCTTTTTAGTTTTATGGCAAGTGAAGGTCTTGTTAAAATATCAGTCAGCCAGTTGGCTGGGGTTGGATGGATTGTTGGGTTTTACATCGCACTAGTTCTGCGCAGATGGGCATTTCGCGACGGTCTGGGACACACCCCTAGAGGTGATCCGGAGACATGCCATCACAATTTTTATCCTACATGAAAGGGATAGGGTGCACAAGGGATATTTTAAACACTGTATAACAATACAAGATTTTTAACTCTACAAAGTTTTAACAGTACAATCTGTAATAGGAAAATAAAAATTGAAGTAAATGTGAAAATAGTAATAGTAAATACCTGATAAAATAATGCCACATTAAGTTTTTTCTATGTTTGCTTGTTTTAAAATATGTTTTTACTTGTTATAGAAGATAGCGTAAAACTCATGTATTTGGGGCTACTTCGGCCCAAGCCTGCATTATGGCAAGATAGCTCCCCAGATAGTTGCAAACTTTAGATGTGAACGATGAATGAACTATAATATTAAAAACTTTACTTTTATTCCGTAAATGATTTTCATGATTATATACCACCACCACCACCACCACCACTACTACTACTAATCTCTCTTCTGTTTTTCTTTTATAAATGGTTAGGAATATCTCATTTTTGAAATATTCTCTTTGTCTCAGAGCTGTATTTGTAATCTCTTAATGATTCTGAAATTCTTACGGGAAAAGCTGTCGATCCTTTCGCATATTTCTCTACATATTGTAAACTGACAATCCAGTTTGAGAAAGCTACTCTTCTGATGGATTTCTCAGTATTACGTTTAAATTTGTTTTTCAACTGCTTGCATATTTTGAGGTCTCATGACTGACCAACTGCATCCCACATTTCTGACTGAATCATCGACAACGATGCCTGTCTATTCAAATTTGTTAAAAAATTGAGAATTGTTTTACTATCAAGACATTTTTTAACATTAAATTTTTGTTGAAAACTTTGCCTTGTCATCTTCGGAATGAGACCTAATCCATGATATGCCAGTGCAATGCAAACACGTTGTTCCAATGAATACATGATTTTTGTCGCGCTGAAGTTGAAAGGTCAGCTTGTGTTGGGAATGCGGATACTTATATATCGCATCAAGACGTGCAAATTTACATAAATGAGACCATTAGAAATGTATTTGAATGTCATTGGAAGTAACTCTAGCATTCACATTCACTTTGATATTTTGGATGAGACAACGGCATTTTCTTGGTGTTTGGGGCAGGGAGTGTGAACTCATCTCAATTTCAGTCACTTTCTTCTGCACGCTTATAGTCTTTCTTATTTAAAAAACATAATTATCTAAATACTGTTCGCTCTTTTATTCATAAATGCTAATATTTTAATTTATTCCGGAGTATTTTTAACTCCGCCTTTATTCCATATCACTTATTTTTTTAAAGTAATTTGTTCTTATTCTATCGAAGTTATATATTAGAGAAAATGTCTCTATAAATAATATGGTGCGAAATAAAGGCGGGGCTAGGAATACTCCGGAATAAATTAAAATGTTGGCATCTATGGTTATTTGTAGACTTACACTTTACAGCGCTATTTGTGAGCAACATTTCTAACATATGACTTTCTTATGCTAATTCCTCTAATGCAACTTCTGTCACGTTTGCCACGAGAACAAATAAAACATTAAAAGTTTTGTACTTTTGAGAATTATTTAAATTTCGCTATGTTTGAAGAGCCCTGTATATGCAAATCTTCTTATTAGATAATTTTTGAAACTGGTGTATTTAAAAATTCAGACTTTCCTAATCAACATACCACTTGTTTCATCTTTTATCTATCAGTGTTTCAAATTATGTCAATCCAAAATTTGGAGCCCACCAGCGGCCGAGCGGTTCTGCGCTCAAAGCTGGTAGATGGGAGGTGCCGGGTTCGATCCCAGGTCGCGCTCATCGACCTAGCCGTTCGGAGTTTTCCGTGGTTTCCTCCGAAACTTGCGTAAATACGGGCTAGGACCCCTTAGAAAGACCCCCACGGAGGGCATTCCCCCTCTAGGCCTAGGACACATCAGGAGTCAATCGGCCTTAAAATCCTACAACCAACCAAAATTTGGAAATTCTTTCTGAAACGTCTTGTGTATTGCAAAAAATATTCTAATTTAAAATAAATTCACATATATATTACAGTGTAATTTCGTTCTGATTTTAAAACGTTATTTGTATTCCATATATAAAAAATCTGGTGTAAAACAACCACACGACTTCCATTACCCACTATTACACATATTATATGCATTTTTGAGAGATAATGCGATCAGAAAACATAAAAGTAAGCTAATCAGAAAACATAAATCAGAAAAAAGAGAAAATCGTTAGAGCCGTTTTTGAGATACCAACTTTTACAAAAAATCAATTATTGACCGGAAAACAATAATTACATACAAAAGGATATTTAAAAGTGAGTTAATATGGCGAGTTTGAAAAAAAATCCGTACAGCTGTTTTTAAAGGAACGCCCTTGGGAGACCTGAAATTGAGCTATTTATACAGGACGCCTATCATATTTCCTGAACTAACCAACTATATCATTCGAAAGGACATCTAATAGAGTTTTCATATAGCAAATTTGAAGAAAATCTTTAGAACCGTTTTTGAGATACGGACTTACGGTCTCACTTCCGGTTTACGATGTCCCACTTCCGGTTAAACTCAATTATTGACAGGAAAACAATAATTATATACAAAAGCATATTTAAAAGTGAGTTGAAATGGCGAGTTTGAAAAAAATCCGTACAACCGTTTTTAAAGGAACGCCTTTGCGAGGCCTGAAATTGAGCTATTTGTAAGGGACGCCTATCAATTTTCCTGAACTAACCAACTATATCATTCGAAAGGACATCTAATAGAGTATTTATATAGCAAGTTGGAAGAAAATCGTTAGAGCCGTTTTTGAGATACGGACTTACTGTCCCACTTCCGGTTTTTCAATTTTCACCAAAATTTGGAAATTTCATCTGTACACCAGACGTATTTCAATTCTAAAGTTTCGTAGCTCTATCTTTATTAGTTTCTGAGCTATAATAGCCAGAAGATTCTCCACATACATACATACATACATACACACACACACACACACACACATACATACACACTGACCAATTGCCAAAAACCACTTTTTTGGACTCAGGGGACCTTAAAACGTGTAAATCAGGTGAAAACCTGATATCGAATTTTCAGACCGAATACAATACTCCCATTACCTACGGTAGTAGGGTAATGGAAGTAAAAATAGTAATAATAATAACCATCAATAGATATATTTTATTTCATGTTCATGTCCAGGTTATAAGAAACAAAAAAAAAAAAAAAAAAAAAAAAAAAACAGTTCTGATCTGATTTAAATTAAATAAGAAATTGAAATATCGAAAATGGGATAAATTTATGATGCAATAAAATATTGCATTATAATTGTACTCCATTTTAATCCATTTTTTACTTGTGTGAGAGGGCTTCAAAATTGCCATTAAACTACCAATTTCATAAAAGGAAAAAATAATAATTGGTAATATTTCTTTAATTATTATATTTTCCCCTTTCTCTTTACGTTTTAAGAATAATCACACTAAAACGTGTTGTTTTGATTTTTAATAGAAACTCAATAATCAGTCACATTATTTTTCTTTTCATTCCTTTGTCTAGGCTAGATTTTGTCTTTACGACGTTTGTTCCCGCGAGAGGAGAAATAATTGGTATAATTTAAAGCAAACAACAATATTGAGACATGATTCAAATCTTCGATCAATAAAATTTTGAAAAGGCTTCTTAACTCCATTTTTTTATGGACATTAAAATAGCTTTATCCTTGAAAATACAGAGCGGGAGAATAATTGGACACGATATTTTATGCAAAAATATAGAAAAAAATAACTTTTTTGTTTTTAGTTTGTATAATATATAATTTTAAATCTCTCGGAGCAAAAATAATTATTCTTATCAGAATTTCAAAATTTCAGAAGTACACAGAGAAGTTACATACATTCGTATGTAAACTAAAATAAATGTTTAATAGAATTTTTTAAAAGAGTATATACAACAAAATCGTGCCTGTTTTTGTAAATACAAAGACATACTTCTCTCCTTTTTTTTTTACATAATTTATCCATGAATGAAGCCGGCTTTTTATATAATCGCATTACAGCAATTAAAAATAAACAAGCAAAACTTTTATGTATATCACATTATTACACTTGAAAGAAGCAGCAGAACTGCCTTTAAGGAGATTAAAACATAGAAAAAAGAAAACTTTTCTGAATTTATGAAATTTAAGCATTTCATTTTTTTTTTTTTTTTTTTTTTTAAGTAGGAGTAAGAAAATTTGCACATACCCAAGTTTATTAAATTTTTATTTATACGGTGCATTCGAAAAATCTTAACTCCGGATTTAATTTCATAAATATTGATCTTTAACATATAATTACAAAGTTGTAAAATTTACAATAGATAGAGATTTTTATAAAAGAAAAGAAAATTTTTGAAACTATTCAACTTTAATAATTATAAAGTTAAATTTTTATATAAATCTCATATTAAATTTAAAAAAAAAATTGCCAATTAAAGTTACATTTTTATATTATTCTCATAAAAAAAAAATTACCAATGAAGGAAAAGTGACGTATAATCTAATGAAATAATGTACAAAATCGCGACATTCAACCTTAAAATGTCTCCGAGATATAAGAAGACGAAAAAGTTGAATTAAACTACTTTCCCATGTCGATATTAATTCTCCGATAGGAAAAAGCCGGCCATAGGATAGTTGTTTCTGGAGTCATACACAAATTAAAATTGAAAGCAATGATAACGCAAATAAATAAACACATTTACATTTTAATTTATAAATAATCCGTTAGCAGTGTTTAAATGATTGTCTAGAATATTTTATGATACAACACTGAAATTTTGTACGTGGCTTTATCGAAGCATAAGGTACATATTACTTATTGGAAATTTTTAGTATGGGGGCCCTATAAACGCTTAAATTTTATAATTATTGAAATGAATCCATATAAATTTTAAATCGAACTTATAAAACTTTTACCTTTTTTTTCCTCTACAGTCGGTAACAAAAGTATCCGAACGCTAGCAAAAATTCCTATGTAAAAAAAGTGCACTGAATACTGCTTTGTTATATAAATCCTTGACTAATCATGTTCTTAGTCAGTCTAAGAACATGATTTGACAATGATTTAATTAACAAAACAGTATTAACTCCACTTTTTTTATATAGGAATTTTTGCTAGTGTTTGGATACTTTTGTTACCGACTGTACTTATCTTTGCAATTTTTATGTATTTCTATGATCAGTATTTAAGGAATAAAAGTCAGGGTCAAGGTGTTTAAAACATTATATATGTAATTATATTTTTATACACGCTATTCAACTAAAATAAAGTTGATTTTAATAAGCTCGTAAATAAATGAAACATGGGAGTGTTTTAAATTATGTGTTATACTTCAACGAAAAAATTTCAAATATGCGCAACTGTTTTATGAAAGTATCATACGTCCACTGTAATATTTTTATACCACTCTGGAACTTTAAAAAAAAAAAGTAAAAGTGGTCTTTAATTATCTCATTTTTGGAAGAGATTCTGGAAAGAATGAATATGAATGAATGGAATGAATGAATGATTGGGTTTTACGTCGCACTAGTGCTGCGCAGATGGACAATTGGCGACGGTCTGGGATACACCCCTAGAAGGAAGAGATTCTGGAAGGGCTGCACTTGACACGAATCTTCAAATCCTAACGAAAATTGAAATGGATCAACTACTGAATGCCCTTCGCGCATTTCCATACATTTTACTTATTCTAATTTGCTATCTAGTTTTTTTGGTGTTTCTTACAATATTTACATTTTTACAGTCACTTTTTTTTCTAAGTAACTCTAAACTGCGGTGGTCGAATAGGGTATGGCCATTTTAATCGTCATACTGAGTTTACGGTTTTCAGTCTAATATACATATATATTATAGTGTCCGAGAGTAGGTTAATTGGTAGACCGACCACTGCAACTTAGAAAAAGCATAGGTAAAAACGCTTAATCAGAATTGAAAAAGAAAAAAAAAGAGAGAGAGAGAAACTGAACATCAATACAACTAGAAAACAAGTATAACATAAATAAAATGTACCAAAGTGCTAAGGGTAATTAAAGATATTTCAATAGTTGTTTGGGCAATATTCAAGCCTAATATTGCGCTACCACCCACCGCCAAGAGCAATTTTTTTTATAAACTATTAAAAGTGTGAAGGAAAAATGCCCAATTAAAAATGTAAAAAAAAAAAAAAAAAAAAAAAAAAAAAAAGGATGATAGCAATAAAACTAAAAAAAAATGAAGTAAGTGGTATGTAAAATGTATGGAAGCGAGCGCAGGAAGAATTATACACTTAAACTAAGGAGGAATATTGTAAAAACGTGACTTAAGTTTGGTTAACTCTTGGTATACTCCTGTTTTTCAAAAAAGTTTTTTTTCTTTTTTTACTTTCAGTTTTAGGAAAAATTTATCATAATGTTAAAAATTTAATCTGTATGCATTATAAAGATAAACCTTTTAAACTATAAACCACAACTTTTAATATTAAAAATTACGTTGAAAAATCAGGAATTACATTCGTTATAATAATATGTTTATAGCAAGAAAAAGAACAGCTGCTGAAGAAAAAAAAATATTCCCAGAATAAGAATTGTCATTACAGTTAATCAAAAAATAGACATAAAATAAAATAAAATAATAACTGGAACAGGGGATTTCTTTAATATTTACCTTTTTGCACAAATCCCACAAAGAAAAATATTCATTATGATAAACTAAACAAACTTTTAGGAAAAACGCAATTTCATTAAACTATATGTTATGATACAGGAAACAGATTTTCGTGCAATGTATTAGATTTAATTAATATATCACGATGCATTTATTCAATCTAAAAATATAGAAACATAAAAGTGGTTTAAATGTATTGTATTGTCATGTATGGTAAAACACGATTTTTTAACTAACATAAAAATGTATGCTATAATAAGTATTTAATATCCAAACGAAGTTAAAGATTTCAAAGTCATGCGTATATCATTGACATCATTCAGCTATAATTGGACATTTGCAGGATATCTAAAGCTATGGTCGTGAAATATTTTTACCATATTCCCTAGAAAAGTAAATGTAGATTTTTATTTTTTATTATTTATTTATTTATTTATTTATTTTCAGTAAAATACAAAAATTTTTCGGAAAAAAAAAATAAATAAAAGAAGGAAAGAAAGAAAGAAATATGCAGATGTTTTACATTTGCATTCAAATATTACGTGTTAATGAGAAAGCAGAAGCCAATTCGAAATTTTTACGTTTTTAGATTGTTGATCTACTATGGAGTGATCCAAGACCCCAACCTGGTTGTGTCCACAATGGTTATAGAGGAGGTGGTTGCTTTTTCGGTCCTGAAGTAACACAATCTTTTCTTCAACGTCATCAACTTCAGCTTCTTGTTCGATCGCATCAATGCAAAGCCGACGGTTATGAATACACACACGATGATAAAGTATGATTTGTTGTTTTTTAATATTTTTTTTCCCCATTAACAGTAGCTAAATCTATTAGATATTTAATAATTATAAGCCATTTATTATTTTTATTAATAAGTAACTCCTCTGAATAAAGTCGTTTAAAATTTAATGATAATTTACTATTCTGTTCCATCTAATTTATTAAATATACTTATGTGATGAGATCTCAAAATAATATTTCATCAATAGTGTTAAAATGATAAATTGGAATTATGCACCTATAATTATTTATATTGCATAAAGAGATTGCAAAAAAATTTAACAAATACTTAATTTATAATCGCATAAGAAAGGCGTATTTTAGAAAAAAACTTTACAAATTATGCTCACTTATTAAGAGGCGCAGCATTTTTGTAAAAGGAAAAAAAAATCATTATAACAGCTTTTTTTTTTTTTTTTTTTTTTTTGAACCCAATTAACCCCTTAACGCGCGCTGTCCTCGCTGCGAGGACGCAAAATTTAAGATCCAGCTGCAAAAATTCATCCTGGAAATTTTTTAGCAAAAATTCACGTTTATAACATATCAGAAAAGGCCGGTTTTTTAAACCTTAAAATTTAAATTTTCTTTTAGTTTAATTTAGTTCATGAATTCCGGTAGCAGTATAATTTAAATGTTTCAAATTGTCTTGCGCCGCAAAGGGTTAAAGAATTTTTTAGTGAACAGAAAAAATATATCTATATAGTCAGCGTTTAAATTATTGAAATCGAAATGTTTTATACATAAAATGAAAAATAATGTTATTGCTCTTTTATCCTCTATTTGCTCATTTAAAAATGCGAATTGGTAAACGTAAATCACCGTTTTTAAATTGTAATTTAGGAAGAAAACATCGTGAGATAAGTATCATAGTGTCAATGATTTATAATGTGTCAGTCTGAATGTAAGTGATCGCTATAATTAAACTACCCTAAAAAATATATCATAATTTAAAATTCTGCAAATAATATAACTTCACAAATAGCTACAAGATTTCGAGTTTCGGTAATGTCAGAAGCCCATTTTTTATTTTAAATTCCAATGTTTTCTTTTTCCATACAATTTATTTTTATTCATTATTTAGCTGAGTGTAACTTTCTTTCTTGTACGTGAATAACAGGGATAAAAAGAGTTCCGCTTTTTTTGCCACTAGTATTTTCCTACAAAAATTTCTAACCCGTAAAGTCACAAAAATAGCTGTAAAAATATGATAAAAATTTCTATATAGAAATATTGGAGGCAGAAAAAGCGAAACACTTTCATCCCTGCAGTAATAAAAAAACTAACTACTTATTAAAGAAACTTCCCATTTTATATACACTTGTTTTTATATTTGATAGGTTTTGACAATATTTTCTGCTTCCAATTATTATGATATTGGTAGCAATCGAGGGGCTTACATTAAATTTATGGGAAGTGATTTGACACCTCACCCAGTCATGTATGTGAGCAGTAAAAACGCCAGACACGCAACTTTGAGACAAAGGTAAACGTATCAATTTAAAAATAATTATGTCATTTCTTTTCAGTGTATTTTGTTAGCACTGTTTGAAATGCTCATGAATCTTATTGCTTATTATGAATATATATTATTTTCTCGGTTTATAATGATATTATTATTATTGTCCCTTTGAATTCTTAATATGACTGATTAATGGCTAGCTAATTTTCTTCTTATTGAATTAAGATTATAGTGTAAAAAATAACAGTAGTTTTCACAGCAGAATGTGCTAGCAAAAAGGGGTACCATCATATTCTGCTGTTAAAAAGAAATAATTTGCAACATAATCACTCTCTCTTTATAGACGTTTCTGCTGTAAATTACCCTATTTAACAGTAGAATATGCTGGCGAAATAAGAACCAGCACATTCTGCTGTAAAAACTACCCTTATTTTTTACAGTGATGGCTGTTAAAATACTTGCGTCGTTATATCAGTCCATTTAGCAGTACTTTAAAAGTTCTACACATATATTTATCATTATATTCACATATATTCATCATTATTATTCATATATTACACATATTTTCATCATTACACATATATTCATATAACGTTTTCTTCAGTACTTTAAAAGTCTTTCTATAATATATATTCATCATTATGTATTAAAATTTCATTTTAAGAAGATAATTTTTGAGTGGACTTCTAATCAGAAATTTAAATCGAGTCCAGAATGACGCCTATTCAGACAAATGCCTATGCTCTATATTTGGCAGCATATGCAAAGTGTAGTAAACAACCTGTTTCAAAAAATACATGCACCCAGAAGTTATTGAGGTGAAACGACGAAACGTAGCATCCTAATAAACCTTGGTGAAATATACAAACGAACAATCGTGCAGCATTATTAAGCATTATAGAGGAATATAATGCGTGCGAGAATAGCGACAAGTTATAGTTTAAAAGGGATGATGCATTCAGTGATGGATATTTACAAATTGATAGTCATTAGGTTCCGTACACGATATTTACACATGCAGTCAGCAGCAAAATTATTGAACCACGCATCCACATTTTTCATGTAATTTTTTTTAGTTTGATCGTTAATTTTATCATCAACTTACATTTTTGTAAACAGCATAAGACTAAGATCATGACTGGACAAATATTTAGTTAATAAAACAGTATTAGACGCCTATCTTTTAAATAAGAATTTTTGCTAGCGCTTCAATAATTTTGCTGCCGACTGTAAAATGCCGCACAGCACACCCAACAATGATAAGAGCAGTTATTCGACTGGGAGAGGAGTCGCATCAGAAGCCTCAGAGTTGAGTTGAGTTGAGTTGAGTGGGTTTTACATCGCACTAGTGCTACGCTATGGGCAATTAACGTCGGTCTGGAACTCACCTTTAAAGGTAGTCCTGAGCAACACCTCGTATAACAATGCCTCCGAACTGCGCTTTACGTCACGGAAGATCGGTCCATTACATCCAGTTAACACTTCTTATACTCTATATACGATGGTGTTGATTAGATGTAATTGGCCGATATTCCGTGACGTAAAGTGCAGTTTGGAGGCATTATTACAGAAGGCGTTGTTCGAAGGCATGCCATTACAATTTTGACCTTTACTGGAGAGGATGTTATCCCCTTTTCTGTGATCCACAAGATATTATTTTGAATGGAAACATGGAGGACATTGCGGAAAGGATGGATTTATGTGCACCAGCCACCATTAATATACACGACGGTCTTCAGCCGGCTCGAGTATCGAACTCACAATCTTCCAATGGACGACAGGACTCTTTGACGCCATTTGACGTCATACTGACGATTTCCTTTCAATTAACCTATAGGAGTCTTAATTTAGCCCACAGACAGTGGAACATAGCCAGTCATAGCACAGCTTTTTCCCCCCAAATACAGAAAGCTTCGCCTTGTTCTAGTCGTCCTTTACGAACCCACCGGACTACAGTAGCCCCTATAGACTTCGAAAAGGCCAATTATTCGAACAGACAGATCAGCTAGCATGTTTCACAAAACGATATGATACTGAACTGGTTTGTTCAAATACTACCGATTCAGAGAAGATACAAACAGTCGTTACAGTGGCTTGGGACATCTCCGAGTCACCAATCTGTGAAAGGATTGTACAGTCAGGAGAATAGCTGCGTCCGTGCTAAAAACGACTCTATCAATAATTCAATTTGTCAACTGGTGACAATGAGATCAAAGGATACAATTTGAAGATGATTAGAAAAGACTATGTTGATAAGTTGGCGATCATTACGATGGCACTTCCTCTTTTCCACAATCGGTGTCTTCTGGAATAGGTCTTTCACGAACAAGCTAAAGATTAATGTCATATTTGGCGCCGGATCTCACATTTAACACGTGCATGCGGGGAGAAAAGGGATGAGCACTCACATTCGTCAGCGAAAGCATACATCAATTACACCTGATGTGAAAGTAAAGGAAGTAATCAAGTAGGATACTCGGTTATCTTTATTCGTGCTATAAGGTAATCTCACCGCTTGCACGTACAGTCGGTAACAAAAGTCTCCGAACACTAGCAAAAATTCCTATATAAAAAAAGTACACTTAATACAGTTTTGTTAATTAAATCCTTGTCGAATTCTGTTTTTAGACTGACTAAGAACAGGATTCGACAAGGATTTATTTAACAAAACTGTATTAAGTGCACATTTTTTATATAGGAACTTTTGCTACTGTTCGGAGACATTTGTTACCGACTGTAAGTAGACGTTATTTTGAGGCCAGTGGTACTGGCCATTGTTATCTTCTAAACTAAGTTGTGTTTCAAATGGGACAATACTCCGCCATTTATTAATACTTTGTTATAACAATATCTAATATGCGTTAATGTCCATAGATATTTACTAGGTCTCCAGATCTATCACCAATTAAACAGTTTTGAGACATGTTGGGTAAGGGTTTTCGGTCGTCTCGATACATCTTCGCATTCATTTAGCATATGCTGCCATCACAGCAGGATCTACCATAACGAGAGATCGGAAACTTATTCAACTGCATTCCCCAACGATTATCTGCTCGTATCGTCTTCGGGTGTTGTTTTATTATTTATTAAACAGAGTATTTTTTCCATTGTTATGATCGCTAATGAGACGATGTTTTGTTCCAATATGTTGATCATGTGCTTACCTACTCCAATATCTGCCGATCATCGTAGTTATTGGTGAATTATTTTATGGTGTATATTCTTTTTAAAACGTAGCTTATTATTACGAGTAGTTAAAATCACACGGAATAAAATCAACAAAGATAATCTAAGGGCTTGTTAAATTTAAAGTCAGCCATTTTATACATAATATTATTACCCATAATAATGACTGACCTCATGTCACTTGAACTGTAAAAAAAGCTGTAGAGTTTCAACTGAGAGTATCTCCTGTATTGAACGCATCAACTAATTAACTTAGCTTCCAGATATGACATATTATGTTCAATACAACACAATCACAGTCAAAGACATTCTGTAATAAAAGTGAATTCAAACGTTTTTTTATGATGGATCATATAGCGAAATAGCACATAAATCCATAGACGTATAAAAAAATCCTGGAAAATTTAGAAAAAAAAAAAAAAGTTATTTTAACCGCTTACGAAAATATATTCATGCACGTATTCAACTTTTGTTAAGTGAATAATTCTCCTACAAAATCCTATGAAAAGTTTCTTATACACCTAATATCATACCTGTCAACATTCTAATTAATATTCCGTAAAATTGTCAGGCCCGCCCTTTTTTTTCACACCAGTCTTCTTTAGAGAATTTTTCTTCTTATTTAATCGTAATTACATTTGGGAAAATTACTCTAAAAGTAAAGTGGTTTGAAAAAAAAAAGGAAGTTAAAAAAAAAATTACGTCATATTTTGGTGAATACTGTAAAATTAATTTTTACATACTTTAAAAAATATTGCAAACGAAAAGTGTTAATTTTTATAATCATGGTACAGGAAAAACTGAAATATTACGAAAACAAATATTTATGTGGAAAATTTTAGTGATAAAATGAATAAAAAAGTGATTTATAAAAATAAGATAAAATAGTTTTTGTTAACTACAATCGACAGAAAAATTATTCGAGCGCTAGCAATAATTCCTATATAAAACAAAAGTACACTTAATAAAGTTTTGTTAAACAAATCCTTGTAGAATCATGTTCTTAGACTGACTAAGAATATGATTCAATAAATATTTACTTAACAAAACAGTATTAAGTGTACTCTTTTTACATAGGAATTATTGCTAGCGCTCAAATAATTTTGATGCCGACTGTAGCAGGTGAATCGAGTGAAAGAGTTTTACGTCGCCCTAGTGCTACACTACGGGAAATTTTATTAAATAGGATTTTGAAATTAAATCGCAGATGTAAATACTTGATCAGAACACGTAGATGATGCTAAAGTTTATTTTGGAGTGTTACGTAGTTAAGACGTGCATATTTAGTGAACATTCATATTTTCAGGAGTCGTAGCGGTCCTACTTTTTTTAATGTGTTTTATTATTTTGTTACCAATATTTTTTAAAAATAATTTTTAAATGCTATTATAGCATTAAAATCACGAAAATTTTTATTTCAAAATAGTGGAAATAAAATAATAAAAAATACTCAAAAATATGAGGCCGTTGCAACACCTATATTTTCAATATCGATTTCGATTTCAGTTTAATAAATAAAGCAACACTTTAAAGCCGAATTTAGATAGAAATGAAAACTTTTAATCCTTTTAAAATAAAAGCACTATGTTAAAAAAAAAAAAAAAAAAAAAAAAAATGTATAAGGATCCAATAAAAAACACAAAACTATTTCTGTACGTTACATTTATTTGTTCACGTAAAGTATTCAACGTTTTTCTATTTTACTTTATTACTTCTAGTGAAATTTTCTGCTTTTTATACAAATTACATTAAAATATATTTGTATCAACTACATAGTTTCTATTTGTTCTCTTATGTAGATTTTCGATTTACAGTCATGCGATTATAAACAACAAAATATATATTTTAAAAATAAAATCGACTTAAATTGATGTAATTTTTCTAGTTTTATATTAATCTTCTGATATGGTTAATGGGCATCAAATATATTTTTTCATACAATTTTACACAGCTTTTGAATTGAGTTCTATTTCAACTGGGGCAAATACCTTTTGCTCTCAAAGGTGGCAGACGGCAAATGTCGGGTTCGAATCCAAATCACTTTTATAACTTTTATTAATTCTAGTTTCAGATTAATATTCAAATGCGGTTGATGAGCACCAAATATATTTTTTCATAAAATGTTACAAAGCTCTTGAACTAAATTCTATTTTAACTGTGTTTTAGAAGTTAGATAAACACATGGATAAATACATGACATATACAAATGGATAAATAGATAAATGTTCTAAAGACTGGTATATGGCAAATGCCGGGTTCGAATCCGAATCACTCGATCGTGCTCGTCATCCGAGGCGTTTGGAGTTTCCCATAATTTTTCCCCTAAAACTGGCGAGAATACGGGTAAGTTCTCCTTACGGAAGGGAGTTCACCCCAGCCTAGGCCCTGTAACTTACAACACATTTATATATATTTATGTTATATTAACATTCAAAACATTAGTTTTTCTTATTTAATGTTACATTTGTAATATTTAAATTTTACTATTTCAACAACTAAGATTTTTATCTTATTTTATACAAAGGCAAGGTTTAATGGAAAAATCTGCTCTTAGAGAACTGAAAAGGCACATTTCATCCAAACGATTTCTCTTGATGGCAGAATTCAACAAAAGAAATAAGGATATGGTAGGTAAGTATTTATTCTTATTAACAGTCATACAAGGATAATTAACAGTCAATTAGTAGAACAAACGGATATATTTAGAAAAAAAAAAAAAAAAAAAAAAAAAAAAACGATTTTTTGCTTTTTGTAAACACCAGGGGTGGAAATCTGGCGCAGATTTCACACCACTATTTATGAATAATAACTTTTTATCTATTGAAGAATCCTTAATACTATTATAAAAGATTCTTATATAAAAAAAGTGGTGTCAAAGCTGTGCCAAATTTCTATCCCTGAAATACTGAGTTTATAGGGAAAAAATTCCTTCTCCTCATCACCGACGTAAAGACTGTGAAGCAGAATTTTTCCCCTATAAACTATATATTTATTTTAATATAATAAAATAGATATCCGAGCTACGTTGTACAAATCTGTAAGTAATTGAGAACATATCTCAATATTTTCATTAACGTTTACCTCAAAATAAAAATAGTAACTAAGAATAATTCTTATGTTTTATAACTGTGACAACAGTTTTAAAACTTCAGTTTAAAATTAGTCTTAATAATGAAAAAGTTTAATAACATTAAAAATACCGTTAATAGATCTTTGAACGATATTGTATTTTAAATAGCATTAAATATATATATTTGACTTTGCGCTAACTTTACGATGATATAATTGCAGTATATTACTTTTCACAAGTTTCATTAGTATAACATTTGAGATACCACTTTTTTGTCTTTTTTCGATTTGCTTTAAATATACAAATATAAACTCAATATTTAATATTTTAGATATTATTTATTGCGAAAAAAAAAACATTTAAAGAATGAAATTAAATTTTTTTATATCAAAATTACTGACAAAAAGTTTGTTCTGTCAAAATTATTGTTGTTCTGCAAAGTCACTTATTTTTCTGTATATGGTTACACAAAACAAGTTATACAACTTGAAAAAAAAAAAAAATACCCCTACTGTAGTGACATAGTTCAGTTTAAAATTTAAAAATAAGCTAAAATAAAATAATGGAACATCTGTAAAAATTAGCAATTTATTTATATTAAAATAAAAGTTAAACGCTCTTGATGGGAAAAAGGCAACCAAACCCCCAACTTTCTAATAGATAAGACTTCTATCAATTAAACTTATATGAATAAAAAACCTGACTTAAGTAACTGCAAATCATTGTTTTTTTTTCCATATCTTATAGATTATACTCTAAGTATTTGTTTATTAAATTATTGTCTGATTTATATATATTAAAATAAGTTTTTTGTTCTGCAAAACGAAATTGATATGTCTTTTAAAAAAAGCAAATTTTTGAATATTATAAAATTTCAAGATAAATGTGAGATTACTCATGCAACTTTAAAAGTAAGGCTTATATGTTTTAAGGAAAATATGTGTCAGTTACATAAGAAAATCTATGCATCGGAAGTATTCACATTATCCCTTTTTTCACGAATGTTCAAACTGTAACAAACTTATAAAATATAATATGAAGATTCAGTTTTCATATCTCAGTTCGCTTTTTGTTTAGCTGTTTGTTTCACTAGTAAATAATAGTTCAAAGTATAATACACATTTCTAAATAATGTAAAAATAAATAAATAAATAAATAAAATAAAGAGTATATTAAAAGCAAAAACTGTTTTATGTAAGAGACAAAAATTTAAGTTAAAATACATTTTAAAAACAAAAATACATATAAAAACAATTAAAAGGTAGACGTTTCGAAATCCGTCCGGGTTTAATCATCAGTAATTACAACACAATATGCAAACATTACATGAACACTCAAGGAATTTAAAGGAGTACCGAACATTGAGGAGCCAATGCCCATGCTTCATTGATAGTGTGGAGGTGCTTGGCAGTGTGCCAGCTCTCAAGGAAAATACATTTATAATTATGAAAACTAGAATTTAGAATTTTTATATTATCGAAGTCAGGAATATGATCAGTTTCTATTGAATGGATTACAATTTTAAAATTTTGGTTGAAATTTTTAAAAGATCGTCTGTGCTCCTGTAGTCTAATTTTTGCTGTACGGCCAGTTTCACCTATATAAACATATTTAAAATTTTTACAAGGAATTAAATATATTACACAAGTTAAATCCAAAGAAGGGGTTATGAGTTTAAAGTTAAAAAGGATATTTTTTAATTGTTTAATTGGCCGGAAAGCAGTATAAATATTATGTGGTTTAAGTAATTCAGAAAAAAATTCTGAAGGAAAACCAAAATAATTATTAAAATCCTTTTTTCATAGCTTTATCCAAGTTTCTACATATTTTAGTGAAATACACCACGTTTATACTACTGACACAATATTTTTTACTTGTTTGCTTTATTAAAATTGCTTTCATAGGGTTTCTGTATAAGCTGTCTTGTCAGTTTCAATGAACCTTTTAGGGTTTCTTGAACTTTCTTTATTTCAGAGACACGCAAATCGCAGACAGAGATTACATTATCATAAATAAGAATTTATTACGACATAATGATGTAATATCTAATACTGTTTTGGAATTATATAACTTCTATCTTTATTTTTTATTTATTTTTTTTTTTTTTAAAGCAACTATTTCAATTAATGACTGGTGTGAAGCAATGGAAACAGCAATCGGCTTGGGACTACCTTGGCGTTTATTGTGTCCTAAATTAGCTCGTTATGATGAGGAAACTGGGCAAGTAGAATACACAACAACAATGGAAGATTATCATACGTACACAGAAGGCCTTATAGAGGTTTGTAGAATTTTTTTTTTTTTTTTTTTTTTTTTTTTTTTTTTAATAAATTAGTGATTACAAGCATCATTCATGTAAAACAGAATAAGGTCGATTTTTTTCACTGCCTTATAACAATGAAGGAAATAGAACACGTTTCGAAATAAAATATATAACTTATTCAAGTTTAAAAATGATGTTCAGAAGAAAAATTAAAAGAAATTGTTTTGGGTGCTTGAAAATAATGAAATAATGTGCAATACCGCTTTGTTAGTTCTGAGATTTATTAGATTTTTTTTTTTTTCAAGTTCATTTTAAGACTGTATATGTTAGCATGTATTCTTACATGCATGAAAAAAATGTTTCATTATGTTATACAGTGTAAGATATATATTTACTTAGAATAACTCTTCAAGACATATTAAATACTCTTAGTTCTAGAATTAGATAGTTCATCATAAATCTTTTTACACATTCAAAAGACATTTGATAATTCGATTATAAAATATATGAGAACAACAAAATGTTAATGATAAATTTTGCAGAAGTTTATTATAGCGGTTTAAAAATTAAATTAATAATCCTACATATTAGAATACAAAGCTCTTTGTTTAAGAACAAAATGGAGTATTTGAGCATGCGTAAAAAATCTGTAAGCCAATCCGAAACGATGACGTTCCTCTTAGATGGTGGGCAATACGAAGCCACTAAGCAATGTCATTAGTGATAATTTTATATTGAATAATATAGAAAGACAGCGGTCTTTCCAGAACAGATTAGTTTCGAATCCGAGTACTGCAGAAAACTACGCATTAACGTAGTCGCGTATAATGCACAGCTTCTCGCCTTGTTCGTTTCTAAATTTCAAAGCAGACGAAAGACAACTCACTATTACCTCCTCCTAATTAAATATATA
Source organism: Salticus scenicus (assembly GCA_963930645.1). Lineage (NCBI taxonomy): Eukaryota > Metazoa > Arthropoda > Arachnida > Araneae > Salticidae > Salticus > Salticus scenicus. The sequence continues at coordinate 164,160,698 of OZ005651.1, forward strand.
ATATAGGAGTACATTATTTCAATTTCAGGTATATTTAAGTATATTATATCATGATATAAGTATATAAGTATATCATTGTGATATTGTGGTATAACCATCTTTCTGTTTCAAAAATTTTATTTTTTGTATAGACAGTTTTTTAAAATAAATTCTTCTGTAAAACAATTATTCTGATTTTTAAACCGTCCAAAAGTTTTTTTAAGACAACTTTTTTTTAATTGTTTAAACCATGTTCATACTATTTAATGTTTAATTTTAAATATTATAATTCAACTTTTCTTATTTTAATGTTTAGGATGGGCATACATTGCTTGAAGCATTGTATCGCAATAAAGACGCATTAGAGACAGTTTTTAAAATGATTGACAAAGACGGCAATGGTGAGATTATTATTATTTATTCTTATTTTATTATGATCACAGGTGTAAATGTAATTAGAAACACACTTGTTACAGATTTTGATTTTTGGAAAATATGCCTTTTTATTGAAATTAAATCTCTATTCATGCACGTGCGCACAGACCATTTTAAACAGAATTGCATCTAACAGGATGAAGCAGATATGGGTCCGAATATAGTGCACCTAGTGCGTAACACCCCGCATTTACTACAATTAACCCATAAACATAGTTTATCAGAGTAGCTACGGTCCGCTTTTTTTTTCAGAGACTCTTCTACCATTATATTTATATAGCAACTTTTCCTTTAACTAATCGTGGAAATATATTATTGAATATTACTGTATAACAGTGGCATCTCGTGAGTGACGTTTTGGGCTAGCTCCATACTCGTTCATTTGATTGAGTGTCGAAATGTCATCATATCTGTCGAAATGTCATCATATCTACGTGTTTCTCGAAATAAATGAATTAACCAATAAGATGCTTATATATCCATTTTATTGTACTGTTTCTAACTACTTATGAGGAGCATGCTTTAACCCTTTGCCGTTCAGTGTTCCACTACATGGAACACCTAATTTCGCTAGCTTCTCCAACCGTTAAATTCAATTGCAAATGCATAAAAATAGGTTTATTTTTTTACTTTGAACTTTTTTTTTCATCCATAGATGGCATCCCTACACAAGGCAATCCATGATATTTAGCTGGGATGCGTTATTTTAAATCCTCGTATTTACAAGAAATTTTGTATTTTTTTTTTTTTTTTTTTTTTTTTTGTGATACAAAAAAAGATTGCTTGAAAAAAGATTACTATGTTATATCGTTGGCTGTACTCTAAATTATTTATTCTATATTATTTTTAATTTTTTATATAGGAAACATACGAGGAATCGTTGAATAAAATAAGGTGTTCCATCTCCTGGAACACTGCGACACTAGCGCTTTTCATATTATGCAACCGAAAACATTGATGAGAGAAGACAGCTGTGTTTAATTACTCTGTTTTCCTCTGTTTGGAGGGAATGACGTCAAGCTATCAGATGCTACGAGGGAGGGTTGGTTGTTTATAAAAATAAAAAAACGCACAAAACTAGTTTCATATGCAAAACTTGCAATGTTGGTTTGTGCTTCTACCAACAGAGTGTGACGTGCTTCCGAAAATTTCATGAAGCTAAAAAATAGACTAATTGTAAAATTTTGCACATAGGACTTGTATATATGTATACTAACTGTAAATATCAAACTATTTCCTAAAAAATCATATAAGCAAGATTTTTTGGGGGGGAGGGGGGGGGGAATGGGGTGTAGATTAGCAGGCCTCCCCGGGATGCACCATGGGTCATGCTAAATCTACTACACAGGTATAATACAGTGTTTTTTAATTCATATACAAAATCTTCTACTCATTTACGTGCTTCACTGCGATGCTCTTAGACGCACTTTTCAGAGCTCTAGTGGCGCAGTGTTCCCACTGATGGAACACCCACAGATTCAAAACGGTAAGTACTATCTTTACAAAATTATACCTGTGTACTCTTTTGGACCAAAGTAGATAGCCTACAACTTTTTTTGTTGAAATTCCAACTTTACAGGGTAGTGCGCTGTAAAGGGTTAAACGTCATTCATAAAATGCCACTGCTATATAAATATAGCGATAGAAAGGTTAGGAAAAAATACGTACAAGAGCCACCCTGTACAGTGTACATAATAATTTCAGGAAATAGTTTTTAGAATAATGAAGAAGCTTTGTTCTAATCAATGGATCATGCTAAACGAAATCGATACAAAGGTATTAATACCTCTTAATAATGATTCTTTTAATAAACTTTTTTTGTTCAGGGAGAATATTCCGCTATGCTCTTTCGATATTGTGAAAGTTTCATGATTTTCTAATGAATATTCTGAGCTGCGATACAGTCTTCTGGTAACTGACTTGATTAAGTTACTTCCATATTCATTCAAGAAAATAAATACATTTAAAACATGTATTTTTTATGAATATTTTAAAGGCTTTTAATTTCATTTACTTAAACCTTTCTTCTGTTAAAAATATGTAAAACTGGATTCATATCTATTTTTAAAACTTTAATGACAGTTTATATAATAAAAAAAAACTCAAAAAATTAGGTTTTTGGTTCTTCTGACTATATATTTTACTTGACGAGGGTTTCAAATTTATTTTATTTTATTAAAAGACGAATTTTTTTTCTCTCTGTTAGAAAACAGAACTATTTTTCAATCATATAAATAACATATTTAAGGGGACTGAGACGAGAAATACCTTCAAAATTTCGATTTTTCAATTAGCGGCTTAAAACACAGTACAGATTCTGCAAATTACAAATATATATAATTTATTGCTTCGGATTTTTTTTTTTTTTTTTTATTTGACGATGGTTTGACAAAAAAAGTTTGACAGAAGAAAGTTCCATGGCAGTCAGCTCACAAAAGTTTCTGTTAAAAGTGCAGAGATACTGAACTTGAGTGTATTATCCAAATAAAACACACACACTCACACACAGATAAAAACATGTAGGAATAAAAATTTAGGACAAAATGACTATGGGGCAGGAATGTTTCAATTATATACAAACATTTAAACTTGAAGGGCTTAAAATGTTTTTTGCATTTTTCTCAATATGTCATTTTCTGTATAGTGGTACACTTTGTGAAAAATCTGTTGAAAGTAGTTCTCTGAATTTTTAGAGGGAAATAGATTAAGTGTCTCTGTATACAGTGAACCTATTTTTTATGTATAAACCTTGTGATATATTTTTAAAACAGCAAATATATATGTTAAAAAATGTATATTTCTAATAAGTAAAAATTGTCATTTTTTTTTTTTTTTTAATATTTTTTAAAAAGATCAACAAAACATAAAATAGGTTCAGTACATAAACAAAAGTATTTTCTATCATCATACATGATTTCAAGATAAGATTTTCATTAGTTTTTTAGAAAGTGTACCAAAGTGAATAAAATGAAAAACTCGTTAAAAGTAAAGTATGTATGTTTACAGTACTATTATAAAAAAAAAACTGAAACACGTAAGAGTAAATAATTTTCATAAAATATTTCTTGAACTATGTGCATAGTTAAAAAAGATATGACTATTAAAGCAACAACCTAAATTTCCCACTTCTCGGTTATCGCAAATGTCTCACAAGGAAACATTCAAAAGGTGTCATAATATTTTAAATTTATTAATAATGGTAAAAATAACTATGATAATAAAATAAATTATTTCTATTTCTGTTATTGTTTCTCAAAAATTCAAACACATTTTTGAATCATTTAATATTTTTAACTCTTTTAACGTTTAATAAATATGTGTAACCCAGAGTCTGCTACATATATCCCTGTCAGAGATGAGTTCTCTTTTAGTTGTCTTTCTCCTAAAACCATCACTGTTGGTAAGATGAAGCAACAAAAATATATTCGATATTCGATATGTAGAATAAAATAAAGAAAAATAAGCTATTCCTCATTTACATAAAATGAGAAATCGATTCTTATCATTAATTCTCTAAATAACGATCGGATATACTTTGATGATTGTGCCTGGAAGAGTATTACAGGAAAGGGAAAAATTGGCATCAACTATAAGATAAGCATGTATTTTATTTAATAATAAAATTCTTGCTCCGGTATATTTTTATAAAACAGTATGATTCTGGCATTTTTCGTTAAATCAATAAATAAGGGAGTGATGAAACTTCGTTTTCTACCTGAAACTTATTAAAATATTGTTACATTATTAAGTTAAACCATAAAATAATGTTTTCGTAAGCGCAATAGTTAGAACGATTTAAAAGTATGAGTTCGCAATCCATTTTAACGTATTGAAAATTGTTTTTCATGGATTATTAATCTGTTAAAATGTTTTTTTTTTTCAAAGTATACCACAAAAAGTGTCGAAACTGAGTCGGTATAAATTTCTCCTCGTTAAATCTAATTTATAATAGCAACAGCAGTCAAAAGAGAACTCTAATATACGTATAAAAACAAGGGAAATAACAACGTCTAGAACGCCCAAAATAAATAATTGCTTTCTATTATTTATTTTTGACGTTCTAGACGTTGTTATTTGCCTTGTTTTTATAATCCTATGCCAAGTCTTCGGTTAATATTCTAATATATGTACTTAATATATTTTTTCTATGCAACTTAACTTCAATCACGAAAACAGAATTATTATAATATATTGCAAATCTTAAAACAGGCGTATAGATTTTACAAATGAAAAACACTAAATAAAGATATATAAAATTTCATTTCATTTTAACACTTTCGCTACCGCTGACGTAGATTCACGCAGAGTTGCCAACCAAATCCGGCAAATTGTTAGTACGTCCATTTTTCTACACCATTAAATTTTCACAGTAATTCTCTTCAAATATATTTACGAGGAATTAAGAAAACAAATACTCTAAAAATTAAGTGGTGCAGAAAAATGGGCGGTACTAACAATTTTCCGGATTTGGTTGGCAGCTCTGTTCACGTCATTTAAAAATCTGTAACTCCATCAGTGGGCGTTTCTTTTGCAATTTGTATGCCATTTATTTCTTAAGGATATGTACAATATTCATATTTTTACGACCAATATGCTATGGATACAAATACTTTGATTAGAAAGAGTATAATTATAATGTATATCCATTTGTAATGTAAATCTGAATATAGAAAATTTTGTTCTGAAATATTGTAACTGGAGAGAATTACGCCCACAGGCGGACCTTACTGTCAAAAAGTCAAAAACATGCGGTCGTAAAAGTGTTAATAAATCTAAAATTATTGTCTTATGAACGATTATAAAGTAACACAAAAAGTCATTAACCCAAATATGCTACGTTGATATCTCCAGTCATACTTGCCAACATCCTAATTAATATTCCGTAGTGTTGTAGTTCCGTCCTTTTTTTCACACCAGTAAATTTTTAGAGTAATATTCTCCATATGCAATTAGGATAAAATAAGAAGAGAAATACTCTAAAAAGATACTGGTGTCAGAAAGAATTCGGGGCTACGGAGTATTATTTAGTATGTTGACAAGTAAGTTTCTAGTGTACAGTCGGTAACAAAAGTGTCCGAACACTAGCAAAAATTCCTATGTAAAAAAAGTACACTTCATACGGTTTTGTTAAATAAATCCTTGTCGAATCCTGTTCTTAGTCAGTGTAAGAACATGATTCGATAAGGATTTATATAACAAAACCGTGTGAAGTGTACTTTTTTTACATAGGAATTTTTGCTAGTGTTCGGACATTTTTGTTACCGACTGTACGTCAGGTTAAAACGGCTAAGTTTTCTTTGTAACGTAACTAATAGGATAGTATACATTCAAATAAAGGTTTTTAAGATTTCGTCTGTGTACAAAGTAAAAACTTTCTAATGGAGAGCATATATCTACTATTTGGCAGATTCACATTTTTGCTAGAGGCGACAAGTATTAAAAATACATAATTTCATTCATGAAATATGCTTTTAAATATTTTAGAAAAATTCAAGTTTTGGCTACAAAAAGCCCCTCATAATTAACATTTTAATGTGAAAACACGCGGGATATGTTAAGATTTCTTTTTCTTTGCGAAAATTAAATATATCTGTTGTAATGCGATGCAGATAGTCTGTCTAAGACATTGTGAATCTATGTGTGCTTTTACAATACTAACATAAATTTTATTACGATATTCTAAAGAGTAGTAAAAAATTAAATTTGTGTCTTCATTCAGCTTAAATGTTTCGACTAAAATGTTTAAGGAATTCATACGGTTCTATATTACTCGTATATTTCCTTAAAACGTACAATTTTTTTTAGAAAGATGATGTTTTATGAGAATAAATTTTTGTTCTTATCTCTCAGTCTAATATAAAAAAGCTTTAGTTTTTCTCTGATTCCGAACCAACAAGTTATGGAATTAATGCTAAAAATGAAAAAAAAAAAAAAAAAAAAAAAAAAAAAAAAAAAAAAAGAAAGAAAGAAAAAGAAAGAAAGAAATAGTTAAAAGTATGAATTAAAGAGAGAAAGAGGGAGAGAATGCGAGAATAACATTAAAAAATTGCTTACAAAATTAATATATGTAATATGTATCGAAGCGTTCGTGTGTAGTCAGAGGATGGACCATTTCAATGAGTGTTTGGGCCAGGACTCCAGCCTAGCTTTAACCCTTTTAGTGCCTGCGGGCGGCGATCCTGCCAACCACTGCAGCACAGAATTAGTAGCGAGTGCAGATATCCAAACTTTTTTATTTTCCCGTAAAATCGCTAGCACCCGTCCTTTTTTTTTCCCCATCACTTTTCTTTACAGTAATTTTTTCCAATATGTAACTACGATTAACTCAGAATAAAATTACTCTACAAAAAATATTGTGTGAAAAAATAGAAGGCGAATACTAATAGTTTTGCAGCATAAATTAAAAATTTCGCATGTTTACAAATAAGAAAAAATGAATTGACACTGGAAAAATTCGAAAGCAAATTGAAAAGAGAGAAACCTAAGTGTTGGAAGAATAATCAAAGCACGCACCTAAAACAACAACAACAAAATAAAATAAAATAAAATAAATCTATAGCTGATATCTAGAAATAAAGTGTGGCTCTAGTAAAAATAATTCTATGTCATTCTTATAAATTCTAATTCCCTTTGCTAGCGAGATCTAGAATCCCGTATTAGAATTATAGAGCATTTTACTATACGGCCGTAGTCAAACTTATTTAAAAATCTCTGCAAATAAATACGAACACAAGAAGCGAGTTATAGTAACTATAATTTTGGTTTATGATACAATTCTAGAAAATCAAGCGAGACTTTTTCGAGATACAAAGGATTCATGATATTAGTATTATTGTTTACTATCGATTATTATTGTTTACTATCGAGAAAAGTATAGACCAGAAATTCTCGATCGTTTCGCTATTCAGTTTATTATTTTACCTTAAATGCATAGTTCAGAAATCTTTATTTCTTGTTTAGGGATTCAAAAAAGTGACTACTTATTTGTTCTAGATGAAAGCGGCATATCTTTTTTCTCAGTGTGTGATATTAAGACTAGGGTGGGGGATCGGGAATGAGTGGATGAACCGACCACCGCAGCACAGAATGAAATAAAAGATTGATAACAATAAAAATTACATTAAAAAATCTGGTGTGAAACAACCACACGACTTCCATTACCCACTATTACACATATTATATGCATTTTTTAGAGATATTGTGATCAGAAGATATAAAAGTGACCTAAAGAAGTAGAAACCTAACATTTTTCTGGTAAGATAAAATTTATACACATGTAAAGACATATAAAATGAAGCTTACGTACAGCGAGGTAAAAAATAAGAAGAAAAAATCCGTACAACCGTTTGTAAAGGAACGCCTTTGCGAGGCCTGAAATTGAGCTATTTATACAGGACGCCTATCAATTTTCCTGAACTAACCAACTATATCATTCGAAAGGACATCTAATAGAGTGTTTATATAGCAAGTTTGAAGAAAATCGTTAGAGACTTTTTGAGATACGGACTTACGGTCCCACTTCCGGTTTTTCAATTTTCACCAAAATTTGGAAATTTCATCTGTACACCAGACGTATTTCAATTCTAAACTTTCGTAGCTCTTTCTTTATTAGTTTCTGAGCTATAATAGCCAGAAGATTCTCCACATACATACATACACACACACACACACATACATACACACTGACCAATTGCCAAAAACCACTTTTTTGGACTCAGGGGACCTTAAAACGTGTAAATTAGGTGAAAACCCGATATCGAATTTTCAGACCGAATACAATACTTCCATTACTACGGTAGTAGGGTAATGGAAGTAAAAAGTAGAGTAAGTAAACTTAGAATAGAAGTTATTGCGAACGATTAATATAAATTTCACGTTTTAATTTTTATTAATGTTCTTTCCTATTTAACATATAGATGTTAAAACTATATCTCAAAAATAATGCTGAAAAAAATTACAGAACATAAGCTCGCAGAGCAAGGAACGATATGATTTTGTAATTTAAGTGGACTGTAGATTTAATCACATGCATCCATGAAGAAAATTGAGACACTAACTTAAAGTATATTAAACATTTTTATTTTTAATCCTTTAGTATTTTTAATATTATGCAGACATGCTGTAACATACAACAAAAAGTCAGAGTGACTCAAGTTTAGAAAATTTACTGTCATTATACTAAATATTTATGAAGATTTTCACAGAGCACCTTAAGGGTCCGCGGTAGTTTGGTCGATACAGCGCCGAGCTCATAATTAGAAGATTGTGGGTTCGATACTCGAGTCGGCCGAAGACCGTCGTGTGCATTAACGATGACCTGTGCACGTAAAATCCGTCGTGGCCGCAATGCCCTCCATGTTCTCAGACAAAATATATCTCTGAGGATCACCGAAGTAAGGTAGCCATTCCCTCACTGGAGAATCAAAATTGTGATGGCATTCCTCCGGACCAATTTTAAAGGTGCGTCCCAGACCGTCCTCAGTTGCTCATACCACATTATAAGTGCAGCGTAAAATCCACTCACTCACAGGGTGCCTTTTAAAATAAACTAAATCTATTACTGTTTTTTAGGATTTTTTCCTGCATTACTGTTAACACATTTTCAGATATTATTATTATACAAGCTAAAGATTATAACTGCTTATTATGAAGTAACTGATACAAAGCCCTCTTTATTTCAACTGATATTTACATTTTATCGTTATTCATTCACCGTATTATTTAAAACCTATATATTATGCTTAACCTTCTAAAATACTTTAAAATATTTAAAAAAGAAAAAAAACTGCATACTAATTATTTGGCACTCCATAAAGTTAGATTACGCATAGAGTATGATACAAAATTGCACTCACATATTACTTCCATTACCCGACTACTGTAGGTAATGGAAGTATTGTATTCGGTAAAATATTTTATATCGAGGTTTCAGCTGATTAACATGTTTTAGTCTTCCGAGTCCAAAAACTTGGTTTTGGGCAATTGGTCGGTGTTTACGTAGTATGTATGTGTGTGTATATGTATGTGCATGTACGTGTGTGTGTGAAATCTTCTGACTATCATATCTCCTAAACTAGGAAAGATGAAAGACGAAACTTTAGATTTAAAATAGATCTGGAGTACAGATGATTTTTCCAAATTTTGATAAAAATTGGAAAACCAGAACTGGGACACACTGTAAAAAATTGCAGCAAAATTTACGGGTTTTTGCCCGTCAGCAAAAGTTCCGGCCAAACACTCTTTAATTAACGTTTTGCCCGTAATTTATCATTTTGAATACCACTTTATTATAAATCAATTTTTGTATTATTCCTTTGAAGATATGTGCTACAAACGATTAATGAAGTTTACTAAAAAAAAAAGAAAGTGGTAAAAGACTGTTAAGAACCTTGTGGTATATCGGAAAGTATCGAGTCATATCAGAAAATACAGGTGTTCCCTTCTTGTAGGTGAAAAACGGTCGTGACCATAAAAATTAAACGGGCGAAGGCACGTAAATTTACGTATTTTTTAACAGTGCATTGGAAACCGGAAGTGGGATTTTAAAAATGGCTCTAACGATTTTCTTTAAAGCTGTTATATAAACAACCTATTAGATGTCCTTTTGTATGTATCCGTTGTTTAGTTCAGAAAAATTGATAGGCTTTCTGTAAAAATTGGTTAATTTAAAGTCTCGTATGTGCATTCCTTTGAAAACGGCTGAGCAGATTTTTTAAAAGCCGCCATATTAGCTCTCTTTTAGATATCTTTTCATAAGTAATTGTATTTTTCCGATCAGCGGATGAGTTTGTCAAGTTTTGGTGAAAATCGGAAGTGGGACCGAAAGTCGGTATCTCAGAAATGGCTCTAATGTTGTTAAAAAGAACCTAGAATAAGGTTAGCCCCAATACTAAATTGAAGAAATGAAGTACAAACAATATTTAAAATTAAAGACTTCTTGATACACCATAAAATTAATGAAAGCACTACCGGTTTAGGAAGGACGTGGCCTTTTAAAGAAAAAATATAAAAAAAAAATCTATAATAAAATAAATAAATAAATATAAATTATAATTAAATAAATCAATATAAAAAACAATAAAATTAAATATAAGGTGTTTAAATAAAATAAAATAAAAATAATCAAACAAATTATTCAAAATCCCTTCTTTTCATTTATTGTGTTTGTTTCTTTTGTTTCCTGTGTTTTGGCTGTGTTCCTCTCTGTAGGTTGGTTGTGTTGCTTCTCCCCCTCTGGGTTTTGCCTGAATTCAGTCTTACTTTTGCCTCCAAGGCAGTAGCACATATTTTGCACCTGAAGTAGAAAGGTCACGTCCTTTTGAAACCGGGAGTGCTTTCATTAGTTTTATGGTATGTCAAAAAGTTTTTAAGTTTAAGTATTCTAATGATTTTATTTAGAATTGCTTCATAAACCCCTTTTTAGATATCCTTTCGAATGTATTTCTTGGTTATTACAGGAAAATTGATAGTCATCCTAATTAGGTAGGCCAGTTATAGACTTTTGAAATGGATGTTTCAAAAGACGGCTCTACCGATATTTTTTTTAGCTCGCTATGTAAACTCTGTTTTATAGGTCTTTACACATGTATCAGTTTTATTTTACAAGAAAATTTTTAGATGTGTGATTTGTTAGGACAATTTTATGTCTTCTGGCCACATTACCTCCAAAAAATATATATAATACGTATAATATTAAATAATAGAAGTCGTGTGGTTGTTACACACAAGACTTTTTATTTATCAGGTATTACTCCCAGTATATTAGATACTATCGTCATGCAACTTAATTTTAATCGAAATACACGGGATTTCAATTTAAAGATTTCTGTGTGAAATTTGCTTATTTTAAAATAATTAATAATTCTAGAACTACCCGTATAATATAATACAATTTTTAACTTATTTCAATTAAACGTGTATAAACTTCTTTGTTATTCATTTCAGTACGTTTTATCATGAAAAGAGCCTATTAAGCAAATTAATGTTCCAAAATCAACAAAATACTTATTTGCAACTTAAAGTGTCAGTATATAATAATTTAGGGAGAGAGAGTATAAATATCTTCCCTTTTACAATTAATAATATTGTAAATTATTGTTAATTTTATATGTTACATTACTAAAAACTCCAACTTTTATTTTATTAGGATCCATATCAATGGATGAATTTGCTGACGCTTGTGCATTTTTGGGCGAACAATTAGGAAAGCCTATTCCCCCTGGTACAATACAAGACTTGGCACACAGTATTGATATGAACAAAGATGGATTCATAGATTTGAATGAATTTTTGGAGGCTTTCAGAATTGTAAACGGAAACAGAAATTTCATAGAAGATCCGGAAAATCCGGAAAATGATCCTCATATTGATGCGGGTGCTGATCATGTGAATGGAGAACCAGAAGATAATTCTCTGGTTGAAGATATTGATGCAGAAGAAGACAGTAATTTAAGATGATTCTTATTCGGCCAAATGTCTTTAAATTTTATTATAAATGTTTTTCGTGTTTTTAATGTTTTGATGTAAAAAGGATGTTGCCAAATAAAATTTATTTATGTTGCTGTTTCGAATCTAAAAGTAATAATATATGCTTATAGTATAATCAAGAAAGAAAATTCTTGCAAATTGCGTGTATTATAAAACACATTTCAACTGCATTTACCCGTTACCCCATTTGATATTTCAATGTATTTTATCGCCGTAATAATACTTAAAATTAGATATTGTTGTAAATTATATAGGAAGAAATATCACAAAATCAATCTTTATATCTTTACTTTTTGAAAAGAAAAGTTTAGCAAAGTTTTTTGCATAGCCCGGCATATTATCAAAAAATTGATTGTGCACCATATCTTGTGCTGAAAATTTAGTAACGTGACAAGAAAAATGAATATACAATTTATGAAATTTTTGTTTATTCGACAAAATGATAGTTTTGTATTTCTCTGTAAACTAATCAATACTGCTAGTTCCACCATATCGTGTGGAAAGTAAGCTTTTGAAAGCGAGAATAATGTATGCTAATTTCTTTGTGATTTGTTAAGTAAAAACGTATGAAAATTTTATTGAAAGATATATTAGGTCGTTGCAAAAGTTCGTGCGGACGCGGATCATTTTATTGCCTCCAAAGACGAGAGCTTCTATCGCCGTGGTATACATTTGTTACCCGAAAAATGGGCAAAGGTTGTAGAAAGTAATGGAGAGTATTTTGATTAAAAATTGTCATTTGATTTGATGTATTTTTATGAAATGAAGCAATAAAAAACCGCACTAATTTATGCAATGACCTAATAGTTTTGATAGACAGTAATGTATGCCAATTATTTCATATATTCCTGTATACAAATCAGTAGTGCTATGTATACTATTTTCATTAGGAAATATGCTATGGTGAACCTGAACGATATATACTATCAATTTCGAGAAATTATGAAATTATTTAGAATTTCTTTAGAGAGCCCTAAAACAGAGAAACAAACGACCCGAAGTCATATATATTTTTCCAACCGTTTTGGAAAAAATTAAAAATTCACATCTCTACTGAAAATACACCTTCAGTAATTTTTCTTAAAAAGACCGTTCTCACATTTATATTTCACCACTGATTTCCAAAAGTTCAAGCACATGCAGTAAGTTGGCCTTAACCCACCACACCATCAAAAGTCTAAGTAACAACTTGCGTTTTTGTTTTCTTTTTTTGCGCATAACTAATTAAATAAATGAAATTATAATCAAAATAAGCGCGTTTTAATAAAAAAATATGCAGATTTTGTATTAAATTTTTAAAGAAATTCATGGGTACATTCATGGAATCTTCTTCTCTATGGATATAGAAGAGGAAAAGCAGATTCTTCATTCATTTCTGTAAGTGTATTATCCACTTCCTTACACAAATGAACACAAACGTTATTAGTGATTGGGAGTAGAACGTTTTCCGGTTACAGTTTATTTAGAGTTTTTCCATATAAAGGGTGATCACAAATATTATTTTTTTATTTTGCATTTGTGTTGGTCCCCTATGAATACCTGCGTACCAAAAATATCAATGAAAAATATGTGTTCAAACATCAACTTCACTGCCACAAAGTTATAAAAGAATTTGTCAAATTTATCTTACGACATTTGACAAAATGTGTTAAGGGCCCACCAGCGGCCGAGCGGTTCTGCGCTCAAAGCTGGTAGACGTGAGGTGCCGGGTTCGATCCCCGGTCGCGCTCGTCGGCCTAGCCGTTCGGAGTTTTCCGTGGTTTCCTCCGAAACTTGCGTAAATACGGGTTGGGATCCCTTAGAAAGACCTCCACGGAAGGCACTCCCCCTCAGGCCTAGGACCCCAGTGTTGTCAATCGGCCTTAATCCCTAACACCAACACCAACACCAAAATGTGTTAAATCGTAATGGATCATATTATTTTCTCACCAGTTTGTGTATTATATATATATATTTATGTGTGTCTTTACACATACAAACACATATATTGTAAGTGACCCAGAGAAAACTTCTATGTGGTTACTGGTTTTTAGAGTATTTCCATGTACAAAGTGATCACAAGTATTATTTTTTTCTTACATTTGTAATTGACCCCTGAATATCAGAGTTCCCAAAATGTCAATGGAAAATATGTGGTCAAACATCTACTTCGCAGTCTTAAAGTAATAAAAGAATTCGTCAAGTATTTCTTAAGATATTTGACAAAACGTGTTAAACCGAAAGGGGTCATATATTGTCAACTATCTGTGTGTGTATAAACACAGCTGTCAAAGTTTCTAATTTTTAAATCCTATTTATCACCAGTATTTTTATAAAGGAATCTGTCACATATATTTTTGGCGTCTAAATAAGATTAAACAAACTGAAAATATTTTTAAAAACTTTCCGGTGTAAATTATCCGTTGAAAATAACGAAGACTTGGCACCTAGGTATATATACATGTATAGATATATGACAAGTTTTCAAACATATCACATGGAAAAATAATTAATACATTTTCTATTAGTTTTAATAAATCATAATAAGTAATAAATTTCTCTTCTATGGACTTGTGGTCGGCCCTGCAGGATTCATAGTATGGATTGTCTCTAGGATACCTTTAGACATTCGTCGAGTTCATGTCCCGTCGTGATGCAGCACTTCTTCATTTTAGTGGGGGAACCCCCACACGATATTAGGCAGGAGTACTTTTTTTCCCAACTCTTCAGTATATAAACATAGTAAATATCAGATTAAGTTAGAGCAATATTACTAAATAATTTTTAATTGTGTCCGTGCACATATTAACCTTTTTTTTTTTTTTTTTTTTTTTTTTCATATTTTATTAACCAAATGAATACAGTTACTCTTATAAAAGAAAATAAAAAGCATATATCGCAAAAATTCAGAAAGTTCAGAAAGATAAAATTATAATTGCCCCGGTAAATCAGTAGACTTTCAATTTCTCTCAAAATAAAAGAAAACAATAAAGACTTACATGAAAATTTTTATTTTGAATCAGGCAATGCTGAGGATACCAATTTACTGCTTTTAAGATGACAAAAAATTCAACCAATTCTATTATACGATATATTTCTGAATTTTCGGGATATTTGCTTTTATAAGAGTAATTCTATGCTTTATTATTAATAAGATATCAAATGAATTTCGTCAACATTTACGTGTGCTCATTTAAACGTTATTTAGCAAAAATTCTCATATTTCCAATACTATTTACTATTTTTTATTTTCATTGTTGTAAGTTGTCTCTGCTATAGTATGTCAAGTTTCTTAAGAAGGCTACAGCATTGGTTTAAAAATCCTGCACATTATAAACAAAACATATGCGCAAAATGTTTAATGTTGTTGAAAAAGAACCTTTATATCGTCATGAATATACATGCTGTTTTCATAAAAATAAATACAGACAATTAAAGTGCCTCATATTCATATGACATTTATGCAACGCATTTCAAGCATTCTTTTAAAGAGCTATCACAAACATTGCTTTTATTTCATTTTGCTAATTTTAAAACTTTTTTTTTTTTTACCTTCGGGACAGAACATTTGCTAAAATATATAAAAAATAAACTGTTCTTCGCACTTCTGAAGATCCAAGTGAATATTTCAATATTAAATAATGTTAATTAATTTAGACATTTTAACTATATTTGTTAAAATGTCCAAATGCAAAACTGACCACATATTTATTTGTCAGTGTATATACCAAGTGACACATAAGTCCTTAAATACTTTTTGAAAAAAATAGCATACTTTAGTGCCTATTACGCAAAAAACATTCTCTCGAATAACTTATATATATATTGGCAAAGAAAAAAGAATAGTTTAAATTTTTTTATTAATGTTCGCTGCAGACTTTAAAGCATTTTTATTTGCAAGTACGTAAAGGTTTATAAGCATATTACAACATTAGAGAAATTCTTCCAAGTATACGCTATCATCATTTGAAGCTTCCTAAAGATTTTTTTGTATCCAAAATCTTAAAGATTCAGAGATTCAAGTCTGAAAAATAATAATTTCATTGATAGTGATTTATTATTATTATTATTATTTCAGCCTCTATTGGCCGTATTCACCATTAACTTCAACTCCCGGTTCAACTCAAAAATTTGAAAAGCATCTAAAAGCAGGGTACAGCTTTCCAGCAAAATTTGGCCAGCTATTTCTGCCATCTAGCGTCGAGTATTTCATATAATCTTTTATTTGTTTCTTTCACCTAAAATGTCTGAAAATAACTATACCACTAGATGGCAGCAACAGCAAGGCAAAATTTTCTGAAAATTTGCCCCCCGCCTTTATACGCTTTTTAGATTTTCATGTTCAACCGGGAGTTGAAGTTATTGGTGAATAACAGCATTAATCCACCAGCGTTACTATCGCAGTAAAAACCCTTTATAGGAAATCCAAAATAAAAGAAAAAATGTAATTTTAATCCTTAAATTTGCATATCCTTAATCTTACAGGAGTCTGATTTGCATATTTATTATTACTGCTGCCGCATAGCGCCTTCTACCGACATGCATTTAAACTGATGTTTTTGTTCTTAAAAAAAAAAAAAAGAAAAAAAAAAGAAAAAAAGAACGTCTGCGAGAAGAGTGACTTTTTTACAAGCTGCATTACCAACTCCTTCTTTTTTATTATTATTTACGGACTTTTGGGTTACCCGGTGCATCACAAATTCGTACAAAATTCAAAAATTCAAAATAAAAAAAGTAATGTTCGAGTTAAACCGACAGATCGTCAGTGGCATCCATGTCGACATTCTATACTCAGCTGTAATAGACGTACTGACGCGCCTCACTTGGTTAATATCTTGTGCTGGTGGTCATATTGAATATCTTTACGCTAAAATAAATGTACGGTGTCATGCTATTGTGATCTGTTTCATTGTCTGTTTGTTTTTGTCTTATTTTCTTAAAATTATTGCGTATGAGCCTCCCTTTCTGTTACTTTTGGTATCATTTTATTTTTTATACATGGAAAAAAATCCAATATCCCTCTGATCTTATTTCCTTAAACCGAAATTTTTCCTGTGCATTACTTCTTTTACTATGAATTTATGAATTTTGCACGAATATATGACGCACCCAGTATATAGAGAGAAAGACAGAGACAAGAAGAAATTTGATAATGCTTTTTAGGGACTAAAACTAACATCTTCAGTAATACACAGAAACACTTACAGTGCGTTGCATGAACATAAATTCACCTTAGTTTAAAGAATTAGAATGATATAAAAATGTAATCAAAAGGTATGAATGGGTGATATTTAATGAAAATTGTATATGCATGGTTCGAGAAATGAAAACATGAGTTTAAACAATATAAAAACACCATTTTTTATAAAGTAATTTTATTGAATTTATGACAAAAATACGTGTTGCATGAATTTAAACTCGCATGCAAAAAATAAATAATTTAGTAACAAATACTGTGACTTATACTTTGTAAAGCCACCACTGGCTTCTAGAACAGCAAGTAAGCGCCTCAACATTGAATGGTATAGTGGCAAGAGGTTGTCCACGCTGGTTGTCCTCCAAGCTGATAGAACAGCCGATTTTAGTTCATCATTTCCGTTAAATTGTCAGTTAACATAAACATGGCAAACAAAAATAGCCCATACATCCTCAATTATGTTCAAATCGGGGCTTTTTGAAAGACAATCGATAACTTTAATTTAATTGTCACAAAACCATTTTTTTTTTTTTTTTTTTTTAGGATATGTGCTGTATGAATTGATGCACTACCTTGTTGAAAAATATAATTTCTCCCAGTTTTCCTGATTGCTTGACGGCGAATATTCCTTATAAGCATCTGGACATAATCTATACAATTCATATTGTTCTTCACGAACACTAATTCGAAAGTTCCTTTAAAACTTAAAGCTGCCCGCACCATCACTAACCCACATCCAGATTGGCGTTTGGAACAGTGCATTTTTTCTGCTCTTAAATCTTGCCATTGGCAATAAAATCTGTCCAGGCCAACGATATTGTGCTTTATTTCATGTGAGAAGATGGTTTTTCCCAATTTAGTCGGTATAGTATCCATTTTCTTATCCGCGACAATCAAATATCTTTGTGATTTTGAGTGAAGGGTGGTTTTGCCTTCATTTCTTTAATTTAATGAATGGGACAGCTTTAATAGTTCTCCATATGTTTGTCCGATGAACACCCAATTTATATTGTGCATTTATCTTTTCACAGGAGATGTTCTTGTGCTTTGAAGTGTTACATATTCAACATTTATCGTAATTGGTGAGCTTTCCTGCTCGCTTCTTATACACTTTTTTTCCCTTAACTCCTTTCTTCATGTAATTTTGCATAACACTTTCACTTTTTCCGATTCGGCGCCCAATTTTACAATTGTTAAGGCTTTTACCACGCATAAAGCCAATATTGATCGTCTCGTCTAATACTATCAAACTTTTCCCTCTTGCCATCCTGAAAAATCTCCATAAATTTTGCACTCATGTATTAAAACTTCTTTCAGAAAACTTTAGCAGCACGACCGTCAGTGTTTTATTTTTATTCCGCTGACTCTATTTAATTTTAAACGCAAAATACACAGTGCATTTAATTTCGTGCAACAAAAGAAAAACAGTGAAAAACAGAAGATAGTTAAAAGCTTATTTGCACAAGCTTACATGAGCCTAGACGTATGGGATCAAATGATGTAACTGTAAGTCGCAGTCATTTGCTTAAAATTACAAAAAAATCTGTTTCAGGGTATTTGCAAAGGTGCGTTTATATTCATGCAACACTGTAAACGTAAACGTCTTAAATTCAGTTTAAAAAGTATCTTAAACGGATGGTCAATTTTTTTTAAGTGAAAAAAAAAAGTCTTACTTTTTAAGACACCTTTTTATAACTGAAATTAAGACATTGCAAATGTCTTAAAACACTGCCCTGTTTTTTAGGATTAAAACCACCGCTATTTTTAAGGCTTTTTAATAAATAAATAAATAAATAATGGTGGCCTGCGATTCTTTTTCTTCTGTTAAAAATAGATTTAAGAATTTTCTAGAGCATAAAAAAAAATGAATAATTAAAAAAAATATAAATAATAATGTCTTTTACCAGGCCCGGGAATCCAACTCACATTAGCTGTAGAATACGAAACCATGCATTGGAAAGCACAGCTAATGTCAGGTACCTTACCAATCACGCCACTAAGTGACACAGCGCGGATCCTTTTTATAATTATACGTATGTCGGTATTAGCGAAACACAGATAGTTTTATGTTATAATTCGTATTTTTTGCTATAAAACTATTGATAATATAGTATTTAACAGTTAATATACATTATTATATTAAATATCATATCTAGAGGTTTAGAATTTTTAAAAGATTCCTATCAAATATGCAAAAAAAACTATCCTTATACCCAGCCCTCGATATTTTTGGATAACGATATCTTTCTTTAAACTGATATTTAAAAGAAAACAAATCATGAACATGAATACCAGAAAATTTCTTTTCTTCCGTTTAAATGCAAGTAAATATGTAAAAAAACAGTTTTTAAATTGAAATTAATAATAATAAATAAAAAACAGTGATGGACAAATTATTCAAAATTTGCTTTCTTCGCTATAAGTTACTTGCTACTTTCATCTTATTACTTTTTCTTTAAATATGAAAAAGCTTTAAATCCGAATAAATTTCGCCTTATAATATGTTGCTTTATGAGTTATATTAAACATAATTCCATGCAAATATCCACATATCTGGAGTATTATTTCTTAAAAATTTAATTTCATAAACTAATATTGTTTTAATAGCTTACGCTTAACAACTTATTATCTAAAATGATATTATATTTATTGAATGTGGAAAGAAATTTAAACAGGATAAGTATGTTTAAACAGCTGATAACAACAGTATGATAACATCCTAAAGTAGATTCCATATGAAAAATTTGCAAAGTAATGCAAGTATCTTAATTTCCAAAATGTCTGAAAATTTAGATGCGTTTGCTATCTGAAATACCTCATAGTTATGTGTTTCAAACATTTTTGTGTCTGAATTAATATTCCAGACGCATTTCTGTCTTAAATTAAGATATCTATAATGTCTAAGGTGTAAATTAAGACATTTACTTATCTTAAGTGACTTTTCAGTTGTTTTTATGTCTTACATTAAGACCCCTTAATTTACAGTGAAAGCACTGTAATCTAAAAGGCAAAAGTGTATTGCAAAAAATATCCAAATATCCAAAAAGCATAACCAAAAAAGTATAGTAACAGTTTAGTAAAAGTTACAGTATAGTAAAAGTTTAGTATAACAGAAACGGAAGAATTTAAAACAATCGAAAATGGGAAAAGAACCATTGACAACAATTTTTTAAGTAAAATTTTAGAAAAGGTGGATAAAGGACAAATATTAAGCTAAAAACTTAAGAATTTAAATAATGCAACGAAAAGGAAGTTTATAACACGTCTTTTGAAAATTATGCCAAAAGTATGTATATGTATAGTAGTGAAAAAAAAAATATATTGCATCGCCTTATGCTTTTTCATCACCAAATTGACGCAAAAATATGTATATTATTCAATTAGAAATCATGTCTACTCTTAAAATATAAATGCAGTTTTCCGGTTTCAGATCGTTTACATAGTGAACATTGGACCAATTTTTGATTTTTCAATATTACAGCCAATTTATACATGGTATTTAAATATCTGGTTTCAAGGCAATCCGGAACAATTGATAAGCTATTTATTTTTTCTTAAATCTTCTTAGAGTTATTTAAGAAAATGTGTTAGCGAGTTATCCATTTTTTTTTAAATAAACCATCGTACAGATAAATTAACAGAATCATTCTATTAAGGTAACGACACCAGTGCTCGTCACTCTTAAGGCCTTATTTTTAAAATGTTTGTTTTTTTCGCGTGGCATTCGTGTGGAATTTATGTATCAATATTATACTTTGGTCTATTTTATACACTGATTCTTCTAGTTGTTGTTAGACACTTTCAATTTTTCAATACGTTAAGCCAATTTTTTAAAAAAAATAAAAATTAAACCTATAAAAATGCACCAGTGCTCGTCACTTGAAAACTGCGTTTCACCAGTAGTCGTCAGGTGTTTGCACCAGTGGTCGTCATGTAAATAAAACGCAACAATTTGCTCAATAGTTGGATTTTAATTGCGTTTTTGCAAAATTAAGTGAAACAGAATATCTTTGGAACATATTTAGAACCCAAATCCATTCTTAGGGTTTAAAACACAAAACATTAAATGGTAAAATTCAAAATATTGCGAATAAAACAAATTCATATGTGAAATAATTGGAAAATTCTTTGCTTTTAAGAAAAGTTTTCAAAATTTTATTCGTTCTCAAAAATGTCTTTACTTAAAGCAGAGGGTAAGTAGCAAGGGAGGGGGTAATAATCTCGTTTTTAAGAGTGACTTTGTTCCAAATTATCGCAGTAAGATTGATTTTACCATGCTTTTTATTAACGTGCATTCTTGTTTGTTTGGCCAGTACAAATATTACAATTCATTTTTAACTAACTTCCCGACTACCTAGACATTTGAAACTTTCAGAATAGTTCAGAACACGATGAAAATGCATTTTTTAAATACTTTTAGCCAACTGCTCTGGGTCCCTGCAGCCTTCGGCAGCGTTATCAGTACAAATCTTGCAATCGATTTTTAACTGACTTCTCGGCTAGCTAGACATTTCAAACTTTCAGAAGACGGTAACAATGGATTTTTTAAATATTTTTAGCCAATTATTTCGGGTTCTCGCTGCCTTCAATAGCATTTATATGATTTAAAAGAAAATTTTAAAACACGGTATATAAAACATTCTTTTTGTATTGCAATTATTTTTTTTTAACGTATGGGTTGAATATGCGTAACTAACACATAGTATAAAGGAATTTTGAGAAATCCTTCGCCTCTCCTTCCTCATTAAGCGTGGGGTGGATGCAAAAACACGATTTCAAGAGTAATTATTCTCCAAACTATATCAGGAAAGCAATTTTTTGATGCGTTGATTGGTTATGCGTACCCAAAAATACTGTAAAGGTATTTTGCGTAATTCTTTCCGACCAAATTTTGAGAAAGGGTAGCAAAAACGTATTTCTACGCATAACTCTGCTCTAAATAATCTTACAAAGGCGATTTCTGATGTGTTAGCTGGTCATATGCCCCAACACCTAGTATAAAGAGATTTTGCGAAGATCTTTCGTCTATGTGAGGGTGGCAGATATATATATGTTTTCAAGCTCAACTCTGCTGCAAATTATTTTTGGGAGGGGATTTTTTTTATGCGTTGGTTAGTTGTGTGTGTGTATCTTACACGCATTATAAGGCGATTTTGCAAAATTACCCTTCCCCTCTTCTCTCGGCCGGGCGGACAAAAAACACGTTTTTAACCTTAGCTCATTCCAAATTAACTCAGAAAGGCGAGTTTTGATATGTGGGTATTGGTTAAAAGTACGCAATATGTAATTTGATAATATTTCGTTAAAATTCTAAATTTACCCGTGGGAGGGGGGGGGATAAAAAACGGTTAAGTCTATGCCGAAGGCAGTAGAAGCCAATCATCATATTGCGGGACGGAAAGCTATTACAGAAGCCAGCGGGAACACTAACTGCGGTTTCGACTGATGTCAATGTTTTTTTTTTTTTTTTTTTTTTTTTGATAATGATAGGAATTTTTTCCTATTTTATTTAAATATAGGGACCATCGAAGGTGGCATAGCTTGTTAGTATTATTCTACACATCAAGCTAATGTTATCAAATATTATGGATATTAATGTTATCAAATATTATCTTACAATTTTAATTATTTAAGACCAACAGTCAACAGGGTAATTTTGATCAACATTTTAACTATTTGTTTATCTTACATAATTAATATAATGTATAAACAGAAAACTTGGTTAAGAAATGTTTTTGTTTAATATTTTCTATATAAGTTTTTATTCACCTGCATCTAACATAACAAAAAAGCCTTAACATAATTTTGAACCGACTCACAGTCATGCTAACTATGAAATTAAGCCTTTGTATTTTATCATTTTCGAAATATATATGAATTAAAATTAAATTATCACGGTCAATAAAAAACTTAAACATCACTTAAATACATCTTAAATACATCATAAAAATTTAAAATACATTAGACAGATGTATGGAGTAATCTGTTTTTCTAAAATGTATAACAGAAAACTAGAAAAAGCTCTTTATAACTAAATACTTTTAAGTGCCATTGTTTAATTTTTCCGGCAAAATAATATGGAAAATTTTAGGTGGTTTAAAGTCAGTCATAGTGAATTAAAGGTACCATGACTGACTGTATTTAAACAAGCTATACAAAAGTTACAAGTGCAATAAAGTTCACGTTCTTGAGGTTAAAATACATTTGTTTACATTTAAGAATACCCCTGACGACTACTGGTGTCGATAGTCAAATAAAAATAAAAATTATACCATCATAATTCTAAACGAAAATACAGTATTTTTCATCAAAAAAGTTACCCAGTTATTAAAAATGTTAAAACACCAGTGTTCGTCAGGGGTGACGAGCACTGGTAAAACGTGCAAAATATGCACCAGTAGTCGTCATACCTTAAAAACTTTTATATTATGTCAAATTTTAAAAAGTTGCGCATAAATCGTATTCTGCATTTCATAAGCATTACATACAATGCTTTATGAGCAATGTCAAATGCAGCAAACAACAAAATATATCAAGAAATGCACATCCATTCCCTTAATCATTTGCTTTACGTTGACTCAATTTAATTGTAATTTAACGTATACTTCCCTTATTTTGTTTCTCCCTACTCTTCCCCAATAGTTGAAATCTAACTTTTTATGTCATAAGAAGCAGAAGGCTTTGGAGAATCTTACGCGGGTAGATTCAAATTCATACAGGTTATAAAACGATTATTTTAACACTTCTTTTAAGAGGGTGACGACTACTGGTGCAGATTTTAGGGGTGACGAGCACTGGTGTCTTTACCTTATTCTCCGGTGATTTTTCTTTAAATAAGTAAATATATAACAAACCAATATGTATGGGAATCGTAATGCATATTTATATTTTTCGCTAAATCTTTCTAATTTTCCTTTCAAGCATCATTTGAATTTTATAGTTTTATTATACCCCTTTTGTTTTGATGAAAAATAAACACTGCTGTGTATTTCTGCCTAAATCTTAATTATTATTGAATCTATTTAAACTTCATTTTTTATAACTTAATATTCATATAACCAATTGCTATGCTTATTCATTTGCCTCGGTTTTTTTTCTTTCAATGCTTTGAAAACAAAATTTAAAAAAAAAAAAAAAAAAAGGGTTACACAATTATATTTGTTGAAAGTCGATAAAAAAGAAGTTACATTGTGTGAGCATTCAAAAATTTAATACATAATTACTGCTTGATAGAGTACGTTTTTCCTTTTTGAAAGTAAAGTTTGGTCTTAATCCTTAATTACACTAATATTATTTTTAAATGTCATAAAATGTTTGTAAGTTTATGTCAAAATACATGTGTGTTTGTACAATATATTTAACTATCATGCATTGTTATATTTTAATCCATATTTAACCCAAAGTGACACATCTTAATAATGTTTCAAATATTTTGAGAATTGAGCGTGGGTTGAATTTTTAGAAATTCCGTATTCACAGAAAACCACCCGTCAACAATATTTTATGTCAAAAAACTAAAGAATTTCATGTTAAATTTTAAACTATGTATTCATGATTTACAAAAGGATACTAAAAGGATATAGGATGTAACTAATACTAATTCAGATACTAAATATTTTATAGAAATTCTTCCGAAATTTAAAAAAAAAAAAAAAAAAAAAAAAAAAAAAAAAAAAAATTGTATTTATTTTTGTCATTTCAATTTTGAAAAAATTTTCTGAGTTCAGAATAATCGTCTGCTACAATTTTGTTTTGAATAATAAGTCGAATGAAAGATCTCTTTTAAAAATGGTTTCTAAAATTAATAGATTGTTCGAACGTTACGTAATTGCTTCTTTGAAGAAGAAATATTCGTACCAATATTTTATAACCGGTGTCAAAAAAAAAAAAAAAAAAAAACTCAGTTATTGCATTAAAAAAAAAAAAAATGTGTTTATACTATTTTAAATTTGAAAGAGAAATGCCGTCTGCAGAATATTAAATTTAACGCCTCTTTGTTCTAAATTTAAAACTCTTCGAACGCAGATGAATGTCAAGAAAGTAATGTCTTTGATCTCAATTTAAAATCCGCCGACTCAAAAGTCTCTTTATCCAAAAACTAAGAAGGCTTTTTGACACCGTAAATAAAATCATTCATAAAGATTTGAGATTAAAAAAATTCTTAAATCTAAAGTTCATCTGCTTTCGAAAAGTCATATTGCTGGAAGAAAAGCAAATTATAGAAAATTATATGAAAATCACCTATAGCTGGTAAAAAATGGAAATTTATGGTACCATTCGATGATGCATTTAAGATGTTATAATAAAAATATACTTTCCTTTTGCTCATCTAACAAAAATAATCGCACGAAATGGCTTCGTCAGTGAAGAGAAAAATTACTAAAGGGATTCTTGATAGTCGCACGATTTCAAATGACCAAATTAATTTCATTTTATTATCAGCAGTATGTTTTAGAATCAATTTTTAAGAAGAAATTTCATCCATTCATGGAAAGGAAATTTATAAATTTGAGCATCAAATGAACAAATATTGCGGAGTCGCACCTCTACACTATCTACCAATAAGTGTTTGGACACTTTCGAATATAAACGTTTTAACAAATATCTAGAAAAATTCTTTAGCAATCGTCTTGAAACTTTGGGAGTATAAAGAACATGTTTCACTTCGTGTATTTCAGCAAATGTTTTGTGCTGAGGAGGCAAAGACACCAGTAAAAAATTAACCCTACAAGGCACCCAGTTCCATATGTGGAACACCGACTTTAATCGTTCCTATAGCTATAAAAATATTAGTAGCGACATCACTTGACATCTTGATAGAAGCTACTGACATTTAGCAATGTAGTAATATGAATCTTTACCTAAAGATGTCGTTCGTGTTTTTGTTATAGTGCACTCAGTGTGAAATTTGAATGAAAGTGATACGTTAGTCGTTTGTCTGAATTCAAAAATAAAAAAAGAATAGTTATTGACCAGTTTTGACTCGAAAAAAAAAAAAAATACTGTGTTTTATAACGAAGTGTATATTTTGTAAAGGTAAGTTTTTTTTTTAATATTACAATAGTAAACCTATTAGCAAATCATATTTTTATGTATGTTCCACATACGGTACGTTGAGCTAAAAAGTTGATTTTTCCGTAAAATATGGTTTTATTTTTATTTTTATAAGTTTTCCCTATCTTCTAATCACTAATTACAACCTATATATTTTTGTCGCGCACTAAAAAAAATTGAGCCTTGTAGGGTTAAAGAAGAATCAAAATATTTTGCCTCACCCTGTAAAATGTAATGCTTGAAATGTGTTTTGACTGTAGCATGTGACTATGAGGATTCATCTAACTATCTGTATAAATTTCCATGAGTCTACTACATGTATTCATGGAAATATAAGGGTGTCTTTAAAAAATTGCCACTTTTAAAATTATAATACGTAGGGTATTAGACCCAGTGCAAAGCCATTTTTATGAATCTTGGCGTACTTCATTAGACACAACATACTGCAATCAGAATGCAAACATTTTAAATATCTTACGAAATATGAGAATTTTTACTAAATAATTTCTAACTACGCATGAGCAAGCTTTTAAAAAAAAATTCATTTGCTTAATTTAATAGTCAAAATAATTGAGCTACTTATATGAAAAACTCAAACAAATATCGTGCAAATTCAAAAATTTATGAGAGTTAGAATGAACTCTTTTCATTTTAAAATTAATATTTTTGAAGTGAAAACTTCTTTAGGCGCGTTGAGCACTTTTGGGTGAACAAAAATCTTTGAACTCGCATCATCGTCAGCTGACGCTTTCCATTTGAAGTGAAAACTTTTGGGTGAACAAAAATCATTGAACTCACGTCATCGTCAGCTGATGCTTTCCATCCTTGTATGATACAAATAATGTATCATACAATTAACTTGCTAATATGAAGTGTTAATAATTATATACTGTATATTGTTTTAAAATCTGGTGCGGCTCTACACGACTTCTCTCATCTCCGGGCACTGTCTCTATTGCAGTTAGACCTCACAAAACCATGAGAAAGGTCAAAGCCGTCATTTTTCTCACGTTTTTACAATCTGGTGCGGCTGTACACGTCTTCTCTCATCTCCGGACACTGTCTCTTAAAGATTGCAGCCGGAAACGTTGCAGTTAGACCTCACAAAACAGTGAGAAATGCCAAAGCCGCCATTTTCTTCGCGTTTTTACAATCTGGTGCGGCTCTACACGACTTCTCTCATCTCCGGACACTGTCTCTATTGCCGTTAGCGCATTAGATGAAATTTAATATAATTTTTATAGTTGTAGTTTATATTAATGAATAAAAAAACACTTCATTTAAAAGTATTTCCTGCACAATAAAATATTTCCTGGCGATTCAAGAAATACACACCTAATTGGTCACGTTTTCGCTTCTGTCGGCACTCCCGGAGTGCAAATGTTTCTTTTTTGTTGTATCGTTCAATGCCTTATCCTTACAATTTTTGAAATATTTTTCAGAATTACAACTTTCCTAACTACTATTTTGAATACTTGGCTCAATCCTGAATTTTACGTAGAAAACGTAAATATTTCAGGTTGGGTTGATTAACGTTGCACTGGAGCAGTCTAGCATATTGCAAAAGCAGATATTTTGCACATACACCAAGTGATCATGTGAAAGCTGTTATTCATCGTAGAAGGCTGATATTTATCAGATATCGGTCTTTCACTGTAACATACCTTTTTTGGACTTCCTTGTTCCAAAAATTTTTCATTTTGTAAGGTTGCCAAACATTTTTTTTATTATTATTTTTTTACTGGTACAGTTTTTGCCTTCCAGTTAAAGCTTTCATTGAAATATATGAAGCATAACATAAATATATATACATGCTTGAATTTTAAATATAATCTGTCACCATTTTTCCAGATGTTTGATAAAACGTCTAAAATCGCAATGTCCCGTCATTTCCGGAAAAATAGTGTAAGGACCTACTAGTGTAAGATAGTTAAATTTTCTAATAGCTCTTACGTATAGTGATGTCTTTTTTGATGTAGGTTTTTTATTTTTATTTATTTTTTTTTTTTTTTCAATATCATAAAATATGTAAAAAGAAAGGAAAAATAACAATTGTCTAAAAATTTATAATAAAAATATCTTCTATAATTCCTGCTCAAAAATTATCCAACTTGCTGTTTTAGAATAGCGGTTCTCAATATTTTTAAAGTGGAGGTGCATTTAAAAGCCTTAGTGTAGGCAAATACAAATTTATGAAAATGTTTTATAATAATTAAGTTAAATATTTGAAAGGCACATTCTCCTTCCCTACTTCATATATAGAAGAATTACTCTCTCTCTCTCTCTCTTTTATTTAATTGTGGTGAGTGTACAAAATCAAAATTCACATAAATGTGAAGCCGAAAATATTTTCGTCTTATTTTCTGGTACGTAATTATTTTTCTTTTTTAGTAGCACTTAACTTTCATTCACTTCCAGAACTCTTTTGTTCAATGTAAAGCTTTTTTTTTTTTTTTTTTTTTTTTTTTTTTTTAAGAAGTATATTAATTTTATTTGGATGTATTTATAAACATCATAAAATGCAATAAACTTGAAGCAATTGTCTCGGGTCGAAAGAACATACGACCCTTCGTCAGGCAAACAATGTAGGCACGAGTGCTGCAATCAAAACGGCTTATTATTAATATGCACATAACATCCAGTTCTAACACTTTCAAAATAAGTGATTTACGCAACAAGAATACCACCTCTATCACCAAATCCTCTCAGATATCAACTGATGGTCCTCAAAACCCACTTTTTTTCTGTAAAGACTAAAAATAACATTTGAAAATATGAAAAGTGTAGCTGTCGGTTTTTTCTTTTAAACATTTTCTGAGTATTTCTGTACAGTCGGTAACAAAAGTGTCCGAACACTAGCAAAAATTCCTATGTAAAAAAAGTACGCTTCATACGGTTTTGTTAAATAAATCCTTGTCGAATCCTGTTCTTAGTCAGTGTAAGAACATGATACGATAAGGATTTATTTAACAAAACCGTATAAAGTGTACTTTTTTTACATAGGAATTTTTGCTAGTGTACGGACACTTTTGTTACCGACTGTACATAGTGTGATCACATAGTACATAAGTAAAACATTATCAACTAATAATTCCATTGGAAATTAAAATGGGTTTTGGCCAAGTTCGTTAAATATTTCAGTGAAGTTTTATTTGTTAGATATTTATAGCAAAGATTTACAGCTATTTCTTTTGTTAAATCCTTTTTATATTTTTATCGATATCAATTGCTTATTTCTTTTAAAATTATGAAATAGATAGTAAATAGTACATGGATAATTTTTGCTTTTCCGAAATTGAAACCTAAAATAACCTTTTGGATTTGGAACACTGTAAAAAATATGTCCTTTTTGCTGCCAGAAAGTCTCGGTAATGTGAGAAAATACGCGTAATTTACGAAAAAATTACGTTATCAGAACGTATTTTCTCAAATTACAGAGAACTTCTGGCAGCAAATAGAAAATATTTTTTACAGTGAATAAGGGTTTGATAATTTATTTTCTAAATGGATTCATTTAGAAAAGATACTTTAGATAAGACTTTTACTTGTTCGAAAATTCATCTGAATTACAATAAAAACTATTTACAACACAGTATTAAATGTTTGTGTTTCTTCTATACCAACTTCACAAACTTTAGTAAAACAATCATGTGCGTTAAATCATCTCTACTATAGTACGTAAAATTTTCTAAAGATTGCATTGCATTTTTATGAAAATCTTGCAAGTTATAAACAAAAATTTTAAGAATGTACGTGCTATTCTCGTACAAATAAATATAGATAATTATAAGAAGTATCGAAATTATATGCTATAACTAGAACACATTTGAAGCATTTGTTATAATGTACAGTCAGCAGCAAAAGTATCCGAGCACTAGCAATAATCACTGTCTAAAAAAGTACACTTAATACTGCTTTGTTAAATAAATCCTTGTCGAGTCATGTAATTAGACAGCCTAAGAACATGGTTCGACTACGATTTATTTAACAAAACAGTATTAAGTGCACCTTTTGGCATCGGAATTATTGGCTAGTGCTCGGATACTTTTACTGCCGACTGTAAGACGACCAAATGTCCCCATTTTTGATAGTTTGTCTCATTTTTCCCCGCATAAACTTGTTTCCTAAGTAAAGCTATCGTCGCAATTTATAATTTATAACTAATGGGGGTGTACTTTTTTTTTTTTTTGGGGGGGGGGAACGAAAGTTTGCTGAAATATGTAAAATACAACATGTTCTTAAAGCCTCTAATGTTTCAGAAATTTTTTTTTAAATATTTCTGTAAATATTCAACAACAATGTGTAGAATTTAAAGTTTTTCAACTAGTTTGTTTTTCACCTGTGTCTTTAATTTCTATTTTATCTTCATTAACTGAAAATAATTTTATCTTAAACGAATTCTAATTTAAGATTGTTTTCCTAAAGTACAATTTCATTGATTAAAAATAATTTCAACAAAAGTCATCCAGTACCTCGCAGAAATTCATTGACATTAAAACTAAATAATATTAACGTTGAAATTCAAAATAATTTTCCAAGAACTATTATGACAATTATTTTAGTTTAATATTATGCAATACGTTAAATAACAAAAGTTACCTAATACATCCCCTTATGACTTTTCGGCGTATACATTTATGGCAGAGGCTAATATTTATTCAGCTGGATTTTGATTGAGAGTGTAATTATTTCTAGCCTAAAAACATTTGATCAAAACCAATATTACTCCTCATGTTACCTATAAAAGACAATTCTTTACGCTTGAGTTATTCTAGAGATATTTCTAACCTAATGCTTAGAACTATAGCATTGATCTATTTATTCTTTTATGGAATAAGATCATTTCTTTATCACGCAATCATGAATCATAAGGATACTATTACATCCCAACTTAAACAATACGCTTTGTTAAATATATTTGTTTTGATACAATAATATGTCAAATTAATCATACAAATGACATTAGGAAATTTCTTTCTTTAATAATATTTTAAATTAAATTTGTCAGAATAAAAAGTACTTCATCTGAAAAAGATACCAAATCTTTTTATTTGTTTATTTGTTTAAATATACAATATAAATAAATTTAAAATGTTTAACATTAAATTTCTCTAGCAAAATATGCGAATGTACATATATGACATAAGAAAAAAAATAAGTAAAAAGTTTAAAAAAATATATATATATATATATATATATATATATATATATATATTACTCCCATAAGACGCATTAATTTTGTCTTTAACATAACAAACTTTATGAATTACGTTGATTTTAAAAAAAATGTTTTCTAAGAAATAATGTGAATAACTTTTAAACAACACCCCATTACTTTTTTTTTTTTTTTTTTTTTTTAACTCGTGAGAAGTTAGCCGGTAGCATAATTTCCGTTAGGTAGATAATCTAGGCATGGAACTATCTAGATTTGTTTTCGGGACAAGGCAGAAGCAATGTCATAGTCGCACGATCCCGAAAGTTCCTAGGCTAATGAAAAACAATAAATATTGTAAATCGAAAATAGATCAGTGTAAAAAAAGAGGGGGCAAGAAAATAGTCCAATAATAATAATAATAATTTAAAAAAAAAACTGTCAACTCAACGCAGTTGCAATTCATGTACTTGAACCTGAGCTTGACGAAAATCTTTACCAGTCTTTAACAGAAAATTTAGGATCTCTTTGTAAATGTCTAGAAGCTAATATTAAGGATGGCATATCGTATTTTTTTACTTTATCTTATACTATTAAGTGAGCAATATTTGTATATTTCACTGTTCTCAAAAACGATAGCTCGGTCAGTCACGAGGTTTAACACAAAGGTGCCCCCCGAAGGGTCATTGTGCACATCGAAGTCAGGTTTTCGAATTTTTGATTAGTTTTTTCTTAATTAATTAAAATGTGAAAATAATAACCTTCTAATTTCTGATAAATAAGCCATTTAAATTTTATCCATAATTTAATTGTTGCCAATTTTTTTTTCGACAAAATAATAATAATAATTTTTAAAAAAAACGTACATTTATTTAAAATGAGGAAAATAAATCAGAAAGATTAGAAAATAAATTAGAAATATCAGTCGCATCGTTACAAATAAGATAGCAAATGAAAGGGAAAATTTTTGTAAATACGATGCATTAAACAGCTTATCAATCGGACAATTAGATTTTTTTAAATTAACTAAAGTATGAATTTTAGGTAGCAAAAGCAGAAGATTGTATGGAAACCGTTAGGAGAAAAAAAATTAAAAATGTGCTTCACATTAAGTCACATGATTTTTAAGTGGGATTAAAAATTGCAGTTTTCAAATTCTTTTAAATTTTCTCTCACGAACACAAAAATATAATATACAGCCTGTACCCCACAAGACCAACTTGCATTTCAAATTTCCTCAATTATTTTGGTTAATAAACAAAAGTTATTTTTTTTTTTTTTCAAATTAAGTTTTATTCTATCTTCGAAAAGATTTATGTGATCATAGATATAAAAAGGAAAAAAAGAAGAATGAATTTGAAACTATATCTGGAGCTTTTCATTCACCTTTAGTAAATAAATTATTCATGAACTTTATTTGCTAAAACATTCGTGTGTATTCCCGTGTGTATTCACTCGGGGAAAGACTGCCATATTTTGGTAAAATAGCCGTCTTTTCCCGAGTGAAAAGGAATCACTTTTTTCTCCCCAATGATCAATCTATATATTATTACTATATCTATGTATGTGATACGATACATTAATAATTTGGGTTTTAAAAGTTTTTTTAAATATATTATTTAAACTCTATGAACCATATTTTTATTTTATCAGTTTCATTAACAGATCCTGCTGGGCGATTTTTTAAATTTTGGTGTTGAAGTACACCGAACGTTTTTCGACAAGAAGTTTAATATAGCAACAGCCATTTTAATCTAAGTAGCGCATCAAATATATAAAAACATAAATGATTTATTTTTACACAAAATTTACAGAACGAATGCAGTTTTAAAGATAGGAAATTTATTTCAACAAGCACTATTTTAAACCTAAAAACCATTAAAAATATAAGCAGAATATAAAGTATTCTTATGTATAAACAAAAAAGAGTCTGATAAAATTTAATTCATATGTCCCTATCATAATATCATCACTTTGAAGTCTGATAAAATTATTAACAAAATAGTCTTCCCCTTTTCATACAAAAAAAAAAAAAAAAAAAAAAAAAAAAAAAAAATCCATCGCTAATATGGCGACAAAAATTCAAAAGCCGCCAATGGAGCGACATAATAAAGTTGCGTAACACGATAATGTTTACCTATTTATTTATTTTTTTATATAATAATCACTATGCTAATTTATCATACAAACAAATGAGCCTCTGTGTGTTACTGCACTTGCACGCTGTCGAACAGAAATATTTGAAAAATTCAAATTAATATTTAAATAAATAAATAAAAATATGTTTGATGGAAAATATATATAACCATAAAAAGATTAGTTGTCTAAAATACGGCAAAAATAGCGCCCATAGCATATTGTTACAAGGGATTAAGTCTTATTGTTACAATGGATTAAGTCTAAAAAGGTGACAAAAATTCAAAAGCCGCCAAAGAGAACTATATTAAGGCTGTACTATCATGTTTACAACCCATAAATTATATATAAACACAAAAAATTAATTGTCTCATGCGACAGACGTAGCCGGTCACAGCATATTGTAATATTTGGCGTGAAATTGCTGTCATTTAAGGGTTGATTGGATAAACAAAATAAACATATGAAATAACGTAAAAGCAAATATTATGTTGCCTAAACCCAGTTACATTTGAGTCCAGTCCGAGTTAAATGTGAACAACACGTATAGTGTTGTACACATGCAACTGGGATTCAAATATAAAAGGGAAACTCCAATTTTTTCGATACTATCTATTTCGAAACTGTTATATAATAAGCACCTAAATGGAAGCTCATTGGTAAACTATTGTCGCAGGTAATAGGGACAAGCGCCCGAGTTGCAGTGGATGACCAAATCGCTGCCGAATGCAGCAGGGACCTGGAGCGAGCTTTTGAACAATTTCAGTAATTTATTTTATTTTATTTTTATAAAGCTATATAGAAAAGAGTTTCCTTTAAATTTAGTGGCCAGCGAAGCGGGCAAAGCCTGCTAGTCCAGTGATAAATTCGCTAAAGTTCGGAGTTAGCGAAAATATGTTACTGATTAATTTGCCTATAGTTTATAATAAAATACAAATGGTGTTTAACTGACAAAGGTGCTGAAATTGAACCAAAATAATAATAATAATAATGATTTCCTTTTCTTTGTGCCCCTGTAAAAAAAAAATAATTATAATAATTATACAGACACGACATTATTTCATTATTTAAAACATGAAAAATCTGACATTGACAGATTTTAATTTAGTGCCAGAGGCCTACAGCTAAACTTGTTAATATCGACAAATTCTTCTTTAGTTAATTCGTGACGATCTAAATTCCATGATAAAGTTTTCATTAAATCAAACCAATGTGTTTCAGCTGCAGATACTGTAACAAATAACGTTGGAAGTCCAAACTGTCTTTTAGCCGCAAAACAACGTTTTTTCTCTTTTTCCCAATGAGGGGGAGGTGTGCCTTGGGGGGGGGGGACTCATGTCAAAGGTGTGCCTTGGGGGGGGGACTCATGTCAAAGTTGTACCTTGGGGGGATTCATGTCAAAGTTGGGCCTTGGGGGGACTCATGTCAAAGTTGGGCCTTGGGGGGACTCATGTCAAAGTTGGGCCTGGGGGGGGGGACTCATGTCAAAGTTGTGCCTTGGGGGGGACTTCATTCAATAAATCCCCATTCAATAAATCGACTGAAATAGGCCCTTAGCACTGTTAAGAGTGACGTATAAAAATTCGACAACGCTGTACCGACTGAAATAGGCCTCAAGCACTAATAATAATAATAAGTGAATTAAAACTGAAATATGTACTAACGAATTTCAAAAATCTTATTTCATATTTTGTAGGAGTTAGAGTGCAGATTAACAGACAGATAGCCGAACAGACAAACTAACCGACGTCTCTGACAATCGCATCTTTACTGGAAACTGTCAGCATTAAAATAATGACTTTAAATCTGATTATTCAGTATTTTCGAAAGCTGATCATTGGAATAGACAGCAGTAGAATATCTGCAGAGCTTAAAATATTCTTATAACGAGATTACGTTAAAAGTAGTCGCATTAAAAATTCTTACTTGATTTTTTTTTTTTTTTTTTTTTCATAATTGCACTGTAGATTGATTTAAAGTAGTATTTATTAGTTCGTATTTCTTTTTTATGTTTATTTATTAACGGATTAAAAGAAAAAGTTTGTAAGTCATTGCATCTTTGCGTTATTATTTTGTCTTGAATGTCTGTTTAAGATCTTTTACGATGGCGTATTTGAAAGTATTCTTAAAGTATTCTAATTTCTATTTACATGACTATCTGGTTGTATTTTTCAAATTTAAAAGTCAGGTTAAAACTGTGTGATAAGTTCGGAAAAGAGATTTTCTGACATAAAGGTAATTGTGTAAATATTCTACGGCTTTAATAATTGAGAAGCATTGGTGCTACAATAATTTTGTTCCAATTTCAATAACCATTCAAGCCACTAGGAAATGCCCTGGTTATCATTATTCATTTCCTGCAACAAGAGAGTGCCGGTATTTCGTTGCTAACATTTTCATTATTAATTGCTTGACGGTTTGTGAATAAGCGCGTTTGCTACAGTAAAATGTTATTACTTACAAACTTTGAATAAACATCATAAAATGCAATAAACTCGCAACAATTGTTTCGGGTCGAAAAAACACACGGCCCTTCATCAGGCGAATAAAGTAAGCACGAGTGCTGCAGTCAAAGCGGCAACGCACAAAATGGTTTAAAATGAAAAGAAGAACTTTATAAAGTAGAAAGTAAATAGCTACTGATGTGAGTAGAATTGTACAAGAAAATAAGAAAATAAATAAATGAGTGAGATTAAACATATAACAATCTAAGGATATCAAAAATTAAACGAAAATCTAAGTTACGTGAGTAATTTCCAAGCATCAGAGAAGAAAGGAGTGGAAGAACCATTTTGTGCGTTGCCGCTTTGACTGCAGCACTCGTGCTTACTTTATTCGCCTGATGAAGGGTCGTGTGTTTTTTCGACCCGAAACAATTGTTGCGAGTTTATTGCATTTTATGGTGTTTATTCAAAGTTTGTAAGTAATAATTTTTACAACGCCAGTTTTGTGGTGCTTCTTTATTAAACAGTAAAATGTTATTCTTTCTTAGCCTTTTAGAAGATTTTTCGATTTATTTTTCTGTCGAAAATTCTGGTTAGTCTTCAGTAAATTTTAAAGAAACTTGTATGGAACTTTCTACCAGAGTAAAAGACAGGGAAATGAAAACTGAAGTATTATTTGGAGACATTGTTACTACATTATGCTACAATATCTTTAGAAATTCCCCTACATCTTTCTGCTTAACAAATGGCAATCTTCTATGAGTGGTTGGGGTTAACCCTTTATCTACCGACGGTACTTTAAAGTACCATTAGATTAAAAAGCGTATAAAATCAAATTTATGGAAGAAATGTCAAAGACATTTACAAGAATATAGCGTATCTACCTCATTTTAATCTCACTTTAAGGAACTAGACGCTACATTATTGTTTCAGAAATGATTTTATAGAGTGAAATTGCTGTTTTTACTTGGCATTTTAGAAGCTTTTTTAAATGAAATTGACTTTGTCATTGTGTCTTCGGGTCACGCTAATAAACAAGGCGCCTCCATTTTAAAGTAAATATAAGCTGTTCACTTTGTCGCTCCATGGCTTAGTTGATTAGAGCGTCATGTTGATAACGCGGTGGTCGATAGTTCGATCCCCGAAGGTGCAGCGTGTTACGCTTCGCAGATAAATAGTAAAAAAGGTGTCAATTGATTAGTGAAAATTTTTCGTTGACTACACAGTATCCAAAGAATTTTTGAAGTTAGATATTAGAAAACACAAAATATTTTAGATATTAAAAAAGGACAAAATAAAAAGTTTTAAGTAAAAAATACATAAATAAATATTTTTAGAAGCTTTATAGATATATAGATATATATATATATATACTATATGAAATTGGATTTGTCATCGCGTTTTCTGTCACGCTAAAAAACAAGACGTTTCCACTTAAAAAAAAAAAAATGTAAGCAATTCCTTTCGTCTGTTAATGGCTCAGTTGGTTGGAGCGTCATGTTGATAACGCGAGAGTCGTGTGTTCGATCCTCGCCGGGCCGAGGTGTTAATTTTTTCGAATAATAAATGGAAAAGGTGTCAGTTGATAAAAGAAAATATTTCATCGTGTACACAGTATTCTAATAATTTTTGAAGAGTTTTTTAAACAGCTTTTTATCTAGTTACTAAAAGGATCAAAATAAAAATTTAAGTAAAAATAAATAAATAAATTTTTTAGAAGCTTTTTATTGAAATTGGATTTTGTCATCGGTCTTCGTGTCACGCTAAAAAACAAGGCGCCTCCACTTTAAAGTAAATGTAAGCAAGTTTGTGCGTTGTTCGTTGGCTCAGTTGGTTAAAGCTTCATGCTATTAACGCGATTATGGTGGGTTCGGTCCTCGAAAGCCGACGCGTTACTTTTTTACAGGTAATTAATAGAAAAGGTGTCATTTGTTTAAAAGAAAACCTTTCATGGTCTACACTGTATCCTAAGAAATTGTTATTAGTTTTTTTTTTTTCGTTGGCTCAGTTGGTTAAAGCTTCATGTTATTAACGCGATTATGGTGGGTTCGGTCCTCGAAAGCCGACGCGTTACTTTTTTACAGGTAATTAATAGAAAAGGTGTCATTTGTTTAAAAGAAAACCTTTCATGGTCTACACTGTATCCTAAGAAATTATTAGTTTTTTTTTTTTTTTTTTTTTTTTTTTCTTAAGAAGCTTCTTTTTTTTAGTTACTAAAATAATAATAATAATAATAAAATAAAAATTTAAGTTAAAAAAAAAAAAAAAAAAAAGAAGAAGAAGAAGAGGGAAGATAATTATTGTGGAGCCCTAAAAAGCATAAAATAAAATTGTATTCTTGTAGAGTCATGCTATAAAAAAATAAAAGCGTCAACAATAAGAAAATTGTATATAGATAGATAGATAGATGCACAGATAGATAGATAGATAGATATTTCACTTTTGCAAGAGATGAAATTTCTTAAATATTCGAAATATTTTAAAAAGCATTCAAAAACATTATTTTTTCGATTTATTAGATTTTTCTAGCATCTATAACTTTTCTTGACTATTCTTTGACTTTAGGTTAGAACGTCATGCTGATAACGCGATGGTCGTGTGTTTGATCCTCGAAGGCCGATGTGTTATTTTTTTCAGATAATTAAAAAAAAAAAAAAAAAAGTTGTCAATTAACAAAAGAAAATCTTTAGTTGTCTACACAGCATCCTAAGAAATTTTGATTAGATTTTTAAGAAACTTTTTTTTAAGTTAAAAAGCACAAAATAAAAATTTAAGTAAAAAAAAAAAAAATCATTTTTTTAACGTTGGAAACTTTTTATTGTGAAGCCCTAAAAAGCATAAAATAAAAATTTAATGTGGCAAAGGCAGGCTATAAAGAAATGAAAGTTTTAACACTAAGGAAATTTTAGAGAAAAATATAGATATTTCACTTTTGCAAGAGATGAAAAATTTTAAATATTCAAAATATTTTAAAAAGCTTTCGAGACCCTTGAAATTTATAGCTCAAGGAATAATTATACAGAAAACTAGTAACTAAGAATATTGGTCTCGAACACTTTTTAAAATATTTTGAATATTTAAAAATTTTCGTCTCTTGGAAAAGTGAAGTATCTATATTTTTCTCTAAAATTTCCTTAGTGTTAAAACTTTCATTTCTTTATAGCGCGTCTTTGTCACAATCGATTTTTATTTTATGCTTTTTAGGGCTTCACAATAAAAAGCTTCTAATGTTAAAAAAATATATTTTTTGTTTTACTTAAATTTTTATTTTATTATCTTCGCGGTTGTTATTAGTAATTCCTATATTACTTCAAGAATATCCCATCAATCTTGGAAAAAAATATAAAAACACAAAAATTAAGTATGTTTTACAATTTTTAAAGATCCAAATATATTTTTCGACCTTTATGCATCAGTGATACACTAATAAGTACCACTTCACAAAATCCTCATTAATTACTATGATGAGGTGCTATCCATAATTTTTATTGCATATATGTTCGAAAAATACCCTTAAGTAACTAAAAAATTTGTTTAATATATATATTTTTTATTTGTTTCATAATGCGGTAGATTAAGGGGTTAAGGGTTAAGGTCGATTATCCACTCGAGGGACTTAGGGCTGAGGGAAATGCCCTGAGAGGGGAGAAGGAAATTTCTAGCTATCTTTTAAGATATTGCTTAATGGGTGGATTATTATTTTGTTTCAATTCTGCAATGTGCTCTTTTTACTCATGTTCCGTCATCCACTGTTTAAAAAAAATAATAATAATAATTTTTTCTTAGAAAATAAATCACTCTGCGTTCAAAAGACAAAAATTATATATATATATATACACTCTGTATATACACTCTGTACAAAATACACTCTGTATATATATATATACACTCTGTACAAAAAAATATATGCACCCAGAAGAAATCAAACCACAATTACGAAACTTGGTACAAATGTAGTCTGGTAAGAGGTATGCAAATGATTAAAATTTCAACGCCAATGAGAAAAGGACAAAAATTATATATATATATACACTCTGTTACAAAAAAATATATGCACCCAGAAGAAATCAAACCACAATTACGAAACTTGGTACAAATGTAGTCTGGTAAGAGGTATGCAAATGATTAAAATTTCAACGCCAATGAAAAAAGGCTAAGCACATTATGCGCATCAGAACTGCGCAGCTGGGCGAGTTTAAAAGCAGGATTTCTCGCACCGTAGAGCTATTCAAACGAATCTGACGACTTTAATGGAAGGTATTGTGACTTGAGATGCCTTTGAGACGTAACCGGTGGCAGTACAGACAATTGTCGGATAGTGAGAGGGGCCGTAGAGAAGGCCTCAGAGAAGCAGTTTGGTCGTTCAGACATATCAGCCGCCACCTCGTTCGGAGCGATATGGTAGTTGCTCGGGATTGGTAACAGTGGGTCACGGAAGGGAGAATCAACCATTGAGGAGGGTCAAGACGTCCCAGTAGCGCAAATGAACACGAGGATCGCGCAATCATAAGAGCGACCACGTCCGCACCAACAGCGTCATTAGCCTTGATTCAATGCCATTTATCACATTCTAGGCATCCAGTAGTATCAAGGGAAACCATTCTGAGACGACTGGCCGACGCTGGTATAAACAGCCGACGTCCATTAAGACACCTACCCCTCACCCCACATCATAAGCAGTGTCGACTGGATTTTTCTCGACCCAAAGCAAGCTGGAATGTGACCGACCAAACGTGTGATCGTCCGTGGTGAATTACGATTCAGTCTCAGTGCTGATGACCATCGCACACGCGTGTGGAGGCGGCCAGGCCAGCAGTCTGATCTGGCATTTGTTGTCGAGCGGCATACAGCCATTACACAAGGTGTGACAGTGTGGGGAGCGATTGGTTGGGACACACGATCCCCTCTAGTCATCCTTCAAGGCACTATGACGGCTCGCAGTTACGTGGACAGCATTTTAACGCCAGTTGGGCTGCCTATGCTATCAAGCCGCACAGGTGCCATTTATCAGCAAGATAACGCTCGTCCACATACTGCTCGACTCTCCCAACAATGCCTTCAAGGATATGACGTATTCCCATGGGCTGCCAGGTCACCAGACCTCTCTCCAATAGAGCACGTCTGGGACGTGCTAGGAAGGCAACTGCAGCCATGCCAGAATACTGATGTATTAACTGCACAGTTGCAAAGATTATGGCATGATATTCCGCAGGGGGATATAAGTGACCTAATTCATTCGATGCCACGCCATGTTTCGGCTTGTATAGCTACCAGAGGTGGATTTACTACTTACTGATTTGTAACCTTTTTCATGCCCTAACTTCTTAATAAAACGACCTTTTGTTCTGAATTTTTAATCATTTGCTTATCACTTCATACACTACACACATGTTAAGTTTCGTGATTGTAGCTCATTTCCTTCTGGGTGCATATATTTTTTTGTGACAGAGTGTATGTGTGTGTGTGTGTGTGTGTGTGTGTGTGTGTGTGTGTGTGTGTGTGTGTTTGTGTGTGTGTGTGTGTGTTTGTGTGTGTATTAAAGTGACCATTATCTCAGACAAATATTGAAAATATCGTACACACATTTATTTATTTATTTATTTATTTATTTATTCTAGCAACCTTGTTTCTCACGAGATGGATCACTTGAGACATTGAAATCTTTTATTTTTGTGACACTATATACAGGTGTTGGACAAAATAACGGAAACATTCGTAGTTTTACACGTTTTGTCGATTATCTTGAAAAATACTTGATGTATTGTTCTTGCATTTTTGGAATAAGGAAAACATGTTTTCCCCTTATATTTTTCAACAGAGATTTTGTCACGAAGGCTTTTAAGGGACGAATAACTAATTCAATAAGATGAGAAATATTTGTGATTACCCTATACCTGGAAGAACGTCGATTCATCTGCAAATTTTAAATATGTTTATAAATGTTATATTTTATATGTGTGTAGAGTTTTGTACGGATAGCACGAATATGAGTTTTAAATATTTTATTAACAAATAGAAAAAAATTTTCATATGTTTTTACTTTATAACTCTAAAGGTTTTATCCAAGTTTCCCGAAACTTTAAAAAAAAATGACAACATACGCTTTAATGATAGTATTATACTGCAGTTTAAAGC
The DNA here is from genome assembly GCA_963930645.1 of Salticus scenicus. Lineage (NCBI taxonomy): Eukaryota > Metazoa > Arthropoda > Arachnida > Araneae > Salticidae > Salticus > Salticus scenicus. The sequence goes on from OZ005651.1 coordinate 164,202,696, forward strand.
ATTTAATATTTAAAAAGATGCGGACAGTTGTATTATATAATTTTTTATTGGGCATGCTCGGACTATAGCAAAAAAAAAAATTGACATAATTTAATACTCAACTCTACAGAGTACCTTATATATATATATATATAATTTAAAAAAAAATCCAGTTCATTATCATAAAAAATTATAAAGATATCGACTATTAAATGATTTGTCTTTCCGTTCTTTTCTTAAAAGGGCTTGGCGCTACGAGGTCATTCGCAAATTTTTATTTTTATCAAATAAGTAGAGATTAAAATAGAATAAATAATTTTCAATTTAGAAGCTTGGGAAAATATCTTGAAAATTGTTTGATGAAATGTTTTTTAACTTTTGGAATGCGACGAACATATTTTATCCCCTATTTTTAGTGATTATTCGTATCAATTATTTCACTTTAAACTTTCCTCAATATTTCCTTTAACCGATGTATTTTTTTTTATTATTATTCCATACATATCCTGAATGTAGTTAGTAATGTACGTTAATAAAAAATAATTATGAATAAAACACTTACTGACTTAAAAAAAATAATAAATAAATAAATAAATAATACTTTTTGAAAAGCAGAACTTTAATAAAATTGATTTTGTTTTCAGAATTTCTGCAGACTATGGCAGTGGTTACAGTGCCATCTAGTATGGAAAATGTAAAATAAGATTTTATAATCCATGCATGTTAAAATTGTCATTTTTAAGCTACAATTGTCAAAAAAAAAAATCATAAAGAAAATAATATACTAAAAGTGTACTTTCTTTAGAAATATGTACTAGTTTTCAAACTGGGTGAAGACCATTGCAAAAATTTTCCAAAACTTTTAAAAATTCACACCTTTAAGCAAAAGGTCGTTGATTTAGAAAAAGGTGATCCCGTAAAAAATAATCAGTCATTAATTTTAGTGCAATTTTCTTTAATGGATTATAAATGAAAAGTAAAAACTATCTATACCGATTAAACTTCTTGCCGCTGCGACATATTTGTTCACTGAGCGGTTGTTTTTACCGCAATTCACTTACAATTTAAAACTACTTAATTAAAAAAAAATTGCTTGTATTAAAGTGTGAAAGTTGTTTATAATAGTCCTAGGGTAGATTTTTTGGGTTTTAATTTTGAGATCTTTTACGTGGGGTAGCCAGTTGAGGCGTCGGTCAAAAGTGATGCCTAGAATTTTCAGATGTTCTACATGATTTACGCTGACGCCATCAATCCGCATCTTGGGATATCTCCTACTGCTGAGGGCTTTTGGAAATGCAAGGGTAAGTGCTTTTGTTTTTGAAGGGGAAAGTTTGAGATTAAGATCTTTTAGTATTCCGCTAAAAAGGGAAAGGGCAACCTGAGCCTGGTCTTCCAAATCCTTCCTTATGCGGCCAGAGAGAATCAGGGAGAAGTCATCCGCGTAAGCGAAAATCTCAAAACCCGCGGAGCTCATTCCCTGTAGGATGCTGTTGGCTATTAAGTTCCAGAGTAAGGGACCCAAACAGGAGCCCTGCGGGCAGCCTTTGGATTGGGGAAGTTCTGTAGTACCTTCCCCCCAGTTAACTATGATTTTCCGCTTGGAAAGGTAGGAGCGGATGACTCCTGCCAGATTCTTCGGGCAGCCAAGGTCCTGGAGTGCTTGGAGGATATGGGACCACTCTATATTATCGAAAGCTCCCTGAATGTCGAGTGAGACGATGGTGGTGTATTTCTGGGCGTTGCAGCTAACGGCGCAGGAACTTTTTATGGCTTGCATTGCTTGTTCACATGATCTGCCCTCTCTGAACCCAAATTGGTTAGGGTGAAGCAGGTTGTTGGATTCTAGGTAAAAGTTTATTCGTGTAACTATCAGTTTCTCCAATAATTTTCCTAGAGTTGGGAGGAGGCAGATCGGTCTGTAGGAGGAGGGTTCAGAGGGAAGTTTCCCTTGCTTCAGAAAGTACACCACTTCGCCACGGCGGAGAATTTCTGGGAAGTAGTGTTGGTTGAGACAGAGGTTTGACCATTTGTGAAGAACGTGTGGAATTGTGATGTAAACATTACGGAGGATTTTGAAGTCGATGTTGTCAGGTCCGGGAGCTTTCTTTACATTAAAACTAAAAAGAGTGGCTTTGATTTCGGCCTCCGTGAAGGGGTCATCCGAGGGAGCCGAAAAGACTGGTTCTTGAAAGTGAGTGATGAGAGATTCTGGGAAGAGAGTGCTTGTAAGGTGTACCAGGTTATTCCGTTTGGAAGAGAGCGCCGGAGGGCGCTCCAGTTTCAGTTCTGTTGGAGTGAAGAATTTATGACTGTAAAATTTTTGCGCAGTTCCGAAAATCTTGGTCTGTGAGGAGCAAAATTTTTTCCATGCGTAGTGCTTGGCTGTGTTGATGTGTTTTTTGAATAATGCAGAATGGAGTTTGATTGCTTGTTTGTGCTGAGGAATTAATGATGGGTCTATGTATTTAAGTTGTCTTTTTAGTGCTGTTAGACGATTACGCATGGAACGTAACAGGGGAGTCCAGAAGGAGTAGGTGAACCGCCGTCCCGACTTTTTGAGTCTGAATGCCGAAGTTGCTGCTGTGTGGATTGTGGCTATGAGGTGTTGTGTGAAGGTTTCTAGTTGATCCTCGTTGGTGATTGTATCTAGTTTCGTAGTTAGGTTATAAGATTCCTTTAGTAAAATGTTATTAAATTTTTTGAAGTTACCATTCTTTGTGGCGAAACGTTTTGACTGAGAAATTGAGGGTATGGTGTTTGTTCTGAAAGTGATGTAGTTGTGGTCTGTATTGTTATGTATGTCCAGAACTGACCAGTCACTAATTTTGGCAAAGGCCTTGGGGTTGCAGAGAGTAAAATCTGTCCAGCCCTGCGCGTCGCTCTTGTAAAATGTTGGAGCGGAGTTGTCAATGTTGGCCATGCATAGGTTGTTAGCAGCTATGAATTCTATAAGCTCGCGACCTCTGCGATCCTCGTTGGGTGAACACCACAACGGGGAATTGGCATTGAGGTCGCAGCAGCAGATGAAAAGTGACCTGTGTGTGATGAGATGCTGCCACTCCAGCAAGCAGGCCTCGAAGTCCGCAGACGGGGCGGCATAAGCACTTCCAAGGAGCAGTTCTCTCTCCTTCGTGGTGAGTGAAATGAAAACACAATTGTCCCCAGTGAAGACATGGGTGTAATTTAGTGAATTTGTTGCTATGACTATGTGGGCTGAGTTGTTTTTGGAACTGAAACTTGACCAGGCGGAGGGGAAGCCGTATAGATCACCCCCAACGGTGCAATAGGCATCCTGCAACAGCCCGATGTCTATGGACTTTTCTTCCATGAATTCCCGGGCCGTCTAGTTCGCTGCCATGCACCTGTTGAGGTTGATCTGCAGGAATTTTAGATTATTAAAGTTAGCTATTGGAGTGGAGAAGGATATTGCTTCTTGGGAGGAAGAGGAGGGAGCTTTGGGCTTTTTCGTTCGGGACCTCCCCATTTAGGGAGAGAGAAGAAAAAACTCGGGCGTCGTAACCCATCAGTGGGCGGGCAAACTGGAAGACTATAATTCAGTATTCCAAGCAGAACTACTCGCAATTCAAAAAGGCCTCAACTGGATAGCCACAGCTACACATGCAGACATCAAAATATACAGTGACAGTCTCTCAGGCTTGCTCGCCATAGCCCGCCTCAGGAGCCGACACCCCCAGGTGATTGCCATCAAAAATTCCCTAAGTGCTCTAAACTGTAACTGCTCCCTGGCTCACGTTTCAGCCCACAGGGGTGTGACTGGCAATGAAATAGCTGATTCGCTGGCAAAGGCCGCGACGGAGTCGGAAGAGATAGCCGTCTCCCTCCCCGCTCCCCCCTCTATCGTCAAAAGAAAAATCAAAAATTTATTTCAGCAAAAATGGCAAGACCTATGGTCAACCTCTGAAAAAGGAAGGCACACTTTCGATTTGATTCCAATTGCAAGCTCCAACACATGGACCCTGACACCCCCTATCACCGCCTTCTTAAGTGGTCACGGTCCATTCCCATCGTACCTTAACAGATTTCATTGCCGGCGCTCGCCTCTGTGTCCATGTGGAGAGGAGGGAGCTCCGGCTCATTATTACTTCTCCTGCCCCCTCACAGTAAATTTCCATCTAAGGAATCCTAATCCAAGGCCAATAAATTGGCTGCCCAATATTTTATCCAGGAAACATCTAATTCATAAACTTAATAAAATTTACTCCCTCTTAAATGACATCTCTAATCGAACCAATTAATACCTATTCTTTTTAGTTTTGTTTTGTTTCTTTTTCCTCCCCCCCCCTTCCCTCCTTGTGGCGTCAGCAGCACAGCAGAGATCACCAAGACAAGCAATACAGCAAAAGCCTAGCCAACAGTGCAAAATCACAAGATCCAGTTTCCAGAAATGTTTAAGAGTCAAACCTCAACTGCTGGAGTCAACCCATCAATGCCACAGACCAATCAGCATGCCACTTGTCGCGGGGGGCCGGCTGGGCCCGGCATACTGATCAAAAACATGTAAATATATTCTTATGCTACCCCTCATCGCCCCGTGTTGCGAGTAGGCGTCTAGCCTGGCGATGAACAATGTACAATCTTTTTTTTTTTTTTTTTTTTTGCTTCATTAAATATTCGGGACAGCCCTACTTGGACTTTGGTCCTTGTACAGCTCAACACCGCTCTTCGAGCGGTGAGCCGGGGCTGCTCCCCTGTTAAATAGTCCTAGGATTTTCTTGCATATACATAGTTATGTTTTTAATGATAAAATCCTATAACCTTCCTAAATCCTCCTAAATTCTCCTATAACCCTATAACCTATAATTATAAAACTGTGCAATAAAACTTAACATTACAATTCTGCTTTTTTCCTGGATGGTCAGGTGGTAATAAAGAAGAAGACATTTTTACATTCTTTAATTTATATTCTATAAAAAATAAAATGTCTCATAAAATTAATAAAAAAAATATTTTTGTAAAATAAATGTAAAATTTTATATGAATTTCGAAATAATATATGAATTCAAACTTATTAATTTCATTTTTATGTTATATTTATTAATTAAATGTAAGTTGTTTTCATTTCTTTTATTAGTAACAAAATATTCTTGACATCATTTATTCGACTATTAATTAATATTAATTAATAATATTAATATTACCCTGTATAGCTATAGAGAAATGTGTAAAATTTCTTGAATTTTATTACATCTTTGAAAAAAAAATTATAGCTTGTTAATTTTTCACATGATGAAAATAATGAAAGAATTATTTCATAAGTGTCTGGTATTTTATTTCAGAATAGATATTTTATTTATTCAACAGGTTAATTTTATTTCTTTTTTATTAGTAATTAAAAAAATGTATCATTTATTTGATTATACTAATTTATATGAAAGAATACACCGTACGTAAGTAAATATAGAAAAATATTTAAAACTTCTAGAATTTTAATTCCAATCAATTTTTTATATTTATTTATTTATTTATTATTATTATTATTATTTTACATATTACCAATTTTTAATAGGAGGTAAAAAAGGGAATTTATTTTCATAGACTTCTGGTATTTTATTTCGCGGTACATATTTTATCTATTCCAGTTATTTTCCCTTCTTTTTATTTGTAATAAAGATAGTTGTTATGTTATTTAGTTGATTATTAATTAATAATGAAATATCGCACAGTATATAAGTAAATACAGAAAATGTGTAGAACTTCCAGAATTTTATTACCAAGCTACCTTTAAAAAATTTTACAGCTTATCAATTTTTCATATGAAGTGAATAATGAAATAACTATTTCATAAGCCTCTATGGTTATTTATTTCACGATACGCATTTTATTTATTTAAATAATTACTTCCACTTTTTTTTTTTTTATTAGCAATAAAACTTTTTTATAATCCTTTATTTGATTATATACTAATCAAATACTGCAGAGTCACAAAAGAAAAATTATCTAAAGTTCTGGATTTTTTTTTTTTTTTAACCAAACTAACTTTGAAAATTTTTACAGCGTAACAATTCTTCATGTAATTCGTATAATGAAATAATTATTTCATACACTTCTGGTATTTCATTCCACCATAGATATTATATTTGACTTATTGTCTATTTTTTTTTTTTTAATGGCTTTAATGGACGATCCAATTGTTTATAAATAAGATCTTCATTAATGTCGGTGTTTAAGACCTTCAGAATTTAGATATACGACTGACTAATTGTACTCATTTTTGTTGAAGTGCATACATCCTGCCATAGTAATTAGGTGAGTTTTGTTTTACAAGCTTAATAAACTATCATAGGAAGATATCTTTCGGAAGTATTTTATGAACGACAAGAAATGTGAAGTAGACTGAAAGAGAATAACAATGTAAACATGTAAATGTGGAAATGCGAAATAAAGTATCGTAATTACATTGAGAGAAAAATTATTTTTATTAAATAACTTGCTTACATAAAAGTTTAAAAATAAACTGTTTATTTTAACAACAGACGATTTATTTGATAACAAATTTGATGTTTTATAACACTACAGTTATTATTAAACTCTTTTTGTTTTTTTACAAAATAATAAATACATCCTATAATACACGTCAGAGCATTTTGTAAATTAAAAGTAAAGTAAACAAAGTTCAAATATTACTTTAGAATATTTTTTTATTATTTTTTATAGTTCTTTCTTGAGTCTATTTTGAACTATAGTATAGTTAAATGTTTATTAATATAAATATTAATAAGATTAAACAAATATATTTATTTTTTCTTACGATACAGTATATATTTTTTTTTTATTTAGTTATTTTTTTATTTTCTAAAATGCTCTTTTTAATTTTAACATTTTTTATTCCATTTTTGATTGTACAATCTACAACTTGATGAATTAATTAAAAAATCCATGCAACAATATGGTTAGTGGTAGGCTGTCATCTCTAAATAGAAATATGAGACAAAAAATCTATACAAAATGTGTTTTATATCTCAATCAAATTGTGGATTATGACTTTTTTAGAAATTTGTACTAATCAATTAAGGTATTTAAAATAATTCATAAAAAGGCATTGTGCTTTTTTTTTGGCAATTTTTAACTAATAATAATAATAATAATAATATATTTATATACAAATAAAATATATATACATAATAAAATAGAAAGAATTAACTGAATTTACAATTTAAGAATCAGTAAGTAAAACTGCAAATTTCGCTTGGTTCGATTTAGGAAATTCTACTATAAGTAATGCGCATTATGAAGATAATTCAGGAAATCTACATATTCAGTGAGAGATGAGCGATGAAAAATCATAATTTAGTAATACATTCAGCCAGATGGACGTGCAAATCTTAACATAAAAAATAAAAATCAAAAGATTTATAAAACAATCTTGCATCGTTTTACTTATTTGATTAAAGTCTTGTCTCTGTTTGTTATTTACAACGAGAAAAAAATATACCACCTTCATCTAGAACAGATAAGTAATCATTTTCTGAATCTGTAATCTAGAAACATAGAATTCCGAGCTACGCATATAAGGTGAGCCAATAAACTGGATAGACGAAATGATCGAAATGTTTAGTCTATGCATTTCTAGATGGTGAAACAGTATTATGAATATTATGAATCCTTTAATTCTCCCTTGATTTTCCTAGAATTGAATCATAAACCAAAATTATAGTTACTAAAACTCAAATCTTGTGTTCTCATTTATTTCCAGATATTTTTAAATAAGTTTTACCTCGATAATATAGACAAATGCTCTAGAATGCTAATAGGAGTTTCTGCTTTCAAGGGGATTAGAATTTATGAGGATGACATGTAACTGTTTTTACAAGAGCCACAATATAGTTTCTAGATGTCAGTCACAGATTTTATTTTTTTTTCTCAGTGTAAAAAACAGTTAAGTAATATTTATTTTTCATATCTTTACCTTATTTAAGAGCAATATTTTTTTAATCGGGAAATTTCAATAGATTTACTTTTACAGGATTAATGCTTCAGTATATAACAAAATAAAATTATCCAGGAAATTTTATCTTTCAAAGTCACAAATACATTTATGAAACACACACAAAAAAAAGAAAAAAAAAGGGGGGGGGGGGGTAAATTAAATGTCTATTGTAGAGAATATATAAATTTAAATTTAACTTATTAGAATTTATTCTTATATATTTATTATAATTAGTTCTGCATATTTATGCGTGATATATGGTATTGATATATACCATATCAAAGTTTAGCAAGTTAGGCCAGTGTTGCCAACTTTTAGGGGCTTTTTTCTTAATAGTTTAAACTAATTTTGAAGAATGATGTTTGATATATATGATAGTAGATTAAACAAACATACAATTAGACAATATTATAATTAAAAATTAATGATGGATATTCAATATAAAAGTCCCTACAAGTTGGCAACACTGCCTATGGCTAGTTGTATAATGCCACATCATTTAAAGCCATTGGATTTGACATTTTCCATGGACGGATATTGATAATCATTTCGATATAAAATTACTTTCCAGTTATTCCAAAAATGAACATAACTATAAATAGAAATTAATATTCCTACATTTTAACAAAAATATTATCAAATTTGTTCTGTCTATGCAGCATTTTGAAATTCACTTGTTAAAGAATGTGAAGTATATCCATTGGCCTAGGAACATCAGAAGTTCAATTCCAGTCAAGCAACTGGCTCCGAGCAGTAAGCCCATAGCGCCTCCAATATCACCTAAAATAATTGAAATTTTATTCAAAGAATAGTAAATGTTAAAGTGAGACAAGTAATTATACCGATGATAAACCACAAAAAGTGTCGTTTAAAACATTTACAAAATGGAAACTATTTGACCAAAAGTTACAGTGGACTTAAAGAGGACAATGTATTTTACATACTAATTTTTTTTTTAAGTCACCTCTAGAGAAAAAATTATAATGTCATATGTATTCAAGACTTGAAACTTTTGTTTTATAAACACTTCAATATTGTACCAATCCACAGTGACTTGTAGACAGATCATACGATTTTTTTCTCATTATGGTCATCTCGATTATAAGATATAAGATATTATCGATATAACTTTTAACTTGAGGTTACCTCATACAACTTTTTATCCTGATATCATTGGAAACTCACCAGAGTCGCAAAAAGTTATTCGACGATATTAATGTGACAATTTAGTTGATATGCTAAGCTATTAACCCTCCATCGGGCGCACCCTGCCTGAGAGTCCCGTTCTGGTTTTTATTCTCTAAGTATCCTACACATGCTTTTTAATTCAAAAACACCCATATGGTGACCTTATTAGGAGTGAATAGAAAGTAATAAGCAAAAATTTGATGCATAAGTACGAATTTATTTATTTTAGTACAAGTATTTTAACAATAAAGTATTTACTTGGTCTCTCAGGCAGGGTGCGCCCGATTTTGTTCGTCCTACGGGTGCGCCCGACGTAGGGTTAAAAGGTGAACAAAATTACGCTTTGAGTTAATATCAGAGATTAGAGGATAGTAGAGTGAGAGAGAATGTGTCATAATTATTACCTGTAAAATCTTTTACAGTGCTGATATCAAGAATTAATTTGTATTTTTCCTATATTAACGATTTATTACTTTTCTCTTTTTCATTCAGGATAAAAGTCATAACTACTTTTACAATATTGTCAAATTTAATAACTTTTGATCGAGTAGTTTTCATATTACAGAATTTTCGTTGTTAAATTATAATTATAGTTAAATATCTAATACATTAATATAGTTATTTTAGAAAATAAAGACTTACTAAATAATGATGATAAATAGTGCTTGTGATAGATATTATGATAATAGCTAATTGTGTTGTAAGAAATGGCGATACGACTTCTGAAAAGAGATGACAAATAATTAAAAATAACTGAATACTTTTTAATATTGAAAAAAAAACATTTTTCATAGAAAAATAGCGTAAAAATGTTACTCTTCTAAAAATCAAGTAATTTTCTGTGATGCTTCTTTTTTATTTTTTTCAGATTTTTTTAAATAGACGCGCATTTCGAGCTTTGTCTGTGACCCTGTATTTACGTGTACACACATTTCCAATTGTTTATATTCAACATTTAAAAACTAAATACAGTAAAAATCTTTCATTAGGTCATGAAAAGCTTTGTTTATCCCAAGTTTATGACAGAATATGAAGCTATAACAAAATTTTCCACTCTTTCATTTTTACTTTCCGAACACTATAGTGAGGAAAGTATTGTAATCATGTCAAAAATCCGAATTTGAGATTTTGATGTTTCTATACGTTTCGAGGTCCAATGAGTTCGTTTTCACTTTTTTTGCGATGATGTATGTATGTGTGTGTGTATGTATGTGTGTATGTATGTGTGTATGTCTGTGAGTGAACACGCTAGCGTCTAAATGCTTTGTTCGAATAAGCTGAAAGTTGGTACGTATATTGTAAGTTACCATAGTACGAACCCTATAGATTTTGGTGAATCTAGCACTTATAGTTTTTTTACAGGGACACAAAGAAAAATTCTTTATCATTATGGCCTATGGGACCAAAATCTTAAAAGTGCGATAGCATCTAAACGCCTTATTAATCTGAGCAAAAAATTTGTACACATGTTATAGGTCACAGTTGCACTAACTGTATAGATTTTGGTGAATCTAGCACTTACAGTTTTTTTACAGGGACACCAAGAAAAATTCTTTATCATTATGACTTATGGGACCAAATTTTTAGAAGTGCGGTAGCATCTAAACGCCTTATTCAATTGAGCTGAAAATTTCTATGAATATTATAAATAACTGTTGCACTAACTATAAGCATTTTGATGAAACTAGCATTTACAGGTTTTTTACAGAGACACAACGAAAAATTCTTTATCATTAAGATCTAGGGGCTCAAACTTCAGTAGCGTTAAATAAAACATCGTGTAATATATGGAGAAAAATACTCAAATACTCTATTATGGTTTTCTCTCTTTTATTTGTTTAACAACTCCTCTTTCTTTACTTTATCTACAAAACTGTTAATTACTCAATGTTCGGAAAGTCGAGTGGAGTCACTCCAGATTTTTTCTCAGTTTCCAACATATTTTCTTGTTATTACTCAATGGGTCTTTTATTCAAAACAAAGAAAACATTTAAATGATGTTTTTAAGTATTTTATCAACAAATTATAATATTTCTACTTTACAAAGTTAGCGGGTTCGCGATTAAACACATTTTGTGTAAAGTGCAGAACCAGCACTCTCTCATTGAGGCCATAATGATGCATGGGATTCATGGTTGCTCAGCACGTCTTTCACAAAAAAAAAAATAAATAAATAAATAAAAAGCGAGGTTGTAGAATTTGGTGTAAACGCACGCCACTAAATTAACAGCAGTGAAGCCTCTAGTCCTATTTCTTATGATTAACATAAATACAAAGTGTTCAAAAATTACTCACTGATTTTAAAGCTAAACAGCTTGGAATTGCAAAGCGACAGAACATTTAATTTGTTTGTTTCATGAATACTGAGATTTTGGATTTGTCTCTTATACCGCTTACATCTCGAATAATACAGACCACAAGGGTTTTCAAGTCATTATTACTAGGACATTTGTTTTCCACACACATACAGATGAAACAAACGCTCATGATTTATCTGGTGTTCGAACTTTGGACGTTCTATACCAGGATTCAATTCCCTGTTAACTAGACCAGCGAGTTACTTTACAAATAGTTCCTGTACACATATAAAAATATATTCCAATTGTGCCAGCCCCACCAGTGGCCGAGAAGTTCTGCTGTCTAAAATAATAGATGGAGGACTCTCTAAAATGGTAGACGGAGGAAGTGCCGGGTTAGAACTCAGGTCGCGGAAGTAGGCTTAGCCGTGCAAAGTTCCTTGGGGGTTTTCCCCGAATTTTGCAGGGATATGTGTATGCTGGTTCTTCTTAGAAAGACTCTGAAGTTAAAGAGTATCTGTTATTAATTAAAAGAATTGTATATAAATGTCAATAAAGAAAAGTCAATGTAGAGTGGAAAATTGAACCCATAGAATACCTGGAGGACTAAATAACGTGTTCTAGAAGGAAGCACTATAATTTTCAAAAACATGCTGACGTAATTCTTAGAGTAATAAATCAAAGGGATATTCATGTTTTTTTTTTTTTTTTTTTTTTTTTTTTTTAGAAGTTATCAGCGCTAGCTATCGATGTTTTTTAATTGAAGATAATTTATTCAATTATTATAATTTTTATTACAATTGCCAGTTATTCACTATCATATCTCTCTTTGATATTTTGCTCTTAAATCGACGTAGGAAAGAAATTTGGATGTTTCTCGCTGATCTAATTGTGCTGTATTTCTTTTCTACTTTTTTAAACAGTTTTCTATGATTAAAAAAAAAAAAAAAAAAAAAAAACTAGTATATGTTTGAAATAAATAGAGAAAAACAAAATAAAAATTTAACTATAAACTTACCTATCTTGCAGACTGTAATTATACCGTAGCTGTGCATAAGATGTGACAGCCTCAAATATATATTCCAAGCATGGTGGTTGGCACTTTTTTAATAAATCAGCTGTAAAATACAGTTTTTAAATGTAATAAGCAATTTTTTCATATGAATATTTAGTTTTCTAAAATTTGCAGAATTTCATAACTGAATGGCTAAAATTTAATTCTGCCCTGAATTAAAAAAACCACATGTTCACTGTTTCTCATAGAAGGACTGATATGATCATTCTAAATAGTAATATTACATATATAATAAATTAATCGAACGATTACTATTTTAAGATAAATTATTAAATAAAAAAAAAAATAAAGAAAAAAAGAAAAAAACCCCTCAATATTCGGCATCTATGCATTGACAACTACTTAAACGAAAGTTCATTAAATATATCTTCAGTTGACAAAGTTTGATGAATTTTTCATATTTGCAACTAGTGCCAAGTTAAGGTATACGCACACGGGGCACTGGCCTATGGTCTCAAATATGAAATAACACAACAAGCATTTATATAATACGTTTTAGCGCAACTTTTCCTAAATTAAATAGATTTATTATAAAACTTTTGCCAAAACTAAAGCATTTATAATTTGTTACAAGCGTATTTTTAAGATTCAATACTTGGTTTAATACTTGTGTTTTAATATTTAAATTTATTACAATGTCTTTCTTTATTCCTTATATTCATATTTCGTATTAAATTTTGTAGAAATCTCCTTTTTTTATATTATGAAGTATATGATTCTGTCAAAGTGGATTATCTCATTGAAATGGGAGGTGGCTGAAATATAATTTCTGCCCGAGGACTCCAAATATCTTAGTCGGCCTGTTTGTAACTGTAACATTTGAAAGTACCACAATATCTGAAATTTAGTATTTATAAACTAAAATATTAAAAGAATGTAAAAAGAATAATACGACATAGCTGCCAACATTACTAATTTTTAAATCAGATTTATCCACCAATACTTTTAAAAAGGAATATGTCAAATATACTTTCAACGAATACATAAAATAACATAAACTGAAAACATTTATAAAACTTCCCGGTATGAAGTCTCCGTTCAAAATAACGGAGATTTGGCACCTATGATATTGCTGAGATGATATGATACAAATCATACAGCCTTTCCTCCGCGAGAATGTTTTGAAGCGAAAGGGAAAACAGCTGATACATGAGCATTCTTACTCGTGAATAGTAGAAACGGATAATTAATAAAAACGAATGAAAAAGCATACTACATATTCTGTAAATGTAGAAAAATGCGCCTTAAAAATAGATGTATAGAAAGAGTTGTATGCAAGGCTAAAATCGGGAAAAGTTACACAATGTAGAGAACATTTTGAGAAAAAAAAGGCTTTAGAAATTATTTTATAAAGGAATTTTTAACTGTGAAGCAGCTGCTTGCCTCGGTGGACAACAAGAGGCAGAAACTTGCATTGAATATGAAATATAAAATGGGTCAAATAAATAAAAGATGTGTTACATGGTCACTGACGCATAAACAAGGTGAAAAAGTTATATAAAATTCTTTAATCGTCCATAAAAATCCATAGATGTGTTGTTATAGTGACCAGATGTTAGAAAATATGGACGCTAAGGAAAATTTTAAAGAAAAAATTATAAGAAAGTAAACGAGAAATGTAATCCAATAATATCAATCGTAAATTCCTGAGGACCTCTAAAATCTTACAATGGCGTTTACCTAATCCAAGGATTGGAAGAAGGAACTAAAAAGGGATGTAAGAAAAAAGAGTTAGAAAAAGAGGAAGAGGAGGAAGAAAAAAACTGAAGGTAAGATTTGGGTATTTTGTGTTGTGCAGCGTTGGATAAATATCTCCTTCTGCCGACTGTCACTTCTGCCTTCCGTGTACGGGTCAACATGGAGAAGCATCTAATGGGTAAACAAATTGTAAAATTATCCCTCGGGTACCTTTTTATATTTTAAAAGATAGTCTTGAATACTTGAATATTAGGGATTATAGAATTTGTATTGATAGTAAAACAAACTTTAAGTTTAACCCTTTTTGGGTAGAACCCTTATCCTTAATTTTCACTTCGAACACATCAAAATACGTAAATATATTTAATTTTAATATTTATATTCACTATATGCATTTAGGAAACTGTTATCTGTACAATTAAGCTGTACTTTAAATGTTTTAATAAATAATTTTATTTCTTGCAACCAATTTCAGTTTTCTTTTAGTACTGCTGATTATACTTGCGGGTTAGGCCTTAAAGTTTAAATTCTGAAACTAAATAATAATAATAAAGAAATAAAAAGGGCCTACTCAGCAGTATGACATAAACTCTAACTAATGTAGTTAAAGCAAGTATTACATTAGCTGACAATTTCTTTTTTTAACCGACTTCAAAAAAGGAGGAAGTTCTCAATTCAAACCGTGTTTTTTTTTTTTTTTTTTTTTTTGTTAGCTCATAACTCCTGAACGGATGCTGCGATTTCGATACATTTTGTTTTGTTGTAAGGTCTTGGTCTGAAATAGGTTCCATTGTAATATCTTTACGATCAAAAGAAAATACAGGGTGCCCAAAAAAGTGAGTCCCGACTCTTTTAACTGCTGAACGGCTGCAGCAATAGTCATAAAAATTGGATGTAGGTGTAGTAAAGTGGTCATGTGCAACGTGATTCAACAACCTACAGCGCCATCTGATGGAAAACCGTGGAGTTAGCGTTCCTATCTCGAAAACGGTTCAAGATAGGGAAAAAAAGTTAATTACAAAGTTACAGGATATCATCGATTTAGAACAAAAAGATAGTTTGTAAACATTAATGCTAAACGTAGAACGAGTAAAACGATCATTTTTTTTTTTCCGCAAATTCCTATTTTCTGCACACTTCAACGACATTGCATACGTTGTAGCGCAGCGGGTGACATTTATGCTATGTAAAATTCAAAGTATGGTTATTGTAAGCGTTCACATCAATTAACGTATAGACGTTTTAAACAGACTTCATAAAGGAGAAATTTCTCAATTGAAATAATGTTTTTTGTTGAAGTTGAGGTTTGTTAGTTTATAACTATGTAAAAAATGCTTTAATTTTAATACTTTTTTTTTGTTGTCGCAAAGATCTTGACCTGAAACAGGTCTCATTATGATTTCATTAATATCTAAACAAATTATAGGGTATTCACAAAAGTTCGTTCTCACTCTAACTGCTGAACGGCTACATCTACACTCATAAAAGTAATATGTAAGTATTGTAAAGTGGCCATGCGCTGCAAGATATAACCGCTTACAGCGCCACTTATTGGGAAGATAGCGGAGTTAGCGTTTATATCTCAAAACAGTATAAGGTATGAGAGAAAAGGTAAATTACAAAGTTGTACATCATCATTGATTTAGTAGCAAAAAGACACCTTGTAAACATAAATGTTAAAAACAGTATGTTCAAATGTGCATCTGTTTGTTCGCAATTTTCTACACTGTAAACAAATCAAAAAGCCTTTATTTCGATGTTGAAACTTCTGTCCGTCAGCTGCAATGCATATTTTGCTCTTTGTTTGAACTTTACGCTGCGCAATTTCCAGCGCAGCGGGTGACACGTATTCACTGTAAAGTTCAATATATATGCCTAACAGAATTTTCGGTTACGAATACAGCGTATCCGTACTTTACATTTCTAAAGCCTTTTTAATTTAATGCGTAGTGATTCAATAAATTAATTTTTCTCATATCCGATAAAGGCAAGAAAAGTGACACAACTTAAAAATGCAGTATTTAAGAAAAATCAACTTAAAGATAAGGCATTGACTAGAATAAAACTGACACAACTGTCTCTCGAGTGGATAATTTTTTAGATGGAGATGTAATGTTTTTTGTTCATATTGGGAGCATCTCATGTATTTTTCAGTGACATAAATTTGAAATTACCATTTTTTGAGTTGTGTCACTTTTCTTGTGGGCTGTGATTTGTCAAACCGTCGTTGAACGTCTTCTGATGTTCTGCTACTTGAATAAACTTTCACTGAAAAGAAAAAAAATAAAATATTTTTGTTAAAAAAATAGAACCGACTCCAAAGAGCAACTACTATTCAGACAACTAAAAATGAAAGAAAATTGGCAGAAAATCGAACTGTAAATTGCGCCTAAAAGTATATAATAATTTCCTTTGCCATAAACTTTCACTGAAAAGAAAAAAATAAAATATTTTTGTAAAAAAAATAGAACCGACTCCAAAAAGCAACTGTTATTCAAATAACTAAAAATGAAAGAAAATTGGCAGAAAATGGAACTGTAAATTGCGCCTAAAAGTACAAAATAATTTCCTTCGCCAAAAAACCTAAATACTACAATTAAACATAACTTTTGAAGTCGGCGCAAAATTAAATAAAAAATGTTACCTTTATTCAATACAAAAATCAAATTCTATTCAAAATATACATCTCACTTTAGCATCTGCAAAACACAGCTGAAAACTACTTTGATTCAAATAAACAAACAAGATTTCGTAAACTGCAAAAGTTGGCGGAGCTGCTGGCATCGGGTATCCTCGGTGAAAAAAAAAATCGTTAAATTATATCGGTAAACATATTTAATTCCTTTGAGAAATTACCTTATTTTAATAAGGTATATTTAGATAACAATCAAGAATATGAAACAATACTTCGTACAATATATATTATAAAAATATACATCTCGCGTGTATATTTTTGCATTACGTTTTGATCGAAAATCTAAAAGTCGCCAATGAGGATAGTTATCAAAATTATATCAAGTTTACAAAGAAAACTTTAGTAACTTCCTAGAAACATAAATACCGAATTGCAAAGATGTTCACTTTCCTATGTAGATGTTACTAATGGACCAATTGTACACAGTGATAAAATAATAATGGAAAATGGAAAATGGATCATTCGAGACTACAGCATTTGTAGCTACCGGTCTAAAAACAAACCTTTAAATTTGAATTAAATTTTATTTAATTTTGCGCCGACTTCAATAGTTATGTTTAATTGTAGTATTTAGGTTTTATTGGCGAAGGAAATTATTTTATACTTTTAGGCGCAATTTACAATTCCATTTTCTGCCAATTTTCTTTCATTTTTAGTTGTTTGAATAGTAGTTGCTTTTTGGAGTCGGTTCTATTTTTTTTTTTTACAAAAATATTTTATTATTATTTTTTTTCCGCGTAAGCAAAGTTGTTCATAACTGTTATAATAAAAACTAGCCTGACTGCATGATGAATGCAGAAGATCTTTATCTCACAAAAATATAAGTCTAAATGCCGACATAAAGTCAATTTTGTGCTAACACCAGAAGAAATGCGATTTTTTTTTCCTAAGTTTTATTTACTTATTCATTTTGCTGCTGTTAAAAATGAAAAAAATCGATACATTTGTTTTTAAATTATCATAGATCTGTGGTTCAACCATTCGTTTTAAAGGTATTGACAAGTTCTTTCGAAAAATGCCCATATTGAAAACTTACAACCCCCCCCCCCTTTCCCGCGTGGGAAGCGATGCTCCTACATGCACAAACTTTTATCGGAGTTTACTACTACTTTTATCAATAATTCCTAATCAATTTTACAATCACGCGTTGAAAAGTACTCTCATTATGTACAGTCGGCAGCAAAATTATTCGAGCGCTAGCAATAATTCCTATATAAAAAAATATACTTAATACTGTTTTGTTAAATAAATCCTTGTCGAATCCTTGTCTTAGTCTGTCTAAGAATATGACTCGACAAGGATTTATTTAACAAAGCAGTATTAAGTGTACTTTTTTTTACATAGGAATTATTGCTAGCGATCGAAAAATTTTGCTGCCGATTGTATTATAGTTTTCTTTCTCTCTCTCTCTCTCTCTCTCTCTGTCTCTTTTTTTTTTTTTTTTTTTTTTTAAGCAGTTTTTACTACATTCTTTTTTTTTTTTTTTTTTTTTTTTTTACTTATACTATTTTTATTGTTTTGTTTCACCGTCGAGAACTATATTTGTAATCAATCACTAATTAAACTAAGAATTTACATTAATTTCAGAAGTAACCCAACAAAATCAGTAATAGCACTTTCAGAAATATAAGACTATCTTACTCAAAATTTTGTCGTCTTTTGTTATAACACAGTCTATTATATACTCTGGACCACATATTGGTACATCCGAGTCTGATCCACCTAAAAATATTCACAGAATTATATTATTATAATATGTATTTTTTCAGCATCAACATATAAAGATAAGATATAGCACGTTAAAATATACATATATATATATATATATATATATACATATATACATATATACATAAAATATACTGTTTATTAAATATACTGTTTATAAGTCCTTAGACTAAAGTCATAAGTACAGTCGGTAATAAAAGTGTCCAAACACTAGCAAAAATTCCTATATAAAAAAGGTTTTGTTAAATAAATCCTTATCGAATCTTGTTCTTAAACTGACTAAGAACAGGATTCGACAAGGATTTATTTAACAAAAGAAGTATGAAGTGTACTTTCTTTACATAGGAATTTTTGCTAGTGTTCGGACACTTTTGTTACCGACTGTAGTTTAAAATAGAGTACTGAGTGCTCTATTAAGATCTCTAGATCAAAAATAAACCATTTCATTCCACGGTACAGAATAATCCCAATATAATTCTTGACAAATTTCAATAAATCCTTTTACGATGATTCCTTCCGCAAAATCCTCCCAAGATCCTCCGAATCAAAATTTTGATGGCATGTCTCCTGACTAGGGTAAAATCCTAGACTGTTGCCAGTTTTCCATTGTGTATCTTTAGTATGACTTAAAAGCCTCCGGTCCTTTCATGATTAATGTTGAAAAATTACTTTCATTTTCACAAAATAGAAGCTTTTAGTAGACAAGTAGAACAAATAATTCCATCCAGTCTGAAGAAATCGTGTTAATTCTCAAAAATTACTATATAGAAAACTATTTCTGAACTTTTCACATGTGATTGCACTATTAAAATTTTCATTTCAATTTTTTGTCTCCTTTTGTTTTTTACTTTCTTATGTTTTCTTAGCAATTTTACCATCTTTTGACTAAAAGCTATAAGATCTGTTGCGGCATTCTTTGGGAAACTAAAACGACAGTATTAAGCTAAAACCTTTCAAAAGAAAAGACCACATTTCATTTTCTGATCAGAGTAGAAAATTGCAAGAGTGTTCGAATTTTGAATTCGATGGACTGATGAGGGGGGGGGGGTAACTTTATTTTTAAACTCTGTTTAAAAATATAATTTTAATATTTCAATTTTATATCTAACCAAGTTTCGATTCAATGTATTACCATTAACACGTTGAGCGCCACGCAAATTCTTAAGGAAATCCCCGTCAGACCGCGCGTGCTGCTTAGAAGCGCATTATGTTTACTACGTTTCAATAAAATCCATTAAAATGCCTTAATGATATAATCCTGTAATAAATATAAATAAATTTTAAATAAATTTTCAGTAATTGCTTATATCAATGTAAATTTTTTAGTTTTATATCATATTTTACAATAGATAGCAAGCTCCATATTTTGAACAAAGGAAAGTAAATATGTTAGGAATCAAACGATTATTTACGTATATAAAATGCATAAGATCTATATCTTATTCATTTAATGATAATGTTTACATAAATGTTTGTTTGTAAAATTTGCAGGACAAGAAATCTTTTATGAAGCCAATAAATCATTATTCATAATTAAATCCCATTTAAAAATTTTTAAGCAGCCGTTTCATGTTTTCAAGAAAACCTTTGAAATTTGAATAATGCAAATAGGCATTTTTCGTAGAGGAGAGGAGGGTATTATGGAATACCATTTACATTTCTTAAAATAACTTAACTTGTTTTTAATAAAAATTCCCAAAATCATGATGAGTACATAGTGTAATTATTTGTAAGGAATTGTCACTGGAAAAATATATATATATATATATATTGTTTTTATAAAATGTTTACTTGAAAATAAAGTTGCAAATGGTGGTTAATATGAAATAGTTGGCAATATGGAATAGGTGGTTTAAAACATAGAAAAACTAATTAGATTTCATAAAATATATTTAACTATAAAGAACATATTTTTAATATTATGTGAAAGCCATTTCTGCTTCGATTCTATTTACAAAAGTCACAGATGTAACCTTCGTTCTCTGCTCCGATAGAGTCAAGATGAGCCCACGGAGAACAGCTGAAACGCTTAATCCAAATTTCCCCTCGTCCATCTTCGGAGAATTTTCTGTTACAGAAGATACATTCAGCGTCTTTATTTTCTGGTTCTTTAGTTGTATACATGAAATCAATTTATGTAATACCTAGTATTCCATAATACTCGACATGCCATCTTGGAAAATGAATTTTTAAATTAATGTACAAAATATTTTCAGCAAAAAAAACGACCAAACTATAACAAACTACAATACTTTGAGTATACATTATGCTTAACATCAATGTCCAAATCACATGTGTACTAGTCAGTTTAAATGTTTGAAAAATTGCCTACAAAAACTCTTGAAAATAACAAAACACACTTAGTTCTATAGGTAATGGTACGAGAACAACAGTTGGTCGCTTCATACTGTATTGCATCATGGAAATCCTTCTTAAGTAATTCATGATATTTCCACGAGATAGCAGTACTAATCAGAGCCAAAATCTCGGTATTCCATATTTCCCGACAATTCCATAATACCCTCCTCTCCTCTAGGTTCACTGTTAAAAATGGTTTCTTAAAAATGAGCTAAATTGTCTCAAAATAACTCCGAAACAATATATACTTAAGTTTGAGAAACCATGTACTCATTTTTGAGTATATTGACATGCTCAAAAATGGGGTTGACCAATAAGAATCCAAATATCCCCATGTTTCACATGTCAGTGTACTCAAAAATGAGTGCATGGGTTTTCAAATTTAAGTATATATTGTTTCGGAGCTATTTTGAGACAATTTAGCTCATTTTTAAGAAACCATTTTTAACAGTGTTTGGAATCAAAATCTTTTCTCGAAAGAATTTATATTTTTCATTTTTCTTACAGTGTTTATGATTATTTCGGGACCACAAAAACTTAAAACCAGGCCTCGCAGCGTTCCTAAAACTTTGCGCTCATTTTATTATACTGTCATCCCAATCTTAAACACTGAAGAAAATAAAGGAACAAAAATACTCAAATATGAGTAAAATTGCGTCAAATAAGAGTATGTCACATACTTAAAATAGATCGAAACAAATATTCTCAAATTTAAAAATCCCATTGACTCATTATTGAGCACGTTTCATGCTCAAATATTGGCATCGACCGTCGTGAGTCCCAACATCCCAAACATAGATTCTCATTCGTGTATTCTTCCACAAACCAGTATGAAACCACCAGGAAATATAGTTCTAGAAAATTCAGGTAATAAATTTTACGTTTGAACTATTTCTGTTTAAATTTGTAGAAATTCTATTAAAGAACTTCTTTTAGTTCAGCATATTTATAACAAATTATGAAGTACACATACATTAATTTGTAAAAATGCAAAATTTCATAAATGCGACAAGCATGTTTTTCTTTTTGAAAACAAAATTACTCATTTCGAATTGAGTATGCCCATTTACTCATTTTTGAGCATTTCTTTTTTAGCAGTGAAACAATATTTTGTTATATAATATTTTAGCACATTAAAACATTCCAAAATATTCAAGAAAAATTTCCTATTTATGATAGTGGTGATAATACAATAAAATGCAAATAATATTTTAGGAACTCTGCGAGACCTGTAAAAGCATCTGATTTTAAATTAAATTATTTTTCATTTGTAGCAGCATTTTCAGTTGTGTGAAATGCGGAGTCACAGCTTTTAAAAAATAGTTCTTCGTAGAAATATAAAAAAATAGTAGAATTTCTACTTACCTACTTATGCAATAAGCATTGCATAATAATAATTATTATTATTATCTTTATTATTATTATTATTATTAATTTACTAGTTAGTTACTGCAGTTAGAGCACTGGGACTCAGGCCATTATATTCATCCACTTCTACTTAACTTTCATTAATTTAGCGTTATTTTCTCTATTGTTTATAACGCAAAGAAAATAATAACACTAAATTACTTTATTCCATAATTATCGATATAAATCCCTTTTGTAAATAAATCCTTCTCCAAAAATGTTACAATTTCACATTTCAACATGTTCAGATAAAAGTAAAAATTTTGCTTTTCACACATTCAAAAAAATAAAAAAAGATAAGATAAGATAAGATAAGTAAAGGAAGAAAAAGAGGAAAAGGAAGAAAAAGGAAAAGGGAAAAAAATAAAAAGAGGAGTCTCGTAATAGAAATTTCCGAAAAAAAAAAAAAAGACTGTTTTCTGAAATTGTATAAGAGATAAAACTGAAACATCTGCAAAGTAGTACAAAATATTAAATAAATCCACAGTTTTGAAAAATTACCCCCAAATTTATAATTTAATTTTAGTCTTTATATTAAATAAATCAATTGGAAAACAATTGTTTTCCTAAACCCTGCTTACTTAATCCGCAATTCATTTGTATGCCTGCGTATACATTTTGCGAAGCAATACACCAGTTGGTGGTGGCAAAAAAGAGGTCTTTTATGCCCATAGTAACTGAAAATTTGTAACATTAAAATCGCGTGAAAGAGAACCCACCTTGTTAAGGAGAATAATCACTAGAATAAGCATAACCAAAAACGTTCATTTTTTTTCTGTATTTTGGTAATTAGCTATCTGGTTATGAGCAAAATTGATAAAATGCAAAGTTTAAAAGTTGTATCTAAAATTTAAATTGAATATTTCTTCCCAACTATTTAAGATAGCTATTGGAAAACAACTGTATATTTCTTGACTTTTTGATAATAAACTATATTTTATAAAAAGCAGTAGTTATTTATTTATTTCATCAGCTAGTGAGGAACAAATATTAAATTTTCTCCTTGATCATTTTCGCCGAAAAACATCTGTCTCCAAAGTATGCAATTTAACGTCAATAACCAGAGTTGCCAACATTTCTAATGTATTCCGTAGAGTGAATTATAAGTACCCACCCTTTATTCGGACCACTTTTCCAGAAGAGTAATTTCCTTCTTGTTAATAATAATTACATATTACAGAAAATTACCCTACAAGGAAAGTGGTGTGAAAAAGGCAGGTATTAACAAGGCTACGGAATAAATTTCAAATGTTCATAGCTCTGCAATAACGAATGCGTATAACATCCAATTTACTATTCGTTCTCCAATGCGAGTCGTAAACAAACGATGACAATTCTACTCCAAAAACGGGTGGCCGATGAGACTACGCTAGCGCAAGACATAAGATTTAAGGATCAATTTTCTCCACCTACCCTGTTTTGATAAAATCAGAGCAGACCTGACATAATGCATAATAGTGCTGATGCTACTCCGATGGGAAAACAAACAGTATAGTTCTTTACAATGCCTCCGCATGCAACCCATAATGTAAATATTCTATTTTATTTTTTTAATTTGCAAAGAAGCATGCATAATTAAGTTATAGTAAATCATTAATTCATTCGAACTTTATACTAAAAATATTCTTACTTAGTTTAATCGATTTTTGGAAATTGTTAATCTTATGTTATTGGTTACAATGCAACTTAGAGTATTTTAGAGAGTATGATCTTTTAAAAGAGGGTGATTTTGGGGCGAAACTTTAACAAGTTTCTAACTATATTTTACGTTGGCTTTTATTTTCATTAAGCTCATTTACAGGAGATTAACGCTAAAAATCGAAATAGGAATACCAGAACAAACTATTTGCAGAAATTAGCATTTTTTTGTGGTTTACGAGATAATAGATAAGCACAATTTTTAATTAAAATAATGTTAATAAAAACACCACAAAATGAAATATGCAGAGAAAAATTCTAACAAGCTGTCCAAGTTTTTGGTTTGTTTTTTATACCGATCATATAAAATTTGTTTGTATATACTTCAAAATATTTCAAAATGTAATTTCTTACTTC